>CM076574.1:102216387-102921600 GCA_034641835.2 Pinus albicaulis | reverse complement strand
GCACCAAACGTTCGGTCGCGCTGGTCTCGCTGGCTGAATTTCCTTGAGCTTTTCAGTCAGGCTGGTGATCTGGTGTTGCAACCCTATCAGAGAAGGGTCTTGCGGGGCCAGCCCCCCCTATATTCCTGGGGATATCCCGCCATGGCCTCAATCTTCATGGCCTGCTCCAGAGCGTCCTGCAGATTATCAATCTTCTGCTGAGTGAGAGGGGTTCGTGTCAAGGGGAGCAGAGCCTTGATGAACCAGTCCCTTTGGTGGTTTGGATCGATCGGGTAGCTCAGTTTCCCGATCACATCCTTAAAGCACCGCATCAGCTCCCACGCGGTCTCACCTTCCTTCTGTTTGATTTCCCACAGCTCGGACAGGCCCTGCTGGTCTGTATAGGGAAGCTTGAATTCGCGGACAAAATCCCGCTTCACGTCCGCAATTACAGGGTTAGGGTGTGCCTCGGACCACTTGATGAACCAACGCAGAGCTCTCTCTCTGAGCGTGGTTTGGAACTCTATTAACTTCCCTGCATCAGGCGTCTGGCGAGCCCTCCAGATGGCTTCGCATAGATACCAATGTTGTTCTACGTCGTCGTTGCCCCGGCCAGAGAACTCTGGGTACCGGGTGAAAGATCCAGCCATGTATGCTTGCGGAGAATTAACCAGGATAAAACCTCCAGGTCCTGGTTGCGTAACGGTCCCACTAGGGAAAATACTACTACTAGTAACGCTGCTGCTACTGGGCGTTACTGACGCCGCTGAACTACTAGATGACTGACTGAATGCTTGTAACTGAATAAAAATATTTCTTAAAGGTTGATACAGTACCAGGGGAAGGTCGGGATCCTGGCCATGCGGAAGGTGGGACGTAGGGCTGCCTGGAGGGGTGGGTGCCATCTGATCCTGGAACATCTGCTGCATCACGTCGTGACATTCGTCATCGGAACTTTCTTCGGGCTGCACATTTCCATTATCCTTGCTAGTCTTTACTGCTCTTTCTCGCGTCGCTCGGCTCCCATGCACCCACTGTACGTCCGCTGCCATCCCGTCTCCTGTCCGGGTATCCGAACCCATGGTTCTTGTCTTCTGAGGCGCCTCCTTCTGATTTTTCCTCTCGATCTCCCTTCTCTTCAAATCTCTCATTACCCTTCTTCGCCACCTATCGACGATCTGTGCCCGCCGATGCGCACGTGACTCCCGCAACTTGCATGCGGCCTCAACGTCCATCCCCCGCTCCCCACCCTTACTGTCTACACAGCATCGGTCCCCTCAATCCTTCCCCCAGTACGGGTGGTTTACGCTTCCATGCTCGTTTTGTGGAATTCAATTAACCCTTCGTCCACCATCAGGGCTTTGATCCACAGCGGAATCTCCTTCAACAGCTTCACCCTTAACCCTGAGTGAAAAAAAGCCTCAGCCTTCGAGAAGGATTGGTAACACTCAGCAGAAAACTCCACAGCGTATCCTTCCAACGTGGTCCTTACCCAAAAATCCACTGCACGGGTGAGTTCAGTGTCTACCCGATGCAGAGCTACCAGGTCTTCGTGCGCCCACCTGCGGTTTATCTTCCGCGCGCCTTCTTGGGGCACCGTCGCTCGTAACCTTCGCAACCAATTGTAGAGGTCAGTAGGAAACCTTCCCCAGAAAATTTCGTACGTATCACTGGCTGAATCCAAGAAAAGAACGATCTCCTTGATCGCGGCCTCCTTTTTCTTGGTCAGCTCCGCTTGCTGAGTAATGAAATGGTCAAGATGATCATCCCACCATCGCCGTATTGCTCCTTCAAAAATCCTCGAGACCATGATCTAGATCCCCTCAGAACATGCAGGGTCCCGGCAACGGAACCATTTTTTGGCGAAAAGTCAGGTCTCGCGGGCAAGACCCAGGTTCAAGGGTTGTGGCCAACAAGGGGTCCGGTGTAGTCTAGGAACACGCCGGCATTTTCACCCCGCTCTTGGAGAGCAGTGCGTCTCACCCGAGGCGTGCCGCGACCACATGCATAAGGGGATGAGATCATTGGTAAGGAATAAACCCGCAACCAAAGAAAGAAAGTGCATCCATCACATATACTAAGTTACACATGCATGATCACTAATCAAGTATTCAGACAGTCGCAACTTAAAATTTTTAAAGCAGTGTAAACACATCAGAACGCATGAACAACATATTAAGACAACAATCCTTCCTTATATTATTCTTCTGGCCGAATACATGGTTACATAGCTTTCTTCTCTGATAACTCACAAGTCAGATACAGATGGGTTTGAGAACAGAAAGGAAGAACACAGAAAGTAAGAACCCATAGGAAGAACCGGTCTGATTCTTCTGCGGCTGCTCTGCACATCCTTCCTCAGGTCTTGATCCTCGCGACTTCTCTCGCATCCATTCAACCTTCAACAATAACAATAACAACAACAACCCCCTTCTTCAGCCGGGTGATCACCTTTTATTCACCCGCTCGTCGCGACTGGCGGCTTCTCTGTGTCTTCACTTTGGCTTTTCCCGACTTCTCTTCTGATGTCTGCATGTTCTACTTCCTGTTTTTTGCTGTGTTTCTTTCATCTGCACTTATCTCTGTTCGATCTCCAGTTATCAAATGCTTCCGCGCCACCTTGGTAGCTCCGCAACTCCTGGTCGCTGCGGCGCGGTCGCGGTTGCTATGTGCATTTATTCCGCAACTCAAAAAGAGTCAAAGTTCAAAATGTCTTGGCCAAAAGTTCAAAACTTAAACAAAAACAAGGGCCCCAACACTTGTAAATATGAATGCCTTCGTTCCTAATGATGGTTGTGACCCTCTGCTCATTACGGAGGAGGTCATGTCATTGTAATTATCTAAGTTGCTCATAATCAATGTTAGGCATTATGCTTATGATGAAAGGTGCCTCTTTCCAAATACTCTTCCGGGCTCTTGCTTTCATACTTAGATTTCCAACTTTTTATAAGTTTCAGGCCTTGTCTGCAGTTTCTAGGAAGTTTTCCTTAAAACTAAGATCTTGTATTTATCATCCTAAGTAAGATTACATAAAAACCACTGTTGCAGCTTCTGAAAACCTAATATGCAAATCCACTTGTTTATGAAGTGAAGGAGGTCTTATCAGATGTGTTTTTATCTGCTGCTTTGAAAAGACCGTTAGGGGTAAGTTGTGTTTTTGTCCATTTGTCACCCTTGAAAAACTTCAAACAAACAGTCCCTTTGTTTTTCATAAAACTTTACTTGTGATACCTATCTTCCTTAGCATTATATTATTTTGAAACTCTAGCCAAGACCTATATGATTTTTTTATGAAAGAGTTCTCTGTCTATCTTTTGGAAGAGGTATTTAGATAGATGGTAATGGTCTTCTCCAAAACTGTGACCTAATATATCATCTGAAAGAGGCTCATAAAAACATTACCATTGCAGCCTTTTGAAACCATTATGTATCCACTATTTTATGAAGAGAAGGAGGTCCTTAAACAATGATTTTACCTTTTGCTTGTATGATGAAGGAAGCCTTTTTTGGAATACTCTTCTAGGCGCTCTTTTATGAGGAAAGAGGCTAAAAACAACAGTGTCTGTTGCCTATTCATATTGAAGGTTTTCTCCAAGAC
This sequence comes from Pinus albicaulis, assembly GCA_034641835.2. Classification (NCBI taxonomy): domain Eukaryota; kingdom Viridiplantae; phylum Streptophyta; class Pinopsida; order Pinales; family Pinaceae; genus Pinus; species Pinus albicaulis. The sequence goes on along the minus strand of CM076574.1, from coordinate 102,918,023 downwards.
TGTGACATTGTATATCATTTGAAAGAGGCTCACAAAATCATTTCTACTACAGCCTTTTGAAACTATTATGTAAACCCACTGTTTGTGAAGTAAAGGAGGTCCTTTATATCAGTTTGCAAAAGTCATTTAAACCCAGCTTGGTCTACCACTTTACCACTTAGATGAGGGTGATTTTAAACAAAAATTCAACCTCAGATTTGTCCTTTGAAAGAGGCTTTCATCAATCATAAGAACAGAGGCCTGTTAACACTATCATGTCAATGTTTTACTTATGATGTAACAAAGGCCTTCATACTATGAATTCTTATTGTCTCACCACTGTTCTTCAACTAGGTTTTCAAAAGAAAACATTCTCAAACATAATTTTAAACCTTGCTATGCATCTTTTGTTCATCCTTTGGAGGAAAAAGTGCCAAGCAGCCACTGAAGTTTCTAAAAAACATGTTTTAACCTTTGCTTATTAGTGAAGGAGGTCACAACAATGTGTCTTCTAACCCTCTACTTATTATTGAAGGAGGTTATCTATCACTGTGTTTATAACCCTCTACTTATTATTGAAGGAGGTTATCTTTAACACAGGATCTCCATCTACTTTAATCACTGTATCTTGCTCTGTATGTTTTTTTGAAGAATTCCAATAGGAAACAAAGTATAATTTGACATTTATTATTGATAAAATCACTTGAAACTCATGTCCTCTTGCTTTATGAGGCCTTGTTTGAGATGTATATATCCTTTGTAAAATATCACTGTGAACACAAAACCAGAAGAAATGTGATTTGTACATGGAGAGTGTTTGCTGCTAGATATCATTGAACTAACTTTTCCCTTGACTGTGTTGTCAGAGGTTTATTGAAATTTCCTTTGACTACTTTTCAAAACCCAGGTTCAAGGTAACATAAGAAGCAGTTGTCTTCTTATGCCCTACATGATGATGCCCTTCGGAAATATTATGCAGCACTGATTTTGGAGGAGATCATGGAGCACTACTGATCAGCATCTCATTTTACTTCATTTGCTTCATTGATGAGGAATGATCTCTGCTCTTCAGGCATCCTTTAGATTTATAACATGTACACTTGCTGCTCTTCTCTTTATAGCTCTTCATCTGATCATTGATGGCAAACCTTTTCAACATGAGAGACCTGTTTGAACTTGTCCCTTTTCTCTTATTTTCATACTGATCATCATTTAATTACACCCCTGCAGAGATGTAAAAACAGATGCTTTGAAACCTTGGAGAGCTCTTTTGGTGTTTCATGGAGATTTTGCCTGATCTAAGCATATTTCTTCAGACAGTGAAAAACCTTCTCTTTTCCTAATTTGGATCTTTGTTGAACTTCTTCTGAAATGAGACAAAGTGACCGCTTAGTGGTGTGTGACCTATGGATAGAAAAATTATTTTTTTGCAAAATAGGAACTAATTCATGGTTGACTGGTACTAGACAGAGGCTTTTTGGCCTAGGATATCTTAGCCAAGGAAAAACTCCCTAAACACCATTATCTAACTTAGGGACAACTTTCACATATTCTGAGTGTTTTCTTAGGAATGATCATATTTTCAAATGACATGATGACTAGGGATAGATTTGCAGGCACTTTTTCAACCTTTGGATAGTGAATGGCATGAGAAACAAGGGTAAATGATAGCAAATAATTCATAGCTATGACAGCTATAGACATGGATACTTTGCTGAAACAAGATAGGACTTGACAACTGGAGTTTGTTCTCATCATAGACTAACAGGAAGGGGTAGGAGGACAAAAATTGTTTTGGGGTGTTTTCTAGATGAAAAATTGAAAATTTTGAGATCAGCTTCTAGAAAACTCAGCTAAAGAAACTAGTCATCAATAACAGGTAAAAAATATTGATGAATAAAAAGCGTAGCTCCCACCTATAGGAGCATAGTACTCGGTGTAAAAATTCACTCGAGGCAGCTACAGGAGCACATCACCATCCTACAGGAGCACAGCACCATGAAAATTTTTCCCGAGCCTCTGTTTGGTCTTTTTGAACTTTCCAGGAGCGTATCGTAGAAAAAGGGATGTTTGCAGCAGGCATTTGGAGGCCTTCTCGATGTCGGAAATGGTACCGTGATAGCTCGTTGGAAATTGGGTTGAGTCTAATTTAGAAAAATGCTTTTTTATTTCCATTTTGTGTCCATTTACCTGTCCAAAAATTAATTCTCCCAACACTGGTCAAAAGTGGTGAATGCTGGTGCAGGAATGCAGAGTTCTGGTGTAGACAACGTTTGGAGGCCTTCCACAACTCCAAATTTAGCTCATGATAGCTCATTGGAAATAGGGTTAAGTCTAATTTCCACTTCTTCTTTTTTCCATTTGGTTTCCATTTACCTATCCAAAAACTGATTCTCCCAACATTGGTGAAAAGGTGTTGAATGCTGGTGCAGAAATGCAGAGTGCTGGTGCAGGCCACTTTTGGATGCCTTCCTTAATTAAAAATTGAGCTCATGATATCTCATTGGAAATATATTCAAGTATATTTTTCATTTGAATCATCAAAAAGGTCCTTTGGATACTCCAGCTGTGAGAAAACCTGATTTTCCCAAGGTCACTCCAGCAGTGCAGAAATTCTCCCATGACATCTGTATGTTTGACATTTCTCCCAAACCATGATACTGGTGTAAATACTGAAGACGTTTTTTATTATTGGGCCTATTATGGACAAAATCCTCTCTCAAATTTGTCAATTTCATCTCCGTTTGCTCATAAACACAATTTGAAGAAAAACTGGCCCTAGGCATGACACATGGCTTGTCTCTTGGAATGAATTATTGTAAAATGATGGATGCATGATGTTTATGAGATGGTATGGAATTATTCTTGCTGAAATGATCTATAAAATGAATCATTTTCTCTTGTGCCTCCTTTTCATATCAAACCCTAGCTTAGTTGGAAGAGGAAATTAGGGTTTGGTGTGGGGATTTAGGACTACCTTGGAGAAGGAGTGGAATGAAGGGGTTAAGGGTTGTCTAAATTCTTGGGGAAACTTTGGGGGATAGGGATAGATGTTAGGGAGTAGGTGAAATTTTAATTTCAAGAATTGAGTCAGTGCAAGGGGTCCAAAAGGGCAAAACACAGGCCTAGTCTTAAAAAGCGTCAAAATGTGGCCATAGACTAGGTTGCTTTTTAGAAAAATGATGCATTTGAGGGATAAGAGTGATGGGAAATGTTTGTGAAGGTATATTAAGGATATTAGGAGGTGTAAGGACAGCATGATACGAGCCTTGTTGATGTTTAATCATGGAGGTCATGAAACCAAGAAAATTTCCTTTAAAAACCCTAGCTTTCTTTGAAAATAGGCATGTTTCCTTTCCTTTGTTGCAGATGTCTTTAGTGATGAGTTAGCCTCTTACCTTACCTAGTTTTCTATTGATATCCACCTTTACATCTCTGCATAAATTTCAAAATGGGTAGCTTTCCTCCTTGCAAAACGTATGTTGTAGGCCAAAGACCTTCCTTGAATGATCTTTTTGATGAATTTAGGACAAAATGACTTGTCTCCTTCTTCTTTGAAAGCAGTCTCCTTGTAGATATAAAACAGAGATTTGTAGGATACCAAATCCATCCTGGGACTCATGAAACCATAGGTGACCTAGTGGAAGGTCCTTGGACTGAGACCTAGAATTTGGGATCATCAAATGTAAGATAGAGTTTATGATAAACTGAAATATTGAATCCAAAATCCAATGTACTTGATTTATCTAAAGAGTTTACAGGGGTACTTTGGAGACCATCAATGCTTTAGAATTTGGGGAGACATAAAAAAGTTTTTTGGTTAGTAGCCTTGGTTAGCAGTGGGGGAGGTTGGGCAACACAAAGTAGAGGGTTGAGGCCAAAGGTGACACAACAAAGACAAACTGAATGATATGAGCCCATGATGGGTCTTCTGGGATGGGTGAGCAGAGCATTGACATGATGGAATGATGAAATAGTGAAAAAAAATTACCTTAAGAATAATGAAGGTAGTGAGATTTCTAGAACTCACAATTTTCATGAACTTTGTTTCTAGAAATATAGAACTGATACTTAGTCATCTTCAGATAGTGAAAATTATGGCTGACTAACAGGAGGATCAAAGTCAAACTAAAAGTATAGATCCAAAGTGATCTTTAGGCAACAAAAGGTAGTGAGTGAATGGAAAAACCCTTCTATTTATAAAAAAATATTGAGTTAGTCTAGATATTGATGCATAGTTAAAATATTATTAACCAAATCTAGATCCAAGTTTTATGGAATATTTTACTATATTTTTTGGAGGGAAAAAGAATTTGAATTTGGTCAAATCTCTTTATTTGTAAATAATAAACAAATAAATGATTTATTTATTATTTTAAGGATGTGGTTGAGTAATAACTAAATAAATAGTGATTTATTCAAATATTTATAAATGATTTAGTCAAATTTAAGAAGGAATATTATTTAAATAAGGTTTAAATAATTATTCCTAGAAAAAAATAAGATAAATAATGATTTATCTAATTAATTTTCCTATTTTGGGTTAAATATGACAAGGAATATTAATTAAACTATTTCTTAACTAATTATTCCTTGAGTAAAATCTAACAAATATGGATTTATTCAATATTTCCTCATGGGGTTTCCTATTTAGAACATAAACAACTTAATAAATTATGGATTACTAGGTTGTTTTTCATAGTGAAAGAAATTTTACTTAGGGTAAAACTGGTCTTGCATGGTGTACTTTGGTCCATCTAATAGTAACAGGTTAGATGATCAAAAATTGGTGTAACATATTTCCCCCCAGCATGCGAGCGTTAGGAGCTAATCGTATGACCAAAGTACACTGTAAGAACTCAATCACTAGACATCAAAGGTGAAGTCAGAGAGAGAGAAATATAAGGTAAATCAAAGCGCTAGAGGACAAGACCTTGAGGAGGTGATACTTACACGTGCGACAAGTCTTTTTTATGAGTGAGTACCTGTGCTATAGGTGTCAGGGGAGGCATACCTATGACCACCAAGACAAAGTACAAAGAATAATGCATCCAATAAACAAGGGGCTGAACTATATAGTACATGCTAGAATAAACATGAGCCATATAAAAACATGATAATGCATCCAACATACATATTGTGCCTGGGATAATAGCCAGGACTTATACAATAATATCTGAGTACATGAGATATAATTACAACCAAAGAGGCCCTGTAAATGGGAGAGGGCTCTGAGAATATGAATGATACATGCAAACTAAAATACACTGGAAGCGGCGGAGGCCGGAACCATCAAACATATGGAGCTGCATCAAAGGCGGTAATGAAGAGGTCATCCAAATATGTGGGGGGCTACCTGAAGGGCCACCCCCTCATGAGGTCTGAAACATCTCACACGCAACGAAGAATCACTGGTACCATCTTTTGCATCATTGAACCATCAAGTATATGGATCTCGATCATACCGTAAGGAGCTATAACTAAGAAACAATCAAGTCAAAGGGAAATAAGGAGTCCCTTTGCTTGATCCAAGGCACCGAACAAGAGTGGAAGCTGGAACCAAGGTACACCTCCTTCTAGACTTGTCTTCTAGAATGAATGAGATGATGTCGAAAGAAGGAGGTCCGCCATAGGTGAGTCAATAAGGGGTCCTCAACTAAGGCATGAGAGAAAATAGTAAACCGACTGATAGACTGACACCATGGATGATGATGGACTGGGGAATACTGAGTGTTACACCATTTTTTGGTCACCTAACCTATTGTTATTAGATGGACCCAAGCACACCATGTAAGGCCAATTTTACCCTAAGTAAAATTACATTCACTATGAAAAATAACTTAGTAAACCACCTTTATTAAGTTGTTGATGGTCTAAACAGGAAACCCCATGAGGAAATATTAAATAAATCTACATTTGTTTGATTTTCCTCAAGGAATAATTAGTTAAACAACAGTTTAATTAATATTCTTGGTCAGGTTTTACCCAAAATAGGGAAATTAATTAGATAAATCATTATTTATCTTATTATTTCCTAAGAATAATTATTTAAACCTTATTTAAATAATATTCTTTCTTGAATATGACTAAATCACCCTTAAATAATTAAATAAATAATTATTTATTTGATTATTACTCAACCACATCATTAAAATGATAAATAAATCATTTATTTATTTATTATTTACAAATGAGGGATTTGACCCAAGTCAAATTCCTTTTCCCTCCAACAAATATAATAAAATATTCCATAAAAGTTGGATCTTGATTTGGTCAATAATATTTTAACTATGCACCAATATCTAGACTAACTCAATATTTTGTTATAAATAGAAGGGTTTTCCCATTCATTTACCACCTTTTGTTGCCTAAAGATCACTATGTATCTATACTTTTGGTTTGAATTTGATCCACCATTATAGTCATATTTTGCTACCATTTTTGTCTAGGTTTTCTACACCATCAAAAGAGAGGAATTTTAGATATGAAGTGCTGAGGACTTACAAGAACCCATCCCATTGAGGAGAGCCCTTCTGTGTTTTCCTCCCAGGTGCCATTAATACAAAATTCATTCAACATATTCTTGTCTTGTCTATTGGATGCATGGAGTAAATTTTGTCTTTTCTACTACTTAATGTATTCTAATGCATAGATCTAGATTTTTGTAGCATTTATCTTGATCACCTAACTGCATATCTGGGGATATTGGCAGCCATATTTTTTGTTAGGACTATTTTTTATGCATAGCTAAAGCGGTCTTTTTTCATACGCTTGGAATTAAGATTCATACTAATAGCTAGCGACTCCACAAGGGTTTACGATTACGACTACTATCGTTTTTATGATCCTTGCATATCCAGCTGCTTCAAACCCTAGGATTTCTCTTCAGCCCCTTGTTTTTTCTTTTCTTGATGTTGTTTTTAACCTATAAAACTCTAAAACAATAAAAATTCTAACTTCCATGTGTTTTCGGACCTATTGTGCAGGTGACAGATATCACCCGCAGCTAAGACGACACTCTTTTCTAAAATCTGCCGCCGAAAGTGCCAGAAGTGCAGGTCACACATTTTGGCCCAAAACCTATGACCTAGAGCTTCAGGAAGTGGGAATCAGCCCAAAAACTAAAACCTCTGCTGAAAATAGGTCAGAAACTGCGACCTAGATTTTTTTCAGGAGTTTTTCTGAAAGTTTTCTGGGTTTGTCTGGGCCTATGTGCAAGGTTGTCTGACCTCTGTCTCTGCTCATTTTGGACCTGTACTTGTTCTCTTTTACTCAACTAATTGGGAAACTAGCCCCCTAGGGCTTCAGTACCCTCCACACTTTGTGGAAGAGTTTTAGCTGCAGCAGTTTGTCTGAAATTTTCAGAGCGCTCAGCCATTTTTTAGACCTGATACCTCACCTTCAAATCCAATTTAGATCAGCTTGTTATCCATCCAAATCACCTCATTTAGCTTTTATTCAGTTTTCCTCTAGGGTTCACTCTGTTTCCCTCCAGGATATAGCCTTTCGCCACCTCATTTACTACAAGTTTTCCTCTGATTTGTTGCTGTTTTCTGCACCACTTTCTAGCAGATTTTGACCTTTAGATCCCTGTCCCTCCTGAGATTAGATCTATTGGATATTTTGGTGTGTTTTGACTACTTTTTTTCCTGCCTATAGACTACTTGTTGAGAGGCCTGCCTCCTTGGGTTTAGATTATTGCATTATTAATTGTTTATTTACTGTTATTTCAGTTTCATATACTGTTATCTATAGGTTTATTTTCAGTTACATAACACACTTTTTCTTTTTCTCTACAAACGTTTGGGTTTAAAAATTAAAATTTACACACTTTGCGCACACACCCTAAGCGAAAAAGGGCTTGGTTAACACCACCAAGAAAAGACTCTAAAACATTGAAATCAATTGATCCTGCACCTCTCTGCCCTTGTTTCAACATTGTAATCAGTTAATGTTGCACGTCCTTGTCCTTGTCAGTCTCTTTTTCCCTTGTGTCGTGTTTGTGTCATCATCATTGCGCCACCAAGGCTTTTAACCCAGAGACTTCTTGGCCTTCACCCTCAAATTTCGGTAGGAAGACTTACTCCTCTGCATAGGATTCGAGTTAGTCCTCTTGCGAGTCCGCACTCCAACTCTTATTCTGGTTCATTGGGTTCTCCTTCTTGTTCTGCTTTCAGTCCTCCCCCTGTCACCTTCACCATGTCTGGTGTAGGAACTAATGTGGTGGTAACCCTAGACCTCATTCTCGGAATACCACTAGTGGGACTGCAACAGACACTACCCGAGTTGCGCCCTTGCTCCCCTTCATGGTAGGCCTCAGCCTCCTCGATTTTGACCAGTTGATAAATGACCCTATACACCATGATGTTAATTGGCCTACTATGCCAACTAAGCTCCCTTCCTACATCCCCAAGTTGAAGGCCTTGCTGGATAAGATCCTACAAATCAGTTCGATCTTTCCACATGTGGTGTTCGTCTAATTGTATTACCGATGACTCTATCTGTCTTCGGTTGTTCCAACGTACGCTTACAGGTGAAGCTTCTAAGTGGTATGTCGATCGGGCCCCTTCCTCTCATACCACCTTTGCGACTCTTGCCTAGGATTTTTTTTCTTACTTCTAACTTCCACTTTGTTATGATACTGGTACCGAACTCTTGACTTCTTTCTGTCAGTCGTCTGCGACCCGCCTATCCGACCATGTCCAGGAATGGCAGAGAAGAAAGAGCCTATGTCGAGCCCCTACCTTCGAAAACCGTGTCTACATGGACTGGTTCCATAGATCTCTCTTGCCACCTATCGGGAAAGATGTCGCATCGCACTTTCCTCAAACTGAAGAAGCCACCCTCCAAATTACGTTAAAATATGACTTGATCTATGCTCAGTCTGGTTATGTTTATACCGTTCTGCTTGATCTTCCTAGACCCAGTGGTGCCAATGTAGCGGGGACATCTCACGCCACCGATGGTATCATTGGAACTCTCTCGAATCCATACGCTCAACCTCCCATGGGCTATGGCTTTCCTCAAGGGGGGGCCAACACCTCCTGCACTTTTCCCCCTCCCGGTAGCACGTATCTAGGATACGGAATGCCTTCTCCTTTTGCCCAACCTCCTATTTACGACACTGTTACCCAACCTCCTTATTATCCGTATCCACAGCCTGGTGCTCCAGCTCCTCCAGCATTAACACCTCCTCCTCCCTTGCCTTCTCAACCCCCGCAACAGCAACCACCACCCCCTCAGGGGTAGGTGTATGCACAGCAGGGCACGAATAATCCTCCTCCCTCAAAAAATAAGAGGAAAGGCACTCAAAATCAATCTACCCCTGGTAATCCTGGACCTAATCAAGGTCTCCTAACACTACGAACCAGCAATAGGGAACTCAGCCTAAGTAGGACAAGCATGTTCGCATGAACAAGCCCTGTTCTTGTTATGGTGTTTATGGTCATTACATGCATGATTTTTATCTTTTACCGCAAATGCGGCAACTATGGGAGTCTCAAGAAACATTTCGAGGACAGCAAGCCTCCCCTTCCATCCCTCCCAGTGTTGTGCCTAGTCGGCCGACTGTGCTTACTAATCCCTTCCCTCAGAAAGAATTTGTGGCTATCCAGCCACCTGAAGTTTAGGTGGCCACTCAACCTCTTCCATCTGGTACCTCCGATTACCAGATTCTCATGATGAACTCTGATCAACCTCTAACCGTAGACATCAATCTTCAGACTCGGTCCTATCAGTACAGCAAGCGTCCCGCTACGTCTGTCCCCGAGCCGCCTCCTTCGGTCTCTACAGAGCCTCTTTTGACACCTTATGGTCCCTTGCATATCCCTTAGCCTAAGGTGGAGGTTCATACCAAGATCCCTAAGGGACCACTACGCTGAAATGTTGCTTCTAGAAAAGCTACCCATTTGTATAGCATAGTAGATGATTTAGCACAATCCCCTGCTGCCATTTCAATGCTGGAACTCCTCTAGCCATGCCCTTCACAACGAAAAGATCTACTATCTACCATGGGTGTCGTAGATCCTTCCGATGATCGATTGATTGTATTTGATTTTGACCGGTTCGAACATCCTCCTCTCCCTGCTTCTGTCGCTTTCCAAATCCCATTCAAGATCCGGAATGCAAATTTTTCCTGGTGCATCATTGATGAGGGGGCATCCACCTATGTGATGTCTTCTTCGGTTTGGAAGAAAGTTGGATCACCTGAGTTGGCTCCTTCCACTATCACTCTCTGAGCATGGGATGGCCACGCCTCCCAGCCCATTGGCTTATTCCACAATTGTCCTATTACTCTTGCGGGCAAGACTATTTGCGTTGACGTAGAAATCATAGATGCCCCCTTAGCTTACAGAATTCTATTGGGTCATAGCTACACTTATGCGATGTCTAATGTCCCTTCTACGGTTCACTGTAATATTTCCTTCCCTCATAATGGAAAGATAGTCACCATTGACCAGTTGACATATTACAAACCGAAGTCTCAGACCTCCCCTGATTCCATCATCTCTTTGGTGGCTAGTAAGCAAATATTCGATCCTTTGACCAGTGTCTCACCTGGATTCTACAAAGATTCCTCATTTCTTGGTACATTCCCTAGTCTTCCTCCTCCTGTCTCTAATCCTAGCTCATCGAATGTTTTCATGATGTAATCGTCTCGAGCTTCCCTCAAACGGTCTGCCTTGGCTAGTCAGCAGCCTCCTCACCCTCTGCAGCCTACTCCTAGCCCTTCGATTCAGCCTTCTAGAGCTCCTCCTCTTGTCCCTTCATCTGGTATTCATGAGCCTCTTTACCCTCCTGGAACGATTCCTCCAGGCCTTAACCATTTAGGAGTCGTCCCGCCTGGTCATTACCCCTCCGATCAGATACCGTTCCTAGCTCCCCCACCAGGAATGTATATGGGACCTGTCATGGCCACCCTCTCTCTTCGTAACTTAACCCTTGGGATTCCCATCTATTACCTTCATCCTCCAGCCGCTACCCCCCTGGCCAACCCAAACATTATCTTGCTTTGACTCTGGTTCAACTAGTCCCCATGACTTCTCCCACTAAAACAGTGCCTCAACCACCTCAACAAGAATCACCTCTCGTTGCGACTGCTTTGGGTAAGAAGGGAAAAACTCACAAGAGGGCCTCCAAGGACAAGGCTACCCCGACAGACCCTGCACCTCCCCCGCCTGCAAAGCCCTGTGCTTTGTGTGATGTCATCGGCCATGCCACTCATAACTCTCCTAAACTACCCCCTATCAATCCCATGCTTAAAGTTGTGTTCCCTGAGTTTACAGTCCCTGAAGCCTCTATTTCTTCCTCGACTGCAGCCAAGAATCCTAAAACTATTCACACCAACCAACCTTGCGCGTTTTGTGATCTCCATGGCCATTATTCACACCATTGCCCCCACCTTACACATTACCATGCCTCTTTCGAGGTAGTTCGGGAGTACGAGATTGAATAGAACCAATCTTTCTCTCCCATACTTGCGCAGTATGCTGCAGGCTAGACTGAGGATTTACTCGCTCCAATTGACATTCCCCCTCCTGATTTTAAGATGACAGAGCCTGCGGCCACCATCCTCTACCCATCATCATCCATGAGACCCTCGGTGGAAGCTCCCTCTGAATCTTTCCCTATTGTTTCGCTTGAACTCGCTTCAGCGATCAACCTGGGCTCAACATCAGTAGATCCCTTATCTTATTGTTCTTATGCCATCCCCCATGATGATGCGCATGTGAACCTCTCTTCTCATGATGATGAGTCAGGTAGCTTCACCACGTCAGGTGGTGTTTCTTCCACCAGACACCCCATATTCTATTACAATGATGACATTATGGAAGTAGTCACCACCCCTCACTTTATCTATCCCCCCTTACATCGAACCCATGCATTCGAACCACATACACCTTGTGGTCATTAAATTGAAACCCAATGTTTGGGTAAGGGGGGCACCCATATTGGAGAGACTAGGAGAAGAAATTCTCCACAACTCTCCTAGTGTATCTGGTGGTGTTGACTCTAGTACCATTATTCTTCCACATTTAGAAGAACATCTAGAGTCCCATATCACTTCAGATCACTCTAGGGTTGATATCCCTCATCATTCCTTCATCTTACATCAACAACCCAGTCCCTTCGACATTGTTTTTGACCAACCTGTGAGTTTTCTAGGAGAGCGTCAGTTCATTATCTCCAAATCCTCTCTTTGGGCTAGTGACACCATGCATGCCAAACTGGAAACTTAAAGTCCATTTGATTCATATATGTAGTACCAAAAGAGATTGGTAATCCTCCATTCCCTTTCTCAAACTGCATAACCATAACGAAAATAAATGGCGCACAATATCATTAAAATGTGTTTAGATTCCCCTTTTTCTAAATACATTTTGGCATGACCACGACATGCTTGGGGGCACCTATACCGCTCAACCATAAAAATCCCAAATCTCTGCCAAAAACAACACTAAAACCCCCTTTCTCTGACAGGTCGCACTTTTCAGGTCATTTCCTAGGACAGATCATAGTATTCTGCCCAGTACCTGCTACCCAGGTCGCAGAACAGACCCCTAAAAGTGCGACTTGGCATGTTCATGAGCTCTGGGCACCTAAACTAAACTTTCAATCCACTGAAATGAAAGAGTAGGGTTAGGCCTCTTACCAGCAACTGACGGATCTGATTCCAATTATCAGTTTGTTCGCTACGATCACCATAAGATTTAGGGCCTTCTCTCCTATCTATATTCACCACAGCTCCACATGCAAATGAATGAATTTGGAGGGAAAATTCCTTATTAAAAGAGAAACCCCTGATTTTTCTTTCGCCTGCTGTAGCCAAAACATAGCTCATTTTTCCAAACCATCTAAACCATTAGAAATCTCTCACCGAGTCCTCGAATGGGTATTTGTTAGTTTTTGGTGATTTGATACTTCACCGGGACACATTTTGTCCAAGAAGGGTCACTTCACCCCTCCTCAAAATCGAATTTCTTCACCTTCAACACTTGTACATGGGGGCACCCTTGTGCTTTCATACTTTTCCATGCTTGTGTTGATCTTTGTCCTGAGTAACCATCATGTACTTATGTTTTTATGGTCCCCATTGGGCCTTTTTCTATGTGGCAGCACCATCGAGTCGCCCTTGTTTAAAGCATTCGAGTTGAGTCATCATTGCATTCATTGAGTCTATACCGAGTCCCTTTATATCCCGTTATAGTCCTCCATCCTTCATTGCTTGATTCCTCTCTCATGTCACACATTATGACCTTCAGTCCCACTGTCCCCCATCCCTCACGATATTGTATCAATTTCTGCCAGGTCATCCATGCCCTTTATGCTCTAACAAGGGAAGTCGTCTGTCTACTACTCAGTACCCCCCATTTCATCATCATCCCTGGTGTCAGTCTGTCAGTCGCTCTACTATTTTCTCTCATGCCTTAGTTGAGGATCCCTTATTGCCTCACCTACGGCGGACCTCCTTCTTTTGACATCATCTCATTCATTCTAGAAGACAGTTCTAGAGTGTGATGTACCTTAGTTCCAACTTCCACTCTTGTTCAGTGCCTCCGATTAGGCAAAGGGACTCCTTATTGCCCTTTGACTTGATTTTTTCTCAGCTCCAGCTCCTTTCAACATGATCAAGATCCGTATACTGGATGGTCCAGTGATGCAGCAGTTGATATCAGTGATTCCCGGGTGTGTGTGAGATGTCTCAACCCTCATGAGGGGGTGGCCTTATAGGTAGCCCCCCACATGCCCGGATGGCCTCTTCATTACATCCTTTTGATGAAGCTCCATAGATTTGATGATGTCAGCCTCAACCACTTGCAACGCCTTTTTGATTGCATGTATCAGTCAGATTTTTAGAGCCCTTTCCTATTTACAAGGGCATCTGGGTTGTATTTATACCTCATGTACTCAGATATTATTGTACAAGTCCTGGTTGTTATCCCAGGCACAATATATACGTGGGATTCATTATCATGTTGTTTATCTAGCTCATGTTTATGCCAACATGTACTATATTGTTCAATCCCTTTGTTTACTCGACGCCTTATTCTTTGTACTTTGTCTCGACGGGCATAGGTATGCCTCCCCCCCCACCTATAGCACTGGTACTCACTCATAGAAGAGACTTGTCGCACCTGTAAGTCTCGCCTCCTCAGGGTCTAGCCCTTTCAACACTTTGGTCTACCTTATACTTCTCTCTCTTTGACTGCCCCTTTGGTGTCTAGTGATTGAGTTCTTACAACGTACTTCGGTCATACGATTAGCTCCTAATGCTCGCACCCTGGGGGGAAATCTATTACACCATTTTTTGGTCATATAACCTATTGTTATTAGATGGACCCAAGCACACCATCTAAGACCAATTTTACCCCAAGTAAAATTACATTCACTATGAAAAATAACTTAGTAAACGACCTTTATTAAGTTTTTTATGGTCTAAACAGGAAACCCCATGAGGAAATATTAAATAAATCTACATTTGTTTGATTTTCCTCAAGGAATAATTAGTTAAACAACAGTTTAATTAATATTCTTGGTTATATTTAACCCAAAATAGGGAAATTAATTAGATAAATCATTATTTATCTTGTTATTTCCTAAGAATAATTATTTAATCCTTATTTACAAATATTCTTTGTTGATATGACTAAATCACCCTTAAATAATTAAATAAATCATTATTTATTTGATTATTACTCAACCACATCCTTAAAATAATAAATAAATAATTTATTTATTTATTATTTACAAATGAGGGATTTGACCCAAGTCAAATTCTTTTTCCCTCCAAAAAATATAATAAAATATTCCATAAAAGTTGGATCTTGATATGGTTAATAATATTTTAATTGTGCACCAATATCTAGACTAACTCAATATTTTGTTATAAATAGTAGGATTTTCTCATTCATTTACCACCTTTTGTTGCCAAAATATCACTCTGGATCTATACTTTTGGTCTGACTTTGATCCACCATCATAGTCATATTTTTCTACCATTTTTGTCTGGGTTTTCTACACCATCAAGAGAGAGGAATTTTAGATCTGAAGTGCTGAGGACTTACAAGAACCCATCCCATTGAGGAGAATTGGTAACACCCTTCTGTGTTTTCCTCCCGGGTGCCATTAATACAAAATTAATTCAACATATTCTTGTCTTTTCTATTGGATGCATGGAGTAAATCTTGTTTTTTCTACTGCTTAATGTCTTCTAATGCATAGATCTAGATTTTTTGTAGCATTTATCTTGATCACCTAACTACAGATCTGAGGATATTGGCAGCCATCTTTGCTATTAGGGTTGTTTGTTATGCACAGCTAAAGTGGTATTTTTTCGTACGCTTGGAATTAAGATTCATATTAACACTGAGTAACAATCTGAAGAATTCCCTTGTTAGAGCATAAAGGGCATGGATGACCTGGCAGCAACTGACACAATATCAAAGGGGACAGCGGAAAGTGAGACTAAACGCCATAATGTGTGACACGAGAGAGGAACCAAGAAATTATGGATAGAGGACTATAGCGGGATACAAAGGGACTCGGGATAGACTCCATGGATGTAATGATGACTCAACTCAGATGCTCTAAACAAGGGCGACTCGATGATGCTGCCACACAAAAAAGGTCCAATGGGACCATGAAGGCATGAGTATAAGATGGTTACTCATGATGAAAATTGACACGAGCGTGGACAAGTGTGGAGGCAAAGTGGTGCCCCAAGTACAAGCGTTGCAAGTGAAGAAATTTGATTTTGAGGAGTGGTGAAGTGACCCTTTCTGGAAAAAATGTGTCCTGGTGAAGTATCAAATCACAAAAAAATAACAAATACCCATTTTAGAGTCTGGTGAGATATTTCCAATGGTATGGATGGTTTGTCAAATTGAACTATGGTTTGGCCGCAGTAGTTGAAAGAAAAATTTGGGGTTTCTCTTTTAATAAGCCATTTTCCCTCCAAATTCACTCATTTGCAAGTGTAGTTGTGGTGAATGTAGAGAGGAGAGAAGGCCCTATATCTTGTGGCGATTGTAGTGGATAAATCGATCGTTGAAATCGAGATCCGTCAGTTGTAGGTAAGAGGCCTAACCCTAATTTTTCATTTCAGTGGATTGAAAGTTCAGTTTGGGTGCCTAGAGCTCAGGAACATAACCCTTCTCCTTTTCATGGCCGAGTCGCACTTTTTGCGGTAATATCTGTGACCTGGGTAACAGGTTTTGGGTAGAAAAGTGCGAACTGTCCCAAGATTTTGCCTGAAAAGGGCGATCTGACAAAGAGGAGTTTTTATATGATGTTTTTTGCTTGAGACATGGATTTTTATGTTTGAATGCAGTCTTTCCTTTCTATACACTGACAAATATAATGGTTTTGTGAAGATATGGTAGAATTTCATATCAACTGGAGAGAGAGAGACCTGGACACATTATGGTTGGAGATCCAAGAGGATCATGGTGTCCGCAGTGCATTGGCCAAGTTTGGGGTCCTGAAGTTTATAGAGAACCCTTTGATGAGATCTGGGGAGCCCTTGTTGGCTTGGATTTTCAATTATTGGGATCCAGACCATGAGGTGTTTATAGTGCAGGGGCACCGGATCGAGTTGACGGTCCAGGATATATATTTTTTGACCGGTCTCCCACCACTTGGGATGATGAGGAATACACATCTAGTGTTACCGCAAGGGCGAAACATCATGGATTTTGTAGAGCGCCATTGTTGACCAGGTCTCCATGTCAGGGAACACGGATACCGATCGGGGTCTACAAATATTAGAGACCCGTGTTATGGTCACAGTGGTGTTGCAAATCTTGGGAAACCATGCTCTCCAGCACATCACTGGGGGTCAGATGATGCTTGTTGAGATTGTGTTGAGTGGGACCTACTATGGGTGGGCCCAAATGATGTTGTTGTCGTTGAAATGACAGTTGTCGTTATGAAAGCAGCAAGTGAACCATGACCGTGCATATGGCACAGTGTTGTGCTTGCTATTCTTTAAGAAGATCCCAATACTTCGACCTCCCATACAGATCCAAGATGGGGGCCCAAGGGGGTCCAGGATGCGTCGGTGGGGGTGACTACTGTGTAGAGGGGGAGGTAGGGCTATTGGATGGGTGTTCCAACCCGAGTTCTTTGCTCATTGGGATCAGATGCCACTGTACATAGAAGAATATCCCTATTGTGGGATGAGTTATCATGGGGACCTAGACTTGCGAATGTTTCCTGGTCGAGTATGGGGGCCCGATGGTAAGTGATAGGCTGCTAATATTTTATGTGCATTGTAAAATTTTAGAATATTGTATATGGTACTGATTTTTTCTCTTTTTTTATGCAGATACAACACCGTGAAACCT
The DNA here is from genome assembly GCA_034641835.2 of Pinus albicaulis. Classification (NCBI taxonomy): domain Eukaryota; kingdom Viridiplantae; phylum Streptophyta; class Pinopsida; order Pinales; family Pinaceae; genus Pinus; species Pinus albicaulis. Next base: position 102,900,699 of record CM076574.1, on the reverse strand, counting down.
GCTGATTATATGGGATGGCCTACAGTATCAGGAGCTGCATGACCTAGTGGATTGAGGGCACCCCAAAATGAGGATGCAGGGGCTCTCCTGGAGGACATCCATCGTAGATGTGAGAGGATTCTAACTGTTATTGCCTAAATCTACCTCAGGCTGAAGGAAGGCAGAGTTCAGGGTAACATCATACCATGCTCAGTCTAGTAGCTAGCCCTACCAGAACAGGAGAGGGCTCTCTCCGGATCAATCTCAGTGAAAAGTAATCAATAGGGCTTGAGATGACTGAAATGAAAGCTAATTTTAGGCTAGGTATATAAGTGAAGGAGTTTGATTGTGTTTTTGGGGTTTTTTTTTGGATCAAGGGAAAGGCAGTTTTGGGTTTGGGGTTTAGGCCTAGTTTTTGCAGAGTTTTGAATGGGGCAAGGAAGGAAATAGTTTTTATGCTTTAGATTTAGTGAATGGATGGATCAGATTGGTGAGGAGCTGAAGAGGGAAATAGGGTCTCAAGAGTCCTCCTCAAACAGATGAAAACATGAAAAACTAAACAAAAATGGAGGCAGAGCAAAGCAAACCAATGAATTCTACCTTATAACTTGTTTCTTCAGTCTAAGAAGAAAGGATAATGAGATTGGTACACATAAACATCAGTGAAATTAAAAATACATAGAGGAAAAAACCATCAAAACACAGAGCCACAAGGATCCCAAAGAGGGCTGCAAACCCTGGTCTATTCCTTTGCCAAAATTGCAGAATGAAATGTACAATGAAGTGCTAACAATCCCAAATGTCCAACCCTGAAAATGACTGAGAAAATACATAATATAGACAAGCCTAACCCATTCCCATGCATATAGGGGTCTAGATCATCATTCTAGGAGCTGTTTCAACCATATCTAAACTAGGAACTAGAAAATAGGCCATGAAACAACTTGCCTCTATATGCTAGGAAACTGATCCATTCACTCACATTTCACCTTTTAGTGAATGAATCTTCTAGAACAAGTAAAAATATGCCAAAATTACATCATTATCATGAAATTACATCAAGGTACATCAATAGTTACATGAAAAAGTGAAACTGGCCAAAACTAGGCGAAATTTTGAGTTGCTGAGTGAAAAATAGGCCAAAATTCTCTATGCGCCGCGCCCAAAATCTCTATGTGTAGCACAACTTTGGAGATGATTTTGAGGCACTTTCCAAAGTCCAAATTGAGCTCATGATATCTTGTTGGAACAATTTACCTGTCTACTTTCCAACCCAAGTGGAATTTCTAGATTTGGTGTCGATTTTCTCCTCCAAAAGTTCAATCTCCCAACACTTCTTCCTGTGGGTGCAAAAGGTGGCAGAAAGGCCAATTTTAGGGTGTTTTTGACCCTTTAGGAAACCCAGAACTTGATGAAATCCTTAGGAAATCCATGAGAATGCATAAATTTTCATGAAAAACTCAGAAATGCAAATTTTTCCCCCTGAAGAGCTGCCAATCATAAGCGCGCGCCAAGTGGCGCTACGCGTCGGGCAGAAAACCCTGTTTTGTGACCAAAAAATTCAAAATTGACAAATTTTTTTCCAAATTCCTTGAAATTTGGGCTGTAGGTCCCTAATAAAATTCTATTCTCAGCCAAAGAATATTCGACCAAAATTTGAAGCCTATCATGCCTTTTACGACGTTTAGTGCCCTCCTTAGCCTTGCCTTCAGGATTTTGATCCTCGCTTTGCAAATATGAGTGCCCGCCCAATAATGGTTCTTCATGTGTCTGAGCATGTTATTCTCCTTGTTTTCCTTTTCCAACAGCTTCTGGTCACCTTGGTGCATGAAATTTGGTTTTTGAGTCATCGTGTTTCCTTCATCTCGGTCATCTGTTTCCATGATGTCCAAGGTCTATGTTGTCTTGGATGACAATGAGAACTTTGGTGTTTTTGTTTTAGTTCAAAAATGTGGTAATATGAGAGGGAATATGGAGGAATATATTATTAGGGAAAATTAACTTTAATCAAGTGTAAGGACAGCCACTTAATTTCTGGATTTTAGGTACAAGGGACAGCCACTTGACCTCTTGGGAAAATGTGGGGTTTGTGAAGTTTTACAAGTGAAATGGGAAAGGGAGAGTGATAGGAAATGAAGTAGCTTTAGGGATAGGGAAATAGACTAATGAAATTTAGTGAAGGGGATGTGAAAGTGGTAGAGGGGAATAAGACAGAAAAAAATGGCAATTTTGCAAACCCTAGGAAGATTTTCAATGAAACTGTGCAAGGAGCTAGGGTTTTATTTTTCACTTATTGAAACACCATAAATACTGATGGAAACTCATAAATTGGAAATATGGAGATGTTAACTTAGTTGTGGAGTGAAGAATTTGAAATTTTGGAGCTTTTGGAGGAAGCATTTAATGGTTTTTTAGGCTTTTTAGCCCAATGCGCCGCGCCATCTCTATGCAACGTGCCACTTCATTTTTTACACTGCAGAGGGCTGCCCAATGCGCTACGCCATTTTGAAGGAGAATTTTGGAGACCTTCCTGGTGTCCAAATTGGGCACATAATAGCTCATTGGAAATATTATTGAGTCTAATTTCCAGCCCAACTGGAATTTTTCAATTTGGAGTTCATTTGCCTTGTCAAAAATCAAATCTCCCAAGACTGGTCAAAATGTGAAAAATGAGGCTGTGTCAAGGCAGAGTGTTGTTGCAGTAAACTTTTGAAGGTCTTTCTCAACTCAAAATTGAACTGATGATAGCTCATTGGAAATCTCGTTGTGTCTAGTTATCATTTGACTCATCAAGAAAGCCATTTGGCCAACCAAGCTAGGAGAAATATTGATTTTCCCAAGGTCACTTCAGAGGTGCATCAATTCTCCTGAGGCAACTGTATTTTTTACATTTCTCTAGAAAAATGACACCTGTGTAAAAAGTGAAGGATTTTTTTCTTCCTTTTCCTATTTTGGACAAAAACCTCTCTCAAGTTTCCAAAATTCATCTTTTATTGCTCAGAAACATCATTGGAGTAAAACCTATCCTGATGTGTGGAACAAGGGATTTGTTGAAATGAAGCGAAATGAAGGGGATAAAGGGCTTCTAAATTCTTGAGAAAGTTTTTGGAAGTAGGGAGGGATGTTAGGAAGCAGGGGAAAGTGGAATCTAAGAAATTGAGTGAGGGGAAGGGGTCCAAAAGGGAAAAACACAGGCCTAGCCTAGAAAATTGCCAAGTTGTAGCAAGAAACTAGGGTTTGTGCAAAAATGAGGAATTTGGGGGATCTCAGTGATGGGAAGTGTTTAATAAGGTACATTAAGGATAAGGGAAGGTGTATGAACATCAGGATACAAGTTTTGCTGATGATTTGACCATCCAAGAGAAATTATCTCCAAAACCCTAGGAGAGGGAAATGAACCTTACCTAGGCACAACTGAAGCATGAACAAGGTGTAAAATGACCCAGTGGAACTTGACATGATGATGAAAACACTATGAATGATGGTACACTCATCTGAATGGTGACAAGGAATGAAATTTGGACAACTTTGAAAAGAGTGAAAACAAACCCTAGACCTAATACCTAGTGACCAAATTTTGCTTGAAGACTCACTGAAATGACAAAATTTGACCTTGAAACCTTAAAATCACCTTGTAAGAGGAGGTTTTATCACTGGAGGAAGGCTGCAAAGAATGACACTAACATTGGCTCCAATGGGGATGGTAGCTCCTTGGAGGTGCCAAGAACTACAGATCTTTGGAAAGCAGACAGTGCCTTCATCCATTGGGCAATGGAGTCAAAACAAATCAAGCTGAAATGCATGACTGAAAACTGATGACTTGATGACACAAACTAAATCTCACTCAACTAAAAACTAACTTGATACTTAAACACAACTGAAAAACTGGAAAAGATGCTCAAAGTAGAGCTTATTCAATACAACCTACTCTAATTGTTCCATTCATCACCTGATCAAGTGAAATGAAACAACCAATGCAACCAAGTACGTATTGCAGCTGCTGTTTGGATTCTTCGCAAGTGCTCGTTTATGAAAAACAAGAGAGAAATACTGAAAGGAAACTCCCATGAAAACTTGTGAACAGATCCGTTGAATACTATGGATTCTCTATCCGCCTCCAAAAACACTACATAAGGATCTTGAAGTTCATGCACACTGAGACTTAGCTCATCCAATGGATTACTTTTCTTCTCCTCATACCATGAATGCAAACTTTTATCTGAGCTTTGTGATGAGACTTCTACTAAAAATGACAAAGAGACCGACTGCCTGATCATGTTTGTATCAGTACACGTTTCAAGCTCACATGTAGTCAATGGAGAAAAACTTTGACTATAGACATCATCCAACACATCAGCTATTGGATTGTGAAAAACTTGAAAATACTTTTGAAACTCATTTTCTATTGTTTCTGATGAGATTACATGATTTCCTACGGGCTACTCATTTGAAGATTTACTATGCAATTTACCCTTCAAAAACTGAAATGATTCAAAATAGAAAGGTACCGAATCATCTTGCATCATTTGATCATATGTGCTCGCTTCCAAGTCCTCATCTACAACTTGACAATCAATGGCATTCGGGGGCTGTAAATCTGGATATGAGAAGTCTTGAACAAGGTTTTCTTGCCCTCAAGATGGTCCAAATCAAGACTTGTCGATAGTTGATTTCTGATTGCATGAAAGTTGTCTCTAATGAACTAAAACGAATCAAAACAAAAAGGCAAAGATCCTTAAATTACTTCAAAATTTGTTGCACTTTCCTCGTCATTGTCATAGCTGATATGCATCGGTTGATCACTGTACTCAAGCTGATGAAAGTGAACTTCCTCCTTCCACAAACTAGCTGCTGATTTGGCTGCAAGATTAGCTTTTTTTTGGAGAACATAATCATCATCATACTGATCAAACTAAGGTAAATAATCAAGCATACATGTCAAATCAATAGATCTCTCTTCTCCAAAACGATCTATAAAACAATCATTATCAGATCTATGACAACTGGAATAAGGAACAAAATGTTTTGGGTTAGCCACTTGTTCATGAATGTCATTTTCATTTTTTGCAGTCATTTTCCGCACCATCTCTTCTACTGTGTTTACCAAAAGTTCGAGCTTTTCCTCTGAAGGTGTCAAGTGCTCTGCGAAATTCTTCTTTTCTTCTTCCTTCAGCCTTGCTCTTTTGATCAGCAAATGAGCCTCTACATTCACTGCTCTATTCTGTATCTTTTCAAGTGTTGCAACATTCCTTTCTCTCAACTAAAACTCCATTTCCGGATCAAAAGCAACTGGGTAATGTAAAAGGGCCAAGCCAGGAGGGGGTCTTATATTGACAGGTATCGAATAATAGACTCGATTGAATCTAGCGGAAAAATGTTGTACTGTCTCCCCTGACTGTCTTTTTAGCTGGGTATACTCATCTAAAATAAGGAATGGGTTCTGTCCGATCACCCACCTGTCAAGGAAAACTTTGACAAAATGCTGGAAATCTGAGATGCTCACATTGGGCAGGGCTTTGAACCAACTCTTCACTTGGCCTTGCAAAGAAAGAGAAAAAATTCTAATACTAACATCTTCTTCATCAACTTCAAAAAGGTCTAGAAAAGTCTCAACATTCTGCACATGTTGCTCAACGTTGATATTGTTACATTCACCGTCAAATCTTGGCAAATATAGGTAATGATTTGCAGGGAAAGCATGGAGAACAGAAGGTAAAACAAGAGGTTTATACCTATATGGGACTATAAAAGGTGTAGGAGTATATACAAGAGCTATGGGATCAGTTTTGTTTTCTTCAGGCTCATCACTCTGAAGAGAGTCATCATAAGATGTGGGAAAAGTAAGGAGGCCAAGATCAAAGGGAAACTCAATATTTACACTTTTTGAACAGGTCGAGTGAAGATTTTGATCACCTTTATCATACAAAAAATTCTGAAAAACTTTCAGGACAGCTTCAAGAACAACAAAGAGGTAATTTACAAGAAATCAGACTAGATCCTGAATACCATTCCACTTTGGATACCTGAACTTAATGTAAGATCCTCCCATTTTCTCAGAGAAAGAGTTAGTTCTCCAGTGGAGTCTCTACATTGAATTGGAGTCACCAGGTGAATGATTTCAGCCTTCTTATGTCTGATCGTTGTCCACCATCAACCATCAGATCTGAACTTGATACATGTACTGGGGCAATTCACAAGTCAAGTGTCACGTTCACAAGCTAGACCGGAGATTGACTGAAGCAGCGTTCATCTACTTTTGCTAATGCAAAGCAAGAGCGCTTCGAAGGCTACCTGGAATAACTTCAGGCTCCGTATGTAGCTTATAAAAAAAATAACACCAACAAGCAAACCATTTTCTTCCCCAGTATGGTCGCCACTACGTTATTTCCTAAATCTACCTCAGGCTGAAGGAAGGCAAAGTTCAGGGTAACATCAAACCACGCTCAGTCTGGTAGCTAGCCCTACCAGAACAGGAGAGGGCTCTCTCCGGGTCAATCTCAGCAAAAAGTAATCAATAGGGCTGGAGATGACTGAAATAAAAGCTCATTTTAGGCTAGGTATATAAGTGAAGGAGTTTGAATGTGTTTTTGGGGATTTTTGTTGGATCAAAGGGAAAGGCAGTTTTGGGTGCGGGGATTAGGCCTAGTTTTTGCAGAGTTCTGATTGGGGCAAGGAAGGCAATATTTTTTATGCTTTAGATTCAGTGAATGGATGGATCAGACCGGTGAGGAGCTGAATAGGGAAAGAGGGTCTCAAGAGTCCTCCTCAAACAGATGAAAACATGAAAAACTAAACAAAAATGAAGGAAGAGCAAAGCAAAAGCAATGAATTCTACCTTTGTAACTTGTTTGTTCAGTTTAAGAAGAAAGAAGAATGAAAATGGTACACATAGACATCAGAACTTACAGATACATAGAGAAAAACACCATCAAAACACAGAGCCACAAGGATCCCAAAGAGGGTTGCAAACCCTGGTCTATTCCTTTGCCAAAATTGCAGAATGAAATGTACAATGAAGTGCTAGCAATCCCAAAAGTCCAACCCTGAAAATGACTAAGAAAATACATCATATAGACAAGCCTAACCCATTCCCATGCCTTTAGGGGTCGAGCTCATCATTCTAGGAGCTGTTTCAACCATATCTAAACTAGGAACTAGAAAATAGGCCATGAAAGAACTTGCCTCTATATGCTAGGAAACTGATCCATTCACTTACATTTCACCTTTTGGTGAATGAATCTTCTAGAATGAGTAAAAATGTGCCATAATTACATCATGGTCATGAAATTACATCAAATTATATCAAGAGTTATACGAAAAAGTGAAACTGGTCAAAACTAGGCGAAATTCTGAGCTGCTGAGTGAAAAATAGGCCAAAATTCTCTATGCGTCGCGCCCAAAATCTCTATGCGTAGCACAAGTTTGGAGCTGATTTTGAGGCCCTTCCTGAAGTCAAAATTCAGCTCATGATAGCTAGTTGGAAATCCCTACCTGTCTACTTTCCAACCCAAGTGGAATTTCTGGATTTGGATGTCATTTTCCCCTCCAAAACTTCAATCTCCCAACACTTCTTCCTGTGGGTGAAAAAAGTGGCAGAAAGGTCATTTTTAGGGTGTTTTTGACCCTTTAGGAAACCTAGAACTTGATGAAATCCTTAGGTAATCCATGAGAATGCATAAATTTTCATAAAAAATCCAAAAATGCAAAGTTTTCCCCCTAAAGTGCTGCCAATTATAAGCGCGTGCCAAGTGGCGCTACGTGTCGGGCAGGGAAATTTGTTTTTACACCAAAAAATTCAAAATTGACAAAATTTTTCCCAAATTTTCTGAAATTTGGGCTGAAGGTCCCTCATCAAGCACTATGCTCATCCAAAGAAGCTTCAACCAAAAATTGAAGCCTATCATGCTTTTTACGACGTTTTAGTGCCCTCCTTAGCCTTGCCTTCAGGATTTTGATCCTCGCTTTGCAAACATGAGTGTGCGCCCAATAATGGTTCTTCATGTGTCTGAGAATTTTCTTCTCCTTTTTTTCCTTCGCCAACAGCTTCTGGTCACCTTGGTTCATGCAATTTGGTTGTGGAGTCACCGTGTTTCCTTCATCTCAGTCATTTGTTTCCATGATGTCCAAGGTCTATGTTGTCTTGGATGAAAATGAGAACTTTGGTGTTTTTATTTGAGTGAAAAAATGTGGTAATATGGGAGGGAATATGGAGGAATAGGTTAGTAATGACAATTAACTTTAATCAATTGTAAGGATAGCCACTTAATTTCTGGAGTTTAGGTACAAGGGATAGCCACTTGACTTCTTGGGAAAATGTGGGGTTTGTGAAGTTTTACAAGTGAAATGGGAAAGGGAGAGTGATAGGAAATGAAGTAGCTTTAGGGATAGGGAAATAGAATAATGAAATTTATTGAAGGGGATGTGAAAGTGGTAGAGGGGAATAAGACAGCAAAAAAATGGCAATTTTGCAAACCCTAGGAAGATTTTCAATGAAACTGTGCAAGGAGCTAGGGTTTTATTTTTCACCTATTGAAACACCATAAAAACTAACGGAAACTCATAAATTGGAAATATGGAGATGTTAAATTAGTTTTGGAATGAATAATTTTCAATTTTGGAGCTTTTGGAGGAGGAATTGAATGGTTTTTTAGGCTTTTTAGCCCAATGTGCCGCGCCATCTCTATGCGCCGCGCCATTTTGCAGGAGACTTGTGGAGACCTTCCCTGTGTCAAAATTGGGTGCAAGATAGCTCGTTGGAAATATCATTGAGTCTAATTTCCAAACCAACTGGAAGTTTTCAATTTGGAGTTCATTTTCCTTGTCAAAAATCAAATCTCCCAGGACTGGTTAAAATGTGAAAAATGAGGCTGCCTCAAGGAAGAGTGTTGTTGCAGTCAACTTTGTAAGGTCTTCCTCAACTCCAAATTGAGCTCATGATAGCTCATTGGAAAGATATTTGTGTCTAGTTATCATTTGACTCATTAATAAAGTCATTTGGCCAACCAAGCTAGGAGAAATCTTGATTTTCCCAAGGTCACTTCAGAGGTGCATCAATTCTCCTGAGGCAATTGTATTTTTTACATTTATCTAAAACCATGACACCTGTGTAAAAAGTGAAGGAGGTTTTTCTTCCTTTGCCTATTTTGGAAAAAAACCTCTCTCAAGTTTCCAAAATTCATCTTTTATTGCTCAGAAAAATCATTGGAGTAAAACCTACCCCAATGTGTGGAACAAGGGATTTGTCGAAATGAAGCGAAATGAAGGGGATAAGGGGCTTCTAAATTCTTGAGAAAATTTCAGGAATTAGGGAGGGATGTTAGGAAGCAAGTGAAAGTGGAATCTTAGAAATTGAGCGAGGGGAAGGGGTCCAAAAGGTCAAAACACATGCCTAGCCTAGAAAATTGCTAAGTTGTAGAAAGAAACTAGGGTTTGTGAAAAAATGAGGAATTTGGGGGATCTTAGTGATGGGAAGTGTTTAATAAGGTACATTAAGGATAAGGGAAGGTGTATGAACATTAGGATACAAGTTTTGCTGATGATTTGACCATCCAAGAGAAATTACCTCCAAAACCCTAGGAGAGGGAAATGAACCTTACCTAGGCACAACTGAAGCATGAACAAGGAATGGCAAAATGACCCAATGGAACTTGATGATGATGAAAACCCTCACAGATAGTGGTGTTTTATTCATACGAGTGGTGACAAGGACTGACATTTGGACAATTTTGAAAAGAGTGAAAACAAACCCTAGACCTAATACCTAGTGACCAAATTTTGCTTGAAGACTCACTGAAATGACAAAATTTGACCTTGAAACCTTAAAATAACCTTGTAAGAGCATGTTTGATCACTGGAGGAAGGATGCAAAGACTGACACTAACAGTACCTATACTAAAAAAAGTATCAGGAGTAACACCCACTAAGGAAATGTTTCTAGAAATTGGTGGTTGAAATTCGAGGATTTTTGTAGTGGACAAATCACTCTTGCGGACAAGAGTGATCTCCCTAGATTCAAATAAAAATCTCGAAACAAACAATCAAGTAGCTACTACCTTTCCTTAATCTGTAACTGAAAAATGATATATGAAATGTGTGAGAGTCTCTTACCTTTCTACGAAATTATTTTTAGTGTCCTTCTGATGCCTTCAAAGGCTCTTCCTTACTACTTTAAGAGAATATCTCCATAAATAGAAACGAACAAGGAATAAAAGAATAATGTAGATAAAGAGTCAAAAAAAGAGTGCATAGATGTCACAACATAGGATCTATCATAATGTTGACCCAATATTAAACTATAAACTATGCAAAAGATCACAAAGTTTTGCAAAGAGCATCATAACGAGTGAAAATAGGAAAGAAACAATTGCTTTTATTAATTTGAACAAGGAGAAATAATACCTTAGCCTTGATAATGTAAGCCTCCTCCCAATGATATCTGATTCTCCCCTTAGGTGACAAGATTTCAATCCTAATCCGACAACATAATTTTACATTTAGAAGTCCTCCTTTACCCTATGGTTTGTGTTGAATTGATAGGCCAAGAGGAGGAGGTTTGAGATCCTCATTCTAAGGGATGAGATCCATAAAGAGAGGGATTAGGGTTCCAAAAAGAGAGGAATTTTGATTCATGAACCAAGGGATGAGGCCAAAATATGTATGGGCTCCAGGCCTTCAGTTGGGAAATATTCCTCCAATAAGGCTCCTATAAATCACTTTTTATTTTTACCCGTGCTAAGTGATTTGCGCAATTTTTTCGTGGAAGATAGAATGAAAAATTGTGCTAGCCACAATGGTCAAAATTGTGCTTGCATAGATAATGGCTAGGAAGTTGCACAAGTGTTTAAAATTTATTTTTTGAGCAATGTAACTAGGATACTTGTTGTCTTTGGGATTTTTTTGCTTCCAACATTGTAGAGGAATTCTAGGAACACGTCATTAGATAGTGAGAGATATGGATTGGTGGTCATTTTCCTAACGGCAAAAAAATGGCGTGTAATAGGGATGCAGAAAGACAACTACTCCAAATTCACAATTTTTCCTTGGCGAGGAAAACAAATAAGTCATAAGATCAACAAAGCTAAAGAATTCATGGAATAGGTCTAACTACGCCTCAACAGAAGGTTGTAATTGAGTCGATGATCACCAACTTCAATATCAATCAGGAAAATTTTCCCTCCAATAGTGATGGGAAAAGCAGCAAGATATCCCTTAGTGATGAAAGTATGACCATCGAAATCTTTAAGGGAGTTTTATGGTGGAGTAAGTGTGAGAGAACCTAAGGCAAGCCAACAGGAAGGTAGCCATTATATAGGTAGATGCACCTTCATAAATGGATTTTCCTAATGCATGGGATGTACTTGAAAGGAAAGTGAATGTGAGAGGAAAGGTGTACTATTATTCATTTCAAAGTCAGCTAGATTATATTCCATGGGGTCTAACCCACCTATATCCGACAGTAAAGCCTTACGTTGCATTGGGAAAATATGTAATTCTTCAAGGGAAAACATAGCACAAGGCTCCTGTTCGATATCTTTTACAATATTTTAGTTTTTTACAGCCTGAGAAGTAGGGTTGTGTGTATTTTGATGAAGTGATCCTTTTAGAGGGTGAATTACAAGGTCAGAAACAAGTCCCTCAATATGGAGATCGTTGGGCAAAGGAGATGTAGAGGTCGACGGGGTATCCAAAGTGTTTGGAACATGGCTACCATAGTTCTTGGCTCAAATTCGTAAGTCAACCTCCTTAAAATAATATATGGTATACATTCCTTCTCTAGAAGGAAGGGGATGCGAACCATTTTTTCCCCCTTGCGGGAGTTGGGTTGGGCTTGCAACTAGATGTTTATATTTTTGTTTTTTTTAGCAAGGAAATTGTTATTAACTACAACAGGGGTCTTAGAATCCTTTTGTGTAAGGATATAATTTCACTCTTGTATAATAGGACATTTATAGGTTAAATAATACTTAGAGCAGATATTTTAAGGAAACTTAATAGTTTTCTCTTTCCCTTTTTCAGATCTAGTCGTAGTAGGTGCTTGAGCTTGGGCGTTCTGAATAGATGTTTGCTCCTCAGATGGAGAGGTATTGTTCTTGTTATTATTTTTCTTTCCATTATATTGACGTGTATATTGCACAAAGTTAATCATAGTGGACAAAGGAGTGGTAGTGTGATCAGATGTAGTTGAGACGGGGGTATCAATATCACATAAACGGGAACTTTTCCTTCTCAACTAGTTGACAACAATCCCAATGGTAGCACCAGCAAGACTGTAAGCATGAGGACCAGGTTTTTATGTAACAGGAGTATTGGAAGAATGAGGAGCATTAGGGATAAGGTCATAAAGAGTTCTTGTCTGAGAATAGATGAGATATAAGTGTTGGGCACAAAGAATGGCTTAGTCTTCACTAATAGCTCCAGACATGGCAATGTCCTTCACAATCGGAGGTAGAAGATACTTGTAGAACCAATCAAATAATAGGTAGCATAGAATGGGTTCCTTTACTAACCTCTGCCTTCATATCCCTACATGGATATGATTGGAGATGTGTGTGGAAATTTTCTAGGGAAAAGTTGTCAAGAGTTTCATTTTAGTTTTGTAACAGATTGGTAGCTAGAAATGCTTCGAGAATTCCATAGTGAGGGTATTAAAGTTGTTAACAGAAGCACATCATGGTAATTAAATATACCACTTGGAAGCATTGTCACTCAAGGTGAATGGGAATATTATGAGCCAGATACTGTCATCAATCATAGAATTGGAAACACATAAAAGGTGGTATGTAGTGACATGTGTAGTTGGTTTTTCTCCTTGCTTGTGCTCGAGATTAGGAATGTATATAGGAATATTGTGTAGGGTTAGAGGCAAAAGAATATTATGGTTGATGGGGTCATTAGTCAACTTGTACAGATTCAGTATATCAAGGGTACCCAATAATGGGAATGGAGTAGGTGTCGTCAAATTATACCAAGGAAGAGCAGGGAGACCAGAGGGACTAGGAGGTCCTCCCATCAACATGTTTCTAGTAGGATACATAGGTTCAAAGGAAAATAGTTTTTTTGAGGTGGTGGTGGGGTCGTGTAGAGTGATGGGCCATAAGGCATGCCCCTAGTTTGAGGGAAGCTACCACTAAACTAGTTTCCCCCATGATAGAGGTTCCCCCCAATAGGGACATACAGTTGAGATGGGAGGCCCCAAGGAGACGCAACAGGTCCAAGAAATGGAACACCACTAGCCACATAAGATGGATTAGGTACAATACCACCGCTAATAGGATAACCACCAGTAGTAAGAGTATCAATAAAATATGGAACTTGTTGCACCATAGGTTTCATGGGTTTAGGGATGCCCCCAATAGGTGGATAGGTGTTGGAAACATTTCCATCACTCTATAACAAAGGGGGAGTTAATATTAATGGAGGATTCCAACCAAAATAATTTTTCAATGTTGGTGAAATGATAACACTCAATGGGTTGAACTTTGAAATTTCAGGAGACAACACAAAAGAAGTTGGGATGGTGGTATAAAGTAATTGCAACACACCCCCCAAAGTTGGTATAGTTAGGTTCATGGAGTGGTTATTGGATAAACAACAAGATAAAAAACAATAGGTGTGGAACTTGATGCAGGTGATTTGAATGGTGGTGGAGAAATTTGTCCAGAAAGGACCATGAATCACCAATATTCATTGGGATGTTTAAAGGGGAAACTAGAGAAGACAATATAGGAATGGGTGCCACCTGAATTAAGAGTGACCCAAGAGGATCAATAAGTGGGGGATTACAGGGAGATACTAAACATACAATAAAAGGGTCCTATCGTAAGATAGATTATGGGTTAGTACTTTGTGATTTGGGGTTTGAAACTGTAGCATGACTCCCCTGAGCAGTAGGGGAATATGATTCACTCATATATTCCTCAACAGAAAGTGGAGGAAGGCCTTGCAGACGTCGAGACTGATGATGAGGTCCCATAGTAGCCATGGTGAATCATATATATTTTACAAATTTTAAATTAAGTGGTATATATATATAGTCTTAGTAACTAAACAACACACACCTAAAAAGAAAAAAACTCTAAAATATCATAAAGTAGTCAAACTTTTCTTAATAATCACAAATAGCTGCTGATGGAATCCAATATCGAATGACTATAATAAGAAGATGATTTGGAAAGAGACAATTATGATTATTCTTGAGCGTTTCCTAAACCTTAGTAAGAAGGGGCTAAGCACTTTCATGAAGACAAGTACCCTCCCAAAAAATCGAATACAAATTAGGTTTGTTTGTCGTAGGTACTAGGGAATCTCGCTCTAGTCACCTTATGTAAGTTTCCCTAGGATTATGGCCACTACTCTTTACCTCAAATCATAGCCAACACTGGGGGGAATGGGGTTGTGGGCAGTATGATGTGTGGGCAGAATACTCAATTCCCCGACTCATCTCCGAAATTACTGATGGAATTATTGGTACACAAAATACCCACAATGTACTCAAAGGTGAGGAACCTTCTCATACACTCTGATGTTGCCTCACGCTTAACTCCCTTGTTAGAGGAGTGGTCCTAGTCGATGAGAGTACAATAGGATTTTCACTCTTTAATGACATGAGTTTATTTTTGCAACCTTGGGGATTTGACTTACATAGCTTAACCCAAGACCCTAGCCTAAACTAAGATGTGTTTTTCCTATGAAATTTTTTTACTAATTAATTTTATTACATGATTTATTTTAAAGGTACTTATTTAATGTCTTCAGAAGGGGTTTTGATGTATGAAGTTTTATGATACTCTAGCTCAAGCCATGCAAATCATGCTCTTAGATTTTATTTTGATGAAGAGTAATTCTACAAGGAGAGAGAATCATACATGTAAACAAACAAGATGCAAATTCCAACGCACCTTTAAGAGATGCAGAAAATGATACTCTAATTACATGCACACTAATGAACTGAACATCAAGAAAATAAGAAAAAAATTATTTTTTTCTTTTTGTCTTTTAAGATGTAAGCAATGCAAGTTAAATTAACTTTCAAAAGAATAAATTAACACAGAAATAATAATCATAGCCCAAGACATCATAGACCTCAGGACACAAACAAGCAAAACGTAGGGAGAGGAAATCACAAAAAGGTGAAAAATCAAAGGTTTTAAGCACTAACGTAGGTTTCCAAGCCAAAACATGCATTATACGAATGGGTAACGCACTAAACATAAAGTCTAACTAGCATTATAACACTTTGGTGTCCACTACAAGAAAATTTATACAAGTTTTCCTCATAAAAAGAGGGTATGGGTTAGAGAAAAGGGTTCATATCAGTTGGACTACTAGTCATGCAAAAAAATGAAATGGATCCAAGCAAAGATAAGATCAAAGAGATGGAATTAAGGAGAAGGAGAAACAAAATAGGAAGTATAATGTCTCCAGTAGAGTCGCCAATTATACTATAATGATTTATGCTCAGTTAGAAAAACGAGAAATCCTCTCATGTTTTCTTGGAAACCTAGGGCAGTCAGATCAAGGGATTTATTGTTCTATAGTCAAACTCATTCAACAATGCAAACAATAAACTGTAATTGAAAAAATATAGGTGAAGAATAACATGTTGATCCTCCTATGTAGATTAGTTGGAGAAGTCAACGTAGTTGGGAAGAGCTCCCAGCTAACTCCAAAGACCAATCTTGCACACAAAGAGAATAAATACAACCTTCATAGCATAATGACTATATCAATCCTAGAAATTCATAAATGAGCATCTATACATCAATGAATAAATCAATGAAATACCACCTTCCAAACCATCATTAAACAAGTACAATACGCATAAGAAATGAATGATAATATGTAATACAACTTGGTATATTTATATATTAAGTAAACAGGAAATATTACAACCAATGGCAGTTGTAGCATGACCTACTCCAACTCCTAGCTCCAAAAGCTCTCTCTCAAGGAAGATCTTGACATCATAACACTATAATGATCTATGATCCCTTTCTCAATGGTTGAGCCTTCAATTAATAGAAAAAATGGAGGCTATGAGGACTATTAGTTTCTCTCTAGTGTAATTTTGGAAAAATATTTGGGGTGGATGTTGTTTCTTCATACAAATGGATTTTATCTGCTTTTAAGTGCTTTTATCCCCATTTAAGAAATTTAATCTTATTTTAAGAGCTTCAAATATTTTATCCATTTTTATGAGCTTTATTTGTTTAGAAAAAAATTGTAGATGAGGATAAAGCAATCAAATTCCACCATATGAATTTCCCTTATATGAACAAAAGTGTCATAGTGAGTTAACTCGGGATTTTTACCTTATGACTGGGTAAGAATTTGGTAGCACGAGTTATATGAAGAGACAAAGTTTTATATACTAGGATAACGTTGTCTTTATGGTACATAACTTGCGTTATACTCTTAAATAGGCTAGAAAAAGGGGGTGTAAAGGGTCGTATTTTAACCAAAAACATAGTAGATGAGGAGATACTTTCATGAATATCATTATACAAAAAAATTATGGTTTTTTAAGTTCATTTTCATTTTTATGTAGTAGATTCACAAGTAATGTATTTTTTCTCTATTAATTTACTTATTTTTGTGCATAATAATCAGCTACATTTCCTTTTACAATTTGATTTAAATCCATAGTCTAAAGCATTAAGTGATATGAACTATTCTATTTATACATTATATTATTTTATATTGACGCAGGAAAAGGTACTTATATTTTTCAAATGAATCCCACATATCCATATACTGGACATCCAAGAAAAAATTCATTTTAAGAATTTCAATTTATCCATACATCAAATATCTTCTACAATACAAGCTATTAACATCTAGATTCAATATTATATTTTGAAAACATTTGCAAGAATCCTAGATCATTGGATTGGAATCATCTAGATCCATAACATGTTCAAATAAGAACATATTTATTTTATCTAGACACTGGATGCAAGAATTTATTTGCATTTTAAACAAGTTAACATACAATGAAACGATAATCCAGGGCCAAAACTTAATGTTACTTCACATAAATTGAAATGTTGTCATGTTTCGACTGTCGTAAAACTTATGATCATGAAATTGAACCATGAGAACATTAACAACATTCAGAAATATACCCCAAGATTCAATTTTCAGCCACATTTAGTTATCTTTTGAAACCCTTTTCTATATAAATAAAAGGAAAAATTCTTTGCTTTTTCATTTGAATTTTGCTCAAGGTGAAGAAATATCAAAAGCATATTATAGGCCACAATAACTTTGCTAAGGGAATCCCCCCGATCGGGGTGAACACCTGGCAATTCGTAGTTCATAATGGTAAATAGATGGCGGTAATGGCGTCCTATATACAATCAACACTCATAATGATGCATTGGGAACAAAGATTATGGCATGCAGTGAGCGAGCGATCTTTAATGAGTTCGCATGATGGATAGCCTGTGCTGTCAGATCGCGGAAGGAAAGGCTCACATAAGGTAAGTCCGGTTCCCTCCTCTCTCCAAGCGGTAATGCTTTGCGTTTTGCATGAAATCGTTTGGAGACAGCAGAGGAGGAAGACAAGGATCGCTGTTTCATTCTCGACGGGGATTCAACAAACAATGGGGAAACGCTGTTCAACTTCCCAGACAATGAAAGGGAAGCAGCCAGCCCACATAGAGCGGGAGCCCAAGAAACGTGGCAGGAAATCAAACCAGGAACTGTTAGAAAATTTAGCTACAAACTACGTCACCGGAAACCCCTCCAAGGTTCGCCAGGAAATCAAGGGTTGGGAGAGAGAAATACAGACAGATCCCGAAGATAGTACCACAGAAGCTGAGATTATGGATTTTATTACTGATCTAGGGAACACTCGAGGTCATCTCACCTTCTTCCAACAAACAATCCACACCTACTGGACAGTAAAATGCCTTCTAGCAAAGGCCATACAGAGTTTCCCTCCTGAACAGGCCCACATTGACTCAACAAAATTTGAGTCTCGGATTATGGAAAGGTTACAGAATATGCAAGATCAGTTATACCATATCAAGATCACCCAGTACCAGGCAGCGGACCGTATGGGCAGGCTTGATGATAGGGTTGGCCGTATGGAAAAGCAGCTTCAACAGCTCCAACAAGTTGACATGCCAGGGTCCAATGTCAAGGATCCTGCCCCTGTTTCCTCCTCCGATGGATAGATGTTTCTTTACTGATGTTTTATGATTTCTGAAATTTTGTATGAACTTTCTTTCTATTATCTGCATGTAGATAGGAATGCTCTAGAACAGTTAGCCCATGTGGGGTATAGACGAATGAAAATTTTCCAATTTTGGTATGATTTTCACGCATTGAGATGGCCAACAGACCTAGTTTCCTTCGGGCAGGTTAAGGCCACAGAAAAAATATATCTTACTGTAACCTGCATGTTAAATATAAATAGTCAATAGAGAGGACCTACCATATTTACAAAAAAAAAAAAAAAATTGCTAAGGGAATAACTTTTTTGTTTATATGAATGGATAAATTGCATAATTTTTATTTATTTTTTTAATTTGTTTGAAGTTTTTTTAATTTTCTATCCAATTATGGTTTCATGCAGATACGATGTCTAAAAAATACAAAGGGAAGTCGACTAAATTTGAGAATGAAAAATAGGAGTTTAACCAGAAAAAAACCCTAATGTGACCTTTTTCTCTAACAAAAATCATAACATTAGATACAAATAATGCTTGGATTAGAGAAAAATTTATAGAGTTTTTAGGTACAAATAATTTCCAGAAGATGATGACATGGACAAGGAAGCATATACAATTGTCAAGAAATATGACCTTCACCATATTGCTACCAGGTCAATGATTCTTCCCTATTATGACATGGTATGATTGATTTTTTCTCATGTTGACTTCATAACATCTATAGTGGTACATCAATATCTCCAAGTTGTAGCATCATTCGAACCATATGATATATCTATTGTGTACAAATTAAGGCCGCCTAAAATTAGTTTAAACAAAAAAAATTTAGAAACCTTCAAAGCCCAGGAACTAGATATGGTTGAAGTTATGAAAAAATGGTGGTATGGGTCTTAAGCATTCAAGGGAAATTCTATAGATTGTATCCAATCCAATA
Organism: Pinus albicaulis; assembly: GCA_034641835.2. NCBI lineage: Eukaryota > Viridiplantae > Streptophyta > Pinopsida > Pinales > Pinaceae > Pinus > Pinus albicaulis. The sequence goes on along the minus strand of CM076574.1, from coordinate 102,881,610 downwards.
AGTTAAAGAACCTTATGGGTCAGTTGAAATTATGTTGTGCAAGATATATGATGAAAAGGATTCCAAACGTTTTAAGTTAGAATGGGTTCCTCTTGTCCACTAAATTGTTTAAACGAGTTCAATTTTCAATTTGGATTAGATTTTATCCTCAAGTATTCATTAAGTGACCAAGAAATCATGAGACATGCCACCGGGTTATGGTGAAGGGTTTTTCATGTCCTCCTATTTAGCTAATGTTGTCCGTGCTCATGGTGATTCTTCTAGTGTATTAGCATGACCCTGCAACTCGGTAGAGTTTCTTCCTTAGGTTTTTTTGTAGGCATCTCCAACTGAGAACGACGATGGAACACTTATTCAGGGTGACACAATCCCCTTCTACAAGAATGTGGTATCAAGAGATAGCAAAGGACAAGGATACACTACAACAATACCTCATCGATTCCTCCATATTCCAATGGACAAGCCACTAAACCGAATCTGGAAGGGAAGGAAAAAACCTTGATGGGAGCCTAATATTGGAAGAACAAAAATTAGGGTATATGCTTACCTAAGGTGGTGAAAGACCCAAATTTCTAAGTTAGATCAAGAATATTGGAGAACTATATCCACTACATGAAACATGCTTTGATCTGCAAATTCGTAAGTGTATGGCCAATTGAAATGGCTTTAATCATTTGGATACAAAACAAATGGAAACCTAAAGGGAAGGTCAACCTTGAATTAGGGGCTAAAGGGTTTTTTATAGTAACCTTCAAAAACCTAGAGGAAAAAATTAGGGTTTTTGAAAATGGCCCTTATTTCTTTAATAATGTGTGTCTATACATGTGTTTTTGGGAAGGGAGATACAACCCAGAAAATAATGACTTCCTAATATCCCTTGTGTGGGTTTGAATTTTCCCATTACCCAAGGATTTCCAAAATGAGGAAATATTTTAAGGTATTTGGAATACAATCAAAACATTTTTCAAAGTTTCATAGGACACCAAGTGTTTTCAGTATATATCGTATGCTCACATTTGCATATATATGAACATATAATCATATCTCGTTTCAACCTCCATAGAGATTTACTACCATGAAAACTAAATCAATGGTCATTGGGCTATGAACATGTCCCATTCAGGTCTCACAAATGCCATGAATATGGCCATTTATTCCTAGATTGTCAACTAAATTAGAAAGATACCCCCCAGGACAAGAAAAGGTAAAGAGAAACAAATGTTTTTAGAGAGCAACAAATCATATAAGAAATCAGCACTAGTATGAGGAAACTCATCCTAAATAAAATGTGCAATCCCAAAACATATACATCACCTTAGTAGAAGACAAAGAAAGTGCACAAAAATGCTAAACATAGCACAAGAGACCAACTCAGTGGACTTGAACTCCAATCAAATCTCTATCAAAAGGAAGGCACCAAAATATAGTAAAAAATATTTGTAGAATACAAACTCTACATTAGAGGAAGCAATACCAGTAGATCCATAAGACAAAATGGAAAAATGGATGTGGAAGAAGTAGCCCTTACAAGTATGGTAGAGGAACTCAAAGGAAAATACTTTTGGATTGTCCCTAAAGAAAAGGTACAAATGTCGCATTAAAATTACCCGAAGTTGATTAATCACAAAGGAGAAACCTCTCGAACCTTGGGATCATAAAATTACAAAACTCAAACTCACAACTTCAAGGAAACCTTGCAACACCACAAGGAAGAAAAAAAGAGGTAGAAAAAGAAATAAAAATATCCTTCAAGAAGTAGGTGATATGTTGGAAAATTTCAGGTAAGGTGACTCTCATGACAGAGATATTCCTCTTCGTTCCTCATCCTTCCCAATGGAATTAATTACATGGAACATAAGGGGCATCAATTGAAAATGAAAACAAAGGATCTTAAAATAAAGAATTTGTATGGAAAACCATACAATAATCAAGTTACAATAAACAAAATGCTCAAGTGTGTAGTTGAATCTAACAACAAATAAATATTGGAAAGGTAGTGCTTTGATGGAATAGATGAAATAGGTCATGTAGCAGGTATAGCTTTGATCTAGAACCATGTATATATCACCATATCAAATTTAACATTTTCCCCATGCACACTCTTAGGTCAATTTTGGATTACAAGTTCCAATTTGGTAGGAACAATTGCAACTATGTATGATTCAACTATCCTAAATGAAAAGTTGAATTTTATTCAAATATAGAGCATATACAATCCTTATCACCTGAAATTTTTTGGATTATAGGATGTGAATTTAATATCATCATATCCTTGGAAGAAAAGAAGGGAGGCTTAAGCAGGGTCGATTATGACTCCCAACTCTTCCTTGACCTAGTGAAGGATTTGCATGTCATATATGTGGATACCATCAATGGACTATTCACTTGGAATAAAAAAAGAGGATGTTTCCATCATATTTCTTTCAAACTAGATACGTTCCTTATCTCAAAATATATATGGGACAAGGACGTTTTTGTGGAAGCCTCAATTCTTCCATGATAAGGATCATATTATTGGATAGTAAGCTTGGAGGTATATATTAAAGAAGGTTCAAAAAATAGGTCTTTTAGCTTTGAGATATTTTGGCTTAGGGATCCTTCCTTATAAAAATACCATCAATGGTGGTATGAAGCAGTCCTAGCACGAGGTTCTATAATGTACCAATTTAAGAAAAACACAAATTTGTAAAATTCCAAATGAAAAAAATGGAGCAGGGAGGATTTTGGGAACATCAATCAAGTTAAATAGAGGCTTGAAGACTACATGGAATAGATCCAACAATGTTTTATTCTATAAGGTTGATAAGATGAATTTGCAAAAGAATAAGGATAGTTTCTCACTCAATTAGAATAATGCCACATTCGATAAGAAATCCTTTAGCATAAAAAATTGTTGAAAATGGCAACTAGAAATATTGAAAATGGCACCAAGAGAGATTCTAATTTATTTTTCCCTTGAATTAAATTAGAAGAAAATTGTAATTATAAATCACATGAAAACTTGTATGAGTTAACTAAGTTAGTTTTACTTATTTGGTTTAGTTAATTCGAGTTGAGGGTCTAACTTCAATCATGTAGAGTGGCTCATACAAAATTTGATCTCTGGTTGAGTTTATTTTGAGTTGTAATTAATTAACTCTATTTATGTCAGTTAAAATAAGTTTAACTAGTTCTAATTGATGGAGGAACTAGTGAGAGGTAAAAGAGTAGAACTTGGAATTGAACCACATCTAATGATCAATCAGATAAATGATGATTCACTCATAAATAACTCATGCATGTCAGTTCTGAGAAAGACCCGGTTGAGATTGGAGTTCAAGGGAAATGTACTATCAATTGTATAATCATCCAAAATGTATAGGTGGTTCATGCAATCAAAGGAAGGCCCTAGATGTATTTCACAATTCATATTGGGAATTTCCCTAATTAATAGGGGCTAATTACCCAAGGAAAAATCGAATAAAATGGGGATCCAGGCAAGTAGAAAATTGTTTAAGTACTAGCCTAGGCTTGTATAGGAAGCAGTGAGATAAATAAAGATAGTGAAAAGGTTTCTTTGGTTGGAGAAAAACATGTAATATTCTCATATTTTTTTACTAACGAAATATACAGATAATGAGGTTTTTAGCTGTGGATTTCCCCATGAAATCATTGTGTACAGTGTGATTTAAATTTTTTCTCATTTATGCATTATGATTTCACGATCGTAATTGGTTTTCGCAATTGGTAGAGTAGATTCAAGTTTATTGTTTTAGCATATTACAATTAGTAGTTTGAATCTACGTGGATTTTCTACATGGTATCAAAGAAAGAATAATTATATAAGATAAGAATATGATTTTGTACTTGTAGGAGGAACAAGTTTTATAGATTTCTTCTCAAGAGCTAGCAATAGGATTGGGATGGTGTTCTATGGTCTGAGGCTCAAGTATGCCCTTGAGGGTAGATAAAATTACATTGCGTGGAGAGACAAGATGGAAGAAGTATTGGAAGACAATGGATTGAAGGAGTTCATTGATAAGGACATCCTAAAACCAGCTCTAGTTGATGTACATGCTCTAGCAAAGTGGAAGAAGTGAGTTGCAAAGGCAAGAAGGATTCTACCAGTAGGTGTTAAAGATAATATTGTCTTGAAACTCCATTGAAAGGAAAATCCATTTGTGATGTGGAAGGCCTTAATAATTTTTTTTCAGAACAACAGTGACCACAAGAAGTTGGCAGTAAAGGAAAAGCTCAAGAATATCAAGATGGAGAAGAGAAACACAAATACCAAAGTACTTGAATAAGTTTACCGGATGTCAGGATGAGCTTGGAAGTTTTGGTGTTACATTTGTCAAAGACGATATGGTGAGCCTAGCACTTCTAGGCCTTCTCAAAAGATGGAAAATCTACCAGGATTTGGTAAATAGGAGGGAGGAACTACCATAGTGGGAGATTTTGTGGTATTACTTGGTGCAAGAAGAGATAAGGTGAAACAACAGAGATGGGAACTCATCCAAATAAGTGGAAGAGGATTTTGCATTAGTAATAAAATAAAATAAAGCCAAGGGAAAGAAGTCCCAAGGTGAGGGTGGAAAGAAGAAATATTTATCCAACATCAAGTGTTTTCACTGTCACGAGTTCATGCACTTGCCACAAAATGTCCACAGGAAAATGAAAGCAAGAAGGAGCTTGCAACAGCAGTAGCAAGTGAAGCTCCAGCTTCACAATTTAAACTTGATTTCACTCTCATTTCATTCATGGAAAGCACTGTAATGTGAAGCGTGTGGTTTCTCGACAATAGTGCCTCATTCCATATGACGTGGAATAGAGATCTCTTCAGTGACTTGGAGGAGAAATACCTCAAGAAGAACATAGAGTTTGGAGATAATGGGAGGTATATCACGACTGGTATAAGTATAATTAAGTTTTAGAGGGATTCTAACACCCCTCTGAGACTCACAGATGTGATGTATGTTCCAGAACGAAATAATTGTCTTGATTTCGTCGCGATATTGGAATATCATGGCTACTATGTGATTTTTAGCAAAGGGAAGGTTTTCCTTAGACACATCGCCATGGGACAGGTGAAGCAGATCGGTGTGTGAGTCAAGAACCTGTATGTACTTCAGGTACAAGATGCATGAAAAGCCTTGAGGAGAAAGGAAAAGGGTAGAGACTTGGTGGTTGAGAGGGAGCATGAATTACCTCTCAACATGCAGTCTCATAATAAGCCTCAGAATGATCTCAAGCAACCACAATTGGAGAAGCAGAGAGGAGGCTGAGTGGATACATCCACTCAAGCAAAGGCCTCTGGTAGGGGGGGAATTTGAGCCAAGTGGGTAGAGAGAGCACATGCAACCATACCTCCAAGTGAGTGGTGGGGTGATGGGAAGCAATAGTCCTAAGAGTGTAGAAATTTTGGCAGGGTCCATTGAGTTGTTTTTTGTCTCATGGATCATTACCTTGCTACGGGAGCCCACAATATACAATAGCAGGATGGATCATTGGAAGTTGATGTAGTCAGATGCCATAGTGACAGATGCAGAGACTATCAACAGTTAGATACTAGGGAGCATAGTGCAGAGTTTGAAACAGTGAAGATGGTGCATTGCAGAGTCAAAAACAGTGTGAAATTTTCAGTAGACAGTGCAGTAGTTGGTAGCAGTCAAGACTCAGGTGATAGATGCATTATACTAATGACATTTGATTAAAAAAAAATTTGGTGCTTTTAAGTTGCATATGTTACAATTGTAATAACAACAGAGAGAAGTGTTTCATGCAGAACATTCCAAAGGTATCATATTGGGATAGATATGAATTCCTTTCTTGTTGACAGGGACTATTGAAAAATGGAAACAAGAAATCTTGAAAATGGCACCAAGAGAGATTGTAATTTAATTTTCCCTTGAATTAAATTAGAAGAAAATTGTAATTCCATGTCGTATGAAAACTTATACGAGTTAAATAAGTTATTTTTACTTAGTTAGTTTAGTTAATTCGAGTTGAGGGTCTAACTTGAGTCATGTAGAGCGGCTCCTACAAAATAGGAGCCCTAGTTGAGTTTAATTTGAGTTGTAATTAATTAACTCAGTTTATCTGAGTTAAAATCAGTTTAACTAGTTCTAACTGATGAAGGAACTAGTGAGAGGTAAAAGAGTGGAACTTGGACTTGAACCACATCAAGTGATCAATCAGATAACTGATGATTCACTCATAAATATCTCATGCATGTTAGTTCTGAGAAGGATCGATTTGAGATTATAGTTCAAGGGAAATGTACTATCAGCTGTGTAATCATCTGAATTGTACAAGTGGTGCATGCAGTCAAAGGAAGGCCCTATATGTATTGCACAATTCATATTAGGAATTTCCCTAATTAATAGGGGCTAATTACCAAATGAAAAAACACAAGGAAATAGGTATCCAGGCAAGCATAAAATTGGTTAAGTATTGGCCTAGGCTTTTCTAGGAAGCAGTGAGACAGATAGAGATAGTGCAGAGGTTTCTATGGTTGGAGAAAAAAATTGTAATCTTCTCATATTTTCTGACAAATTAAATATACAAATATAATGGTTTTTAGCTGTGGATTTCCTAAGGAAATCATTGTGTAATGTGTGATTGAAATTGTTTCTCTTTTATGCTTTGTGATTTCGCGATTGTAATTAGTTTCTGAAATTGGTAGAGTAGATTAAAGTATATTGTTTTAGCATATTAAAATTAGAAACTTGAATCTACATGTATTTTCTACATTTCATCAGAGCAGGAATCACTATAGAAGAGAATAATATGAGGTTTTACTTGCAGGAGGAACAAGTTTTTCATATTTCTTCTCTAGAGCTAGCAAAAAGATTAGGATATCATTCTATGGTCTGAGGCTCGAGGATTCCCTTGAGGGTATCTTGAATTACATTTCCTGGAGAGACCGGATGGAAAAAATCTTGGAAGACAATGAATTGAAGGTGTTCATTGATAAGGACATCCTAAAACCATCTCCAGCTGATGCACAAGCTCTAGCAGAGTGGAAGCAGTGCATTGCAAAGGCAAGAAGGATTATGTTGGAAGGTGTTATAGATCATATTGTCTCGAACCTACATGGAAAGGAAAACCCATTTGTGATGTGGAGGGCCTTAAATGATTTGTTTTAGAAAAACATTGAACATAGGAATTTTTCACTGAAGGAAAAGCTCAGGAAAATCAAGATGGAGAAGGGCAACACAATACCAAAGTACTTGACCAAGTTTACCCAATGTCGGAATGAGCTTGGTAGTGTTCATTTTATAGTTTTCACAGATGATCTGGTGAGCCTAGCACTTCTATGCCTTCTAAGAGTTGGCAAAAATACTAGGATTCGATAAATGGGAGGGAGAAGCTACTAGAGTGGGAGCGTTTGTGGTTTGACTTGGTGCAAGAAGAGAAAAGTCAGAATACCAGAGATGGGACCTCATCCAAGAAGTGGAAGATGATTTTTCATTAGTTAGAAAAGAAAATAAATCCAAGGGAAAGAAGTCCCAAGACAAGGAGATAAAGAAGAATTACTTGTCCAACATCAAGTGTTTTCACTGTCACAAGTTCTGGAACCATGCCATGAAATGTCCACAGAAGAAGGCAAGAAAGAAGGATCCTACAATAGGAGCAACATGTGAAGCTCTAACTTCACAATTCTAACTTGATTTCACTCTCATTGCATGCATGGAAATTACTGTAATGGGAAGAATGTTGTATCTTGGCAGTGGTGCCTCATTCCATATGATGGGTAATATGGATCTCTTCAGTGACTTCGAGGAGAAATACCTCAAGCATAACATAGAGTTTGGAGATGATGGAAGGTATAACATGACCAATATTAGTACAATTACTTTCTAGAGGGAGTCTGGATCCCCTCTTAGACTCACAGATGTGATGTATGTTCCAGGACTAAATACGAATCTTGTTTCCATCGCGGTATTGGAAGATCGTGGCTACGATGTGATTTTTAGAAAATGTACATTTTTTCTTAGACACATCGCCACAGGACAGGTGATGTAGATCGGTGTGTGAGACAAGAAACTGTATTCACTTGAGGTACAAGATGCATGCAAATCCTTGAGGAGAAAGGAAAAGGTTAGAGACTCGGTGGTTGAGATGGAGCATCAATTACCTCTCAACATGCAAACTCATAAGAAGCCTTAGAAAATTTTGGAGCAGCCACAATTTGGGAAGTAGAGAGGAGGCTAAGTGGATACATCCACTCAAGGAATAGTAGGGGGAAACTTCTAGCCAAGTGGACATAGGGAGCACATGCAACCATACCTCCAGGTCAGAGGTGGGGCGATGTGAAGTGATAGCCCCAAGAGTGTAGAAATTTGGGTAGGGTCCATTGATATATATTTTTTTAATCTCGTGGATTATTACCTTGCTACAACGGCCCACAGTATACAGTAGCACGATGGATCAATTGCAGTTGATGTAGTCAGATGTCAAATTGACAGATGCAGAGACTAGCAATAGTCAGATACTGGGAGCGCAGTGCATAGTTGGAAGTAGTGCAGATGGCACAATTCAGAGTCAGCAGCATTGCAGAGTTTTTAGTATAAAGTATAATAGCTAGTAGTAGTCAAGACTCGAGTGATAGATGTATTATAGTTATCACAGTTGATTCAGTTTTTTTTGGGTGTTTTCTAGTTGCAGATTTGTAGTCGCAACAACAAAAGAGAGAAGTGTTGCATGCAGAACATTCCAAAGGTACCAAATCGATATAGAGTTGAATTCCTTTCTTGTTGAGAGGGAGTGTTGAAAATGGCAACACGAAATCAAAATGTCACCAAGATAGATTCTAATTTAATTTTCCCTTTCATTAAATTAGAGGAAAAGTGTAATTCCACATCACATGACAACTTGTACGAGTTAACTAAGTTATTTTGACTTAGTTGGTTCAATTAATTCGATTTGAGGGTCTAACTTGAGTCATGTAGACTGGCTCCTGCAAAATAGGAGCCCTGGTTGAGTTTATTTTGAGTTGTAATTATTTAACTTAGTTTATCTAAGTTAAAATCATTTCAACTAGTTCTAACTGATGGAGGAACTAGTGAGAGGTAAAAGAGTAGAACTTGGACTTGAACCACATCTAGTGATCAATCAGATAACTGATGATTCACTCATAAATAACTCATGCATGTCAGTATTGAGAAAGACCTAGTTGAGATTGGAGCTCAAGGGAAGTTTACTATCAGTTGTATAATCATCCAAATAGTACAAGTAGTGCATGCAGTCAAAGGAAGGCCCTAGATGTATTGTGAAATTCATATTGGGAATTTCCCTAATTAATAGGGGATAATTACCCAGGGAAACAACGCAAGGAAATAGGGATCCTAGTAGGCATAAGATTGGTTAAGTATTGGCCTAGGCTTGTCTAGGAAGCAGTGAGATAGATAAAGATAGTGCAAAGGTTTCTCTGGTTGGAGAAAAACATTGTATTATTCTCATATTTTCTTACTAATTCAATATACAAATAGCGGGGGTTTTAACTATGGATTTCCCTGGGAAATCAATGTGTAATGTGCGATTGCAATTCTTTCTCTTTTATGCTTTGTGATTTCATGATCGTAATTGGTTTTCGAAATTGGTAGAGTAGAGTCAAGTATATTTTTTTAGTATATTACAATTGGCAGTTTGAATCTACGTGGATTTTCTACAAAAATCACGTGCAAGAGCGACTAAAGGAGGAAATAAAAAATACCATATTTTTTCACAAATACATAGTAAAACATTTCCATCACAAGAGCATATTTTCACTTCAAAACATAGCAGGACAAAATATTATAGACCATTATGACTTAGAAGTTAAACTCATCGGGTTTTATAGTCACCTTATATCAGAGAATGAATATAGTAGACTAGATGTTATCAAAAGGTCACAAGCTACACCCCTCACTTGGTCCAAGAAGAACATAATAAGGCCCTCGCAAGAGTGATCACACTCAAGGAACTAGAGTAGGTTTTCATGAGCAGGCCAAAAAAAAAGGTGTTAGGGCGAAATATTTTCACCACTGATTTCTTTCCAACTTGTTTGCCTTTCCTCCAACATTAAATCCATGCCCTTGTACTACTAGCTCTCAATGCTACATTCCTCACTTTTGATTCCAAAGTTGGACAAAATTAATGACCCCTTAGGATTTCGACCTGATGTGCAATGTCTTTTACAAAATAATAATAAAGGTAATCTCCAATCGCCTCAAGCCCATTATGCTTACTCTAATATCACTGCAAGAAAAAATCTATGTGGAAGGAACACAAATCCTGAATGGTATAGTGGTTTCTCATGAGGTCATACACTCTTTAAGGAAGACCAAAAATTTAGGTATGTTGATAAAACTCAACTTGTCTAAGGATTTTGATAAAATTAGTTAGACTTATCTTTATCATGTGCTCAATTCTATTGTCTTTTTTGACTTCTAGATTTTCTAGGTGGGCTCATTATTTTCCTCTCCTTTTTTCTCCATCCTTGTCAATGGATCACCTTCCCACACCTTCAGTTCTACCATAGGAATTCAAGGAGACCCTCTTTCCCCATTTTTGTTCATGCTTTCCACTGGAGGACTTATACGTTCCATCTAATCTACTACATCTCATGGTTTTATTAAGGGCTTGATAATCCTAGGAGATTATCTTCCCATATTTCATCAAAAATTTGTGTATTATACTTTGTTAATGGGAACCCCCATTATTAGTGATACCATCATGCTCAAAACAAATCCTTGAAGACTTCTCATTGGCCTCAAGCACCACTATTTACCTGTCCAAGTCCAAGATTTCATTCTTCAACTCTCCCTTAGCCATTTAACAACACATTTCTCACTTATTAGGATTCCAAATTATTCATATACTCGATAAGTATCTAGGGCGCCTTCTAATGGTGTTGACCGTATAAATCAATCTTGCGGACAAGATCGATCTCCCTAGTACAAAAAGGTAATCTAGCAACAAACAACCAAATAAACCTATCTTTATCTAGACATATGCAATTGAAAAAATAATACTATAAAGGTGTTAAGGTCTTACCGTAGATCCAATGCTTGTTCGAAGTAGTTGTCCCTCGGTCACTTGAAGGAGTTATCTTTTAAAGACCTGCAGTCACAAACAAGCAAACATTAAATATCACCTGTATAGTAAATATTATAAATCATGCCCAGGGAAAATTTTAATAATCCTCCTAAATTTATATATATAATAAATAGGCGAATCCCCATGATACATAGGAAAAATGGAAGGCGATTTTATTAATAATATAATATGTATATATAATTTTTTGGTGAATCTCTCATGAGATTATATTGTCTTGTAAAAACACGGCGAATCACCAATACAAATGGCGAATCACTACTACAAAATGGTGAATTTTTGTCTAGTGGTGTTCGAGGTGTTGGTTCCAATGAAGATATGGTAGTTGAACCAGGAGTAGAAGGAAGACAACCACCGAGACCAAGCATGGCACATGGTGACTCGTGAGGGAAGTAGTTCTCGTGCAGTTTGGAAAAAGCGTTCTTCTAGTTTTGCTAAGCATAGTGTTGTTGCTCATGCTACTACTAGCACTGATATTGAGGTTGGAGAGGAGTTTCAACAAATTGGGATCTTTGCAGATCATTTTGTTTCAACAATCCTCCAACACAAAGGCCCATGCCTCTGCCGATTTCTTCAATGAGAAGAACAAGTAAAAAAAAAATTAAAACGCCAATAACTAATGAGCAGAGTCAATACGAAAATCCCAATACACCTCCAAACCGACAGTTGTGCCTCACTGTCGGCTACGCACATCCAAACCGACTCAGCTCATGGAAGAATTTTCTCGTGGGAATGGATCGGAGAATTCGAGGGGGCGGTATCATAAATTTACGAAGCTAAACTCATCCCTCCACAGTCCAATGCAACAATGGATATCGGCTCTCCTCCATGCATATAATCACCAATAGGCACCAGCAGTTACACAACTATTACACAATCCAGGCCTCTCACAACAGTGGCCTCTCACAAGTTTGACCGGCGACGATGCTTGACTAAAAACTTTAAAAATAAAAGTTTGACCAGGCAAAGTAGCATTCAATTTTTTATCTTGTAATTAAAGAATTAAACATCCCAATATATAAAAATACCATCAAACGAACATTATGCACTCCACTCATAAAACAGTTCAGGATAAGAGAAAGTGTAACTTCTCATTCCATTCATAATACAACTCATGATAAGAGAAATTGCAACTTCCCATAATGGTAAAACAAAAGGAGGAACTTTAATAATGATAAAACAATTCCAAAGTGTGGGGTATCCCACTTTTTATTCACACACCAAACAGCCCATCAACAACTTACTTGCACTTGTCCTTGCCAAAAATCAGGAAATTGATTTTACATCAGAAATTAATGAAAAAAACTGCATATGGTAGAGAGCCTTAGTCACTGGCTAAAATTTTAATGTTGGTCATTAGGGAAATCGAATTATTGCCAACTATCCAAACCTTGAAGTGAAAATTACATTACAGTATGTACAAAAATGGATATAGTTTGAACATATAAACTCCCCAAGTTTTCTTGTGCCCCTCATTCATGGTTGTTGTTAAGCTGTAACATGGGAAACTCCCCCTTCCCTTACAGTTCGCTGCTTAGGGTTGCACAGTTTCCATATCCAACCATCAATCCAGTCAGCTTCTTATTATTCAGACGTTGTTGGTAGACCGTTGGTTTTTCAAATCTGTTACCAAATTATGAAAAAAATCAAATAAATAATGAATTCATGATTATCTTTGGAGAATATCTATGTATGATTAATTTCATTGTGACATAATAGCTAAAGAAAAAATATCATTAGGTAAGCAACCCAATTTAAATCTTGAAGATACATAATCTTCAGTGATTTCAATAACTAAACAATAATTAATTGATTTGTACCTGTTATGGAACGGTATCAGGTGTGGCAAACCAAGCACGTTTAAAGTCAAATGTAATCTTCAGAATTTTATAATATAATACAACTCTCGCTTACTTACAAAAGAAAAAAAAAGTATATTATAATTTCACTATCAAATATCAAAAGTATGAATTATTTCTTTCATACGCCCCCTTCATGGATTCTAAATCTTTGAGTTGTTTACATCTTTAGTCTTTTACACACGTTTTTTTTCCAAGAAAAAACTGTGTTTTCTATTTCAAGTGTGAAAGCAAAATATGCATGGAAAAGTCCGTGCTTTCATACAAAACTACTAGTCTAAATACATTGGAAATTAACCATTGGATTTACCCCAAATACATACCACATCCATCTTCTGCAATCGGTATACACTATACATGACAACAAGAGTTACAAGTCAACTAGAGCACCTCCCATTGTTCTTCTAAGTCAATAGAGGACTTTATATCTCACTGGGAAGCTTGCTTCCCCCTTGAACTCCTTGAACAAGAGAAAACCTTTCTATTGTGCCATAAATTTTTTTGAGAGTCCATTTGCTGATTTGTTAAATTCTCTATACAGATGTTGCAACGGACCAAAGAATGAACCCTATCTCTCTAATTCTGTGAAGCAAAGGAGACAACACTAAATTAGTGATTTGTCACTTCTCATTAAACCAATGCAATTTTCAACTTTGAAACTCCTGGTAGTTGCAAAGATCTGATTTGACACTTCTCAATAAACCAATGCCATTTTCAACTTTGAAACTCTTGGTACCTACAAATATTTGATATCATTTTCTAAAGCAAACTAAGACTTCAAAAAAATCTACAAGGCAAATAGTTCTATCCTCTTATTTGAACCCTTGATCAGCTCCAAACTTTAAGGTAGAGTAACGGGTGAGATAAAAACAAAACAACACCATATCTGCATCTTCTGGAATACCTTGCTCCATCAAAAAACCTTGCTTCATTATGATTTATCTTAAAATCCTTTGGATTTTTATCTCTGAAACTTTCTTTATAGGAAATTCTAATTATATGCGCTGCCAGATTCTCTATCTTATTCCAACCGTCCACTTATTCTGCCAGATCCTCAAAGTCCACTTGTTCCAACCATCCATAACCCCCACATAATATAGCTAAGAAGAGCTCAAAATTGAGTGTGTGCAAACCATGTCTCAAGACCCTGAAGTAGGGACCCAGAATTAAATTGTCCTCGGCAATTTAAAGATTGGAGAACATCTTGCCATATAGAAATAACATATGAACACGTCATAAAGAGGTGATCCACAAATTTACCTTAACATTTGCAGAAAATACAGTGATTTGGTCCTTGCCAATAGCACTTTTGTCCATTTTCGCAGGTCAGAATTTTGTTTGATAGAGATAATAAGGAGAAGGTTCTAATTTAAGAAATCTTCCAGATGCTTACCTACCATCAATGTCTTTCTCGCAGCAAATCCATGTAGGATAAAGCCTCATAACCTAACTTTTATGTAAGGATACTTGTGGCCTTATTCCAAAAGCATGCTATTTCATCCCCTGAAATCTGTAAAGAAATAAAATTGTGATATAGTAATGAGTTGTAGGGAGTATATTCAACAAAAAAATCTCCTTGTAAGTTCAGATATTCTGATACTAACCAATTTTTTTACCATCTTCCAGGAACACCTTGAACCCCAGCATTAGCCAACACTGACGCTTGATTTGATTTGATATCGACACTTCTGCTTAGATAATAGGTTTGATCATAGTGGCTAAAGGGGGAGAAAGTTAAGACTTATCATTTACAAAAAATTTGTGCAGATTGTTGTTTTAAATCACTAGATAAAAATCGGCTGAGATCTTCTTTACTGCCACATTATTTTGAATTCTAGATCATGTTGATTTTTGCTGTGTATCATGGCCACCTCCACTTGAAGACATTGTGAATTACTTTATTCTAAATTTTAGATTTATTTGAGCTTAAATTCGATGCATTGACATGAACAGAACAGGCATACTGCTTGAGACCAATAAAGATTCAATGCAAGAAAGGCTATGCATACCTGAATGCTTCAATGAACTTAAGTTGGCTAGTGATCATGAGGAATAGTTTCACTTGTGATATACTAGATCGGTTTATAGTTTCATAGGCCATTCTGCAACAAGGTCTGGCCTTTGCCTTGTGAGGTCTTTAACAAGGCCAGCTAGATTTTGAGGTAACAAGTATTACCATCATTTCAACGCCCTAGGGGATGTAAGCTGCTGGTATTAAAAGAAGAGCTAATAAAGGGATTTTTTCAAACAAGAATCTTATGAATTGATTATATGCAATGTATAATTTGCAAACAAAGGATATGATGAGCATACCAGTAATGGTATAGAATATGCCAGGCACTCGAAAACTTCCATAGGCTTCTCGTTCTAGAGCCCAAGCATATAATGGAAATTCATTCTCAATTGCAGATGAATGCAAACTGGCTTGGTATAAGACGTGGCCCAAAATTTTAGAAGCTTAGTCTACAGTGTTTACTTCATTTCATATGTATGATCTAACAGAATATGGACAGAGTATTTATGTAGTGTGGCTTCTACTCATTGTCCATGTCACATGGTTGAAACTTGAACCATATCTAGAGAACACAATGAGTAAAATTTGTATAATTTCAAAACCAACTTTTCTTTTTGGTGCAATTCAGATATTATTTAAATTTAGAGTACGAAATTTGGTTTAATGTGATAAAAAAAATCAGAAGCAGTTTTTAAAATCTAAAATGTGGGATCTTGAAAACGTTATTACCACAGTCTAATAGAATTCTTTCTGCATAATAGCTTCAATTTAATTTAGTAATCTCTAATATTTTGCATGTCCAGTACTTGCTTTCAAATATATCAGTCTATTGCTACATTGTTGGAAAGAGTGAAATAGTTTCTGAGAACTGTTTCATATAGTGTGTGCCATTGTGCTGGATCTATATAATGAATACTAATTACAAGTTGAGGGGTTTAAAAAATACAAGTGGAACTAACCAAGATCATTAATGTTAGAATTGAATCATCAAGTTTCTAATTGAATTCTATATGATTGATGGATCACTATGTGGCTGTGATAGCAAATTTTGTTTGGTTCATTGTACTTGTTAATTAAAAACTTATTATTTTGAACATTTGAAGAATGCCCACACCTTATCTGGGATGTACCTAAAGAAAAGTTGCACTTTTTAAGTTGTATATCTGTGCATTCTCTTTAGATTTATTGAGAAGTATGGCACACACGTTATTTTTGGTGTCAAAATGGGAGGGAAGGATGTCATATACGTTAAACAACCTCATGCTTCAAATCTTCCGATAACAGAAGTGCAAAAAATGTTAAAGAAAGAAGCAGATGAAAGATTTTCTGATGTCGATTGGCAGTTCAGTATGGACTCTGAAGCGACATCCCACAGAGATAAGGTAAGATTTGTTTTACATTTCAATGCCATATTTACTCTGTTGATTGGCCATATACATCTGACAGTTTTCATTGCATAGTTGCACAGAACTGAGAAATATGTAATGAAAAAAAATGAAAATTGACAATCCCAAAAATATCCTAAGATTATGTCAAGACAAATTAGAGGTTTTTGAAAATTAGACAAGTAAAATTTAATAGATTTACCAGCAGTTTGGAAATTGTAGAGTTTTCTTCCCTTTATCTTGGAATCTTTGGGTTAGCACCTCTACCTATTTCTTTGTGGACTAGCTGATCAGTGCAAAAGATATCACTGCTATTTGTTTCTCAGTACAAGTTTCTGTTTCAGGGGTTGGTGTCATTAAAAAACATACATTTAGGCACTTACTCAAACCAAATTTTGCTAATCATTATCTTGAAAAATTTGTTATCAGTGGGCATTGAACTTGAAAAATAAGGAGAGAGGAACTTGAATTTCTTCCATAAGGCTATGGTGAAGCACATACATAACAATAGAATATTTTCTCTCACCTCTTATGATGGGCATGCAACATGAAAAACTAGAACAAGAACTTGTCTCCTACTACCACTCCTTATTAACAGAGTCGATACCCTGTAGAGAAGAAGCCATTCAAAGAATTACATCTCACATTCTAACATTAAGACATTTAGCCCAGAATGAAGCCTTAATGTGGACAATCTCTTTCACAAAGGTGGAGAACACAATGTTGGCGAGACCTAGTGGATTGAAGGAGAGCGTGAACTTAAGCATTCACCACTGACTAGCACAGAGCACCCGCATTCACCGCACTGTTATTCTCGCAGCGCATCAAAGTGAAAGAATTAAGGAAATAGCATCTTCGTGTTGGAGGAGATGTGAATATGTAGCCTTAGATGCTAGATGAAGTGTTTGGGGTTTGGTAATTCTCTTTGGTGTCAGGAATTCAGTTTTTCATGCTCATAATCCATGTTTTTTTCTATCTTCAGTACTTCAAATCCAAAATTATAAACTGAGATCATTTTGGCTTGGAAATGTTTTGACTTCTTGGTAAAAATCAGAAGGAACCATGTTGTAATTATTCTAAATCTTTCGAGGTACGAAGCATGAATCATTTGGATATATTTCAATAAAAATGTTAATGGAGTAGATGATGAGATACGTCCCTTGGTTGAAGGAATTTGTTAGTTAAGCACTGCAAAACTCACATAGATTCTTTCATATCTTGAATTCTATGTTTGCAAGCTATTAATTCTCTAGATTATTCGACACAATCATATGGACTTAGATTATTCATTGCGCATGTTGGGCTTGTAAAGTCCTCAAAGCATAGCTTCACAACTTGAAATTTAAACGGCCTAGTGTATATTAAAATCCACAATATCCATTTGTAATTGCTTAATACAATTTATTTTTCACATATAAACAAATTATGAACTAGATTGTGTTTATTATGAAAGTGAAACTCTTTGTGAAGTCATTCACCAATATTAGACTAAGACTAAGGCTTAGAAGACACTATCGAAGAACTTATTCTGGAAGATCTTTTAAGAATAGAAGCATATTTAGTTGCCTCAGAACTCTGATTTCCTCTAAATTAATTCAGCATTTACAACTCAAAACTTTGAAAATGAGAATACAAAAGCAAAACTCTTAAAATTCTGAAAGTTTTCAAAATAATTGTCTACATTTTTGCTATAAAAATTACAGATAATATGTCATGACATTGTACTCAAGCAGTTGGACTGATGACCTGACCATATTATTCTTCATTTTCTTTTATCTCCTACATCCCTAACATTGTCGTCCTCTTTGTTTCTTGCACCTCAGAAAATTTGCTGTGCAGGATTTAGGGTGCAAGACTTACCTGAATTTAAGGCTATTTTCTTAAAATATTTGGACTAGTTCTGGCAATGAAAACCAGAGAAAGAAGT
This sequence comes from Pinus albicaulis, assembly GCA_034641835.2. NCBI lineage: Eukaryota > Viridiplantae > Streptophyta > Pinopsida > Pinales > Pinaceae > Pinus > Pinus albicaulis. Next base: position 102,863,346 of record CM076574.1, on the reverse strand, counting down.
GGGTTGTGATCAGGAACTTGCTATCTATGTAATTTCTATAATACTTGCAAGTCATAGTGCTACTGCGGCAAATCCCATGATATGAATTGGGGAGTTGGTTCCACATTAATACTCTCCTAACATTTGGTTCTTGGTAACAAAAACCTCACTTAATCTACGTGTCCACAAGTAGACATTAGGCAAAACCAAGAACCCTCATAAAAACTTCCTAGTTATTGGGTGTGTCAGTTTGTGAAGAAAAAATACAATGGAAAACACAATCAGTCAATAGTATAACATGATAAAATCAGTATGTGCTACCTAAACTATACATCAATATTTCATTATTAAGTTACAATGAAAATAAGCAAGTGAAACTATGAGTGGAGTCACTCTTATCCCTCATAAGGGAAGGGAGACCAAGTATTGTGCAAAGAGAGGGGAAGACATTAAGAATTTGTTGAATTTGTTTTCCAAGTATACAAGAGAGTACAAACTGACGAGAGCCAAGAAGAAATTAGAACATCAATTTATATAGAAGCAATCAGTTACATTCAGTTATGCCCGTTATCAGTTGCTTGTGCATCTATAACAACTACATTTTGTCTTGCCAGAAATATTTCAGATCCTGAAATGGGTATGACTATGGATCCTACTATTGACAGTTGGTGTCATATGTTGGTAGTTGTCACTTCCAATGTGTCCATTAATGGCAAGTTAGATATCTATTGTCAAATCTCAAACCCAGTACCATTGTTAATGAGGGTTCTGGCATGAGAGTTGACAGTGGTCATGTCAGGTATCTTATGCCAAAGATGCTCCAATCCGGGCTGAGTCAAACTGCTAGCACAGTTCTACTAAGATTTTGACAGGCAGATTTATTCCTGTCAATTGGATATATAATTGGAATAATCATAGAGGAGGAAAGCACTAAGTTTCCAATATACTAGATCGGTTTATAGTTTCACAGGCCATTCTGGAACAAGAGATTTGTTTCAAATCCTCCATCCTTCCCAGTATTGGCTCATACTTTAATACTATGCATAATAAAATAGAGAAAATTAAGGCATTACATGGTATATAATTTATTTTATCATTATAAAAGATTGATGAGAAAGGGCCAAAACAAAATGTCTTAATGTCAAAATAGATGTTGGCTTTCTACAGTTGGGCTTCTGTTGTCACACATTCTACTTTAATAATCGGTGTCAGTGTGTGGATTAGTATTGATATTTGTTGGGTTAATTCTAGGGCTCTGTCCATTTAATGAATGAAGAGAAATGCAAAATTCATTAGGTTTTTCATTCTTGAGAAATTGATTGGGAATCCTCTTTGAATGCAAAACCCAATCTTAGTACCCTTCTAGAAAAGTGGAAGAACCAACATGAGTCATGTAATGTTTATCAATCCCTTATCATGATAGTGTTGTCTCACAAACTGTATCTTCTTTTATATTTTTAATAGGATTATCTATTGATCCAAATTACAAAAATAATGTTTTTGCATTCATCTACTTAGATGAGCTTCCACTGATACCAAGCAGGAAAAAGGCTAACAGCCCAAAATCTTCCTACTACAAATATACACTTCGAGAAAGGACAACAATTGTAGATATAATATAAAATTTAGGGGATAAAGCATCATGCATTCAAAAATTTTGTCATGCTTAAAGAACTTCTTGAGTCTTTTCTAAAACATTGTCCTTAATCTCATAATAATCAAGTGTGAGAGAGTTATTCTTGTGTATCATTCTCCAACAAATTTGAAGCACTCTGCAATTAAATTGTTTAGACTCTTCCCATGGTTGAGGATAGGACAACGAACCTTGAACTGTCCACATAGGAAAATCAAACCATGCAACATACATCCTACAACATCTAAGAAAAAGGAAGAGGTTGAAAACCACAACCAGCGTAAGCAGAGGGGAGGCATAAACTCATCTAGAGATAAAAAAAATGAGAGCAACAAAAAAAAAAAGGATGAGCCAGAGGAGGTTGAAACATGGGGTAGTGCTTCTTTGTTAGTAAAGGACCAAGTAAGCAATAATAAACTTGAAACAACTTCAGTAAATTCATTGTCCAAAAACAATAAGGTCGAAACCAAGCAAATGAATCCTTAGGGTCTTGGAGTCTCTGAAATTTCAGAGGAAGGAAAATTCAATAGCAATTATAAAATAAAGGGAAAGGTCACTTTACCTTCAAAGGCAGCGAAAGAAAGAAATTTAAACATCAAGGCCGAAAGAAGGTGAAAACATACATCAAGGAAGGTAAATTGGAAGATAGTTATGAAGATGAAAGCAACAAAGAAGACAACAAACTAGGTTTTCTATAAGGAAGATAAGCATGTTGATATTTCTCTTGGTTTTCATATTGGTACTTCTTTTAAAAATCAGCCAATTGGCGGAAAAGTGTTGGCTAACAATGATTCATTAGCAATGTGTTGAGACATCAGATGGCTCTAGCAGTAAAAATAATTTGAATCTATTTGTTGCTCTACCATTAGGAATTTCTGATTCGGCGTGTAACTTTACCAATGAAAATTCCTATAAGGTTTTTGCTCCTACCATTACAACTGATGAGAAGGTATGAAATTTTGATTGTAATCTGACATGATTCCAAAATATTAATGCAATTATGACTGTCAATAATTTCTGCAACAGTGGTGAGCCTGGATCAACAACTGCAAGTATAGACTAGAGTAAAATACTTATGAAATTTGATAAGGATGCTCCTATAAGGGGATCTGAAGATTTAAATCTGGTAAGGTCTTTAAATGATGCACCTACAATAATCGAGATGATACTGAAATGCATTTAGGCAATTTGTGCAACATATGGGGAGCATGTAGATAATTTTAAATCATCATTTTTTGATAGAGAACAATTTCAGTACGTTATAGACTTCTACTTACTGGGACATATGTTTGATACTCAATGTCTAAAGGAAGCTCAAGTTATAGATCCATTGGAGCTAGTGGCAAATTCTTAAGATGAGGCTTCTCCCAAACATGGGGTTGTATGAGATGTGAGTAAACAGTTGTATAATATTCTAGAGTTCATACAGATAACTGATTTCCTTGAAGGGAATCCATCATGTGATGAACAGAATGTAATCATTATGTTGGCATTCCCTTTGGCCAGGATTCTTGAAGGAAATAAAATGTTTGGGAATCTGTATACAACACATTTACCACTAACTTGTTGCAACCTCGTTCCCAAACATCAAGAACATACTTGACGTCATAGCAATGAGGAGTGTGAAGGAGGGTGTAAGCTTCAGAAAGAGCTTGTTGGCATTCCACTCACACATAGGTCTATTAACACACCATTAACGCATAACACCATTAACACAAAGGGCAAAAATTATGCATCAGGATTCAGGAGTCACACCTCTGTCACAGAATAATTTCTGAAATTTGACCTATGAGGACTCCTTGCTGAACTTTGAAGCAATCACCAATTTTCACCAGGCTCCAGCGGTCCAGCACATTCGGACTGGAAAATTTATTAAAAAATAATAATGACAGAGCGTTGTTAGACTGGCCAAAACAATCACAGCACGCTGCACACTTGAAGAAATCGAATTTTGGACTAAGCAAATTTATAGAAAAAAATATAATTAGGTTGCAACCCAAGGGCAAACAACACTGCCCAAAATCCTCCTCGCCCGTGGGTTTAGCTCCATGGCACCGGGGAAATGGGCTATCTTGGACCTTAAAACTCTAAATCCAACTACCGTGGAACCAATTTCCCTCGTCAATGCGTGCAACTGAGCAGATCCACCACATATGACTCAAGGACTAATAGTGGATCTTCTCTTCTGACATAGTCCTTAGGAGAGCTTGAAAGTTAATCAGAAAACCTAAATACTTTGACACGCGTTGAAGGGCATTTTACTACCCATGGAAAGGTGGTCAGGGTTGTCAAAAACTACCCTTTACAAAACAATTATTCAGGGCCTGCAATGTTTAGGGGGGATATATCTACTTTAACTTGATAGGGACAGTACTTTAATTTGGAAAGGGCTCTTTCTCATGGTAGTCAAATCTCATCCTTGGTCATGAAGATTTATTTCTCATGTAAGCAAACTTATGCACAATCAAAATTGATGTTTTTTCCAATATCCTTCAATAGCTAGGCAAGGCGACTATAAGAGTAAAAAGATGCAGAAATACTACAATGAGTGTAGGAATGAAGAAAATATTGTGCACGAGGAGCCATGCCACTTGCATTGCCAAACTGATGCCCACCAACAATAACAGGCATGCCATGGTTGCCAGCTGCTATGGAGAGGCAATGTGCCTGACATCATCCAATGCTAAACACAGTCAGCATAGCACAATAACTCTGTGTCTGCAACAATCAAATGAACTGTAAAAGAAATTGGGTTTTATTCAATAACTCACGTTCCATGGCCAGTTCCATCGTATGGCGAGGCATGGTCTTCAAAGGCATTGAAAATTACCCTTGCAATTGCAGAGGCTACAAAATGTCGAGCTCCTATAAGCTTCCTGTTACATGATCCCGAAGGAAAGTCGCTAGTGACCTCGCAGACCCCTGTAAAATGAGGAGGAACTGGATAGGCCTTCGTTGATTTGTTTGAGAAGCTTGGGTGTGTGGGCTCTATGCCCGTATCAATAAATCCAATAACAATCCCTTCCCTTGCATTTTCTGGTCCACCGTCTTGAATCCATGCTCCCTTGGGCAGGCCTATAAAATCTGGTGTATGTGTCGTAGATGTATGGACTGAGAAATCCCTCGTCACTTGCGACACCTCTGGTCTAGTTGAAAGTTTTTCTGCCTTCATAATCCTTCCAATCATTTTCCCCATTGTAAGACATGATAAAAAGAAGAAGAAAAAATAAATTGAAAACATTAATTAAGGGCCATGGCAAAAATATTTAGCCAATCTGTAATGAATTACAGATCGACTTACAATGGATTTATAGTGCAGCATTAAATTGATGGCAACTTCTACACATATACCACTGATGATACTCCCAACCTTGCCTCTAGAATTGGGCATTAGGCTTTGCACCACCATCAGAAATCAATTAAAATCTAAAATCTAAAATCTAAAAACTGAAAGACGAGCACCTGCTAAGGATTAATCAGAACAAAAAATCCATTGATTAAGTAATGATAGTTGTAGAGTTTCTTGTAAGTTCCTCTCTCCAAAGTGCACTCAAAAGTGAGTCCTGAACCCTAACGAGGTAGGAAGTGTACTGATCCCTCGTTGCATTCTTCGTTTGCCTGCAAAATCAACACTCATCATCTCAATGGCCTGAACATGGGTTACTGATTTTATATTCGGGTTGGAACTCTGCTTTTATTAAGAACAGTGCATTGATATAAACTAAAAGACTAATATATATATGAGCAAACGCCAAGTAGATCTGATCAACTCAGTATCAAACAAGAAGGATTTAGAAAAGGAGAAAATTGGTCACCTTGGTGTTTGCATCTTATGCAATTTTCCAGGCTTCGAATGATGGTTGTGAGCATGGTGAGTAGTGGCCATGGTGCTTACACTGTTATGATGCACGAAAGCCGAGTCTCTGAGAATGACCATGTAAACTATCTTTGGACTGGTCTGACCAACAACACCACTAATCATGCAACACCAACATGCCCAAACTAAAATAATAAGAGCCATCGAGTAGGATTGCCTCAAGGCCTCACCCATCTTCTCCAATTTATCAGCAGAAAACACAATCAATCCCAAGTTGGGTTGCTAGTCCCCCAATACATAGAACTGCATTAGTCCCACTGAAATAAAGTAAACTCTGATGTGACTGAGTAAACTCCCTAAGTAAACTCGTCAATGTGTGCAACTGAGCATATCGACCACATCTAACTCTCTAAGCCCAAGGCGCCTATCCCTTGGTGAATCCAACCACCCCGCTGCTCATACGTCATCAATGATTTTTCCATTTTATGAACAGTGAAAAGATCAAAAGTGAATTCGAACCATGGGAGGGCCTAACGGACCAGAACCATGGGAGGGCCCTAACGAACCAGAGAGGGCCGGTCAAGTCCCTTGCTCATCCAACAAGAAGAAGATCGGCGAGCCTATGGACAAAGCCCCAGCCACCTCTCCTAAATTCCGGAAAACCAATGAAAAAATAGGGCGAATCACTCTAACCCCTCCCTCTGACCCTGTAAATCCAGGCAAATGCCATGGAAATCTGCTCCAACCAAAGAAAATCGGGGCGAATTTCATTTTTTTCAGTTTTATGCACCTTTTTTTGGTGGGCTAATATTTAATAATTAATTATTTTTAAAATAATTATTGGGCTAACTTTATTAAACTATAGAAAATGAGTTTTATATAAAAAATTCGCCCTATTAAAATTTAAAATCCCTTAAAATTTTCCTTTGGGCTAAAATTCACCCCTAAAATTTTCCCTGATCATGCCTATCATGGTGATCAAGGAATCCATGAAATAAACAGTTAATTAACAGCTTATTGAGAAAAATGAATTCATTTGTATTAATTTTGAATAAAGAAAACTTTACAACCTTAGCCTTGATGTTGAACAAGCCTTCCCAGGGTCTGAAGCAGGAATCTCCTCTACTCTGACAAGCCTTGCACTCTTCCAACCGAGACAGATAGAGGTATGTGATCTCTCCTCACAAAAACCTCAGTTAAATGAGTCTGAATCCCAATAGCACTTAACCTCAAATAATTCTAAAGCTTGAACTCCCCTTGAGGCTACCCAATGCCTCTTTTTATAGTGCAAAAGAGGAGGTTTCAGTTCCAACTATGAAGGGATAGAATCCTCCTTCAAAGGGATAAGCTGCTCACATCAAGGGGTTAGCTCCTTAAGGTAAGGGATACATGAACCTCAAAAGAGAGGTTCTGCCACCGCAAGATTCCTTCCAGAGGCTTCTATAATTTACTGAAAGTGAGCTTTTTGAGTTTACTTGTGCCTTTTTAATCTTTTACAGGGGTCCGCACCCTTAACATAGAGAAAGTGTGTTCAGGTACGCAGGAGTCATGAACATTAGGTGCGGGACCACAGGCAAGACAAAGAGAAAGTGTGATACCAGAGTTAAAGAGACTTTTGAGAGATTTTCTCTTATTTTTAAGGCTTGAAATGAGGAACTGATGTGTTAGACTTGCAAAGGAGGAAGTATGAGTGATAATGAGCTCATACATATAGCAGAATGTCAAGATGAAAATTTTCAGTGCAACAGATTTCCCCCTAAAGTGAAAAGTCTGGAATAGATGAAGATGAAGTCTGTCATATATGAAGAGTGAAGTATTTTATCATTTCAAGGATCATCCTGTGGACATCCCAGTCGGAACCTGAAAAAACATTCAATGCAAAATATACATATGCAAACATATCATCGCTGAGGTAGGCATTCCCATACTCAGATCAAAACTAACTAGAGAACTGATTTAAACTGTTCTGATATAGGAATGATTTTCAATACATCAACAATATAGACATGTGTAGACATAGTATGGACGCAACCATATGTTTATGAATAGTCCAATGTATAAATGAATAAAAAAATTCCTCGCAGCCTGGATGGTAGAAACTAGATCCAGGGTCTTGATTTCTGTTTCTCGAACTAGTACGATTCTATCCATGTGAATAAATGTGACGAAGTTGAACATGGTAGAAATCGCTTGATTACCAGTCAATGATGTAGACTGTTAAAAAGTGTGAGAGTAACCACCAGTAATGTCAATGGCCCTCAAAGTACTTAGTACAATCCATGAAATGTGAATGAATGAGCTGAAGTCGAACATATCACAGAATCATTCGATCGAAGGTCAATGATGCAACATATCGTTGAAGGCGAGAAACCTGCCATTGAGGCATGCAGATTTCAAGGTACTGACGATTTCTAGATCAACTTCCTAGATAATGAGTTGTCATCGATAGGAAGTGATCCATAGTAGGCAAGCCCACAACACGAAATCATAGATCAAGTTTTGAAGAAGTATATTGGCAACGACTGACTCAGGGATGGTCAAAATGGATGACAGATATTTTGCAGATGAATGGTTTGTTTGAACTATCCTCTTGAACACATAACGACACTGCAGATGGTTTGGTGACAATTGACCCAAAACTAATACCCAAAAACCGGCTGAAGACTTTCAAAATGGTTTGATTAACTATTAGGCAAAGGATTTCCGAACCCAGGTGAACAAAAGTGTCATGTTAAAGAGTGGTTAATGGTTTTTTGAATAATCAAAATACAACAAGCAGGTTCATTTTTCTCTCTTTTCCCCCACCATTTCTGGCAAGTACCTCCTTATTTTTGACAAGCTTGAGGAGAATAACATTTGCTTGTTTATAAGCTCATCCTTTGGATGAGTCAAACTTTGTTTAAGATTCGAACCCTAAGAAGGAGTGGTTCGTTCCTGTTTTGAAATTGAATAGGTCCTTTACTATTAAATTTTAACGAGTCCAGTATAGGAGAAACTCAATGTTTTTTCAATTTTAGAGAGCCAGAAGAAAAAAATTAAGAAGACTCCATGGGTGTAATTTTTCGTAAATTTAGTCTCTCGAGCCCGAAAAAGGATAAAATAATGCGGGAGAGAACTCTATTGACCGTAATTAGTCAACATATACCTTTTTTGTAAATATTCCATTTCAGTCCGTAAAAGGGGTAAACTTATACTGAAAGGACGATCATTCATTTATTTTAACGAGTTCGAATAATGAAGTGCTCGAAAATATTTTCAATTTTTGAGAGTCTGAAAAGAGCTTAAAAGAGGACTCCAAGTTTTCGCTTTTTCGTAAATTTGTGAAAGAATCCAAAAAAGTGATAAAAGTATGCTCTTTGTTGAAAAACGATCAATTTTCCCGAAAAATCAAATTTTCTGCACAAAAAATCGAAACATTACACATACCTGTTTAAGATAAATAAAAATGTTTTCAAAAATTACCTTTTTAAAGTGAAAAATAAACAAATTAAAAATTCATTTATTCGAAAAAACTTATAAAAAGGGCTTTTCTAACTTCATTTTTACCATTTAAGTTCAGAGTGAAAAGTGAGAGCTTTTGGGTAAAAAAGTTCCTATGAATATTCTGGAAAATCCGTCTGGCGAAATCGAGAACCATCATCTCCAGGTAATCCACGACCTCCTTATCTTGCATTTCATCCGTTTACATTTCGTTTTTAGGCTTTAGATTTCATTTTTTAAGGAAAAATAGGTTGAAAAAATCGCCCGCGGGCCCTGCGGACCTCGACTTTTTTCTACATAGAAAAAAGTCCTGGGTCCGCACCCGTTCCACAGTGCCAGTTCGTACCTACGCACTATGTATGAAAATAGGGTGCACACCCTGCGCAGTGAAATTTCAAACTTATTTTTCTCAATTTCCACCCAAAATTTTTCAAAAAATCTTGTTCTAATATGTCTTTTTATGCATTGTAGGACATTCAAGATGCTTGTTTGGAGAGAACGCGAGCATGAAGACATAGATGATTCTGCAATGAATCATTTTCCTACAATTCAGGCATTGAGAGCATGCGGTTTGTATAAATTATGGGCCATTCAAGGCATGAGGGCACAGGTAGACCTCCTGACGTGGCTGGTGAACAAATGGAATGTACAGGACTAGTGCTTTGTTATTGGCGGCCACTGGATTGAAATTGAGCTAAAGGATATCTATTTTTTGACTGGTTTTTCCAAGAGGGGCGAACAAATTTCTCTGTTTGGGACTAGGCCAGGTGGCCAGTCTGTCGCTAGTCTTCGACTAGAGTTCTGTGATGATCGGGCAGACCCCCAGGACAAACGGATTGACATAAAAACTATCATCTGTCCCGAGCTTAAAGTTATTGCATTTACTATCACCAGACTATGTGGGAGCACAACGTTGCATGTGGTTACTGGTTCCCAAATGCACATTGCTATAGACTGTTTTTGAGGCACCATTTTCAACTGGTGCGAAGCTGTGTTGGCCAATGTAAAAGGCCAACTAACCAGAGCAAAGAATGGAAAGCTAAACACCTTTGGATATGGATCCATTGTAGTCACTTTTTCTCTAGAGAGGATCCCCATGTTAGCTCCGTAGAACATTCCTGTTGATGTTGGTCGACCTTGAGAACCTAGAATGGTTCGTTGGGTTTCTTTGATGGCCCGTCATGCTGAAGGCATCGAGGTTGTTTTATTTCCTTCTTCATATTTTCGTTGGCTGGAACGCCAACTTTTTGTTATAGAGGAATTTCCATACGCCGGGATAGATTTCCGCGGTGACCGAGAGATGGCTCTCCCAGCAAGGGAATAGTGGGATGAATTAGGTAAAAATCATTTTCAACAATTTCTAAGTTCTAATTTATTTTTTTAACCATCCCAAAACTAATAATCAAAAGTTTAAAAGCATATGTGGGCCCACGGTGACCAGCCAATCTCTAGCCTTATGAGAGGAGGCATCCAGCTATCGCAGCACCAACCCCAGAGGACCAATCAATAGAGATCCTATCTGATTTAGAGCATCACCTAGAGCACCTGACTCTAGACATTCCAGAGACCGACATAGATGATATTCCGCTCACATTACAGAGATATGTGATTGGTGTCCCAGGACCTTTTAGGAGGTTCCTGTGTAGGGTGGCCCAGGCAGTGGTCTCTTGTTGTGATCATCATCAGGGATAGGATGATCGTTTTGTACACTCATATCATTTTTGACCTTTTGTAATATCATTTTTTCCGATCATAAGGTGTTTTTCAACCTATGATCGAAGACGATGTATATTTTGAAACAAAATTCTATGCTATGATATATCATTATTACCGACTATTTGTGTACATGTTATCAAATGTTGTTTAATTTACTGTTTTGATTATTGAAAATGTCTATTTATCATACTAGAAGCAACTGCATTTGTTAATGTATTTAAATGTCTTGGAATATGCTAATATTCAATGTAATCAAATTCACGTTCCAAGAGATAAACTCTCAAAAATAACCATAATAACATTGGATTTCTAATGGCATAAACTCTTTTAAGCTGTAATATAACAAGTTCAGAATCCAACCTAACAATCAAACTCCGAATTCCAAATGATATGGATTCAGATAATAATTCAATCACTGCACTATACTCTGTAATGTTATTCGTTGTTTGATTGAGGCTTACCCCATGCATGGATACTAACTCGTCAGAGGGTGAATAGATAACCCAAGCTGCAGAAGAAATGTTCCGTGTACTATGACAAGCACCATCAGCAAAACCAATGTAGGTTTAAAGAGACGTCAACATCTGCAATATCAAGAGTAAAACTCAGATAAGCAGGAATAGTGATAAAAACACACTCTAAACTAGGCACGCTTTTCTAATCTAAGACACACCAACAGTAAAGAATCTAATCTAATTAAAAATCTCCACACCAAATTTAAGCATAATATCTCTTCAGATAAAGCCCATTTCTAGGTTTATCTAAAGGGACACCGTCAAAATATAGCAGCTCATAGGCCCCTTTTTCCAGCTTTTGCTTAACAATTAAAGGACCATGCCACATAGGCACAAATTTTCCAGCCCCTAGCTTATCATTGGCTTGATCGTACACTAAAACTAGGTCTCCTTCTGAAAATTACGAGGTGTAACATTTCTATCATACTGAGCCTTTATTCGTTTGACATGAGCCTCGTTTGCTAATGCAACATTTCATCGATTCTCATCTAGCTGAGCCAAGTACAAAAAATGCTTCTCCTCTTCAGACGTATCTGGGAGTAATTCTATGGCTAATTTCAATGACGAAATTTCGCATTCAATAGGCAACACAGCTTCCAAACCGTAAAATAGTTGAAAGGGAGTGAAACTAGTTAATGTTTTTACTGAGGTCCGATATGCCCAAAGTGTTGAAAATAACATGGAATGCCAATTCGACTTATGAATACCAATGATTCGTTTAATCATAGTGACTAAAACTTTATTGATAGCTTCAACCAGACCATTAGCTTGCGGGTAATATGGAGTAGAACTATCGTGGCGCAGGCCAAGTTGATCTGTCAGTTCAATCATCATGATATTTCGAAAATGACTTCCACGATCCGTAATTATGGCTTGAGGAACACCGAATCTAGCAATTATATGATTGAACACAAAAGTTGCAGCAGTCTTGCCGTCTACCGAAAATGTAGGCATCACCTCGGCCCACTTAGTAAAATAATCTACCGCTAGGATAATATATGATGTCCCCCCGCCGAGTGAGGGTTACATGTAATAAAGGCAATACCCCACTTTGCGAAAGGACCGACAACAATTATAGGGTGAAGAGGAGAGGGTGGTGCACACATTTTACGATTAAAGACCTGAGAATTGTGGCATTTATGGACTGCATAGATACAATCTTTGAATAAGGACGACCATAAATAACCAGCGCACAATATCTTTTGGGCTATGGCATACCCATAAATATGACCGCCACATGCTCCAGAATGGAATTCATTTAGAACCTTCTTAGCTTCTTCATGAGTAAGACAACGTCGGAAAATAGAATTCGCTCCACGACGATAGAGTGTATCACCAATAATATTGTATTGTTGGGATTGGAAACGTATTTTCCGTCGCTGAGATCGTGAGATTTCAGGCCGAAAAGATTGGGTTTGGAGATAAACAATAATATCCCCATACAAAGGATCAAGAGTACTAATAAGAAACAAGGATTCATCCGTAATGGGCTGTTCTGGCATAGTTTCAGTATCAGTAGACGGGAAATCACACATAAGTTTTGCAAAAACCAAAGATTTCTTTACCTTGGATTTTTCAAATTCCAAATCAAATTCCTGCAGGATAACTATCCATTTGGAATACTTACCCCCTAGAAATTTTTTGGTCAAGATGTACATCATAGGGTTATAGTAAAAAATTACTGTGGTTTTGCGTAATAAGATGTAGTGTCGAAATCTTTGACAGCTTGAACAACTGCCAAGGCTAATCCACATGCATGTATTTGATCTCAGTCGGATGTAGATTTCGAATAAGATAGTAAATCACATATTCATTGTTGAATTCATATTCCTGAACTAAAACCATCCCAATGGTGGAATGAGAGGCGGCGAGATACATAAATAGTCCTAGTTGTAATTGGGAGGATGCAGTAACGATGCATGGGTCAACGTGTGTTTGAGTGCATCAAAATATCGATTAGCGATCTCATCCCAAAAGAATGGAACATTCTATTTTAACAACCTGGTAAAACCTTTTGTTAGCTCGGCGTAGTTAGGAATGAAACGACGTAAAAAGTTTGCTTTCCCCTGCAAACTTTGGAGTTGGCGTAGAGTCGAAGGAGGAGGTAGATGGACGATTGCTTTGACCTTCGACGGGTCAATGCGAATGCCTTCTTTGGAAACAATAAATCCCAGTAAGCGACCCGATTCTACACAGAAAACACATTTGTTTGGATTTAGTCGAATTCTATAATGCCTACATCTCATAAATATTGCTTGTAAATGAGTGAGATGGTCAGCCCTACGCAATGAATGAGCAGGTAAATCATCGAGATAAGGCTACACAATGTGCTCAATGCCATGAAATGCGTAAGACATAGCCCTTTGAAAAGTTGCCCTAGTGTTCTTCAATCCAAAGGGTAGTTTGCAATAAGAAAATGTCCCCCATGGACAAATGAAAGTTGTTTTTGGATGATCAACATGGAGTATGTTTATTTGATTGTAACCGGAAAAACCATCCATAAAGGAAAACATTTCACTGCCGGCACAATCATCAATTATTTGATCGATATAGGGGGTAGGATAATTGTCTTTAGGACAAGCTCAATCAATATCCCTATAGTCGATACATACTCTTATCGTTCCTTGTTTTTTGTTAACAAGAACAATATTCGATACCCAATATGTTAAAGGAATTGGATAAATGAAACCTGCATGAAGTAATTTTCTAGTCAATTTAGTGTCCTAAATTGCTAACATAAATTATCAACCAGGGCTAGTAAACTGATGAAGTGTGATGCACTATATGTGCCTAAGTATCCCTTTTTCTTACTTCATTGTTTTTAGTGTTTTATTAATGTTTTGGGGTTTTTATGTTTGATTATTAGTATGCTACTCTATGCTAAAAAGATGAAGTTAGATTTATATCAACAAGGGAGAAAATGAAATGTTAATAAATGAATTAAAACAGAATTTATTTGCAAGTTATGTTCCTAGTTAGAAAATGATGAAAACAGAGAGTCCTAGTCCATGGATATTACAGCTTCTAAATGAACATTCATGAAATGAAAAGTAACTCAAAACACTACAACTTAATTTGATTCATTTAGTTAGAGATTTGTTGGAAGAGCTTGTGAAAAAGATTAATTCTAATGCAATGATGATCTCCTAAAACATAAAAGGAAATGTTGAAGCAACTTATAACATTACAACTAAATCTCATTCATGAGTTAGAGGTTTATTGGAAGAGCTTTTTGAAAGACATTAATCATAATGTGATAAGGATCTTCTATGAAGCAAAACAATCAATAACTCAAAATATTACAACTTAGTCTCATTCGTGAATTAGAGATTTATTGGAAAAGCTTTTGAAAGAGACTAACTGCAGTATAATGAGGATCTTCTTTTTAACTAAATAACAGAAAATGAAATGCTAATAACTCAAAATATCACAATTGAATCCCATTCATTTAATAGAGATGTATTGGAAGAGCTTGAGAAAGAGACTAACTGCAATATCATGAGGATCCTTTATCTAAGAAAATGACATGAAACATCATGCTAAAAGCTATGATTTCAGAAAGCAATCTAGGTAAGGAAATATGACAAAACAGAATTGAAAATGAATTATCTAGAAAACATGTAAAACCTCCTTGAATAGCAAGGGCCCTTTGCTACCAATTTGGTGAAATTCTTCAGCTCCTTAAAGTTTTAATCAAAACAACATCAAAGAACCGAACTTCTTTATTGAAAAACTCACAAATCTACATCCCATTCCATCTTAAGCTTTGTTACAAAACACTCTCTATTCCTTTCTCTCCTTCAACTATTTTTCACTATTTTTTCACTACTACTGATAGGAGAAAGCTTCTCCTATTTATACAAAATATGAGAAGTTATCTCATTAATTGGAGTCCATGAATCTCTCCCTCCATCTCTAGAGTTACAATAAAAATAGGAAATGATAAGACACGTGTCTTTTTAGAGTTTCAACACAAATAAGAAATGAGACACATGTCCTCATGATCCCATGATCTTCTCCCTCCATCTCTAGAGTTACAATCAAATAGGAAATGATAAGACACATGTCTTTTTAGAGTTTCAACACAAATAAGAAATGAGACACATATCTTCTTAGAGTTTCAATACAAAAAGGAAATGAGACACATGTCCTCATGATCCCATGATCTTCTCCACTCAAATTCGAATTTGGTTTTGGGAGGCCACATAAAGGTCTTTTAAAAGCTTCCTTTTGACCTACACATGTCACAAAACTCATAACACATATATAGATATATGAAACTATGTTAATTTTCTAGTTTCTAATCATAAATTCACTTTAAATACATAAAATAAATAACTTTGGAAGACAAGGATCCTAACCCATATATTTATGAAAATGGTTACTTGATGTACGGTTTTAGGTCAGATGGCTGTGAAATAAGAGCTGAATGGTTATGACATAATGGGAATATGTATGAATATTGAAAACACTTTTGAGAGTCAACAATAATTTCTCAACTTCGGCTTTGATAGTAGCAACGTTTCTCAGATGTATCTGATGTAAACGTTGACGGACAAGTTTGGCATCCGGGTAAGTCTTGATTTCATGTACAACAATTGATGGGTCAATTCTTGGCATTTCTTCATATGACCAGGCAAACACATCGCAGAATTCTTGAAATAGGGCTTTATAAGATTGGAGTTGTTTGTCTGTAGAGCAAGCACCTATATGAATGTTTTCAATTATTCCTGGCTTAACTGAAATTTCAATAGGAATTGTTCGAGAGATATTTTCCAAATTTAACTCAGAATCAGGATTTTGCAATGGATTCTGCGGTTCTTTGAAATATTCAGCAGTAAAAATAGAAGAGAAATCATTTTCAAAATGATCCATCTCAGGTAAAAACGAAGATCGATGATGTAGATCTTCCCATGGTAAATCGTCAACAGACAAAAGTTCATGAATCTGCTCATCAGTATGAACAAGATCGGGAAATGTCATTGTGGCTGAACTAGATATTGAAAGTGATTCCTCATGGATCACATTCATTGGATCAGTTTCGGTTGAAGAAGGATCGGAAAGCGACTGTACAACCTGATATGCAATTTCAAAGGGACTCAAAGGCATCGCGCCATCAAATGAATCCAACTCAGAATCAGAAGGTACGATCCAAGGATCATCAAAAGTAATAGTATTCGTTGAAATCATATGAATATTTGAAATATGAGGTGATACGTTAGGAGGAGGAAAGGATAAATTTCCTAGTAAACCATAATCTTTAATCAAACCTACCCCAACATCCTTGTAAGGGATAGCCGTTTTATTGACGTTCTGGATAGTTTTTGTAGAGGCTGAATCGGATGAGAAATAAGTCAACTGGTCTATTGTAACGATATTTCCTTGATGTGGAAACTTAATAAGCCGAAAGACCGATGAAACAATAGCAGTCATAGCATAAGACCAACTACGACCCAGGAGAAGGTTGTAATCTAGAAGGGCATCTACCACTTCCACATCTAGATTTATGGTTTTACCTTCGACCCCTATAGGTAAATCCTGCAAAATACCAAAAGGATGGAACCCTCGGCCATCAAAAGCCTTTATAATTGTCGGAGACTGATTGAGTGTAGGAGAACCAAGAATTTTCCAACACTGGATCGACATAATACACGTAGAAGCCCCTTCATCAATCATAGTCCGGAAGACCGGTATGTTTTTGACTAATACTGGAATCTAGAAAGCCATTTGATGAGGTAGGCAGGGTGTACTATTCTCTAAAT
The DNA here is from genome assembly GCA_034641835.2 of Pinus albicaulis. Lineage (NCBI taxonomy): Eukaryota > Viridiplantae > Streptophyta > Pinopsida > Pinales > Pinaceae > Pinus > Pinus albicaulis. The sequence continues at coordinate 102,846,444 of CM076574.1, read as the reverse complement.
TGAATATTATTAGGTTCGAATCCTGAATATCGACAGCTCCTATGGTAGACAAAAGTAATTTACGCTGTGCTGGGCACGATTGCAGCACTTCCAAAGCCGACATTGCTGAAGGGGAAATAGCTAAGGCCTCAACAATGTTGTAATTCTGAGAAGCTCTCACATGTGGATTGAAAGCTGATTTACGAAGTACACCTTTAGCAGGAGGTTTGATTACTAAGTCTGGATTGGGTTTCTCGATCTGTAGCGGATCAGAAATAGGAGGAGTTGTAGTTGATGTGTTTGAATTAGAAGATTCTGCTTCTTTACCACCAACATGACTTTTACTATCATAATCTTGCGATCGTGTCACAATCCTAACATGTGACATCATCATAACAGGTTCTTCTGAGGCATTCGAGGTGGAACCAATCATCTTACTATCTTGAGTGGGAAAAGGATCTTTCAAGACAATAGGTTGTTGAGAACCTTTAACGAATTTCAAAACCTCCGCTCGATGTGAGCATTCTTTAGTAAAATGATCCTTGTCGCAAATGAAACAAGGATAGCGAGGCTTGCGTTTTTCGTCATTAGATTCAATTTTATATGTTTTATCTTTTGAATTCTCTTTGTTTTTATTCTTCCCCTTATTTTTACTGCCAGATTTAGATTTGGCCGTAGATGTCTCTACGACATGAATGTCGGCAGAAATTTCAGCAGAAGACTCTCCTTTCGAGGAATCTGGTAAAGTTATTATAGGAGAAGAATTCTTTGAAGATTTTGTCATGCTTTTAGTATTAACTGAACCAATCATACCATCAGCGGCATGAGATCCTGAAGGAGCTGCAGTTATTTGACCTTGTTTTGGAAGATCGGGGATTTTTTCATGTAAAGTACCTGACTGTGTATAGACAAGGTCAAGGTACTGAGATTGAGCAATGACTTGCTCCTCAGTAACAACTCCTGCATTAGCTACATCTTCAGTGATTTTGGGTAATGATGATTTAACAAACCATTCCGCCAAAATTTGATCCGGAATGAAATCTTTCATTAAACGCCTTCTACGTCGCCATTCGTGAATATGATCATAAATATATGTGGACATGGATTGTTTTAGCGAATTCAATGGTTTTGTGCCATTGTCGTATCTGACAGGAAAATGAAAATGAGTTAAGAAAGCAGTTTCTAACTTACTGAAATTATTAAAAGAGCCTCGTGGTAACTCAATGTACCATTTGGTGGCAAGACCAATAAGAGTTTGTTGAAAAAGACGTAATCGAATTGAATCATCAATTATCGAATTAGACGCACACCAGAGGTGATAAGTCATAACGTGATTTGACGGATCCTCTCCTGACTTACCCTCAAATTTCGGTATATCACTGGGAAACTTATGCGGCATTAGCAGCCAATACGAATGATAGAAAATTGGATCATTCATAAGGCGTCAAAAATCAGGTAATTTCAAAATTGCAATAAATGGTAACTGACGGTTAGGGTCGCGAAAACCTTGAGTAACAAGAGCAGTTCCGAGAGGAGGATACCCAGGATAACTGGGAATCGGATTTGCATTAGGAATGGTGTAACCCCCCGGGAAACTAGGATTAACTGGACCAAACTGTGGTTGTTGAGGCTGTTGATAAGTATAGCCAGGGTACGGTTAATACTGATAAACTGGGTTTTGTGAAACGGGACCGAATTGATACTATCCCTGGTATGGTTGATATGTGAATTGCAGTTGACTCGTGACAATCCTACTTGTACCAACTTGTCCTGTAGGTATCTAGACCGAAGTCTGAACTATAGGTCCTGACTAGGGTACAGAGACTTGAGGGATTTACACGGATGCAGGGATAGAAAAAACCAGAGCTACATGTTAGCCACCTATAAAATTCATTATACCAAAAGGTGGCTAAATCATTTTTGGAGCCTTCAAGGAACAAATTTTATTGCAAAAAGTGTTGGCTCTTGAAGACTCTTAAAGGCCTCATGCCTTTGTCCAAATCTTCATTGATGTTCCTTTTTTATACTCAGAAATTCTACTGATTTCATGAGAAAAGACTGCTGCAAAATCATCATTTTTCCCCTTCCTCCACTCAAAACTAACCTTCATTTTGCTCCCCTTTTTCCTCCATAATTCCTCTATTTTCATGATTCCCCTTCTTCCATTCATGAAAATCATTTTCCATAGTTTAAAACTCATTTTTAAACTATACCGAAACCCCCAAATCCATTGAAAAACTTGAAAATTTTCATGAAAAATACATATTTTTGTATAAAGGCTTAAGCCCCCTTGGGCTAAGTCTTAAACCACTTCCCCTCCGTATGCCCGCACCCTAGAACCAGGTGCTAGAGCCTTTCATCACTTATCGCATCAGAACAAAATCCAAGTGCGCAAGCCTTTTGCCATTATAAAAACTTCAATGTGATTAAGCCCCGTGTTTATAAACCCCGATCATATTAATTTTCCATATAACCCATGGGCCCACATTCGGCGCTTAAAACATTGTAATAATCCATTCCCGATCACCTTTTTTCTTTATAAATTCATGAAACCCACTTACCTAAAAGTTTTGGTCTAATCGCGCTGGAGTTATGCTTTTTAATGAAAAATGGGTTGATTGAAAGACCTACATCGTTTCTCCGATGTGATTGAGCTCCTTTACATAAACTCGCCCCCTCCGCTTTTTCATTCCATATAGCCGACACCAGGGACCAAGAGTTGAAGTCTCGAGGCGCCCATCATATCAGAGTTTTCCTTTGGGTGCATTTTAATTTTTTTCCCCCACCTCCGATTGCGATGGCCCGATCGCGCAATTGCATAAGCCTTCCTCGATCGCGCAATTGCATCGGCCTTCCTCCGATCACCGATTCTCGATTCACTCCCCACCATTGATCTGGCCCTCAGATCAATGGTCCCCATTTGATTGCATCAGATCTTTTCATCGGGTGCGTTTTAAACATTTGTTTTTCCCTACCGATTGCGATCCTCCGATTAGATCTAGACCGGCCATGTGTCTAGATCAGACGGTCCCAGATCATTCCCGCATTATTTCATCACCCTCTGCCTTCCACCAAAGGGTTTTCAATGCCAATATCCACCGCTGATCATTGCGCGATCGACGGTTCCGACTTATTCTTCCTCCGCTCTTCTTTTAACCTTCTATTAGCTGATCTACACTGTTGAATGTTGCCATCCAATGGCCATGCTTTTTCCCCACAAGCTCTGAAGCAGTTTACCCACTACGCAGGATTTTATAACATTTGTGTATTTTGCAGGGATTAAAGGTTTTTCATTATATTGAAGAAAAAGCCGAAGGCTGAGAGTGACGATTCTCACGCCTTCGATTCATTAAAGGGAAACCATCCATGGGTTCAATTTCCACGCCTCGTCAACGCTTCATGAGGCATTGATGCCATATGAGCCCTACACAGCCTGCACATCAATAAGACACAATGTTATTAAATCACAATTAAAAGAGTATCAGTGTTGAAGACAGAACACAGCAGAACAGAAGATTAAAGACAAATTTGGGGGATTATGGCTAAGATCGATTATCAAAAGCCTAATCCTCCAAATTAAATAAGAATTAAAGAAAATCACAAATATCTACAAGCAGAAAGGCCTCCACCGCCACATCTGAGGCAAATTGATTCCTCCCAGCTACCACAAAGCCACCTATGCCTCAAAGCATTCAAACAGAGGCCAAAGTTATTAATCAAACGAAGATATTTGCCTCAGCGCAGCCAAAGATTTAATTCTGCTAAGGGAATTTAATGTAAAAATATCAACAGAGTTATTACATCCAGAACAGAACCTTAAAAGTCAACAAAAGCTCCCACCGAGCTTAAATCTTAAATGTAAATCCATTAATACAGTGAGAATATATGTACGCTTCTCCATTGAGCCCCTCAAAGGCCGAGAAGCCTTAAAGACTGTATTAATTATCCTGGGAGATCTTTCATCCTCTCCCACCTCCTCATTCTTCTATAAATACTAATGTAGAAGATGAGAAATTGTTGGTTGAGTTAGTTGCTGAACTTTGAAATGTAATTGAGCTTGAGACTTCTACCTGTAAATAGTGTTCACTGGCTCTTGGAGCTCTGCTTGTGTTAGATAAGTTAGTCTGGGAAGTGTAGATGATTGCTAAACTAAAGCATTGGACTTAAAGCTGTAACTAGTTTGGAGCATCAATACAAGCTGATTTATGGGATCCTAGTCTATGTTGACGATGATGTTTTTTCCCATTGTAACCTGTTGTTTTATTTATGTTTTCATTGTGTTCATCTTCTCTTATAAAGAACAACATGCATAGAGTTAGGACCTACTGTATATCAGTACCCTTCTCTGACTGAAAATCTTTATCTTCATGTTTTCTTCCAAATCTGTGTTATTTAGGAATGATTTAATTCATTTTAAGCATAGGAATGTTGGTGTTCCCTCGTCCTATTGTCTTAGCTGAATATTGTTCTTATATGTTACTTTCATTTCATGTTAAGTAGAGATGAACTAAGGAAGATATGGTGTGCCCTGGTCCTAGTTTTATCCCCAAAGACTGTCTGAATGTTTCCCTTGGAATGTGTTGAAAGTTGGCTAGTTTAAGAGCACTTACCAGATCTTAGGCCATTATTTTTTATCTTTGTGTTTGTCTTGAAAGTTTCCAAGTAGAGCAGAGCTAGGAGAGGATTTGTGGTGAGCCCGACCCGTTAGTTTCTTCTCCAACAGTGGATTTCAAGTCTCCCTTTGTTTTAAGAATGTTTTTCTATTGAAAGTGCATCAAAAGCAGGCTAGTTTAGAAGTACTTACCTAATATTAGATTAATTTTATGTCTCTCTTAAGTGTATGTCAAAAGCTGGCTAGCTTAAAAGTACTTACCAGATCTTAGGCTGCTCTTTGTTCTTCATCTGTTTAAATTCCCCTTCTTATTGTTCCATTTCATTCCATAAATAAAACTTTAAAGAGATCCTTAGACATAGATGACTTGCCCCATGGACCACTCTTGCCTCTTGCTGTTTCAATTAAACCCTATTATGACTCCATAGCCCAATGGACTAAAACCTGCAATTATCTATATTCTTGGCCAAAGCTTGTTCTATTTGCTTGCAACTTCACACCTTTGAAACTCTTTGCATGTAGAACTTTCCACCTCAAACAGTAATCATGCTCAACCATCCAAAAACAAACAAAACCCTCAGCCTTCATAACTAGCCTAATATCATTACCCAAGACTTCAAAGACAAATCCAATATTTACACTTATTGGAGAGATCCCTCTCCGGATTCAGGAAGGCTAGATCCTAGAATCCCAAAGTGGTTGAAACGATGTTCTCCCTGCAGTCGAAATTTTTCCAATCTTGCTGATTACAGGGTGATAACACTACAGATACTCCAGAAACAGGTGTTATAGGTTGAACAGATGTTGTAGTAGTTGTAGCAGTTTGAGGTGGAGTCTGAGGTGTACTAGGCCCAGACTGCTGAACATAACCAGGTGTAGGGATTTGAACAGTAGGCTGGACAGGTTGCTGGGTTGGACCAGAAACCAAATGCTGTCCAAGTTGAGTAGAAAACTGCACATTAGGTTGCATAGTCTGTTGAATTTGGGATGGATCCAACACCATGTTTATTCTGGGATATTGTCGCGTAGAAGGTTGTACATATGAAGGACCACAACCTGGTTGAACGTAGGGTTGATAATTAAGTGGTAAATTTCCAACTCCTTGTACAAATGATTGACCAGAAGGCGGTTGAAAACCTTGAGTTGGGTATTGACCTTGAGGTTGATAACCCTGAGGCGCGTACTGAGTCTGGGGTTGATAAGGACCTTGAGGAATATACTGAGTCTGGGGTTGACCTTGGGGTATGTACTGTCCTGAAGGTTGATAACCTTGAGGTATGTAATGTCCTTGAGGTTGTTCTCCAAAATAATATTGTCCTACAGTTTGTACTGGGAAAAAGTTACCCTAAAATTTCCCCCCAGGCGGTAATTGACTGCCTTGAGGTTGACCCGCAGGCGGTAACTGGCTGCCTTGAGGTTGCCCCCTAGGTGGTAACTGACCACCCTGAGGTTTCCCCCCAGGCGGTAACTGACCACCCTAAGGTTGAGGATTTGGAATATTACCAGACATCATAAATATTTTCTTTACGTTTGACGTTTCAGTTTTAATTCCATTAAGACCAGATGATAATACTTGTTTAATCGGTCAAGGAGCTGCTCCTGAGAAAGTACCAGAGAGAGCCTGGTACCCCGAAGGAACAGAAGGACCACCATGTAAAAATGATTCTGGTTTTTGGGAAAACATCGATGACTCTCCTACCATAATAGATGAAGGATAGTAACCTCTAGGCGTAGGATGAAATGGAATTCGAGGTGGAGAAAAAGCAAGACCCGGGTTTTCTAAAAAAATTGTCAAAGATAGATACCAAGCGTCGCTACTAATAGGGCTGTATAAAATGGATTCACACTCCCTAAGATTCAAAGACTGAGGGGATTCGGGAAGAGATACCTCTTCGTCTGGACTAGCAAGTTCTTCAATGGAAATGAGGCCAGATGGAAGATCTTCAGTAACAATATTTCTTACCCTAGGTGAACCAGGATCGCTAGAAGTTAGAGTAATAAATCTTGAGGATGTTTCCAAAACAGAAGGTTCAATGTCAGGCTCGGAAATTTCAAGTTCTTCAGCTAGTTCACTGGAAGGAGAAATACTACCAGTAACTTCAGAAACTGAAATCGGTTCTTGAATGTGTTATGTCGTGGGTATTTGATGATCAGGATGAACAACTATAGATGAACTTCCAATTTCTATTGATCTAATTCTACCGCTCATAGATGATACTAGAGCACGCAACCCTTCAAGCTGACTTTTTGTATACTCAAGGGGCTTCCCCTGAAGTCTCCAAGATTGTCTCAGTAATTCTGCCACGATTAAATATTAATCAATCACACGCAAACAAAGAAAATTTCAATAAAAACACCTAAAGTCTCTAAAGAAACAAACAGTTGAATCACACGCCTAAAAAATCTAAGAGTTCAAACCATGCACAAACAATAACTTCCCATACTAAAAACACTAGTTGGTGATGAAATCCAACTTAGTAGAAATTTAATATAGAAAGGGCAGTTGGAACAGTTACCCCGACAACCTACTTAATGAAACAGACTGGCACAACTTTCTTCATAAAACCATCTCAAGTGAAGAGAACCCCCCAGAGAGTCCAAGTGAGTCTAGTCAACGTCTTCTCTAGGTACAGTGAGATCTTTCCTTCACAGTCACCTTAGGAAATAATCTTAAGCTTATGGACACTAAGGTTACCAACAGTAACAAATACAACTGGGGGAACAGTCTACGATCCGATTCCACGCGCAAGGGCAGAGTAACAAAGCTCAATCCCCTTGAAGGCTCCTCGACATGGTCAATCTGAGGTTTACCGACAAGTGACCCCAGGCTCCTCGACAATGGTTAATCCGAGGTTTACCGTTTGTAATGTGCGCAGATCTTCTATCTTTCCCAATGAAACATAATTGATTGTCTCAAAGGTTCGGACATGATCTTGTGATTAAATCCTTTAAGAGAAGCTTCCCAGATTGTACCAATTACAATTCAATTTATTTCCTACCGCAAGATTTATCTACTTGTTTGTTTTTACTATCTTGGAGAGTTAATTACTCCCTACTCCAAGATACTAGCCTAAGCTATATTGGTGATAAGAGCCCTAGAAATAAAAAGATTACTAGATCAATTTTAATTAAGAGTTGTTTTTATGGGCTGTTATTTAAGTCAATAGGTATGGAAATGAAAATTTGATGGTGTGAAGACTTGACTTCCAAAAACACTAAAAAATGCACCTAAAAATGATAATCAATTTGTTTTTCTTTCAATGAAATTCTAGCTAAAGAAAAAGTTCAAGAATGCAATTATTTTTAAGAGACAATTCTTTCTTTGAACATGAAGAATAAATGAAAGAAAATCTTTTTTTCTTTTCTCTAAGAACTCAAAATGAGACAAATAATCAATGCTCACAATAAATCCCTTTCACTTTCAAGACTCGAAACTACAAAAAACAACTTTCCTTCAAAAGAGATCTACAAGTTCTAAAAAGCACTCAAAACTGCAAAAAACTAATTTTGAGATCTACAAAATTTGAAAATATAATTGAACAAAAGCTTTAAATTTTTTTTTGAGAATGTTTTACTTAGTTGTTCAGTAAACTAAGGATTCATTTTTCCAGAATAACAAACAAATAAAAAAACATCCAGATATGTTTCCTTTTGTAAAAATGAAATTCAAAACTTATAACAAAGTTTGTTCAAAGATTTGCAAAGAGACAACTAGATCTATTTCTCAAAAAAGGATGGATTTCACAACCAAGTCAGACTCATCAAGAAGACAAAAAGACCAATGTGATCTGAGGTATTTCAAGCTTCCAATCTGTTAGGTCCCTATATTACTAGTATAGTCCCTTATTGTTGTTAGTGTAACCCCCTTATTGTTATTATTGTACCCTTGTAACCCCCATTTTATTATTATTGTGCCCTTAAATTATTAATGTTAGGTCGGCTAGGATTACATTGTGGCCCACTAGGATTATATTGTGGCCCCATGGACTCCTATATATAGAAGGAGGTTTTGTTCATTTGGATCATCCAAGAATTGTTCATTCATGTAATGTATTGGAGGTTGCCCCCTCAAAGTGGATTATTTCTAAGGTGTTGATATCTCTTTTCTTCTCTTTTTGGAGCTAGTTACACAACATTTGGTATCAGAGCTTTGGATTCTAGGGTTTCGCTGCTCCAAACAGGTCATCGTGGCATTTTCGCTATAACTTTTTTTCTACGAAGTTTAAGAAGCTGAAATTTTTAAGGTGCGAAGCAGAAATCCTGAGGAAGATTTTCTAAAAATTTCAGAGCTTGGTTCGAAATATTTTCGGATATATGATCTGTGGAAGTTAGGTATTTTTTCAGGCTCCTAAACAGGTCATCGTGGAATTTGCGCTATAACTTTTTTTCTACGAAGGTTCAGAATATGAAATCCTGAGGAAAGTTGTCAAAAAATTTCAGATTTTGGTTCATAATATTTTTGGAGATATGATCTGTGGAAGGTAGTGCTTTTGCAGGCTCCTTAATTTCATCTCAAAGAGGTGATCGTGGGAAAAGTTCAATAACTCTCTCTCTGGGCATCGGATTGGAGTGTAGTAAAAAGTGGTCGCAAGTAAACATATTTTAGTTTCTTGCCTATCAATTTCAGAGACAAAGGACAAAACAGTGACACGTGGAAAGTCATACAAGTTCACTCTACTGAACCAGTCCATAATTAGGTCATTGTGGGAGATTGGACACAAATTTGTCTTGGAGAATCCAAATCAGGTCAGACTTGTGGCATTCAAAAGAGAATTCATAGGGCCACTTCAGTGCTGAATTTCAGATATATAAGAGCTACAATCACAGAGATAATACAATTTTAATATCGATCTCCTCAAAAGCAAGTAAAAGGTGTGTATTTTTTTTCCGAATTGCATAATTCTTGTTTGAAGAATCAAGTTGAATTGATTGCAAGGGCATATTGTAGAATAGATATCAGTATTGGATTATAAAATGGCCCCAAAAAATAATTCAACACCCATTAAGCCTTTGGAAAGCTCTACTATGACTCATGAAGACGAAGAATTGCAATATGATCTATCAAAATTACAAGAGCAAGTGCAACAAATTTCACTCTCGCAAAGAGCAACAAAAAATGAAATGGAAGTTTTGAAGAAAGGCATGGAAGCTGAGATGGATGGCGTGCAAGCTAATATGGATGGCGTGGAAGCTAAGATGGATGGCATGGAGGCTGGCATGGAATGTAAGATGGATGACATGGAAGCTAAGATCGATGAGAAAATGGAAAACATGAAGAATTTTCTAAAAGCAGACATGGAAGGTTTGACAAAGTTGATATAAGAAAGGTTTCCTAATGGTGAAAATATAGTAGAAGAACCTCATGATGAGAACAAAATAAATGTTAATCGTGATTTCATAAAATCTAATGTTGGCGGGAAGAACCACCATATTCCAAAGATGGATATGAGGAAGTTTGATGGAAAGGATCATGTAACATGGATACTATAAATGGAGCAATATTTTGATCTCCATAATGTGAAAAACACACAAAAGGTACGCATTGCAACTTTACATTTAGAACAAAATACATTTGTATGGTATCGATGGCTTTTCTCCCGTAAAAAAATTGTCACTTGGTCAATTTTCACGGAGGAAATGATAGCACATTATGAGGATACAAAGAGCAACACCTTCTTTAGCCAATTGATAAATCTCAAACAAAAGGGTTTAGTGGGGCAGCACATTGGGGACTTCCAAAAATTGAATATAAGGGTAACTGATATTCCAGAGGAACACAGGATTGATCTCTTCATAGGCACTTTAAAGGATAACATCCAACATGAAGTTCGCATTTTGGAACTTGATTCATTGGAGAAGGCATTCAGGTTGGCAAGAAAAATTGAATGTAAAATTATGGCGACAAGAAAGCCTACCACTCACTTCTATAAAGAAGGAAGTGTTGCTACGCCTAGATTTCCACAACCTACAAGGTTGACACCACAACAATTGGAAGAAAAAAGAGCAAAAGGGCTTTCCTACAGTTGTGATAGAAAATACACTAAAGGTCATAAGTGTGCTGAGAAGAAATTATTTTACATAGATTGTGAAGAGGAAGAAGAAAATGAACAAGAAGAGGATATACACCAGGAACCAACCCTAGAAGAGGAAGAAATGAATTTGACCATATCATGTAATGCACTGGTAGGAATTAACACTCCTCAAACTCTCAAGATAGAAGGACAAATCAAGAAGAAAAAGGTAATAGTGTTGATTGATTCAGGTAGCACCCATAATTTTATTCATTGTAAGGTAGCCAAGGAATTAAATTGTTTCCTATACCCAACACCAGAATGTCAAGTGATGGTTGCAAATGGAGGAACTATAAATTGCTCTATAAAATGCCATAATATCAAGCTAACCATGGTGGAATATGTATTGACTAGTCCAATTCTTTCCATTCCTATGGGAGGTGCTGGTGTTGTACTAGGAGTACAATGGTTATAATCTTTGGGGACAGTAGCTTTTAATTTTCAAGAACTTTTCTTGAAATGTTTTTCAGAAGGAAAGGAAGTCGAATTACGGGGTATTGAAGGGAAGCCGGGAAGGATAATAAGCTCTAATGTCATGAAAAATCTTCTAAAGAAACAACAACGAGGCGTAATTGCACAATTATGCTCACTAGAAGTTCCGACATCAAAATCATCTATTTCTGCAGATCTCCAACAAGTCTTGGACAATCATTCCAAGGTGTTTGAAACTCCCAAAGGACTCCCACCTATTCGTGATCATGATCATGCTATTCATTTGATTCCAAGAAGTGTTACTCCAAATATCGGGCCTTATAGATATCCTTATGTCCAAAAGAGTGAAATTGGACGTTTGAATGCAGAAATGTTAAAGGCGGGTATAATTCAATCTAGTCAAAGTTATTTCTCTGCTTCTGTAGTATTGGTACACAAGAAGAATGGATCATGACGCATGTGTCTAGATTATAAGGAGCTCAATAGCTCACCATTAAAGACAAATTTCCCATTCCTGTGATTGATGAATTATTGGATGAATTACATGGAGCAATTTATTTTACCAAGTTGGATCTTCGTTCAGGATATCATCAAATTAGAATGAAGACTGAAGATATTCCAAAAACAGCATTTCAAACTCATGAGGGTCATTATGAATTTTTGTTCATGCCTTTTGGCCTTACCAATGCACCTTCTACATTTCAAGGGTTGATGAATTCCATTTTCAAACCCTTCCTTAGAAAATTTGTGCTAGTATTTTTTGATGATATACTAATCTACAGTGGGTCTTGGAAGGATCATGTTCAACATGTTGACAGGGTGCTCAAACTATTGCAGGAGAAACAATTATATGCAAAAACATCCAAATGTTTCTTTGGAGTACAAGAGGTGGGATATCTGGGTCATATTGTATCTCACGAGGGTGTTAAGGTAGACCCTAACAAAATTAAAGCCATTAAGGAATGGAAATTCCCCACAACCATAAAGCAGTTGCGAGGATTTATCGGGTTAACAGGGTATTATCGCAAGTTTGTTAAGAATTATGGGAGAATAGCAGCACCTCTAACAACATTATTGAAGAAAGATGCATTTTCATGGACTCCTGAAGCAACTAAGGCCTTTGAATGTCTTAAAGATGCAATGTGCCTAGCACCGGTCTTAGCTACGCCAGACTTCTCAAAAACCTTTATTGTGGAATGTGATGCCTCAGGAAATGGAATTGGTGCAGTTTTAATGCAGGAAGGAAGACCCATTGCTTTTGAAAGTCGTCCAATCAAAGGAAAGTATTTACAGAAACCTATTTATGAGAAAGAAATGTTAGAAATACTGCATGCACTAAAGAAATGGCGAACTTACCTAATGGGAAGACACTTCAAGGTAAAAATTGATCATGATAGTCTTAAACAATTTTTGGAACAAAGAATATCGTCAGAAGAGCAGCAAAAATGGGTCACAAAGATGTTGGGTTATGAATTTGAAATAATATACAAAAAAGGAAAGCTTAATGTGGTTGCAGATGCACTCTCAAGAAAGAATGAAGAGGTGGAAGCATTGCTTTGTGCCATTTCTATTATCCAACCAGATTGGATAACCGAAGCAAGAGATGAATGGAAGAAGGAAGAAGATGTGTGGACACTCATTCAAAAGTTGCAGCAAGATCCTAGTACATCTGATACATTTAGTTGGAAAAATGATTCCTTATGGTACAAATATCGCTTATATCTTTGTAATAATTCCCAACTAAAACAAAATATTCTTCTGGAATTGCACACTTCTCCTTTAGGAGGACACTCAGGATTTTTAAAAACTTACCACAGGGTGAAGAAAGAATTTTTTTGGAATGGCCTTAAATATGATATTCAAAATTTTGTGGCGAAATGTTTAGTTTGCCAGTAGAATAAAGTGAATACAATTAAGACCCCAGAACTTCTACAACCTTTATCCATTCCAAGTCAACGTTGGGAGGAGATTTCAATGGATTTTATCACAGGTTTACCTAAGTCCGAAGGAAAGAATGTCATCATGGTGGTAGTTGATAGACTTACCAAGTATGCACACTTTTGTGCATTATCTCATCCATTTAAAACAAGTACAGTTGCTACTACATTTATGGACAGAATTCAAAAGCTACATGGAAGCCCAAGGGTTATTGTGAGCGACAGAGATCCCATTTTTACTAGAATTTTTTGGACGGAGTTATTTTCTTGTTTGGGTACTCAATTAGCTCATAGCTCATCTTATCATCCTCAATCTGATGGTCAAACTGAGATAGTAAATAAATGTTTGGAAGGATATCTTCGTTGTTTTGTATCTGATAAACAAACACAATGGGTCAAGTGGTTACCTCTTGCTGAATGGTGGTATAACACTTCCTTCCCTACTGCAGCAAAAATGACCCCATTTATGGCACTTTATGGATATCATCCACCATCCATCACATCATCTTTAAGGGAAAATTCGAAGGTTCAAGCAGTGGAAGATCACATCGAGCATCAGCAAGAAGTTCTCCAACTCTTAAAGGATAACCTAAATTTGGCACAAAATCGAATGAAACAACAGGCAGATCAACATCGCAGCGAGAGAAGTTTTGATGTAGGAGATTGGGTATTTTTACGACTACAACCATACAAAAAAATGTCCCTCAAACAAGCAAAGAAGGATAATAAATTATAGCCAAAGTACTATGGTCCTTACAAGGTGTTGCAAAATATTGGTACTATGGCATACAAATTGGAGCTTCCTGCTTCTTCGCGAGTACATCCAATTTTCCATGTTTCATGCTTAAAGAAGGTTATCGGTGAAAATCTTCCAGTTCAAACAATATTACCGGAACTTGATGAGGAAGGAAAAATCATATTGGAACCTGAAGCAGTCACAGAAACAAGAACTCGACAACTACGGAATCGATCAATTTCAGAATATCTCATCAAGTGGAAGAACTTACCCACTGAAGATTCTACATGGGAGGATGAGAATTTCATACAGAAGCACCTAGAGCTACTCAAGTGTTGAGGACAACACTTTTTTGAAGGAGAGGGGCATGTTAGGTCCCTATATTACTAGTATAGTCCCTTATTGTTGTTAGTGTAACCCCCTTATTGTTATTATTGTACCCTTGTAACCCCCATTTTTATTATTATTGTGCCCTTAAATTATTAATGTTAGGTCGGCTAGGATTACATTGTGGCCCACTAGGATTATATTGTGGCCCCATGGACTCCTATATATAGAAGGAGGTTTTGTTCATTTGGATCATCCAAGAATTGTTCATTCATGTAATTTATTGGAGGTTGCCCCCTCGAAGTGGCTTATTTCTAAGGCGTTGATATATCTTTTCTTCTCTTTTTGGAGCTGGTTACACAACACAATCTTTGAGTCACCAAGTGAAAACCAATCCAAGTATGCAAAAATTCTAGAAAATCACTTAAATCACAAATACTATTGGAACTCACTCACAAGAGGCTTTTGATAGGAACAATACAGATCTGGGCAGATACTAGAAACCCTAAAACAAATTAAACATAAACTAGAAGAAGAAATATAGATTTTTTCAAAAAATTTAACAGGGTCCGCAGGCCCCAGAAGTAACACGTGCGGTCCCACACTGGTTACTTAAGGAAAGTGCAAAACTGCCTGCACTGTGTAAGAAAACAAAGTGCGGTCCCCAGAAAAGTTCAAGAAAAACACAAACTATTTCAAAACTTTTAAAAGCAAAGTAAAATTAAGCTACCCAGGCAAGTATCCATCAATCAAAAACCAGAAAAATCATTTTCTCAAGTCAAAACAAAGGAAAACCAAAAAACAAGAATCCTTCCCCAGCAGAGTCGCCAATTTGTTGACCGAATAAATCAATATTGCGGACAAGATTGATCTCCCTAGTACCAAAAGGTAATCTAGCAACAAACAGCCAAATAAACCTATCTTTCTCTAGAAATATGCGATTTACAAAAGAATACTATAAAGGTGTTAAGGTCTTATCGTAGATCCAATGCTTGTTTGAAGTAGTTGTCCGTCGGTCACTTGAAGGAGTTATCTTTTAAAGACCTGCAGTCACAAAAAAGAAAACATTAAATAACACCTATATAGTAAATATTATAAATCATGCCTATCATGGTAATCAAGGAATCCATGAAATAAACAGTTAATTAACAGCTTATTGAGAAAAATGAATTCATTTGTATTAACTTTGAATAAAGAAAACCTTACAACCTTAACCTTGATGTTGAACAGGCCTTCCCGGGGTCCGAAGCAAGAATATCCTCTACTCTGACAAGCCTTTCAATCTTCCAACCGAGACAGATAGAGGTATGTGATCTCTCCTCACAAAAATCTTAGTTAAATGAGTCTGAATCCCAACAGCACTTAGCCTCAAATAATTCTAAAGCTTGAACTCCCCTTGAGGCTACCCAATGCCTCTTTTTATAGTGCAAAAGAGGAGGTTTCAGTTCCAACTATGAAGGGATAGAATCCTCCTTCAAAGGGATAAGCTCCTCACATCAAGGGGTTAGCTCCTTAAGGTAAGGGATACATGAACCTCAAAAGAGTGGTTCTGCCACCACAAGATTCCTTCCAGAGGCTTCTAGAATTTACTGAAAGTGAGATTTTTGAGTTTACTTGCGCCTTTTTAATCTTTTACAGGGGTCCGCACCCTTAACACAGAGAAAGTGTGTTCAGGTAGCAGGAGTCATGAACATTAGGTGCGGGACCGTAGGCAAGACAAAGAGAAAGTGCGATACCAGAGTTAAAGAGATTTTTGAGAGATTTTCTCTTATTTTTAAGGCTTGACATGAGGAACTGATGTGTTAGACTTGCAAAGGAGGAAGTATGAGTGATAATGAGCTCATACAGATAGCAGAATGTCAAGATGAAAATTTTCGGTGCAACAGATGGAAACATCAATGAATACCAAACACTAGATCAAAATCCTTCAGAAATTCTAACAAGGTAAATTGTTAGACCTTTCGGTCAAGTCAATCGAACCTTCTCAAGTCTCTTTTACAAGCTCTTCATATATATATATATATATATATATATATATATATATATATATATATATATATATATATATATATATATTTTCTCAGTCTTAGCATCCCCAAAGGGGATTTGAAGGATCATCAATTAAATTCAATCACATTTTATTTGGGGAGGAGCCTCAATGGAAAAAAATAGTCCTTTGTCTCTTAGGATAAATCTTCTTTTCTAAGTCAAAAGATGGAATTGGATTTAAGGACCTATAAATTTGAAGCAAGGTATTTGGAGAGAGAATTTTGTGGCGTTATATAAAAAGTGGAAAATACATATGGAAACAAAGTTGGAATTAGAAATATAGTCACAATATTTCCTTTTAGAAACAAATTAGATCCACCTCCCTCATCCATTTGGGATCATGCCAGTTCCAAAAAATACCTTATCCAGTAGCGCAGGTTAAGGGAGATTCGAGAGGGAAAGTAAACCTTCTTCAAGGAGGACCCATGGAAATAGATTTCCAAATTAATTAATAATGGTTCACTTTTATATATCAAGGAAACCATTCAAGCCCATCAATTGATCAATGTTGTTGACTCTTGAAAATTCTTCCCCCTCTCCTTGGATAACATAGAAGGATAACGATCGATGGCCCTATGAAGAGGATGAAAATAGCATTAACGCAAATCAACCATGGGAAGTTCACATAAAATAAAAACATTTGATTCAAATATGATCAGGAAAAATATAGTTGGGTTAAAAATATATTGGTATTTTCACCACCAAGAAGCTTAATATCTTGTTGTAGGACACAAATATCTACCCTCTCAAAAATTCTGGCATTGCATTCAGCATCAAAACCCTTTGCCTCAAGTAACCCATTTTCTTTGGCTACTCATCCAAAAGTGCACCCTCACCTAAGACTGATTAATCAATTATGGTTTCAAAGAGTGATAAGTCTGACATTTATACCGTAGTAGCTATAAATATGCTAACTATCTATTTAATGAATGAAACTATTCTAGCAAGCTCTGGTACCAACCAAAAATTCTCTTTGAGCATTCTGATAGAGATCATGATAACTTAGAGAATGCCATTTCCAATTGGAACACATTTCAATTTGATAATCCAATTTTAAATAGAGTGTGGACCCTAATTCCCAGCCTTCTTTTATAATGCATATAAAAATATCAAAATGGTTGCATATTCAAAAATCAAAGCCTTCATGAACATCTGATTCAGTAAAAAATTATTTATATAGTAAACAAAACTACCCTTCTCATCCCCTGGCTTATGGACCCATGGTCCTCGCCTTCTTTTGAATTAAAAATAATAAGGAATGTCTTCCTTGCCTTTGTTCCCCTCACCCCCTCCTCTTCCCCTAGCTTCTACTTATTCATCCCCCTCCTCTTGGTCCCCTCCCCTTTCTTCTTTTGGAAAATTAAAATTTTACAACACCTCCAAAGGAAACTCGGGAAATGTTTGATGGGGAGAAATTTTTTGTGATGATCAAGGACATGCACTCTTATACTAGTGAGGAAATGTCGCTCTGAACACCAAGAATGTTGTGGAACTCTTCTCCTTGCCAAAATGGGCGTCTCATTTTCCCTCCATCTATCCTACACTAAGATAATCATCGAAGGGGATTCTAAACTAGTTATCAACAAAGAGAAGCATATTATCTAGGGAGGAAACCATAAAAATATAAGATAGCTAGAAACTAGAGAATCTCATGAGAACTCAATCCTCTCTCTCATGAATTCTAGTAGTCCTCACCTCCCATGTTCGAGACTCAGCCAATAAAGTGGTGGAATGCTTATCCAATGTAGGGAGTGTTGACGAAGCTTATAATATTGGAAAATGACATCATTCCTCTCCTAAGGATCACATATTTATAGAATGTCACAACCACCTTATATATGAATACAATTCCCAAATTAGGGTGTCTAGATATGAGCAAAGGAAGGGCGCTGACGACTACTAGCTCCTCCCTCCTAAGGACATAAGAGGAGATTTGGCGTCAAATTCCTTCCCATGCCATTTGAATCTACACAGCCTCCAAACAATGATTTAAAAATCATGTCAAGGGGAATGTAGGTACATCCAATTTTTAATGCACAGTGAATTCACAACAAACTTTGAATGCCAACATCAGTGGTGTTGGAAATCCCAACGCATAGGGAGATGGTTTTAAATTTAAAATTAGAATGTCGTCAAGTCATTTTATGCTTTGTGCGAGTGATTTTAGCGAGCTCCAAAGCTAATGTGAAAGCTTTTTGTAGGCTCAATATTTATTTTTCTTTTGTGCTAGAAATATTCAAACAGAAGGACCAAGCCCTCCTAGCCTATTCCCCCCTTCAGCTTGTTCTTTTCCAAGCGAGTGAACGTAAAATTTGATCGGTTTATCAATGAGGGTAAGTGAATTTTTTTGGAGAATAGGTGACTTTGGTTATTTTCCATATCTCCCTTTTACAACCCTTCCCATCGCTAGTGCAGGCTTCAGGTATATTCCCCATAAATTCAGTTTCTTTTTTTCATTCTTGTCTACACTATGCATAGTTTATTATGGTGGGAGCACTCTCTTTCTTGTGTTGGTTTTATTTCTTTATGTTTTTTTCATATCTCCCGTGGAATGGGTAATTTGAACCTCTTAATCTTGTAACCCGATGTTTCTTTTATTTATTTTTTCTATCTTTCCTTTCAATATTTGTGTTGAGTGAACTTTCTCTTTCATTTTTCAATATGACCCATCAAAGAGCTCACTCAAGACGAGGAGAAATGGGCCATGGAGTTCTCAATAGCACTCAAGCCAAGACGAATGCTCAAAATTAAGGTGATAGATTTCAAGAGCATAGACCCATGTGCATCCAATAGTAAATTGAGGACATTGAAGATGAAGTAAAGGAAAGGGATAATATATCTGATTTTGAGGTCATGGATTCAATATCAAAATAGGTCGGTAACCTGGGGACTACTCGTGGCCACTACAACTAATACTTACACACCATTTACCTTTACTGGCATGCCAAGAACCTCCTAGGGAAAGTTTTATTTGAAAGAAATGAAAGTAGAGACGAGCTTATCATTCATGTGGATTAATTTCAACTACCATTTCAGTTAATGGATGATCGCATGACATGAATGGAGGTTGTTATTCTTCAATAGTTCATGTATAGTTCATGTAATAGCATGTCCTTACTATTGGCATGTTTTTCTATTGTTACGTCATGGGATGTTACAGATAATTTTTTTATTTGTATTAACTATGGTCATGTTCTTCCTATTTTGAGGACTTTCAAACTTCTCAGCTACTATTTTTGGTCTAGTTTCCTATTAATCGGGCCAAGACAATACAATTTTTTGATATTGTATGCATTCTAAACCTTTTGAATATTAATATATAACCATGAGCTTACAACAACAAAAAAATTATGCTCAAAACCAATTTTCACCTATGAAATAACTTTGGTCTCCTTCTCGAATGCATGTGCATGTATATTTTTTAGTACTATTGAATCATAAGTGCAAGAATCACTTTTATGATATATACAATAATTTCATGACACCCCTTTACACATTGTTATTCAATTATCTAGCTCGGAAATTCACTGAAGTATCTAGAGATGCCATGAAATATATTGGACATTGGTTATTTGATGAACAATTTTCCTATATCATAAATTATGGTTGTGCATTATCCCCTCATTTACTACCAAACTATGTTTTAGACTGCCTATATTTTTTACAAACCCAATTTCAAATAGTGGTATATTAAGTAAACGAAATTATGGTCTTATTTTCTAATTAATATTTGAATATAGATTTTATTGAATAGTAGTCATGCAATAAAAGAGGAAAAAAAACTTGAAGATCTCTGGTTGCATTTTGTGAATTTCAAGAGGCGTGATCCCGAAGGAATTGTCAAGGAACTTTGTAAACTGGTTAGATATTATAATTCTTACCATCACAAAAAAATTCCATTTGATAATATATTTCAAGGTGTTGAGACTTATGTTGTCCTTAAAAGAGTTTAAAATACTAAAGATGGTTAGGAAAATACAAAGATTATTAGCCTATCAAAATGAAAGAGGGAAACTATTTGAAGAAGAAAAGAAAATAATGATGGGTGTAGAAGATAGTCAACAAGAACATGCCCAGAAAGTTAATAAGGATTGTCAGAGCAAGGAAGAATCTATACAGGAAATGTAGGATAATGAATAGAGAAAGGATGAATTTTCCTGAGAAATGTTGGATAATGAAAAAATCAAATAAAAACAAGACAAGCCTTTTAAAGGATAAATAGGTACTTAATTTCAAATGGTTAAACTATGATAGAGAAAAATACAAATAAAAGTGCTATGATTGGATATTCTCAAATTGTTGTTTCATGTACACCAATTATTAGTACCACACCTATTGTTACTCGACCCATTGGAGAAATTTTTCCTACGATGGTTGATCTTGATAAATTAGAGCTTGTGGAGGAAACTATGGTGCCCCTTAGTTACTATTTCTTCAGTAGTTCCAGAAAGGAAATTATTAAAGGAATAATTATGAGAGGAAGTTTGGAATTTCTAAAGAATAGTCATCAAAACAAGTCATGGTATTAAATTTAGTAGGGTTAGAACCTAGAAAAGTTACAAGGGAAACACCCTCAACCTTGGGAGCCTTTTCCAATGCTAATGCATGGATAGTTAATGAAATCTTAAATGAGTTAGAAAGTAGAAGGTACTAGTCAAAATTCTAGTGGAGATTAAGGAAACAAAAATATTTGATTAATGAAGATCAAAAATGACAAATGGTCCAACTAATGGAGTAGCACAATACACAAATTTCCATCTTTGATGATCATCATAAGAAAGAAATAAAAAAATTAAAAGATAAACATTTGAAAGAAATTACTATTCTCTATGAGAAACAGGTATTGCAGTTGAAAGATATTTCAATGAAATATCAAGAACATATTAATTTATTAAAAGCACAAATGAAGAAACTTAAAGATGATAAAAGTCACATTGAATTCTTCAGATAGAGGCTTTATCTATAAATTCCACATTCATAAATATTTAAGAATAGTTCTATAAAAATATGAGTGAGATTAAACAATATCATCATGATTTACTCAAGTTTTTTGATAGAATAAAAATTCAAGTTGAAGAGAAAAAGAATGCTCAAACATGTTTTGATGAAATAAAGGTTTGATAGGTAAAAATAAAATGACAATTCAGAAAATTCCAAGGATGACGACCATGGGAAGAGCTCAAATCCAAATATCATTAAATTCTTGGCCTTATACTTGTGCATATACAAGTGATTTGATCAATGATGCAAATTTATGTTGTTATGAACTATCGGTTTTTTCTATTCATATTTTTGAATACTTCAATGTGCCAATTGTTGAATATATGAGTCATTCAACTCCAAGTCAACTATGTATTATGTATTTTGAACAACAAAGAGATGTCAATGTGGAGAATATTTCTCAAATTAGCACATGTTGTAAGTGAATTGTATGCATTGGTTACCAATAGATCCATACACCAAGAAAATACTAAGTAAACATATACATGTAACACATATAAAACAGAGAATAAAAGAGAACAAAAGTATGGGTAGACTAGAAAAAACAAATTTATATTAATATGCAGAAATCACTTAGTGCATTATCATCAGATACATTCATATTTATACTGGAATCTTGACAATTAATACAGATTATCCGTCTAAATGAACTTAGTCGATTGACCTAATAGGGAAGTTGATGCAATTAATGATTCAATACAACTACAAGGTCGACCCAACTTACATTTTGAGTTATAAATTCTAGTTAGATATCTCAACTTGTGTGCTTGTTGATTAAGTCGACTAGCCCCTCCAACATTTTCCCCACCCTTAGTTCCTTTTTCATCTCGAAGAATGGAAGATTTAGAGTTTTTACATGTAAAAAATTGTGAATGAAAGTACAAGAATAAGAAGGTGATATTAATGAAAGATTCTTATGGATGTGTTGTAGTTGTAGATTTCAGTGATTTTTGTATTGAAGCTAATGGTGTTGTAGAAGTGGCCAGCTTATCAGTTGTTTTTTCTACTTTTTTTTTGTCTAGGTGTGCAAACGAACATATTTGTCCATAGGTTTTATCCCTCTTATTTATTTCTTACTAGGAAACAAGTTGGATTGTTCAACTACAACCTATGTCATAAGAAAATCACCGTTGGAAATACTAAGGAGGAGGGTGAATCAATATTTCTTTCAATTTATTATTAGAAAGTTAATATTTTTCTTAGTTTGAAGCACAATATATAACAAAAAAAAGATATAAAACAAAAATAAATTCTATATATATAGATCAAATGATGAGGACACCAATCATCAAATTCTTACTCCAACTATTACAAATACTTTAATTCTTACAAGTCTCCAACCTTGAATGAGGACACAAATCCTCTTAAGGTAATTCTGGAACCAACTTGATCTATATGAGGAAACAAATCCTCTTAGGCTCAAACCTTTCAAAATTATTCAAATAGACTTCAAAATTAGGATAGTTCCAAAGTTCCTCTTCAAGATGTATCCAAGTGGCTTCAAGTATGCTTCAAAAAGACTTATGGAGACATGTTCAAAGATTCTCTAAAGCCTACTCTAAAAGTGCTTCAAAATTTGTTCCAAATCTTCTCTAAGGTTTACTCCCAAGACAATTAAAAAAATTCTTCAAGAATCACTTCAAATTTCGGCCTAGGTCTACTCCAAGAAGCTTCAATATTTCCTCCAAAACATATCAAAAACTAGCTCCAAGTCTGCTCCAAATAGATGTGAATAGTGTTGGAAACCAAAACAACACTGAGAGGGGGGTTGAATCAGTATTGTAGGAATTTTTTACCACTTTAAAGTTCCATTTTACTTTGTGCAAGAACATTAGACACCATTAAATTCTTTATTAATTTATTTAAATAAGCATGATATGAATTAATAACAACAATCTCAATGGAACACACAAAGAACAAATAAACTTCCAAAACTACTCTTCAATTCATTCATAGGGAAAGTTACAAGTTGTTATTACAAATATCTAGCTACAACTCCCTGATTTATCGGCTGAAACTGAATGGAGTTACAACCCCAACTATTTACCAACACCTATTGGAAGGAGCGCCAACCCCTGATTTTGCAAGCTACAACTTGCTTGGCACTCAATGACTCATTTCATCCATTTTCGCACTAGAGCCATGAATGTCTTCTCTTCTTTAAAAAATAATAAAATTCCTCAATCACCAATACCTTTAACAATATTTGATCACTGAGAAAACACCAACATATTCTCCACAAATCACTCACAAAAGTCACATCACTTCTTTGTCCAGAACAGTTTTCTCAAGGCTACTTATAAATATTTTTTGGCTTGATAATTTTGGCCTTTTTTATTTTCTTGTATTGTTGCATGAAACCTTATTTTTGCCTTTTTCTTGCTCATCTGAGTCTTTTGGATGTTCTATATAATTTCTTTGATCTTAACGACTCTTTTTTAAAGGTTGGACTGAGTTTATTTCTAATTTTATTAGTTCAAGTCCTTTAATAGGTTTTAGCTAGGCTTTTCTAATTTTTCTATAGTTAACTTTGGCCTTAACTTCCAAATTGACTTCCAAGACTGACAATACCATCATTTTTAGCTTAATTCCCTTTTTCTCTAACAATTTACTTATTTTTTTGACATAGGACGAGGTCTTCACAACCACCAGTTAGGTCCTTTAGGCACTAAGTCCTTCACCAACCAAATTCCTTTGTTAATGGATTTGTGCCATTGGTCTTATTTCTACGTGAAATGAACAAAGGTTGGTGCTAATGCTAGAGCTCCCAAGCTCGACGCTCTTTATTTTTGTGCCTTTATTATTATAAAACACCCCTCTTCCATTTCTATGTGAAATGACCAAGGGCCAGTGCTTATCCCATAGAAATTTCTATCACGATGAATTGCCTCCTAGTGCATTCCCTTGTGCAATCTTTATAAACCATCGGGTCTACTAACCGGGTCAGCGTGACCTGTGGGGATCGCCCCAATGCCTTTTTCAATGGCTGTCGTTCTTCCACAATAGTGTCGATGTGTCTATGCTGACATGTCCTAGCTCCCACTTCCTAGCGCTTCCTCTCTATAAATCTTAACAACCCACCAGGCTCCATCTAGAGGGATGAAATCACTCTAATGTCATTCCTTCTACATGTCATCATGTGATAGGTGACATGTGTCACTCAAAAATAGGCCCTTTGGGTGACCAAAAATTTCAAATATGACTGTTACGTGTCCACCATTGACATCATCATTTGTGTGATCCAATTGTATGATGCCACTTGTCCTGTCGAAGAGAGAGAAAGAGTCCCTGAATCCTTGGTTTTTTGATCTATTTCTTTATAAAAAATTGAAACAAAAACCATCGGGTTCAAGCCTCTCCTTTGTTTTTTTTGCCAGGCTGAATCTCTCCTTTCTCGTCGCTTGTTATGCCTCCTAGACCTCCTCTCTGGGCTTGCCCTCAATGGTATGACTTGTCAAAGTGGGGACCTCTGTTCATTTCTTATTGGATGACACTCTGCTTCCATGTTCTGGTGTCCACCGCCCGATCCATTCATTTTTTGTGCTCCTTGAAATACTTTAGGGTGCACCTGTTAGGTTAGGTCCGTCAGGTTGGCATCACCATTTGGCGTCATCATGTTCCTGTGCTATCCTGATGCTTAAAATTATGTTCCATAACCATACCATCGAGGTGATGCAGGGATTCTGGGTTAAATTAGATCCTAGCATATAAAAACACATGTACTACCTTCAGCATTAATAATCTCATAAAATAAACTCTTCATTAACCACACATTTGCAATTGCTCAAAGTAAACAAAATAAAAGAGAGCTTAACAAAACATAAATCTACTGATATAAATTAACAGAAGAAATCCTCAGCAAAATATTACAATGGAGAGCTTCTCTCAACTCTTGGCCCTTTACAAAAGCTCTCAAATCAATTTACACTCTCTCTTAATTCCTCACTTCTCACCTCCTCCTTCTTTGTGTACACCCTCATACAATCCTCTTATTTATACAAAAATAGGAATTTATTCCATGCCATAAAATCCTCCACATTAATCTCAACTAAATTTAAATTAGATTTATTCTAGTTTTGGACTCAACAAAATCCCATATATAGAATTCCTACTCCCTAGATTATCTACCTAATCCCATTCTACTCATATCCTTTAATTATTAAAAAACATTTACAAAAAATCCTCACATTTATAGTTTCTCTCCTAATTTATTAAAACTAAGCAATTTAATTAATAAAATAATAAAAATGTCTCACCCCCCTTATTACATAATTAAATAATGAAAATTGAGCCTGATGCTCCTGCATTAGACTCCCAAGGTTGAAATTAACCATGATCGCCTGATCATGTGTTTCGGATCTTTCTCTTCCTGGATCCCATATCTTGTGCTGCAATTCTCCATTTGTTGTTGTTTTCATTTGTTGTGTTTCTCCAGGTCTCCACACTTTGTGTTGCATTGCCCCACTGGCTATGCTTTCACAGTCTTCTGTTGTCTTCCTCTTGCTACTTCTTCTTTCTTTTACTGCTGTTGGCTGCTTCTGGGATACTTTCATCATTATCCTCCTTATCAGTCTAATTTCTCTGTCCAATATATCTTCTCCAGAATCTGCAATAAAACCTGTACTCACAAAACAATTATTAAAATAAAAAACATAAGGCCTCAGTGCCTCTTTCTCCTCTGGCAACATTTCAGTATTCTGCTCGGAAATTTCTTCTTCCATCAGTACATCAGTATGCTGATTTAAATCCTCCATGAGACTATCAGCTAGTCCCTCCTCCATATAATCTGTTTCAAGAATGTCTCCCTATTCTGGTTCAC
The DNA here is from genome assembly GCA_034641835.2 of Pinus albicaulis. Lineage (NCBI taxonomy): Eukaryota > Viridiplantae > Streptophyta > Pinopsida > Pinales > Pinaceae > Pinus > Pinus albicaulis. The sequence goes on along the minus strand of CM076574.1, from coordinate 102,820,481 downwards.
AATAATGAACTTCTTCGAATTGCTAAATCATTCCTACCTCTTTAATCTCTGTTTCCTGATTATTATTCAGAACAATTTATTTGTCTTTCTCTTTCAGCAACTCACCCTGAGTATAGATCCTCTGCTTTTCCAACTCTCTTCTCTGAAGATTTAACTTTCTATATAACTTAACAATCTCAATTGGGGTAGAACTTGGAAATTTTACATAACTTTCCATACCTTCATTTGTTGTTGACCAATCGTCAGATGGCCCTTCTTCCTCTGCTTAAATATTCTGCTAAATATTTCCATGAGACTCTTCTGTCTTCATTTTTTTATGAGATCGTGCTATCTCAGCATCATTATGAAAAAATTCCAAATTCAAATTCTCCTCCTTAACAAACTTCAATTTTTTTTCAACATCCTGTGATGTACCTGCAATCACACACAAATCATTAGTCTTAAAAACATAAGACCTTGTGGTCCCATTGGATGTTTCAGTTATCATATTCCGTTTTTGCTCTGAATCCTTTATTTCGTTCAGTTCTTCTGTATATTTCTCTTCTGTCACATCACTACTTTCAAAAAGTAATGGACCATGCATTGGCTCACATACCAAATATTCCTTTAAACTGAGTAACTCTTCCTTCAATTAAACATTCACTCTATGCTCCCACTTCACTTGCAGTCTATGCCATGTGAATTTCCTCTTCATAATCTATCCATATCTCTGGTCTACCTTACTTCTCCGTAACATTTCCATCAACAACTCAAGACGGAAATTTATCTCAGCTCTCTCTCTGTCAATCTGCTCTTGACTCATTCTCATGCCATTTGACTTGGCATATTCCTTCTCCTTTCTTCTGCTATTGTCTTGTTCAGAACCTCTACAATGACCTTCAGTAGTCATATTTGTCTCTATCTTCATGATTTCATCACTCACTCACCATGAGCTGTACTTTAATCCTCTGCAACAGCAAGTCCTCCCTGTTGTCACTTACCTCACCAATCCTCTCTCTGGACTTGGACTTTTGGCAAGCATCGGTTCTCTATTCTCTGGAACCTCTTGAGCATCCTCTCTGCTCCCTCTAGTGATGCAGGGGCATTAGGCTCAAGAAAATTCCATGTATTTTATTAGACTTAGGAGTTTTTTGTTTTCAAGGGAGTTGGTTTATGTAATTATTTGAGTGCTTTTAATGAAAAGTTAATTAAATATTGTCAGGAATTTTGTAAATGTTATCGAATGTTGGAGAACATGAGAGAATTAGGCTATTTGAAAGTGTATAGGGATTGAGAGATTTAGGAATTAATTATAAATCCTAAATTAGAGTTGTTTCATTATTTTGTGGATGAAAGAGGATCCTTAGGGATAAGTAGTGATTTTAGGACTTAGACGATATTTGGGATTTTGTTGAGAAGATGGAGGAACTGAAACCAAAAATAGTTTCAGAACCTTTTGTATAAATTGTAAGCCTAAAAGGCATAAAGATATAGATTCAAGGAAGAAGAATTAGAGTAGGATTTTAATTGTAAGCCTATGGGCAAAATAGGAAAAGGCCATTGATACAAAGATCAAGCCAGAGGAAGAATTCCTATGTAATACTGGTTTTTAATACAGGAAAAATCATTTTCTGAGTTTGTGTTTTGAGTGTATATTGTGTGCAAGTGGAATTGACAGGAACAGGGAGAATTTTGTCATATTATATTCAAGCTACATTTAAGAGTGTGTGGTTTGAGGGTGAATATTGAATTCTGTGTGATTTTTAATTACTGAGGAAATTAGCATCGATCACAGAATGGATCGATGCTATTAAAGGGATTATCTGGGCTCCTAATTTGAGGTATAAGTTGGCCTGGATATATTTTATAATTGGAGCTGACTTCACATAAAGCAATTCATGGAGAAATTAGACACACTGTTGTGTATACACAGTGAAATGAGTTCTGGGGTTTGAAATCATATTTGAGGGTTTGGCCTATTCAAAATCATGAGTTGAACAGAGGCGGAAAATACAAAGGAATGATGCGCAGTGGAACGCAGCATCGTTATAGTGAACAGTAAAGATATATGGCGAAGTGGCTGTGAAGTCCCGCAGGTTGGAACCATAGTTCTAACAAAAACTCAAGTTAAATAAACGCAAAGATGGGTTTCGCAAAACCATAAATGGTTTTGCATGGGTAAAGCCTGGTAAGCGGTAAATTCTTGTTTGAACGCAATAACGGTTGTGGAGCGACACGTGGATGTTCAATACCACCGATTTTGCGTAGATTTGGAGTGATAAAGTTTAGAGGTCGATTGAACGCGATAGTCATTCGATCGTTGGCACTGGAGATCCAACGGTGGACGCGTGGAAAGTTGCGCAGGAGTTAATCATGGTGTGGACCTGATAGTATTAAAAGGATGCGTTGAATTGGAGCACGACATCAAGCACTGTCCGTCGGATCTGGAGCATTAAAATGAACGACGGAGATTGGAACTTACAAATGAATATGTAAGTTGTATATGCCGTGGGACTGAACATTAATATGTGTTGATACATTTTAGTTTTTTAATGCAAAGTCAAACTTTTAAATGAATGAAATGTTCATGTGGGCCGAATATATGATAACTGATAAGTGTGGGACCCGAAAAAAATATTATATTGATATGTTGGGTTTTAAACCAAAGTATGGGGTGTTAAACATGGTCTGAACATATATTAATGTTCTCGACATGCGGTTTGGTGACCACATATGAACATTTCCATAAGGTGAGTTGGTATGGTGTGGACCATTATATTTTGGGATTAAATGCAAGTTTGAATATTGATTCGAATATTCATGAAAGGGGTTTTGGCCTATGGTTTATAACCATAGAGTATAAGGCTAGGAACAACTTCCATAGATGAAGTTTGTAGAGTGGGTTTTTATTATATGGTTTATAACCATTGGTTTTTAAGAAAAGGAGAAGCTTCCGCAGTATTGTTACCCTGTTTGCCCAATATGGGAATTATTTTTGTTTCTAAATGAACCATGCGTTTTTTTTATGGAGAATGTGGGTTTTGAAACCTTTGGCTGCATCAAGTGGTATCAGAGCTGGAAAAGCTCTTTTGAAGTTAAATATTTTTTTAATTAAATCAGAATGCATGTGCGATGGGAAAAGAAAGAGGAGATAAGATTCTAAATCTGATAAGCAACAGATATACACAGAATTGAAGTGAACAGACATTTTCAGAAATGAATGAAGACAGTCCAATCAAAGTACAAATGAATGAAGAGAACAAGATCATGTAGAGATCTTGAAGGTGAGATAATTTAGTCTAGTTTAAAATTGCAGAAATTTGGTTGTCGACAAGATGAAGACAAATATTTTGATGATGATCGCAGTGACCCTAATATTCCAGCTAAATTTTGGACAGGGATAACAACTGAAGTGTTCTCAAGAGAAGATGAGTTGAGGATATAATCCTAGAGAGAGAAAAAGAGAGTGTTGAAGAGGTTCCAGAGATAGTGAGCCAATGCTTGCCAAAAGACCAAGTCCAAAGAAGGGATTGGTGAGGTAAGTGGTAGCAGGGAGAGTTTGTTGTTGCAGAGGCTTAGTACAACTCATAGTGAGTGAGAAGCTCATGAAGAAGATGATCATGGAGGATCAGAGAAGAGCTTCTAAAGAATGCCACAGAGATAAGATGAAGGATAGAGAAAGAGATATTGCAGTAATGAAAGTACAACTAGAGGTATTAAAGGAATAGCTACAAGAAGAGGAAAACCAGAGAGGGGGATGGATCTTTCCACTGAAGGGAAAGAAGTTAATTTGGCAACCATTACAAATGAAGTGGAGGCAGAAGGAGATTTCCATATGGAAGGAAGAACTCATAATTTTTGAGTCAGAGATGGAATTTGAGGATTCCATATGCAAATATGTTCAAACAGAAATGCTTGAAGAAGCAAACGAGACTGAAAAGCCTTGTGCTTTTAAAACTAATGAGTTGTGTATGATTGCAGGTACATCACAGGATGATGAAAAAACTTTAGAGTTTGTTAAGGAGAAGGAGTTGAATCTGAATTCTATTCATAAGGATGTTGAGATAGTAAGATCTCAGAAAGAAAAGGAGACAGAGGGGTCTCATGAGAATATTCAACAGAATATTGAAATAGAGGAAGAAGGACCATCTGATGATTGGTCAACAGAAAATGAAGGTATGGAAAGTTGAGTGAAATTTCCAAGTTCTACTCCAATTGAGATTGTTGAATTATATAGAAAAATATATCTTCATAGAAGAGAATTGGAAAAGCAGAGGATCTATACACAGGATAAATTGCTGAAGAAGCAAGGCAAGGAAATTTTCATGAATGGAAGTCAGGAAACAGAGGATAAGGATGTAAGAGTTCAGCAAAGTGAAATTGCAGAGAAATAAGTTCATTATTGTGAACCAGAGCAGAGAGGCATTCATGAAGCATATGATGAGAATAAGAGACTAGCTGACAGTCTCATGGAGAATTTAAATCAGCATACTGATGTGCTGACAAAGAAGTTAGAAGAAAACTCAAAGAAGAATACTAAAATGTTACCAGAGGAAGAAGAGACATTGAAACCTTGTATTTTTAATACTGATAATTCATGTGTTAATTATGCAGGCAAAGAAGGACAACAAATGAAAAATGTCAGAGAATTTAATGAAAAGGAAACTATGTTAGCTGAAAACATAGTGGAAGATCATCATTCTATCATGGTGATTGACACAATGGAGATAACCTTGGAAGCTGGGAAGAAAGACAGTGGAGATTTTCTGGGTCTTGAAAGAGACTTGGAACTGCAAAAAGAACATTTGGTGATTGGATCATCAAATGAGACCATTGGGTCTTGTAATTTTGAAATTGACAATTTGACTGTGTTTACAGGTGTTGCAGAAGACAATCCATCTCTTGGAATTGTCTTGAATGAAGATTAATTATTGCAGCAGAAGCAAACCATAGATTCCTTATTTAATAAGGAGAGCATCTACGAGGAAGGTGAGACAGTTATGTCTCATATGAAGGAACTTGTTACTATTGATGACAAGGAGGAATTGGCTTGTCTGATTAGCCAAGAGAAGATTGTAGGACAAACTTTTATAACTACCACAGTGATGAAGAATCAGAATTCTATTCTGATAAAGGATGAAGATACAGTGTTTGAAGAATTTGAATTTATTGCCAGAATCAACCAAGGAGGTGATGGACAATTACTGAAGATTGTCAAAGAAGAAGAAGAAGGTTATGCTGAAACTAAATTGCAGCATATTGATGATGTGGTTGAGATAAAACAAGTTCAAAAGAAATGGCTGAAATGTTTGCTGGAAACTTTTGAACAAGAGAAAGGGATTGCAGATACTGAAGTGAAAATGTCTGGAATTATGGAAGAAGTAGAAGCAGATACTAGTTTAATTAATTATGCTTACTAGTATACAAAGAAGAATGAATGGGTATGTTACTGCAGTTAAAGAATCAAATGATAATTTATTTTTTAAAAGTGAATTTGCAAGTGATAAGTAGAATAAGAATGTTGCAGAGGGAGATATCTTAAGAGATATTAAGGAAGTTTGGGAGGTAGAAACATCTATGGTGGCAACATCTACAGCAACAAAAGCAACATATGCAGCAACAGAAATTGAAAGCAACAACAAAAGGCAGAGTAATTTCCAGACAAAAGATAAACTGGACATAGAAATTGAAATCATAAGAAGGTTGATGATGAAGGTATCTCAGAAAAAGACAGCAGCAAGAAAGAAAAGTAACAACAACAAAGAAAAGACAAGAACATATTGTGAAAGCATAGCTAGTGGAAGAATGCAGAATAAGATATGGAAGCCGGGAGAAGTACAACAGAAGAATAATGCAGCTTATGGATAGCAACAAAACAAAGTATGGGATCCAGGAGGCAAAGATTCAAAGCACATGATCAGGAGATCATGATTATTTTTTACCTTGGGAGTCTGAGGCAGGGGCATTAGGCTCAAGAAAATTCCATGTATTTTATTAGACTTAGGAGTTTTGTGTTTTCAAGGGAGTTGGTTTCTTATGTAATGATTTGAGTGATTTTAATGAAAGTTAATTAAATATTGTGAGGAATTTTCTATATGTTCTCGAATGTTGGAGAACATGAGAGAATTAGGCTAGTTGAAAGTGTATAGGGATTGAGAGATTTAGGAATTAATTATAAATCCTAAATTAGAGTTGCTTCATTATTTTGTGGATGAAAGAGGATCCTTAGGGATAAGAAGTGATTTTAGGACTTAGAGGATATTTGGGATTTTGTTGAGAAGATGGAGGAACTGAAACTAAAAATAGTTTTAGAACCTTTTGTATAAATAGTAAGCCTAAAAGGCATAAAGATATAGATTCAAGGCAGAAGAATTAGAGTAGGATTTGAATTCTAAGCCTACGGGCAAAATAGGAAAAGGCCACTGATACAGAAGATCAGGCTAGATGAAGAATTCCTGTGTAATATTGGTTTTTAATACAGGAAAACTCATTTTCTGAGTTTGTGTTTTGAGTGTATATTGTTTGCAAGTGGAATTGACAGGAACAGCGAGAATTCTGTCATATTATATTCAAGCTACATTTAAGAGTGTGTGGTTTGAGGGTGAATATTGAATTCTGTGTGATTTGTAATTACTGAGGAAATTAACATCGATCACAGAATGGATTAATGCTATTAAAGGGATTATCTGGGCTCCTAATTTGAGGTATAAGTTGGCCTGGATATATTTTATAATTGGAGCTGACTTCGCATAAAGAAATTTATGGAGAAATTAGACACATTGTTGTGTATACACGGTGAAATGAGGTCCGGGGTTTGAAATTATATTTGAGGGTTTGGCCTGTTCGAAATCGTGAGTTGAACAAAGGCGAAAAATACAAAGGAATGATGCATAGTGGAATGTGGCAGCGTTGTAGTGAATAGTAAAGATATATGGCGAAGTGGTTGTGAAGTCCCGCAGGTTAGAACCATAGTTCTAACAAAAACTCAAGTTAAATAAACGCGAAGATGGTTTTTGCAAAACCATATATGGTTTTCACATGGGTAAAGCCTGGTAAGCGGTAAATTCCTGTTCGAACGGAATAATAGTTGTGGAGCGACATGTGGATGTTCAATACCATTGATTTTGCGTGGATTTGGAGTGATAAAGTTCGGGGGTCGATTGAATGCGATAGTCATTTGATCGTTGGCGTTGGAGATCCAACGGTGGACGTGTGGAAAGTTGCGCAGGATTTAATCATGGTGTGGACCTGACGGTATTAAAAGGATGTGTTGAATTGGAACGCGCCATCAAGCGTTGTCCGTCAGATCTGGAGCATTAAAATGAACGAAGGAGATTGGAACTTACAAATTAATATCTAAGTTGTATATGCCGTGGGACCGAACATTAATATGTGTTGATACATTTGAGTTTTTTAATGCAAATTTGAACTTTTAAATGAATGAAATGTTCACGTGGGCCGAATATATGATAACTGATAAGTGTGGGACCCGAACAAAAGATTATATTGATATGTTTGGTTTTAAACGAAAGTATGGGGTGTTGAACGTGGTTCGAACATATATTAATGTTCTCGGCATGCGGATTGGTGACCACATATGAACATTTCCATAAGGTGAGTTGGTATGGTGTGGACCATTATGTTTTGTGATTAAATTAAAGTTCGAATATTGATTTGAATATTCATGAAAGGGGTTTTGGCCTATGGTTATAACCATAGAGTATAAGGCAAGGAACAACTTCTACAGATGAAGTTTGTAGAGTGGGTTTTTATTATATGGTTTATAATCATAGGTTTTTAAGAAAAGGAGAAGCTTCTGCACTATTGTTACCTTGTTTGCCCAATATGGGAATTATTTTGGTTTCTAGATGAACCATGCATTTTTTTTATGGAGAATGTGGGTTTTGCAACCTTCGACTGCATCATCTAGGCTTCAACTCATCTGCACTTTTTAAGAACACAACTGTCCTTTTTATCCAATCTTTGTTGGAATTTTTCAGGGTTCTGTTCCACACTTTTCTTTCATTCAGAAACTATTATTAGTCTCTTTCATCACTACTTTTAAACTGTGATCTTCGTTTGCTGAGATTTCCTTCAACTGTCTGCAACCTGTATTTTGCAAATATCATCTTCAAAACCAGAGTTAAAATAAAACATATCAGCTCACCTTCAAGATCTCTGTGTGATCTTGTTCCATCTCTCACTTGTACTTTCATGCAACATACAACTGCATATTATAAATGGTACATCATTCACACTCCTTCACACAAATGTCACTCATGCAAATGTCAAAACCCATATATTATGCATAAAACCTGTCTCACATAAAAATGCACGTTCCTCTATATATCACCCAGGATTAGCGCATTTCTCTTTTCTGTTCACTTTGCATTCATTTATACCTTTGCGTTTGCAGCATGTTGACATAAATCATCTCCGCAAAATACTTATTTATATTTCAATTAAGAAAACCCGAAAATGTCAACACATAACATGCTCACTTAACATACCTTTGCCATTTTCTATGCCCTTCTAATTTGTTCGAGTGAATCCCTTCTCAGCCCATTGACTGGTCTCTTCACAAGCAAGATCTCCACATGTTCTTCCAACATTTATGTCCATGTGAATTGTAAATTTAACATTGAAAATTCAACACAACCATTTTCTCAATACTATGTTTATCAGATTCACAAGGGATCATTTCAACTATGCACCACCACATAATTTTAATTTAAACCCATACCTCACTCGCATTGCAAATGGATGGTTTCACATAAAAATTTCATATTGATTTCACTATGAAAAACGAACCAAACCCTTCATACTTACACACTCATTGCATGAGTTGTGTTATGCTTGGCACTGTTGTAATTCCTCACGCACACATCTCCCGATGCTGCATTATACTTTTGCATTAAGCAATTTATTACGTCGTTTTCAAGACTTTAATGTTGTTGCTATGATCCATGCTAATAGAAAAGCCTCCACGCTAATTTAATTGGTTGGTATGACACCATCCTAGCATCGGATACCATATAGTGTTTGCACGGTAGTGCTTCCACACTGGTGGTCTGATCACGATCCAAACACAATCTCTGTTGATTCACAAAAACGAAAATGTTGCCATTTAATTCAACGCTACTTAACACTGCCTCATGAACTCCCACCCACTCATCTACTGCACCACTTTTCCAAGTATTTATGAATGATGATCTAATTTTTTTTCAACGCTATCGGTGGAAGGACCGATGTTTCATTTTGCAAGAGACCCAACGATGAATTAATTAAACAACATAGTCAACTCTTGTTTGATAAAGCTGGTCTCTCCACCATGCTATCATCAACATATGCATTAACATATGTATCCCATTTATATATGAAAATAAAACAAAGAAATTGCTAATTAGATGGGACGTGTGGGTTATGGAATGCGATGGAAAATGGGTCGTTTGTTTTCTATTTCTTTAATGCTGTGTGTGGAATTTCGACCTTCAACAGTTGGCTTCACCACAGTCCGTTCAACGCCATCATTTAACAATCAGCTTCAATGCTATATGTTCCTTACGCCTTTAACAATTTGTGTTCGATCGCAATGCTGCAGTGGTAATCCCTTCAATAAATTTTTTATCCATGTTCACTGCTCCAGTGTATGATACCACAAGGGCTGAGCACTCTACACGGTATTATCTCCAGGTTCAAATGTGGCCTCTATCAATACATTCAACCCAATCGTTGAATTGCTTCCCTATGCTAACAAATTCCTGCATCCACAAATTTATACATATTCTATGCATATATATATTTGCAGATTCAAAATAGGTATCTTCCCTAGCTCTGATACCAAATGATGCAGGGATTCTGGGTTAAATCAGATCCCAGCATATAAAAACACATGTACTACCTTTAGCATTAATAATCTCATAAAATCAACTCTTCGTTAACCACACATTTGCAATTGCTCAAAGTATACAAAATAAAAGAGAGCTTATCAAAACATAAATCTACTGATATAAATTAACAGAAGAAATCCTTGGCCAAATATTACAATGGAGAGCTTCTCTCAGCTCTTGGCCCTTTACAAAAGCTCTCAAATCAATTCACACTCTCTCTTAATTCCTCACTTCTCACCTCCTCCTTCTTTGTTTACACCCTCATACAATCCTCTTATTTATATAAAAATACGAATTTATTCCATTCCATAAAATCCTCCACATTAATCTCAAGTAAATTTAAATTAGATTTATTGTAGTTTTGGACTCAAAAAAATCCCGTATATAGAATTCCTACTCCCTAGATTATCTACCTAATCCCATTCTACTCATTTCCTTTAATTATTAAAGAATATTTACAAAAAATCCTCACATTTATAATTTCTCTCCTAATTTATTAAAAATAAGAAATTTAATTAATAAAATAATTAAAATGTCTCACCCCCCTTATTACATAACTAAATAATGAAAATTGAGCTTGATGCTCCTGCATCACAGGGTATTTCCACTAACGAGTCTTCGCGGAGTGGAATCCACCTGAGCCAATAAAAACAATCTTTGCTTCTTTGTTGTTGGCCATATCTGTCCGATCTGAATTTAGCTGCTCTACCACCATTGATGCTAGGTTTGGAACTTCTATTAACTTTGGCTATGTGCCAAAACTTGTTTGCAACCCCTTTATCTCTGCTAACTTTGACTTGAGGTCACTAAAATTTGTTTGGATCTATATTTTGATCCAGGAGGCCATTTTCAAACTTTTGCGTACCACTAGAAATATCCTTCAGAGCTATATCTAAAAATGGCTCCAAATATCAACACCATTCACACCCATGTTTCTCCTTTATTCTTCTTCTTATGCTTGGAACTGGATCTCCTTAGGCCTATCGTTTCCACATGTGGCCATTTTTTGACATCAACGGACACACTGTTGCCATCAATGACAACATGTTTACAACATTCTCCCCCTTTGGCACTGATGGAAACACCAAGATCCAACAAAACATCCTTATTAAATATTTTATTGACTCTTTCTATTAAAAATCCCCCTAGACACACTTCTCTTATACTTTGTTGTTTCTTCTACTATAATGTTTTTTATGTTGCTACTACTCTTGTTGTTGTTGGATCACTAACTTCTCTCTTCATTTTTTTTAGCATTATTATCTCTTCCCCTTTATTATGTTTGATCACCATTATCTCTACCCCTCTTACATCATGGCAAAGACACCAACATCCTCCCCTTGTCACCATGCTCCTTATGTCAACAATCATTATCTGTCATGTTTATCACGTGGACCCGACAACTTAAATATTGATATTATGAAGGTACAACAACTTCCTTTCTTCCTTTTGAAGGAACAACTCATGTAGGGAGGTGAGAGGAAAAACTCCCAATATTTTCCTCAAATACTCAAATTGTTCTCTAGGAATTGGATTGGTAAAAATATACGAAAATTTATCCTTTGTAGGTACATACTCCAGCTTCACAATCTGATTTGCAAAATGCTCTCTCAAGAAATGATACTTGGTTGGAATATGCTTTTCCTTGGAGTGAAAAACTAGATTCTTGGACATGCTTTTTGCACTTTTATTGTCACAAATAATATGAATATGTTGATCATAGAACACTTATACATCCTGCAATGTTTGCTTCATCCACAATAGTTGACTGTAGCAAGAAGTTGTTGCAATATATTTTTCTTCAGTTGTAGATAAGGAAATGTAAGCTTGATTCTTGCTCAACCATGAGACTAAACATTCTCCAAGAAATAAATCACCACCACTTGTGTTTTTTTTATCATCTACATCACCTACCCAATCATCATTAGTAAAAACATTTAATGAAAATGTTTTACCTTTGGGGTATCATAGTCCATAATCCTTTGTTGCTTTGAGATATCTCATAATCCTCTTGGCTACTAATAGGTGGCTTTTTATTGGAGCTACTTGGAATCTTCCAACTATAGCAAAGACATGCATGATGTCTGGTCTCAAAGATGTCAAATATAAGAGATTGCCAATGATGGATCTATATAAATTATGGTCCACTGCTAGAGATTCATCCATCTTGGTAAGCTTGCAAAATGTGACCATTGGAGTGCTCACTAAGGAGAATTCTTCTATGCCAAATTTCTTCAACACCACTTTGAGATAAAAAAGAATTCCTTTGGGGGTCTACACAATCTGAAATCCAAGGAATTAGGAGAGATCTCCAAGCATGGATATATCGAACCCATCAATCATATCAACTGCCAATTCACTGGTCAACAAGTCTGAATCACTAAAAAATATGATATCATAAACATATACAACCACCACAATCAATGTTCCATATTTTTCTTTGACATATAAGTTGTTTTCAGTTGCACCTATTTTGAATCCACACATGTGCAGGTAGTTTTGTAGCTTGGAATTCTAAGCTCTAGGGGATTTCTTGAGACCATACAAAGCCTTCTTGAGTTTGCAAACATAATTTGGTTTCTCTGTTAGCTTAAAACTTTTTACTTGCTCTATGTATACTTCCTCCTATAGTTCTCCATTGAGAAAAGAAAATTTGACACCATTTGATAGATTTTGAATTTCTTAAAGCAATCAAATGCCAAAAAAATTCTCCTTGCATCCAATTTAGCAATAGGAGAAAAAGTTTCATCAAATTCCAAAACTTCTATTTGGGCATAGCCTTTTCATACCAATATAACTTTATTTTTTACTACTTCACCATGATCATTTAATTTATTTCTAAGCACCCACTTCGTGCCAATGACATTATTGTTAGCAGGCCTTGGAACAAGTTCCCAAGTCTTATTTTTTTCTATTTAGTCCAATTATTCATTCATTTCATTTAACCAATGTTGATATGTATTGGCTTGTACAACATCTTTTGGTTCCTCCATGGACAACAGGGTGTCATGTGCTTGTGTTGGGGGATTTAGCATCTTCCTTCTTGTTAGAAAATTAAATATTACAGAGCAATGCAACACATAAAATATGCAAAAAATAAAAGCACACAAAACACATAAAACTAGAGAGACACAGATATACGTGGTTCACCCAGTTTGGGCTACGTCCACCCCGAACAGCCAATCCTTCCTTTCTATTATCCAACAAAAATGAAGAGACAAAACCTACAGCAGATTCGCTGTAATATCCTCTGTTCTCTCTCACAGTCTCCCTCTCTGATTCTCACTCCGAGAATACACATACAATGCACAACCGCAATACAATGTCCTCATAAAAGCGAGGGGTTTCCTTCTAGGGCAAAAAACCCTAATCTAAACATAACTTCTACCGTCAGATCATTTTCCTAATGAACAACCCAGATTGAATAGAAATTACTATACTTTAACAAGGCAATTTTACATATGTTTTTAGCATCGGGGGCGCTGCCCCCGAAAACCCCCGCCAGGGGGGGGCTCCAAAAAGCGCTGCCACCCCCCCTAGACCCCCCACGGCAGCGATTAATTACGAGCGGCATTGCTACCCCTTTTAAGGTACAGGGGTCCAATGCTGTGATACAAAGTAAACAAGATAATCAGGCTCCACACCCAACACTTCTTGTCTACACATTGGTATTTAATTCACCAGAAATTTGATCAGATGAGTCGTGTTTTTGTACATACCTTGGGGGGTCTTTGGCTTAAGGAAAAGAGGGTTCTTCATCATCTTCTTCTGCAGATGGCTAAACGTATTCTTCACCAATGTGGACTAGTTCATCAACGCTTATTTTTTCTGGTTGTTTCTCTTTTTTCTCAATGTGCTCATCCACTTTGACATAAACACCATCAACAATCCTCTTGGTATTTTTATTATAACACTTGAATACTTTTTTTTTGTGATAATATCCTAGAAAAATGCCTTCATCTGCTCTTGCATCAAACTTTCCAAGTTTCTCATCATTTATTTTGATGTATCATCTACTACCAAAAACTCTGAAGTGTTTTACTGTTGCAGGTCTACCATACCACAACTCATAGGGATTTTTGTCACTGTTGGCTCTAAAATGAGATTTTTTGAGTATAATCACTGTTATATGAATATATTTTACCCAAAACCTCTACTGGACATTCCTTTCGTTCATCATGGCTCTAGATAATTGTCGCACTGATATGCTTTCTTTTTTTACTACACCATTTTGTTGGGGAGTATCTACTATTGTCAAGTTCCTTTTGATGCCATTCTTCTTGCAAAATTCATCAAATTATTTCAGAGTGAACTCACCTCCATTGTCAAACCTTATGCTTTTGATTTTGTAATCAGTTTCATTCTCATTCATAGCTTTGAATCATTTAAACTTCTTAAAAGCTTCATATTTCTCTCTAATAAGACAACCCACATCATCTTGTTGAAATCATCAATTATTAGCATAAAATATATTTTACTTGTTATTGACTACATTCTAGATGGTCCATAGAGATCCATGTGTGTTATCAACCTATAAATATAGGATTCATAATTTTGACTTGACTGATGATAGTCTTGTAAATATGTACATACTTTGCCTTCTGCAAGTTTTATTCTCATATTTTGTAAAAAATAAAAAATAAAATCAAAAATCAAAAAATCAAAAAAAGGGTAAAAGTCCTAAAAGAAAAATCAAAGGACTTAGAAAAAATAATATACCCCAAAAGAAAAAAGATGAATAAAACATGAAAGTGTGCAAGTCTAAATGCCAGTACTTTTAATTTTTGCAGATGATTATGGCAGAGTGTCAATAAATGCCATAATCCATGATGAGTTGAACAATTTAATCTTGACTTATCATGTTTCAATTTTACTTGTTTTAGATAGAGAATGAAGAACTGTCATACAATTTAATCATGAAAATTCAGTAGTTAGGTAGAAGAAGGAGGGAAATCCATTGTAAATATTTTTCACCAAGATACAATAACTAATTTCCCCTCCCCATAGCTATTTGACATTATAGACTATCAATCAAAGAGGCTCAGGGCATTTCCCTAACTTTTGTTGGGACCGGACCCAAGGCTCAATGACTGACTAGTTGAAAGTGTTAAGTTTCTATATTAATCCCAAAAATCACATCATTGTCCATTCATGCATTCATTACCATGAAAAATCATAAGTAAAAGACCCCATTTTTACTTAATGATGCTTAAGACCCATTTGATTAACTGCATCCACTTTACAAAGCATAAAACCCTCAAAAGACATGATATACTAAGTAAAAGTTAGTAAGTTATGAAAATGAAACTTTACTCTAATTTTCACTTTCCTTAGTTTTATTTATGAATTTTTGAGTATTCATTGTCCCTTTTCATATTAACACCTAACTTATTTTATTAACTCCCTATAGAAATTCCTAGTCCTATTAATATAACTCCTTTTTATTAATTATCCCAAAAAACCCCTTATTATAAGATTTTTATGTCAAAGTTATTATTCACATGTTTAAATTAATCCAGAAACTACCCCTTTGACATAAAAACTATCCATAATGAAATATCCCGATCCCTTATAGTTTTGGACCTTCAAATAATCTAAAACTATATAATAAAATAAAAAACAAAAATCAAAGTTCAAACCTTGGTTAAAACTTGTATTAACCCGCCCCCATACATTTTAAACCTATATATAAACTCCTTTTATATATTAAAAAAACTCATTATCCAATACATAAACCCGATGCCCTCACATTCATCCATCACCCTTTGATCATCTTTATATTCCTAATCCAACAGTCCACACTAAGCATGATGAACCAGCCTCATGCCCCACCATTCTCCGTCGCGTTAAGCCGTGACCGTTGATCATCTCTATCAAATCAATGGTCCATCTTAAAGACCAGTCCCACCTTACTTTTCCCTGCAGCTCCCTAAGACATCCTGATTGTTCGCATCGTGAAATCAAATCTAATGGTGTGGGTATCATATCGCATGCCAAAACTGATCGATTGTAGTTTGATGAAATTCACGCGATAAAATTTGTTTCGTTAAACCGCCCATTGATACATGTCCAATTTTAATTGGATCGCGTTCCAAAGGTTAAAAATAGCTTACGGCCCAAAATTAACGCGATAACCACTGATGTTTTTCGCATTCAAAGCAAAAACTGCCTCCCGCCATTGACTGTGACCTGCAATAAATGATATGCATATTAATAAAAATGAAGGTTTAAACCATTAGTTTTTCACTGTTTTGTGTATCATTTTCCCCCTTGCCTATTGAGAAAATATGCCCAGACTCTTTTTTTTACCTTTGCTAGTCAATTTATCCCCTTGAAGCAGAATTTCACCGCAGATATTGTATTTAGGAAAATCCTGATGCTTCCCACTAAGCCACAGTGGCCAGTTTGAAGATCAATACAACCTGAAACCCTTCTCGACCACCACAACACTTTCATAAGGTATTTATCAGTGTTCCAAACCTTCAAGTTTGCAAATTTAAAAGAAAAATTAAACAAATTTGATTGTAGAAACAGAAAATTTCCAATCTGAGAATTCCCAAACCTTGAAAAAACAGAGCAAACCCTGTCAAATTTTCCTCAGAATTTTCCATTTCCATCAAATCTCAATTTTTAAGCATGTTCTTTCCATCAAAAGACAATTTCCATGATTCAAAAGTTTTAAAAACACATTGAGAGTCATTGAATCCCTTTTTCAGTCCTCTACATCTAGAAAACCTGTGTTTTCTATCCCAAAACCCTTGCCCAGATTTCCAAAATTCTCCTAGATCTGCTCAATTAGCCTCTATTTTCAAATTAGCTAAGAAAACAGTTTAATCTTTCTTATTTTTCACCAAAATGACAAAAAAATAGATAACCCCTAAAACTGGAGGTCCAAAAACCCAAAAATCTGCCTCAAGAAAGCTTCCACTTCCTCAACCTTCAAAGATAAATAAGCCTACCCCAGCCTTAACAGCAGATTCAATCGAAGTAGTCAGACCTCTGCAATCACCTGTTACTACTGAAGAAATTAGTTCCCTAATTGATCTAGATTACAACATTAATGATGCATCGTTATAATTCAATATGCTTGAAGTCCATAACTAGTGTTGTGAGAAATTTGTGAAGAAAATTGAAAATGACATACCTATATGGGAGTCAAATTTGCCTAAGTATGTGGTCCCAATCACTCATCCAGCTCAAGACCTGATTAGACTATGCCAATTACATTATGTCCCTGACCAGAGATGTATTGTAAACAAGGATAGGGAAGTTTTGTTTTCTATAACAACATAATCCATTAATGAGATACTCCATCTTAAACATGATCCAACAGTAGTCTCTTTATCCATTGAATATTTGACTCAGTTGTACCTAGACTTGGATTTCCCTAGGAATTTTATGATTCTTCAAAACTTCATGCCTACTCATGTTGATTTCCCAGAAGTAAATCCACCCTAATCCACCTCTGATTTTCCTGAATCTTCTAGAAAAATCATCTATATGCTTTCCTTCATTCTAGGTTATTGTAATGATGAGTTCACTAATGCATCAATTCTAGATTTCCTTTCTACTTTATCCCTAGAGCAACCTCATGCAATGATATTTAATTTTTCTAGATTCATTGCTGAAAATATACACTATCAGTTGACCAAGTTGCCTAAAGAAGGAGTGCTTAGATATTCATCATATCTATTTCACCTCTTCCTATTTTTCCAAGAAGAAAAGTTTCCAGTTGCATTATAGAAAATGGATGTTGAAGGCAATCCTCTCTCAGTAGCATTGTGGACTTCATTGCTCAGAAAATATGGAAGTGAATTCAACTATAAGTACTTCACTGACTTGTTTGTCAGACCAGCCATGTGTTTATTGTGCAAAGCAGAACAACTAAGAAACAGTGAGGAAATAAAAAGAATTATACAACTATCTGAACACTGCAAAGTAGGTGAATAGTACCTATATGAAAATCATACAGAACTAAGGATATTTGGAGCAAACCTGGCCCCTCATAAGTTGCCCAAATTTCTAACCATCAGGTTTTTTGCTTTGGAATACTTGTGGCAAGTCCTAAATGCAGATGATATAAAATTTATGGCTACCAAGAAAAAGACACAGTTTAAGCTAAAGAATCAGATAGGTCCCTTCATAGTAGACAACAGGGATGCCTTAAAAGAAATAGTCATGAAATTTTCAGAGTTAAAGTTCCAACAAAGTTCTTATTGGAACTATGATCCACAAGGAATTTTAAGTAACATAAGGATCAAGTGTAAATTAACACCATTCATGCATGAGTCTAAACTAGAAATTGAGAAATTTGCAAATCAAATGGAATGGGTAGAAAATACATTAATTTATCCTACTGCCAATACAGAGAAGGAGAGACAAATAGATAATTTACAGGAAATAACAGTCACTAAGCAGACAGAAGCTTCAAACAAAAGGACCAAGAATGAAGAAGGCTATTCAGCAGAGACCATTGCAGAAAATAAATTCAAGATTATTTACAACAAAAGTGAAAAAATGACTACTGCTGAGAAATACAAGGCTATTGAAATCAATGATATAGATGATCAGTAGATAGATAATGATGAAGCCACTATAATTGTAAATGAGACTAGCAGAAATTTAGAAAGAGCGGGTGCTAACATAGGAACAGGACAGCGAAATGGTGGAAAAGTAGGTGAATTCAGAAGCTCCCTCCTCTTCCAAAGCAACAGAGGGAACAAACTCTGACATTCATAAAAAGTACAAACAAATCAAAGAGAAAAATGAGGAGATTAAAAATGAATTTTATTCTCAATTTCTCAAAGAAAAGCCAGGGAATAAATACAGGTTGTTGACAGTTTTTTACTACTCCATAAATAATATGATCATGTCATTCCTCAAACCAACAGTTTCAGATCCAAAATCATTTTCAGATTATACCAAAATAGATGTAGAAGTGGATGCAGATACAATACATGAATTGGATCAAATAGAATTTCATAGAAGAACCATTGAAATGATTTATTCTAAAGTAGTAACCAAAAATATGAGTACAATTATGCTTCAAAAAACTGTGTCTAACTTGCAGAATCAGATGAGTCTAGACAAAGCCTCTTTGCATGCTAAGGACCTAAGGATCAAGTCTTTGGAAGACTTGGTTATACAAACTGGAGTAGATCCTTCAAACATTCAGGTTGCTCAAGCACTCATAAAGCAAAAGAATGAAGATATTGTAGCCTTAAGAAAGCAATTGAAACTTCCACATAATGAACATCCACAAGCCAAGGAAATCCTACAACAACAAAAATAAAAGGATGAGATGATGTGTTAGTACTGAAAATGACTTCTCAAATAAAAGATATGGAGAATCAGATAGAGACCCTCATAAAAGAAAAAGAAACATTGAAAGAAACAAATATTTCTCCTATTCCTACAGTCATTCCAATGGGGAGTACAATTGTTCCTTCTACACTAGCAGAGCACTTGACACCAAAAATAGTATTGGCAACTGTAGTGTCAGTACAATCTATAGATACCTCAGCCAAAGAAATCAACAACACAGGTACAAAAAGCAACAGGTACAGTAGACATAGTTAAATCTATGGAAGAAATGTCCCTTAAGAACAATGATATCAATAATTTAAAGAAAGCAAATAAAGATCTTGAATCCTCATACAAGAATGCTTTAATCACATCTAAGGGACATGAACAGAGAGCAAAGGCCTTAGAATAACAAGTGAAGGGTTTACAGAAAGAAGTAAACTTCAGTGAACAAGTAGCATACATCAAAAACTACCTATGGAATAATATAATTCAAGCTATTCATTTACAGTGGCCCTCAATACATATTATCTATGAGAAAAGAGATTTATTGCAAGAAGCACTAGCAGAAATTCAGAAAACTAAAATAGAGCTTGCAGATAAACCTTCCCAAGCTATAAGGCTTATTGGATTCTTGAACAACAAGAATAGAGTTGAATTGGAGGCATTAAACATTCATGACAGGACTGAAACAATTCTGCAAATCAGGAAATTCCTAACCAAAATAAATATCATGAACAACTTAGAAGAAACATGTGAAGCCATGAACTTATGAATCACAAAATTCATGACCAAATACACAATGCTAAGCCAAGCAGGTCTTCCAGATATACATGGTTTCCATGAAAAGTTAATGGTCCAAACTGATTATGACAAAAATATCAGAGCACATGCCAAAGAACAGGTGAATAAACCTTTACCACAAGGTTCCCCAACTGGTAAGGTGGTTTTACAGTATTTTGAATATTTGTTCTTTTTACAAAATGAGATCAAACACATGTTTGTTATAAATCCAAACTTTGCAAAATACACTGATGTTGATGAGAGTTACAGGAAGTTGAAAGGTATGAAAATACCCAGTGCAGAGCAGTGGCAAGAATTTACTGATTGGATATAACAGCATGCAAACAGAGCAAAACAAGTGCAGTCAGGTTTTTCATTTTTACAGTTATCAAAGGGTAAAATATTGCAGTGAAAGTGTATCAGGTGAATAAGCAGAGTCAAAGAGTATCCAAGAATAAAATAGTAAACTAAATTTTTACTGTTGTAATTATTCATTTTACAGTAGTATATTAATAAATGGACGGCGTAAAAGAGTACCAGAAGTGAAGCACAGGTTGAAGAGTATAATTGGAAAGTGTAATGTTCCAAATCTGGAACAGCTACACTATTGGGAATAATATGAGTTATTACCAATGTGGATCTTTAGTAATATGTTTGATATAGATGTAAAAACACTTAACCTTCAGTTAAATATGCAACAGCAACCTTATACATCGTTTTATGGGAAAAAATGTGGGGAAAAGTGATGATTTTGGTCCTAAAATGAGTATATTCAGAGATCTGCATAAAAACAAGGGAAATAGCAGGATTTTATTTCAGATTAGGTCATTAGGGACCTACGCTCTGAATTTCAGCTCAAAAAAATAATTATAGCTAAGTTAAACAGCTCCTCCTTCCCAAACTAGGCTTAAAAACCCTGGTTTCCCATGGCTTTGAGTATGCAGAAAATGGCTGAAGCATGCAGAGCGTAATTTCTGAGGGTTTTAACTGAAATAATTCTGTAACATCAGTATGGCAACTTAGAATATGAATCATATGGTTTACATTAGGAAAAACAGACATTTACACAAAGAAAGGCCTCCAAATGAGGTGCTGCAACCATGCAATAAGATAGAAGAGTTGAAAAGCGTAATTTACAGGTGGCTGAAGTATTGTTTAATTATATTTTATATCTACAACAGATCTGAATAGAAAATCACAGATCATAATGGGATCTATATTCAAAAAGAGTTTTTTAATACATTCCCCTTGGAGATCTCAGCAAAAGATGAATAACAATGAATAGATCTCAGATATACACCATAGATCTGCAGTAATCTTCAGAAATTTCTAAAGAATATGATCCACAGCAGATAATATCTGAAATAGGACATGGATTGGTTGGCCAATCCACGGATCACCTCAGTGAAGGAAAGGAGCCCTTTCACCGGAGATCTCTCCTCCAAACTGATGCAAAACCCACACTACAACTCTGCCTGCGAAAAGGACGTAGTTTCTAAAGCTAACTGCGCAGATGAAGTAAAATACACTTTTTCCTCATGCCAAGATAAGAATCTAAAGCTCTGGTGATCTAGAACACTCTTGCCAATGGGTTAGAAGAATTTCCCAGTGAAAAGAGGGACTAGATATGCATAGATATGAGAAGATCTATCTTCCACTTGCTGCACCTCACTTAGAAAATGGAAACCCTCACTGGATTCACACTTCCAAAGAGAGATGGAGCTTGGCCAATGCCAGATAGTGGACCAATTTAGCACAATCTCCTCCAAGATACCCTCAAGGAAGGAGGAGGAATTCCTAAACAGGAAATTCCTCTCTCTAGCTAAATAGCCAAGAGAGTTTGAGTTGCTCAAGCAATCTCAAAATCAAATAATCATCAACAACCTTTTCCTTGAGCCTTCTCCTTCCTTTTATAAGATTAGGGTTTGCAAAACCTTAAACCACCTTCATCCATTTGTCCCTTTTCACATGGAGGACCTCCTCATAGGACTGCGTTGATCATCTAGGAGGTTCATTACATCTAGACTGCTTTATGATTTGGTCCTATTGACCTAGTCAAATAGCTTGAACCTGTTTCTCATACAAGTGGATTTTATTGAGCAAGCCATGATTTGACTCTGTTCACATTGGGCATTGATTTATTCTCATGTTTTAGGAGTTTTTCATGTCCTCCTTTACATTTTATTCATCAATAAATAAAATTAAAACAAAATGAAATGTTTCTATTAGCTTGGGCTAATTAGGAACATTACAGTCCTCCCATCAAAAATTATTGCTTGCCCTCAAACAACTGCAAGGTGAGTGCTACAAAATTTCCTCCTTGGTGACAACAACATAAGATAAGCTTTCTCCATAAGCCAAGTGCTCACTAATCCATCCATGTCTTGCTCCTCCAATGTTCTCATGAGATGCAAATAGCTCATCCCATAAGGAGACAATAGATCATATGAAACAAACATGGTTTTCCCCCATGCTCTCCCTGAAACAAGAAAACATAAAGTACATGGAGAGTAGCCATCCCATGAGGCACATTCCATCCTTCCTTCTTTCCCCATACATCCCCATAGCATTACAAGTACATTATTAAGATAGGGAATGAAAACAATGTGCTTGAAAACATAAAATTGCACATATGGAGGTGGGTCATAGTCCCACATGTGGAACCAACGTAATGCATCCCCTGCTTGCATAAAATGTAGATATGGTAAGTGGTTTTCCCACCACTTACTTGCTGTCCACACCATATCACCATGGCTGAAAGTGTGATATATGTTTGGTACTTTGGGGAAGCATCCATCATCTTGCAAAATCTCCCTTTTCCTCTCAAGGGACTGGCCCAAATCAGAAATTTTTGGGGCCCAATATTGGCCAAGAGGCTCACATGATATAACACTCCTTCTTGGAGCCATGACCTGCAAAAACATGGTGCAAGAATGCATGAAATTAGAATATAAAGCATATCTAACATGATCATGTTCTTCACCAATAATCCTTCCCCCATCAATGGAATGGTGCATGGATCTATTCTCTTCCTTAAAAGAAGAAAGAGTGGGCTGATTTAATTCTTCCTTTTTGAACCCTTCCATGCCAAAGGTGTCATATGGAAAATTTCCCTTTCCATGCTGCTTCAAACCATAGTATAATAAGGGGCCATCCCACCACTTGTTTGCTGAAATAAGCTTCTTCAAAGCTCGGAAATGATAGAGGATAATGAGTGTTGGCAGAATGGAATTCAAGCAACACATGTCAAGCTCCAATTTCTCCCATGTGAGAGACTTCCTTTCATGAAACAAACTCAATACATGACCCTTTGCATAAGAGAACACAATACATAATGCAGCAGCCATATAAGGTTCAATCCTCTTCTTGAAATACAAATGAATATGGGGAATTTCACTCCCAATGGATACATACATCCAATGTCTCATTCCTCCCCTCATGTTTACAGTAAATATTGGAGCATCATTAACATCATGATATAAACATGCTCCCATATTCCATTTCATGAGAAGGTTACATCTTCTCCCAACCCAAAGTACATACATGATTATGATATTCATTCTAAATAGAAATACATGTATATACAACATGAACAAAAGTAGATGTATGGACATGAAATTCAACATGGGGTATCCATACTCTCTCCTCATCAACCAAAACAAACATGCCTTCTTCTTACACATTATTTTCTTGAAATACAAGGCATGAGACAGGAAACTCAAAAACCTTGGGTGGTACCCAAAATCACCCAATAGGAACCCTGCTTAAGATCTAGATGTGGTAAGTGGTTTGCATGCCACTTACTTGCTGCTCTTCTCATTTCACCATGGCTGAAAGTGAAATGTATATTTTGAGCTTTAGGGAAGCACCCATCATATTTCATCACCTCCCTTAGCCCATCAAGGGAGTGGCCATATTTGAAAATAATCTTGGCCCATAGTTGGCCATGAAGTTTGTAAGGTAAAACACTCCCCTTAGGAGTTATGGCCTGAAAATATAAAGTAAGAGAATACATGCAATCATAAAATAATATGTGATTTACATAAGCATGCTTCTCACCCAAAGTCTCCAATGTTGTGTTGGCTTCCCTCTTAGAAAGATATGACATTGATGCACAAGGTTGAGGGAACACTTTGCTCTTCTGCTCATCATGGGAACTCCTTGGTGGAATTCCTTCAAGTAAGGAGACATCAAGGCATAGATCATGGAAGTATGTATGGACTGATGTTTCCTTGATTTGCTTGAATAGATCTCTTTTCCTTCTTCTTGCATCAATATCCTGAAATAAAGAGCGACAAATGTTTCTTACCATGTGAAGCTTGCCCTCCTCTTTGGCTTCTGAAATCTTTAGGGTCTCATCCTTTGATAGTGATGGCACATGCTGCCCATATATGGTGCCATAATCTTCATATAATGAGACCTACTCAATGAGATATGACTTAATACATAAGTGGGGAATACCCTCCATGCTTCCACTATGCAATCCAATCACCTTCCTAGGTGTTTCAACCTTCTGCAATGGATAGGAATGAGGCTAGCCCTCTTCCTCACCTCCTCTTTGTGTCCTCATGGTTTTACACCCTTTGCATCTCAAGGGCTTTTGAAATTCAATCCCTTTGAGATCTTCAAGAAAATACCTCTCCTCTTTATCCTTACTGCTCTTGCACAGCGCAATGCAACTTTGTTGCTCTAACCCAGCAGCATACAAAAATGTAGATCTCTTCATACAATGTGCTGAAATGATAACAGATGGGTTTTTAATTATACCTTGGTGGGATGTAGAAGCAAGAGCTTCTTCTGCAACTGTGTAGTCTTCCTCCATTACTAAAGGATTCTCTCCCAAGGTTGTGCCAGCACTATTACAAGTCTCCACCCTTTCAATCTCCTTGAGATGTTCTTCAATACCCTTCAAGGTCTGGAAAAGGAGCAGGGAGATATCCTCTTCTGTCATTTTTCCAAGTGGTGGAGCCATGCTCTTTTTTTTTCTGTACAATGCATCTTCTTTGTGAGGGTAGGAAGTGCATGGATCTTCCTCTCCTTCTTGAAACCTTCTATAGGTCTCACTGCAACATTCTTCTCCTTGAAACCCTCTAGGAGTTTCATTCTCTTCATATTTATCCTTTGTATGTCTATCCTCTTTGAAGAGGCTCTTCATGGATCTGGAATATGATGAGGTAAAACTCATCTTCTTCAGCATTCCGAACTTTTATTCCTTGCTGTAAAGTTCCCTCTTCAGGAATATCAAAATTCTATTCCAGAGATTGACTGCAGGGGCATTTACTGGATATGTCACCTTTGAAGAAAGGATGAGATCCAGAGGCTACCTAGCCATCTGCAGACTCTTTCTATAGAGTTTTAAATCTCACCCTTTAGGGATTCATCACTTTTTCTTAAAGCCACAGGCTGAGCTAAAGATCATGCTTTGATACCACTGTAATGTTCCAAATCTGGAACAGCTACACTATTGGGAATAATATGAGTTATTACCAATGTGGAGCTTCAGAAATATGTCAGATGTATATGTAAAAACACTTAACCTTCAGTTAAATATGCAACAACAACCTTATGCAGTGTTTTATGGGCAAAAAGTTGGGGAAAAGTGATGATTTTGGCCCTAAAATGAGTATATTAGAGATCTGCGTAAAAATAAGGGAAATGGTGGGATTTTATTTCATATTAGGTCATGAGGGACCTATTATCCGAATTTAATCTCAAACAAATAATTCTAGCTAAGTTAAACAATTCCTCCTTCCCAAACTAGGCTTAAAAACCCTGATTTCCCATGGCTTTGAGTATGCAGAAAATGGCTAAAACATGCAGAGCGTAATTTCTGAGGGTTTTAACTGAAATAATGCTAGAACATTAGTATGGAAACTTAGAATATGAATCATATTTTTTACATTAGGAAAAACAGAGATTTACACAAAGAAAGGCCTCCAAATGAGGTGATGCAACCATGCAATAAGATAGAAGAGCTGAAAAGCGTAATTTACAGGTGGTTGAAGAAGTGTTTCATTATATTTTAGATCTAAAACAGATATGAATATAAAATAACAGATTATAATGGGATCTATATTCAAAAAGAGCTTTTTAATACATTCCCCTTGGTGATCTCGGCAAAATATGAATAACAATGAATAGATCTAAGATCTACACCATAGATCTGCAGTAATCTTCAGAAATTTCTGAAGAATATGATGCACAACAGATCATATCTGAAATAGGACATGGATTGGTTGGCCAATCCACGGATCACCTCAGTGAAGGAAAGGAGCCCTTTCACCGGAGATCTCTCCTCCAAACTGATGCAAAACCCACACTGAAACTCTGCCTACAAAAAGGATGTAGTTTCTGAAGCTAACTACACAAATGAAGTAAAATACACTTTGGACTTATGCCAAGATAATAATCTGAAGCACTGGTTATCTAGAACACTCTTGCCAATGGGTTAGAAGACTTTCCCAGTGAAAAGAGGGACTAGATATGCATAGATTTGAGAAGATCTATCTTCCACTTGCTGCACCTCACTTAGAAAATGGAAACCCTCACTAGATTCATGCTGCCAAAGAGAGATGGAGCTTGGAAAATGCCAGATAGTGGACCAATGCGACACGATCTCCTCCAAGATACCATCAAGGAAGGAGGAGGAATTCCTAAACAGGAAATTCCTCTCTCTAGCTAAACAGCCAAGAGAGTTTGAGTTGCTCAAGAAATCTCAAAATCAAATAATCATTAACAACCTTTTCCTTGAGCCTTCTCCTTCCTTTTATAAGATTAGGGTTTTCAAAACCCTAAACCACCTTCATCCATTTGTCCCTTTTCACATGGAGGACCTCCTCATAGGACTGCGTTGATCATCTAGGAGGTTCATTGCTTCTGGACTGCTTTATGATTTGGTCCTATTGACCTGGTCAAATAGCTTGAACCTGTTTCTCATACAAGTGGATTTTATTGAGCAAGCCCTGATTTGACTCTGTTCACATTGGGCATTGATTTATTCTTATGTTTTAGGAGTTTTTCATGTCCTCCTTTACATTTTATTCATCAATAAATAAAATTAAAACAAAATGAAATGTTCCTATTAGCTTGGGCTAATTAGGAAAATTAAAGAAAGATTGTCTTCCAAGCTATCTTCTAAGAAGATATTTTTCCAAGTGCCAGCAAGAATCTACAACAAAGCAACAAATCAATTTTGATAAGATCAATTAGTCCTATTTTTTCTTAATAGGAGAACAACTTGCCAATTTATTTTGCAGCTGTCCCTCTTTCTATGTAATAATCTTTATTTTCTCCTAGAGATATTCCTACATGTCTCTCAGATATTTTGTAATAATTTTTTGTAAATTCTTCACTCTTTGAAGTATTTTGTGTGGAATAAAATTTGTCAAGACTACTATAGACATTTTTGCTGAATACGTTGGGAGTTTGTGTGAGTCGATTTGTAAAGCAACAGACTGGAACTAAGTCAAACAGACATCATAACTAAGGATTCTTGTGTTGATCAGATAATTCAAGTATTTTCCTGTTTTCATTGTTTATATTTCTAAAGTTCCATACATACATTTACATGTTTTCTGTCTTAAATGATTGACTAGGAAAGTTTATACAGGATTAGTGTCAAAAGCTCCCTGTTTTTTACTAGTTATTCATTGATATGTTTTATGTTGATATCCGGACTTAAAAATCCTTAATTGCTTTTAGTCCCTTTTGACCTCTTTATTTCATCTTCTTTTCTGTAACTTGAGGATCCTTCATTTCCCTTTTGTTCAGATCTTACCATTTCATCAAAAAGCCTATTTCCAAACCCTTTGAAGGTCATCTATCCTGCCCTTAGTACATTTTCTCTTTTGACCTTATTTCCCAGCTCTGCTTGCCAAGAAATTGACTCCATAGCCCAATGGTCTGATAGATCCCTCTTTGGTTTACCTTGAAGTACCTTTTATTCCCACCAAACATTCAAACCAAACCAATTGTCCAATTATAACTAGCCTGAAATCTTATCACAAAATCAAGCTAAATCTTGAGGAGAGAGCCCTCTCCGGAATTTAGGAAGGCTAGATCCTGAATTTCAAAAGTAGGTTCTTGGTTGCCCTTGGTTTTCTTCAACTATAAATCCTCATCCCACAACCTGATAATTACTAGGGTGATAACATACTGGCGACCATACAGGGAACTAACCACTCTCCAGTTTTAAATTTAATCTTGAAGGAAAATTTTTAAATCTATCTTTTATACTTTAAGATTAACTTTAAAGGTTGTGGGTATTAATAAATAGACATTCTGGCTTCTAGGAAAACCTACTATACCAGGTCTAACCCAGATCCTAAGCCTGCTGTAATAGTAGATAACCTAGAACAGATTGGTAAAAATAAAAATAAAAAAACAAAGTGATAGTTTAGAAGCTAAAGTGCCCTTGAGAAAAGTTAATTCCTTACCAAAATAATTAGTGAGTTTAACCAATATTGAATTTGATTTCAAGTTTGAAAATTCATTATTTAGAAATAAATCTAAAACTGATTTAAAGGAAACTGTTATAGATCTTTTTTTTACTTCTTTTGTGAATGATAAACAGAAAATTATTTCAGCATCAATAAAATCAGACAAATCTGAAATTCAAAGTCCAGTAGAAAGGGTTAATGTTACATGAATTAAAGAAGTTGATGAAGCTATTAAATTAGCCAATTTTTTGACTCAATTTAAACCTCCAGTTTCTCAATTATACACCATAGTTTTTCTAGCAGCAGATTCAACTCTGTACGTTGCCACTTCATTTTTAGACTCCATTGTCAGTTCACCTACATAACCTTTCAGTCCTGAGTTGCCTTTGCAGCCTAGGATAGTTTTTCCATCATTCACTCAGCCCATTGCATCCATCGATTTTATAGGCACTACATTTTTCCATCGAGTTCTATACAAATATCAACATCTTTTCCAAGTTCTTCAAATCCAGCTTTCAGCACATCAGCTGTCATATCCAACACTGTTCCTATAGTCACTATTATACCTCCTAGTTCAGGAAAACTTCAAATCATGGCTGCAAGATATGCTCCTTTATTTTTACCTCAAAACCTCCATGACATGCCCCAAAATTACCAAAAGGATATCCCATTGTTTGATAATTTTTCACCTTTTACTACACAACAACATATCACTAGAATGAATGATTTTTGTGAAATTTATGAGATAGATGAATCTGATGTCCGAATGAGGCTGTTTTCTCAAAGCTTAACTGGAGAAGTAAAAACATGGTTTAGAAATTTAGGTGTTGGTAGTATAGCAAATTTAGCTGCATTTCATAGAGCATTCATAAATAAATGGGAAAAGAAAAAGAATCCCCTGAAAATTTTATCTGAATTTGATTCCTTAAAAAGAGCTCCTAATGAGTCTATCCAGGATTATTGCACCAGATATAATAGTGTTTATAATTCCATCCCTATTGATATTAAACCTACCCCATATTCAGTACTTCTAAAATTTCCTGATGGATTTGATCCATACATGGCATATCAATTAAGAGAAAGAAATGTTGAAACTTTAGAACAGATGCAACTAGATGTTGTTGGTGTAGAAATCAATATCCTAGCCAAAAAATCCAAACTTAGAAATGAAACGAGAGTCACCATCAAAGAAGAGAATTCAAGCTTAGATGGTAAATTTGATCTTTTGCCAAAAATTTGGAAAGATTAGTTGAGAGATTAGATCACATTGAGAAAAAACCGCAATGGCATAACCAACCCCAAATCAGAAATCCTAACTACAGAAAAAACAACAATCCGGGAAAAGATAAAGAACCTTCCCCAGATCAGAACATTAGGCCCCCTTTTCAAGAGAACTACGCTGAAAGTTCTAAAAACAATGTTGTGGATGAGGAAGACATCAACATAGTTATGGGCATAGATGAGAGTAATACAATTTTCCTCACTCAGGAGGATCAAGAACTCTTTGAGCTTCAACAGTTCAAAGTAGAATCTAGTGAATCCTTTGACTATAAGAAAGGTTATGAATTCGCAATCAATGAAATTCACAGCCAGTATAACCTTAGGAGAAAGAAAACAAATGAGCCTTCTACTAAAAACAATGCTCCAACTCAACAAAATCAAAACAAAAAGAATGTAGAAGCTCCCAAAACAAAAATTTTGCAAATTCTTCCAAAAGAGAACAGGAAAAATTCAAACCCACCTAGTCCTAAAAAACAATCTAGTCTAAAGATTGTTGATATCACTGATGAGGTGGCCCAATCCTCCAAAGATGCTCAAAAAGCTAATACTACAAAGGCCACTAATTCAGCAAAAAAAATAGTTACTGACCCAAAAAATATTCCAGTTGACCCTAGATCATCAAATCCTAAATCTTCTGCTGAAAATTCCAGATCTGACAAAGCATCTGCTGCCACTCAAACTATTTCTAAAAAAAAAATCAAAGACAGTAGAAATCAGGAAACTCAAACAGAAGATAAAAGAAAAACTCAAGCAAAATGTAAAACTATTGAAACTAAAAAAAAATCCACTCAGTTAACAATCTCAAAAGATGAACTTCTGCAGATTAGTAAATCTCAGCCAGCATTCAAAATTCAAGCTGAAATATCCAAGTTGAAAATACCAATTCCTTTAATAGAATTCGTAAAAAATGACTTGTATAAATCAACAATCAATGAAACTTTAAACATGAATGATGGTGAGGATTCAATTAATCTAAATGATGATCAGCCTGAATTAGTTTTTGGTCCTGATGTGAATGGTACACAACCTGATGGGGAAATCCCTCCTTTTTACATTAGTCTCACAATTCACGATCAGATATTACACAATGCAATGTTAGACTCAGGAGCTTCCCACAATTTGATGACAAAGGCTATTATAGAAACTCTAAATCTAGAAATAACTAAGCCATATAAAGACTTGTTCTCATTTGATTCATCTAAAGTTAAGTGCATTGGATTAATAAAATATTTGTGTGTCAATTTAGTTCAATACCCAGGTAAAAGTATGATCATGGATATTGTAGTAGTTGACTTCCCACCTAAGTATGGTATGCTTCTTTCTCGCTCATGGGGAGCTAAGTTGCAGGGATCTCTACAACTAGACATGAGTTTTGCTACAATCATAGTATTTGGATAGCCCAAAAAGATTTATAGAGAAACTCTAATGAAATATATGGTCAGTAATGCAGAAAGTTCCATAAATTTTCCCATCTATTCAACCCCAATTGACCTTGACTCTTTAATTTTATGCAACTCTGATAATGATAATATCCAGACTTAATTGATTAACAGAAAACCTGAACCAAACAATGACAATATCTTTCATGAAGCCCTTTGGCATTTATATTGTGATGCCTCATTGAACAAGACAGGGGCAAGAACTGGAGTATGGATCACCAACATGGAAACCAGTCATTCAGAAGGACATGCCTTCAGAGTAAATTTTAAATGCACAAACAACATGGAAGAATATGAAGCATTGATCTTAGGCCTAAAAATCATCAGAAACTTAGGAGGTAAAAGAATTTTAATCATGGGTGATTCATAATTATTCATTAAGAAAATAAATGGTGAATACTTTGTTCATAATCCAAGATTAGCCAAGTATAGAGATGCAGCAATTGACTTGGTTGATGATTTACTGGAAACTAAGTTTGCTATTATTCCCAGAAATCAAAATGTGCAAGCACACTTCCTAGAAAATTTTTCTAGCACCTGTAGTTTACCTTTTCAACCCACTCATAGATATATTGCTGAAGTAAAATATAGACCCATTGTTCCTGAAAATGTTAAATACTGGCAGATTTTCTCTGAGGATGAGCAGATTTTCAATTTTTTGAACAGCAAGGAAGAATTTCAAAACTGTAAGATAGACACTAATGATAATTTAGATTCAGAATGTGATATAGATGATGAATTTAATTGTGAAATAAATAGTGTATATATACATAAATATAAAAATCCAACTGTTTTTACTCAATCAGATATAGATGACTTGGAAAAAATAGACATAGAGGAAATGATGGAAGATGAACCAGATTTGATAGATTTAAAACATAACATTTTACCTAGAGGTTTGACTCCCTTAGAAGACTTGTTTGATTCCAATGATGTGCCCAAAAGGCCAAAAATGGAACTTTTCAGGTCTGATATTGAAGAATTTAACATAGGAACAAATGAAAAACCAAAAATGATTAAATTGTCAAAATCCTTACCATCAGAAGAAAAGGTTAAATATATAGAACTTATGAAAGAATACCAGGATGTTTTTGCATCGGATTACAAAGATCTAAAAACTTACAACAAAGAAATAATTCAACATAAGATTCCTTTGAAATAAAATCAAAAACCTTTTCCACAAAAATTAATAAGGATTGATCCAATTTTGTTACCTTTAATCAAAAAAGAGGTTAAAAGAATGTTCGATGCACAAATAATTGCACCAGTCAGGTATTCTGATTGGATTTCTAACTTAGTGCCCACCAGAAAGAAAATACGAGAAATTCGACTGTGTATAGACTTTAGAAATCTCAATAAAGTGTCTTTGAAAGACAATTACCCCTTGCCTAAAATGGACCATATTTTGCAGAGGGTTGCAGGTTCTTCAAGGATTTCTTTATTAGATGGTTTCTCTGGTCATAACCAAATTCTAGTTCATAAATATGACCAAACTAAAACTGCCTTTACTACTCCTTGGGGCACTTTCATGTATGTGAAAATGCCTTTTGGATTGAAAAATGTAGGAGCTACCTTTCAGAGGGCCATGGATATTACCTTTGCCAAGGAAACCCATGAATTTTCAATTATCTATCTTGATGATATTACTATCTTTTCAAAAACAAATGATGAACACTTAGATCACCTCAGACAAGTCTTTATCAAGTGTAGAAACTATGGTATAACCTTAAATCCTAAAAAGACTCTTTTCGGACTAGAAGAAGGAAAACTGTTAGGACACATAATCTCCAAGGAAGGCATTAGGATAGACCCTGCAAGAATTGAAGCTATTTTGAACATTCAAACACCTAGAAACATTAAAGAACTTCAAGAATTCTTGGGTAAAATCAATTTTTTGAGAAGATTCATCTCTAACCTAGCTGAAATCATAAAAGAACTCAATAATATGCATAAAAATGACTCTGCAATAAAGTGGAATGTTAAAGCTAAACAATATTTTGAATCCATAAAACAGGCCTTGACAAAAGCACCAGTCTTAATCAGTCCAGATTATACAAAGGATTTCATAATCTTTTCATTTGCCTCAGAACATACCATAGCTGCAGTTCTACTGCAGAAAAACAATCAAGGTTTTGAACAGAAAATTGTATTTTTTAGTAAATCACTTAGATATGCGCCTCTGAAGTACACTATAATGGAAAAACAAG
Organism: Pinus albicaulis; assembly: GCA_034641835.2. Taxonomy (NCBI): domain Eukaryota; kingdom Viridiplantae; phylum Streptophyta; class Pinopsida; order Pinales; family Pinaceae; genus Pinus; species Pinus albicaulis. The sequence continues at coordinate 102,787,161 of CM076574.1, read as the reverse complement.
CTTTAGCCTTGGTCAAAGCTCTAAAATATTTCAGAGTTTGCATACTCCATTCCCATATCATTGCATATGTCCCCAATGTTGTAGTTAAAGATATTTTAACACAAGAAGGATCTGATGGTAGGAGAGGAAAGTGGATTGCCACTATCCTTGAGTATGATATGGAAATTAAACCAACAAAGCTCATTAAAGGATAGGGTTTGGCCAGATTGATGGCTGAATCTAATTGTAATGCTTTAGACATAAATTTCATTGCATAAATAGATGACCAAGAAGAGATGGCGACTCCATTGATTAGTGAGGCTTATCTAGACTCACCATGGTATTCTGATATTATCTTTGTACTCATAAATTTACAAGCTCCTCCTGGATTAACTAAAACCAAAGCCAGATTCATCAAAAAAAAAAGCAATGAGGTTTTGTATATTAAATAGTGCACTTTATTGGAAAGAAAGTAGTGGGATTTTACTAAATTGTTTATTAAAATCAGAGGTTGACAAAATTATCGAGGAATTTCATGTAGGTGACTGTGGAGGCCACTTATACTGGAAGAGTACAACAGAAAAAATACTGAGAGCTAGTTTTTACTGGCCAACTTTATTTTCTAATGTCAAGAAATTTGTTACCTCCTGTCACAAATGTCAGAGTTTTGAAGGGAAAAGGAAACTATTTCCCTTACCTCTTAAGCCTATATCTACTGAAAATCCATTTCAACAATGGGGGTTAGACTTCATTGGTGAAATCCAACCTCCATCCTCAGGCCAGCATAAATGTATTTTAACTGCTACAGATTATTTTACAAAGTGGATAGAAGTTGTTCCCACTAGGCAAGCCACTGATTCAGTTATAATCTCATTTATAGAAAGTAATATTTTGTCAAGATTTGGATGCCCACATAAGATTATTACTGACAATGCAGCTGCATTCAAATCCAAGAAAATGATTTCTTTCTGTCACAAATACCATATTACCTTGGGAAATAATACTGCTTATTATCCCCAGGATAATGGTTTAGCTGAATCTTCAAACAAAAGCTTAGTCAATATCATTAAAAAAATTACTTCAAGATAACAAAAAGACTTGGAACAGAAAGCTAGTCTATGCCTTATGGGCTGATAGAATTACCACTAAGAAATATATTGGCACTTCACCTTATCAGATTGTTTACGGAATGGATGCAATTTTCCTCTCTTCCTTGGGTGTACCAGTCATGAAGATCATTTAGGGATCACAGGTGGAAACAAATGATATTCAACGAAGAACTAATGAAACCATACATCTCCAACAAATAAGGGAAGAAATTTATGAAAGATCACAAGTTTTACATGATAAAATTAAAAATATTTTTGACAAAAGGATTAAAGAAGATGATTTTTTCATTGGAGATCAAGTTTTGAGACGGGATTCAAGAAGAGAGGACAAAGGTAAACAGAAAATTTGACTTTCTATGGCAAGGACCTTATGTGATATATGGTTACAGAGGTAACAATTCTTTTTTCATCAAGAATTTGGATGGAACTGAACTTCAAGAAGGACCAGTGAATGGTAGGATGCTGAAACACTACTATTATTCTAAATCAATCACCAATTAAATTCATTGACTTTTATCAGTGTAAATATTCATTGCAAGTGTGTAGATTGGATTGGAGATTCTATCTACAAAGTTGAAGCCCGAAGATAAGGCCCTAATATTTGCAGTATAAAATATCATAATTATAAATTGTTGCAGAAATCAGAGGACAATTACAAGATCATCAAGGTTAAAGTTGAAGGATATTGATCTCAAAGTTCTTGACATTCACCAGGAAATGCCATCCCCAAGTGAAGCCGATGTTATCAACCTATAAATATAGGATTCATAATTTTTACTTGACTGATGATAGTCTTGTAAATATGTACATACTTTGCCTTCTGAAAGTTGTATTCTCATATTTTGTAAAAAATAAAAAATCAAAATAAAAAAAGGGTAAAAGTCCTAAAAGAAAAATCAAAGGACTTAGAAAAAATGATATACCCCAAAAGAAAAAAGATGAATAAAATATGAAAGTGTGAAAGTCTAAATGCCACTACTTTTAATTTTTGCAGATGATTATGGAAAAGTGTCAATAAATTCCATAATCCATGATGATTTGAACAATTTAATATTGACTTATCATGTTTCAATTTTACTTGTTTTAGATAGAGAATGAAGAACTTTCATACAGTTTAATCATGACAATTCAGTAGTTAGGTAGAAGAAGGCAGGAAATCCATTGTAAATATTTTTCACCAAGCTACAATAACTAATTTCCCCTCCCCATAGCTATTTTACATTCTAAACTATCAGTCAAAAATGCTTAGGGCATTTCCTTGACTTTTGTTGGGACCGGACCCAAGGCTTAATGACTGACTAGTTGAAAGTGTTAAGTTTCTATATTAATCCCAAAAATCACATCATTTTCCATTCATGCATTCATTACCATGAAAAATCATAAGTAAAAGACCCCATTTTTAATTAATGATGCTTAAGACCCATTTGATTAACTCCCTCCACTTTATAAGGCATAAAACCCTCAAAAGACATGATATACTAAGTAAAAGTGAGTAAGTTATGAAAATGAAACTTTACTCTAATTTTCACTTTCCTTAGTTTTATTTATGAATTTTTGAGAATCCATTGTCCCTTTTCATATTAACACCTAACTTATTTTATTAACTCCCTATAGAAATTCCTAGTCCTATTAATATAACTCCTTTTTATTAACTATCCCAAAAAACCCCTTATTATAAGCTTTTTATGTCAAAGTTATTATTCACATGTTTAAATTAAATCTCGAAACTACCCCTTTGACATAAAAACTATCCATAATTAAATATCCTGATCCCTTATAGTTTTGGACCTTCAAATAATCTAAAACTGTATAATAAAATAAAAAACGAAAATCAAAGTTCAAACCTTGGTTAAAACTTGTATTAACCTACCCCCATACATTTTAAACCTATATATAAGCTCCTTTTATATATAAAAAACTCATTATCCAATACATAAACCCGACGCCCTCGCATTCATCCATCACCCTTCGATCATCTTTATATTCCAACGGTCCACACTAAGCGCGATGAACTAGCCTCATGCCCCACCATTCTTCGTCGCGTTAAGCTGTGACCGTTGATCATCTCTATCAAATCAACGGTCCATCTTAAAAATTGGTCCCACCTTACTTTTCCCTGCAACTCCCCAAGACATCCTGACCGTTCGCATCGTGAGATCAAATCTAACGGTGTGGGTCTCATATCGCACGCCGAAACTGATCAATTGAAGTTTGATGAAATTGCAACGATAAGAAAGACACCCAGAGATATTGTATTTAGAAAATCCAGTGCTTGCTGAGCGATTTGATTTGAAGATCGATACAACACAGAACTATCTCGTGCCACAACACCACCATAGGGTATTTCTCGGTGTTCCAAATCTTCAAGTTTGGAATTTAAAATCAAAATTAATATAATTTGAGCGCAAAGCAGAGTGAAGTGCTTGTACGAAATTCCCAAACCTTGAGCAGAATGATACATAAAATTTTCCTTAAAATTTTCCATTTCCATCAAATCTCAGTTTTTAAGAATTTTCTGTCCATCAAAAGACAATTTCCACGATTCAAAAGTTTTAAAAGCACACTCAGAGCCATTGAATTCCTTTTTCATTCCTCTACATCTAGAAAACTATGTTTTCTATCCCAAAACCCTTGCCCAAATTTCCAAAATTCTCCTAGATCTGCTCAATTAGCCTCTGTTTTCAAATTAACTAAACAAACAGTTTAATATTGCTTAGTTTTCACCAAAATGACAAAAAAACAGATAACCCCTAAAACTGGAGGTCCAAAAGCCCAAAAATCTGCCTCAAGCAAGCTTCCACTTCCTCAACCTTCAAAGATAAATAAGCCTACCCCAGCCTTAACAGCAGATTCAACCGAAGTAGTGAGACCTCTCCAATCACCTGTTACTACGGAAGAAAGTAGTTCCCTAATTGATCTAGATTACAGCATTAATGATGCAACATTAGAATTCAATATGCTTGAAGTCCATAACTGGTGTTGTGAGAAATTTGTGAAGAAAATTGAAAATTACATACCTATATGGGAGTAAAATTTTCCTAAGTATGCGGTCCCAATCACTCATCCAGCTCAAGACCTGATTAGACTATGCCAATTACATTATTTCCCTGACCAGAGATGTATTGTAAACACGGATAGGGAAGTTTTGTTTTCTATAATAGCAGAATCCATTAATGAGATACTTCAACTTAAACATGATCCAATAGTAGTCTCTTTATCCATTGAAGATTTGACTCAATTGTACCTAGACTTGGAATTCCCTACAAATTTTATGATTCTTCAAAAAATCATGCCTACTCATGTTGATTTCCCAAAAGTAAATCCACCCTATTCCACCTCTGATTTTCTTGAATCTTCCAGACAAATCATCTCTATGCTTTCCTTCATTCTAGGTTATTCTAATGATGAGTTCACTGATGCATCAATTCTAGGTTTCCTTTCTACTTTATCCCCAGGGCAACCTCCTGCAATGATATTAATTTTTCTAGATTCATTGCTGACAATATACACTATCATTTGACCAAGTTTCCTAAAGAAGGATTGTTTAGATATTCATCATATCTATTTCACCTCTTCCTATTTTTCAAGCAGAAAATTTTCCAGTTGCATTACAAAAAATGGATGTTGAAGGCAATCCTCTCTCATTATTATTGTGGACTTCATTGCTCAGAAAAGATGGAAGTGAATTCAACTATAAGGACTTCACTAATTTGTTTATCAGACCAACCATGAGTTTATTGTGCAAAGCAGAAAAGCCAAGAATCAGTGAGGACATAAAAAGAATTCTACAGTTATCTAAACACTGTAAAGTAGGTGACTGGTACCTATATGAAAATCATACAGAAATAAGGATATTTGGAGCAAACCTGGCCCCTTGTAAGCTACCCAAATTTCTAACCATCAGGGTTTTTGGTTTGGAATACTTGAGGCAAGTCCTAAATGCAGATGATATAAAATTTATGGTTACCAAGAAAAAGACACAGTTTAAGCTGAAGAATCAGATAGGTCCCTTCATAGTAAACAACAAGGATGCCTTAAAAGAAATAGTCATGAAATTGTCAGAGCTAAAGTTCCAACAAATTTTTTATTGGAACTATGATCCACAAGGCATTTTAAGTAACATAAGGATCAAGTGTAAATTAACACCATTCATGCATGAGTCTAAACTAGAAATTGAGAAATTTGCAAATCAAATGGAATAGGTAGAAAATACATTAATTGATCCTACTGCCAATACAGAGAACGAGAGACAGACAGATAATTCACAGGCAATAGCAGTCACTAAGAAGACAGAAGCTTCAAACAAAAGGACCAGGAATGAAGAAGGCTATTCAGTAGAGACCATTGCAGAAAATAAATTCAATATTATTTACAACAAAAGGACAAAAGTTACTACTGCTAAGAAAGACAAGGCTATTGAAATCAATGATATAGAAGATCAGAAAATAGATAATGATGAAGCCACTATAATTGTAAATGAGACTCTAGCATAAATTCAAAAAGAGCAGGTGCTAACACAGGAACAGGAAAGAGGAATGGTGGAAAAGCGGGTGAATTCAGAAGCTCCCTCCTCTTCCAAAGAAACAGAGGGAACATACTCTAAAATTCAGAAAAAATACAAACAAATCAAAGAGAAAAATGAGGAGATTAAAAACGAAGTTTATTCCCAATTTCTCAAAGAGCCAGGGAATAAAGATAGGTTGTTGACAGCTTTTGACTACTCCACAAATAAGATGATCATTTCATTCCTTAAACCAACATTTGCAGATCCAAAATTAGTTTTAGATTATACCAAAATAGATGTAGAAGTGGATTCAGATACAATACATGAATTGGATCAAATAGAATTTCATAGAAGCACCACTGAAATTATTTATTCTAAAGTAGTAACCAAAACTATGAGTACAACTATGCTGCAAAAAACTGTGTCTAACTTGCAGAATCAGATGAGTCTAGACAAAGCCTTTTTCCATGCTAAGGACCTAAGGATCAAGTCTTTGGGAGACTTGGTTATACAGACTAGAGTAGATCCTTCAAACATTCAGGTTGCTCAAACACTCATAAAGAAAAAGAATGAAGATATTGTAGCCTTAAGAAAGAAATTGAAACTTCCACAGAATGAACATCCACAAGCCAAGGAAATCCTACAATAGCAAAAAGAAAAGGATGAAATGATGCAGTTAGTACAGAAAATGACTGCTCAAATCAAAGATATGGATAATCAGATAGAGACCCTCATAAAAGAAAAAGAAACATTGAAAGAAACAAATATTTCTCCTATTCCTACAGTCATTCCAATGGTGAGTACAGTTGTTACTTCTACACTGGCAGAGCACTTGACACCAAAAAGAGTATTGGCAACTGCAGTGTCAGTACAATCTATAGATACCTCAGCCACAAAATCATCAACAACACAGGTACAACAAGCAACAGGTACAGTAGACATAGTTAAATCTATGGAAGAAATGTCCCTTAAGAACAATGAGATTAATAATTTAAAGAAAGAAAATAAAGATCTTGAATCCTCATACAAGAATGCTTTAATCACACCTAAGGGACATGAACAGAGAGAAAAGGCCTTAGAAGAACAAGTGAAGAGTTTACAGAAAGAAGTAAACTTCAGTGAACAAGTAGCATACATCAAAAACTACCTATGGAAAAATATAATTCAAGCTATTCATTTACAGTGGCCCTCAATACAGATTATCTATGAGAAAAGAGATTTATTGCAAGAAGCACTGGCAGAAATTCAAAAAACTAAAATAGATCTTGCAGATAAACCTTCACAAGCTATAAGGCTTATTGGATTCTTGAACAGCAAGAATAGAGTTGAATTGGAGGCATTAAACATTCATGACAGGACTGAAACAATTCTGCAAATCAGGAAAGTCCTAATCAAAAGAAATATCATGAACAAATTAGAAGAAAAATGTGAAGCCATGAACTTATCAATCACAAAATTCATGACCAAATAAACAATGCTAAGCCAAGCAGGTCTTCCAGATATACATGGTTTCCATGAAACGTTAATGATCCATACTGATTATGACAAAAAGATCAGAGCACATGCCAAAGAACAGGTGAATAAACCTTTACCACAAGGTTCCCCAACTGGTAAGGTGGTTTTACAGTATTTTGAAGATTTGTTCTTTTTACAGAATGAGATCAAACACATGTTTGTTATAAAACCAAACTTTGCAAAATACACTGATGCTGATGAGAGTTATAGGAATTTGAAAGGTATGAAAATACCCAGTGCAAAGCAGTGGCAGGAATTTACTGATTGGATATAACAGCATGCAAACAGAGCAGAACAAGTGCAGTCAGGTTTTTCATTTTTACAGTTATCAAAGGGTAAAATATTACACTAAAAGTGTATCACGTGAATAAGTAGAGTCAAAGAGTATCCAAGAATAAAACAATCAAATAAATTTTTACAGTTGTAATTATTCATTTTACAACAGTAGAGTAATAAATGGAGCATAAAAGAGTATCAGAAGTGAAGCACAGGTTGAAGAGTGTAATTGGAAAGATTGTCTTCCAAGCTATCTTCTAAAAAGATATTTTTTGAAGTGCCAGCAAGCATCTACAACAAAGCAACAAATCAATTTTGATAAGATCAATTAGTCCTATTTTTTCTTGATAAGAGAATAGCTTTCCAGTTTGTTTTGCAGCTGTCCCTCTTTCTATGTAATAATCTTTATTTTATCCTAGAGATATTCCTACATGTCTCTCAGATATTTTGTAATAATTTTGTATAAATACTTCACTCTTTGAAGTATTTTGTGTGGAATAAAATTTGTCAAGACTACTATAGACATTTTTGTTGAATACATTGGGAGTTTGTGTGAGTTGATTTGTAAAGCAGCAGACTGGAACTAAGTCAAACAGACATCATAACTCAGGATTCTTGTGCTGATAAGATAAGCCAAGTATTTTCCTGTTATCACTGTTTATCTTTCTAAAGTTCCCTACATACATTTACATGTTTTCTGTCTTAAATGATTGACTAGGAAATTTTATACAGGATTAGTGTCAAAAGCTCCCTATTTTTTACTAGTTATTCGTTGATATGTTTTCTGCTGATATCTGGACTTAAAAATCCTTAACTTCTTTTAGTCCCTTTTTACCTCTTTCTTTCATCTTCTTTTCTGTAACTTAAGGATCCTTCATTACCATTTTGTTCAGATCTTACCATTTCATCAAAAATCCTATTTCCAAACCCTTTGAAGGTCATCTATCCCACCCTTAGTACATTTTCTCTTTTAACCTTATTTCCCATCTCTTCTTGCCAAGAAATTGACTCCATAGCCCAATGGTCTGATAGATCCCTCTGTGGTTTACCTTGAAGTACCTTTTATTCCCACCAAAAATTAAAACCAAACCAATTGTCCAATTATAACTAGCCTAAATTCTTATAACAAAATGAAGCTAAATCTGAGGAGATATCCCTCTCTGAAATTTAGGAAGGCTAGATCCTGAATTTCAAAAGTAGGTTCTTGGTTACCCCTGGTTTTCTTCAACTATAAATCCTCATCCCACAACCTGAGAATTACTAGGGTGATAACACATGTGTACCATCTGTAATGGATTTTCTAATGAGTTATCTTTGGACTTGAATGGAACTGGAGCTTTCTTTCCATGTTGGAAAGATTTACAAATTGTGTTCTCTTGTTTTGAAAGCCTGGGAAAATCCTTGACAATTTTTTCCTTACCAAGATTGACTATCTGATCAAAGTTAAGATTTCCAATTATTTTATTCCATAACCAACTCTCATCAATTTTTACAAGCAACACCTATTTGTCTTCTCCTTGAGAACATAGACATTATTATTTTTTCTCATGGCTTCAACAACTATCTCACTGTGCCTATGAGTTTAATTTGACAGTTTTTGGCTTTAAACATCACATCATAGTCTTGATCACACATCTGAGACACACTAAGCAGGTTGTGCTTCAACCCATCAATTTATAATAAGAATAATAATAATTGGCTTTACCTTTTCCATTTGATAGATTGACCACTCCTTTTGAAATTATTTTTCCTGGAGCATTGTTACCAAAACTCACATTACCTTTGTTACCTAGTTTCCAAGTCAGAAACTCACTTCTATCTACTAACATGTGCCTAGAACATCCACTATCCACATACCAATGGATCCCTTCATTATGTGCATAAAAATAATATCACATTCCTCTGATTTATCATTTTCTTTCTAGATTTTTGGCTTTTTTTCAATCTGCTCAATAATTGGTTTTGTCTTCTTCTCCTTGATCCTGCAATTGACTGTTATATGGCCAAAATTTTGACATTTAAAACATCGCACTAGTTAAGTCAAAGGAGAAAAATAATTATTATACTTGTGTCTATTATTTCTCTACTGAAATATTCTTTTGGATCTGAGCTACCTATAGGAGATATTGACTCTACAATTTGTTTCTCTATTACCATAATTTGTGCATGTGAAACAATATCCTGGGAAAATATCATTATACCTGAAAGTTTGACTTCTACACTGGGCTAAATTATGGGCAATTTGATTTGTTTGTCTAGTGTTATTATATTGTTGTTATTGATTATTATGGATCCGAGTTTTGGTTGCATGTCTCCCTTTTGTTGTTGCACAATCCCTTTATTCATTTTTGGAACAAAGGTAATTTGTCTCTTTCCTTTTAATTCATTTATTGCTCTGGAATCAACTTCAAAGCCAAGACCACTATGATCTGTAGATACACATTGAGTTGAATACAATATTTCATTCAGATTACCAGACCCTTTACCAAATTTTTGATTAAAACTGAGTTGAATTTTGGCTTTCTCCAACTCCTTTCTTAACTGCCCAAATTCTCCTAGAATTTCACATGCTTAAACCTTCTCATTCAACTGTTGGTTCAGGGATTCTTGAATTTTTTTTAGCTATTTCTATTTGTAAGAGTAATGGATCAATAGCCTCAAACTTTTATTTTTCAAAAGACTCCTTCAGTACTTTCTTTTTCTTCCTCGGCCTTTATATTTCATCAAGATCACTTACCAATTATCCTTCAAGGTTTACTTCTCCCTCTTCATCATAAGAATTAATATCTTGACTTGCAACTTTTCTATGTCCATCAACATAAATTATTTAGGGCTCTCATCATCCTTGTCCTCATCTAAGGATTGGTTGCATTTAATTTCCAAGGAAATTTCCTCTTAAACATAGAAACCCCTCTTCTTAGCCTTCTTTTTGTCCTTGTGAACATTCTTGATTTTTTCTTTAGGACCATAATCCTTCTTCTTATTTTTAGGACACTTCAATGCATAGTGACTTAACTTTTCCACAATTAAAACATTTAAAGGTTAGCTTACATTTATACTTACTTGATCCTTGATTGAGCTTCTTTAAAAAAATTTCTTCCTCTTCATATTATTCATGGCATGAGTCATCATGCCCATCCTTGCACTTATTTTCTACTTTGAAGGTTTATTATTTGGCTAAAGACTTTCCTTTCAAAATTATCATCTCATAGGCAGTGAGTATACCAAGTAGTCTATCTAGAGTGAGAGTGCTTATATTGGTCATTTCTTCAATGGATGAAACTGGGATTAAACCTTTCAAGAAGAGATATTAACACCTTTTGGACTACCACAAATTCATCTCGATTCTCATCAAGCCCTCTTACGGTGTTCACAACCTCATCAACTCTTAAAAATTAATTTGCAATATCTTCATCATCATGCATGCTTAAAGATTCAAATTGCATCCTAAATCCTTGAAGTTTATCTTTCTTACCTTGTTGTTTCCTTCATAGGAGTTTCTCATCTTGTCCCAAATAGCTTTGGCATGTGTAGTCCATTACATTGACAAGCTATTATTGAGGTAAGCCAACAAGTAGGGAATTCACGGCTTTATAATTGCATGTGAACTCCATCTTCTAATATTTGGTAACCACTACTGGAGACCCTTTATATCTGTATTCCACAACATCCCACACATTAGAACCAATATATTGAATTTAGGTCTTCATCCTTACTTTTCAAAACACAGTTTGTTCCATTGAACATAAGTGACATGTTGGTAAAAATGCCTTCCTAGTTTTCCATGGTCCTTGATCTTTATTCCAACTATTAAATTGATCTAAAGTAACTTGGATCTAATACCAATTGTTGGAAACTAGGACAATACTAAGAGGGAGGGTGAATTAGTATTATAGGAAATTCTTACCACTTTAAAGCTTCCTTTTAATTTGTGCAAAAACACTAGGACACCATTAAATGCTTCAACAATTTATTTAAATAATAATGACAGGAAATAATAATAACAATCTCAATGGAACACACAAAGAAAAATTAAATGTTAAAAATTACTCTTCAATTCATTCATAGGCAAGCTACAACTTGCTATTACAAATCTCTGGCATATGTGCATTCCATTACCTTGACAAGCTATGATTCAGGTAGGCCAACAAGTAGGGCATTCATGGATTTAGCATTGCATGTGAACTCCATATTATAATATTTGGTAACCACTGTTGGAGACCCTTGATCTTCATCTTCCACATCATCCCACACATCAGCACCAAGTGATTGAATGCAAGGCTTCATCCTTACCTTCCAAAACACATAGTTTGTTCCATTGAACTTAAGTGCCATGTCGGTAAAATTTCCTTCCTAGTTTTCCATGGTCCTTGATCTTTATTCCAACTATTAAATTGATCTGAAGTAACATGGATATGATACCAATTATTGGAAAGCAGGAAAATACTAAAAGGGGGGGTGAATCAATATTATAGCAATTTTTTACCACTTTAAAGCTTTCTTTTACTTTGTGCAAAAACACTACGACACCATTAAATGCTTCAAAATTTTATTTAAATAAAAATGATAGGAAATAATAAAACAATCTCAATGGAACCAACAAATAAAAATTAAATGTTCAAAACTACTCTTCAATTCATTCATAGGGCAAGCGAAAACTTGTTATTACAAATATCTGGCTACAACGAAGCTACAACTCCCTGATTTATCAACTTCTAAATGGAGCTACAACCCCAACTATTTATCAGCACCTACTAGAAGGAGCACCAACCCCTGATTTTTCAAGCTACAACTTGCTTGACACTCAATGACTCATCTTTCATCCATTTTTACACTAGATCCATGAATGCTTTCTTTTCTTTCAAAAATAATTAAATTCCTCAATCACCAACACCTTTATAAATATATGATCACTGATAAAACACTAGCATCTTCTTCACAACTCACTCAAAGAACTCACATCACTTCTTTGTCCCAAAAAAATTTCTCAAGTCTGCTTATAAATAATTTTTAACTTTATAATTTTGGCCTCTTTTATTTTCTTGTATTGTTGAATGAAACCTTATTTTTGCCTTTGTATTTCTCATCTCAATCTTCTAGATGTCTTTTATAATTTCTCATACCTTAACCATCATTTTCTGCAGGTTGAACTGAGTTTATTTTATAATTTTATCAATTATGGTCCTTTAATGGGTTTTAGCTAGGTTTTTCCAATTGTATCTGTAGTTAACAGTAGCCTTAGCTACCAAGACTTGAAGTACATTATTTTTACTTAAGCCCCTTTTTATTTGGCCTTTTACCTCTTTTTCTGACATAAGACTGGGTCTTCATGACCATCATCTAGGTCTTTTAGGCACTAAGCCCTTTTTAATCCCTTCGCGAGCCAAATTCCTTTGTTAATGACTTTGCTTCATTGGTCTTGTCTCTATGCAAAATGACCAAAGGTTGGCACTAAGGCTAAAGCTCCCAAGCCAAACACTCTGTATATTTGTACCTTTATTATTCTATCATGCCCCTAGTCCATTTCTACATGAAATGACCAAGGGTCAGGTATTTTCCCATAACCCTTTCTATCCCGGCGCATCGCCTCTCGACAAATTCCATTGCACCCATTTTATAAACCGTCGAGGTCTACCTGTCAAGTCAACGTGTCCCATGGGCACTTCCCCAATGCCTTTTTAATTGGTTTTTGTTCTAACACAACAGTGTCAATGTGTAAATACTGACATGTCTCAGATCTCGATTCCCAGCGCTTCTTATTTGTAACTCTTAACAATCCATCGAGCTCCATCCAGCAGGATGACATAACTCTGACATCATTTGTGCTATGTATCAGCCTATGATAGGTGACATGTGTCACTAAAAAATAGGCCCTTCGTCTGACTAAAAATTCCAAATATGACTATCACGTGTCCACCATTGAATGGCTTATACTGACATCATCACTTCCATCATCCAAGTCAATTGTATGATGCCACCTGTTGTGTCGAGGAGGGAGAAAGTGTCATCAAATCCTTCATTTTGCAAGTTATTTCTTTATAAAAAAATTAAACAAAAACCACCAAGTTCAAGCTATTTGTTTTTTTTCCAGGTCGTATCTCTTATTTCTCATTTCTTATCATGCTTTCAGGACTTCCTCTCTGGGCTCGCCCTCAATAGGATGAATTCTCGGAGTGGGAAACTCTGTTTATTTCTTATTGGATGGCAAATTGTTGTCGTGTCCTAGCATCCACTGCCCAATCCATTACTTTTGTGCACTCTTTGAAATACTCTGAGGTGCATCAGATGGGGTAGGCCTGCTAGGATGGTGTCACCATTTGGCATCATTCCTCTCCTGCACTATCGTGGCGCTTAAACTTATGCGTCATAACCATACCATTGGGTATTTCCATTGGGTGATCTCGACCAGGTGGGCTCCACCTGAGCCAATAGAAATTATCTCTTCTACTTTGTTGTTGGCCATGTCTGCCTGATCCGAATTTAGTAGCTCTACCACTGTTTCCGCTAGGTTTGGCACTTCTACTAACTTCAGCTATACGGCAAAACTATTTTGCAATGCCTTTATCTATGTTAACTTTGACTCAAGGTCACCAAACTTTGACTGGCTCTATATTTTGGTCCAGGAGATAATTTTTGAAATTTTGTATACCACTGGAAATCTCTTTCAGAGCTTTATCCATCTACGTGGTATTTTCCTATGTTTGAGGTCATACGTTGCACTAAAATTATCTCCAACTATCAAAAACACCATCATCCATGTTGCTCATTTTATCTTCTGCTTATGCTTGGAACTGTATCTCCTAAGGCCTCTCCTTTCCACCTGTGGTCATTTCTTGACATCAATAGATACACTTTTTCCATCAATGACAACTTTTTTCCAGAAAATAGAAGTAGCAGATAAGAAAAAATATGAGGCAAAAAGAAAGGTATGAATTGTTCACAGAGGGGATAAGTTTTGTCCTTCACCACAACGCTGAATTTTCCATAGAGTAGGGTCGAACTCTACTCCTCAACATAGGGAAAATTTCTATCACAGAGGAGTCAAGTTCCACATGTATCAATTTTTTCATAGGGGGCCGAATTCCACAAGTCTGAATCCATTCACAGGAGGCCAAGTTTCCTTAAAGAGGCTGAATTTTGTGCTACTAGGAGGCCAAAATATGATCTATAAAGTGGCCAATTTCTTGTTCGAAAAGTTAGACCAAGTTCTGCTCCAAAATCTGATCAAAAGACCCTTCAATAAGCTTTAATCCTATTTTCATGATATATGAACCTCTACACTCCTTCCTCGAGTATGAATGCTTATTGTCTTGCTTCATGAAGTTAGTATACAAATGAGGTACAAAACACTCTTATTTATATTGTTCAAGTCACCCCTAACTGAACCAAGTTTCCCTCAAGCAGGGCCAATTTTGCATAGGATAAGATAAGTGGATTTTTTACTTTAGAAAATTAATTCCTCCTTAAGGGAGAGGGGTTAAGGGGCATCCTATACCTCATTGGAAAGGGATTAAATTGATCTTTATGCCTATGTTATTTTCATCTTTAGCTATACATCATTTGATATCAATAACAATTATTTTCTAAGAAATCTCCCCCTTTGTTATTGATGGAAACATTACTCAAGTTCCAATTTTTTATACTACTCCCCCTTTGAGATCAGTAGCAAAGAAATTCTTTATTGGATGAAAGAGAGATGACCCCCATCTTTTGGAAAATATATTCAAATGCTTCTTGAGGTAGGGGTTTTGTGAAGATGTATGTAATTTGTTCCTTAGTGCTAACATATTTCATTTTGATGTTCTCATTAGCAACCTACTCTCGATGAAAGTGGTACTTGATTGGAATATGCTTCATTTTTAAGTGCATGAATGGGATTTTTGAGAGACATATTGCATTGGTATTGTGACTTGTCACATAAGATAGTGATGGGTTGATTTATATATATTTTGACATCCTTCAAGGATTCCTTCATCTAGAGTATTTGTGTACAATTTTCTATTGCTACAATATATTTGGCTTCAATTTTGGAAAGAGATATGGACAATTGTTTCTTTCTAAAACAATATACAAGACAATCTCCTAAGAAAAATGCATTTTTGTCGATGCACTTCCAGTCATCAATGCTTCATGCCCAATTTTCATAAGTGTATATTATCAATATAATATTTGTTCTCTAAGGATACCATAGTCCAAAATGAGAAAATTTCCGAGAAAATTTGTGACTCATTTCATTATTGTCGCTGCCAAAAATCAGATCATCCATGTATACCGATGTGTTTAGAAAATTTTCTTCATCCATATTCATGTAAAGGTTACTTCCTGCAACTCCTCTCTTGAAGCCTTGTTTTTGAATAAAATGGTCAAGTCAATCATACCAAGCTCTTGGAGCTTTTTTTAATCCATACAAGCCCTTCTTCAATTTGAATATGAAGTCTTTATTTTCCGACAAGTCAAACACTTATGGTCATTCCATGTACACTTCTTCTTTTAAGATACCATTTAGAAAGGTTTACTTTACATCCATCTAATAAAATTTGAAGACTTTTGAACATGCAAATTCTAAGAACATCCATATGACTTCTAGTCTGGAAGCTAAAACAGGTCTCTTCAAAATCAGTTCCTTCAATTTGAGTGTATCCCTTACACATCGATCTTGCTTTCTTGCTAATGAATTGTCCATCTTCATTCATTTTGTTCTTGAACACCCACTTGGTTCCTATGACATTTTTATTCTTTGGACGAGGTACAAGTTCCCATGTTCCATTCTTTCGATTTGGTACATCTCCTCTTCCATTCCATGTACACTTCTTCTTTTAAGATACCATTTAGAAAGGTTTACTTTACATCCATCTAATAAAATTTGAAGACTTTTGAACATGCAAATTCTAAGAACATCCATATGACTTCTAGTCTGGAAGCTAGAGCAAAGGTCTCTTCAAAATCAATTCCTTCAATTTGAGTATACCAATCTTACCTTGTTTATGATGAATTGCCCATATTCATTCATTTTGTTCTTGAACACCCACTTGTTTCCTGTGGCATTCTTTTCCTTTGGGCAAGGTACAAGTTCCCATGTTCCATTCTTTTGAATTTGGTTCATCTCCTCTTCCATTGCTTTTATCCTTTGTAGATCCTTACTTTTTTGAGTGAAATCCTTTGGTTCTATGTGGGACAACAAAGCGATATCACTCCTTGTTGGTGTGTTTTTCATCCTTCTTCATGTTTGTACTTCTATGTCCATATCTCCTATAAATTTTTCTTCTATATGATCCTTATGTAAAAACTTGAAGGTTTTCTTTGATGGAATTTAAATTTGTTCCTCCTTTTTATCTTCTGGATCTTGCTCTTCTTTTGCTACACCTTCCTGTTCTGTAAGGATAAGGCCTTATTCATTTTTTAGATATGATTCTTTTTTAGGAAGAGTATCATGTATATTTACATCAATGCTTTCTACCACCTTCCAAAGATAGTCATTGTAGCATTTGTAGGCCTTGGTTCTTAATGAATATTCAAGAAAAAATCCTTCATCAATGAAAGAATCAAAATTTCCTAGTGAATTGTCATTTTTCTTCATAAATCATTTGCTTCCAAATATTATGAAGTGTTTTATAAAAGTGGGTATTCCTTTCCATAGATCATATGGAGTTTTATCATTGTTTTCCTAGATTTGTGCCCTATTTAGGATTTATATTGTTGCTCGCCTCCTTATAGAATTTAAAAAGTATGTTAGCTTCCAATAACATTGTTCTTGCAGTCTCTTGTACATAGATGTTCTTTGTTTTTGCCACTACATTTTGTTGTGGATTCCTACCAACAGAAAGCTTCCTCTTATTCCATGTTTTTCATAGAAATCATTGAATTCTCCTCAGGTAAATTCTCCACCTATATTTGATCTTTAAGCATTTGACCTTTAACTCACTTTAATTTTCAACTGCTACCTTGAAATTTTTAAAACAATCTAGTGCTTCTCATTTATATTTAAGAAAACATACCCAAATCATTCTAGCATAATCATATATGAATAACATAAATTAACTTTCTCCTTGCAGTGTTGGAGTTCTGGTTGGGACGCACAAATATTTATGTACAATTTCCATAATCATTCATGTTGAATGTCCCTTTGACTTGAAATTGGTCCTAGTTTTATTTCCATTTTAGCATGGTAAAGTTGGTTTTGATATTTTGGGGATATCTCTTATTACTTTAGTTTTGTTGATCTTCACCAAGTTATCAAAGCTTAGATGTCCCAGATGTTTGTGCCATATCCAACTTTAATTTGATTGACTCATGTAACATATTTCTTCTTAAATTTCACTAATAATGTATACATTTTTTCTATTCTTACTCCTTTTCCTACTAGTTTTCTTGAAGACAATTTCCTTATTTCACAGTGTTTGGCACAAAAAATGAGATCATGTCCTTAATTACATATTTTTCTAACACTCAACAATTTATGCTTGAGGATTTCAACATATAGGACATTTTTTCTTTGGCTTTACCATTATTGAGACTTATTGTGCTTGTTCCAAAAATTTTATTAGATCCATTATCTTCGAAGGTCATATTTACATCCTTTTATTTGCTTAATGAGATGAACTTCTTTGGTCACATGTCATGTGTCTATAAAATCCACTATCTGCAAACCATTGAATTTTCTTATTTTTAGAATACATAACTAGACCACATTTCTCTGTGTTTATTTTTGGTAGCTTGGGAGGTACTCCAAGCCCTAGGGTTCGGGGTTTGGAGGTTGGAGCGCCACAATAGAGCATTATGGTATTAGGACCCAAAGTGTGGGATTTTCACCCAAGCTTGTGGGTGTAAATCTGTGATTGTTTTTGGACATGTGATGGATGGAGATGATAGAGGACATTGAGAGGAATCCAATGCAACAAAAATCATCAAATTATGAGTTTACGATGAGTTATGAATTTTTTAATGGAGTTGTGGGTTAATGTGGCACCAAATGGAGTTCAGATTGAAATTTTTGAGTGCCACAAGTCATGTCTTAACACCATCTCATTGTAGAAAATCCACATAGACTCAATTATCTTGTAATATGCTAAAACAAAATACTTGAATTTATTCTACAAATTGCGGAAACTAATTATGATTTCACAATCACATGAACAAGAAAGAGAAAGAATTTCAAACTCAGAACACAAAGATGTATCTTGGGAAAGCCTCAGCTAGATAACCCCACTATATGTATATTGCATTAAGTCAATAATATGAAACAATACAATGTTTCTCTCATGCTTGAGAGCTTTCTACACTATCTTTGACTGTCTCACTCTGATCTAAGCAAGTTTGGCCCAATAATTAACCAATACCTTGCCCCTGTCTGACCATCTTTTCTCACTCATTCCTAAGGGAATTGAACCCCTATTAATTAGGAAATTCCCACTAATTTATTTCGCAATACATCGAAGGAATATTTATGACTTCATGCATGATTTGTACAATTTTCTAACTATACAACTGATAGTTTACTTCCCTTTAACTCCAATCTCAACTAGGTCTTCCTTAGAACTTACATGCAACAAATATTTATAGGAATTGTCAATTATTTGATTGATCATTGCATGTGAATTAAATCAGATTTAATTTAATGGACCTGTGAGTAGCTCATCCATCAATTAGAACTAGTTAAATTTATTTTAACTCAAATAATTATGTTAAACAATTACAACTCAAAATAAATTGTAACTAGACCCCCTAAAAATTAGAGTGAACTCTACATGCCTCCAGTTTGACCCCCAACTCAAATTGACTGAACTAACTAGGTCTTCCTAATTTAGTTAACTCATAAAAGTTGTCATGTGATGTGGAATTACAATTTACTTCTAATTTAATTAAGGGAAAATTAAATTAGAAGCCTCTTCTTGTTCCTAATTTCAACACCCAAGTGCATCAAATATCATCTAATACATCTTTGAGAAAGTCGCATGAGCAGAGGACATAAACATGGGAGAGAGGAGCTATTTTAGGGTTGTTTAGATCTCACTATAGGTCTGAGCTAATGCAGAAGGAGGAATCATTACAGGAGAGCGTTTTTAGGGATATTTTATTGTGAAATATGTGTGGGAAACCTCTATTTTGTTGATCCACGGAATTTTGTTCATCACAGGAAGCCAAAATTCTTATTTAAGCAACCAATAAGGGAGTCACGGGCCTATTTTGAAGTTGGGAGATAGAATGAGTATGTTTTGAGGATTGGAAGGCCTAAACTTGAGTTTATTTATCCCTAGGTAGGTAGCATTGAAGGGAAATAAGGAGACATAGGTAAGTCGTAGTTGTTAAGGAAGGTTTTGGAGACAGTTAGAGAAGCATAAGCAGGTTGTTGTTAGCCCTAACTAGAACCACAATTGACAATAGTGAACAGACCTACAAAACAAGTTATGTTTTGATGAGTGTTTATTGGTTTGATACTAGGTGGATGGTCCTAGTGTGGATAGAACAAGAAGCCTATAGAAGCCAAGTGTTAGGGTTGACTTGGGTAGTTATAAGCCCTAACTAGGAGCATATTTTATCATGAATTATTAATATTTGTATTGGGAACTTAGTGGTTGGAAGATGGAAAAAAGAAAGTGTCCAAGGTAGCCCTATAATAGGTGGACAAGAAGGACGTTGAAAACTATGTTTTGGGTGAAGAGTTGAAGGCCTATGTGGCACTTTGATGGACAAAAGTGACCACTAAGAAAGGCAGATTGGATAGCTCAGGTATTGGGCAGCATAAAGGAGGAAATTGATGAGCAAAAGTTCATTGTAGCATAAGTGACTTGTAGCAGTGATAATAGGCATCCCTCCTAGAGTCTCTATTTATTTTTCCTTGATAGAATAAGGAGCATCTAGTGAGCAGATCAAAAGAAAAGGACCAGTAGGACGAGATACGACATAGACGCTAAGATTTTCATTGTATCTTGTATTCTTGTACTTGTGGATATTTGAGGGCCATTATCCCTTATATGGGAGCCCTAGAATGTTGTATTATATGTTTATAATATAACGAAGTTGGGTTACATATATAGTTTTTATTGTTCATATTGTGCACATGATTTATTTACTACATTATATGTGTCACTATGAAAATTAGTGGGCTTTGAGATTCTTGGTTTGGTGTCATTAAAGATTTAAGATTATATCTTAGACACCAGGATCGTGGAAATTAAACATGGTATCAGAGAGTGTTTGAGCTACTTTGAGAGACAGTGAATCAAAAGAGTGCACATTGAAGTACAACTTAAGAGGTAGTTGGTTGCATTATAGATGAAGGGTTCACTACAATGTCGAAGTAACAGGTTGATCTCTGGTATGAGGATGGGTTGGAAGGACTATCTACCTGTAGTCCTTGGAAGGAAAGGATCATGTTGGTCTTGCAGATCAACAGGATCTGGTATTTCACTGAGAAAGCCATCAAGAATCCAACTGACCCTAAGGAGCTAGAAGTGTATGAGTAATTGCATAAAAAGGAGAGATTTATCATCCTAGGTAGTGTAAAGGACTCCCTAATACCACATTTGTCCAGGAATAACACCGCTCATGAGATGTGTATGGCTCTTCAGAATTTGTTCCAGAATAAGAATGAGAATCGGGTATTGGTATTGGAGGACAAGTTGAAGTCCCCCAATATGTTTTTAGGTGAAGGAGTGACTTTGTATCTAACAAGGTTGTCTCAGGTCAAATATGAGCTTGTTTTCTTTAGTGTGACTATTTTAGATTCTGATATGGTGAGGATTTCCTTGAAAGGATCCACTATGGATTGGAAGCCCTTCATCAAGGGGATTGTTGCTAGAGAAAAGTTGTCAAACTGGAATAGGTTGTGGGACGACTTCATTCAGGAGGATTTGCGAGACGAGGATCTTCATCCTAAGAAGAGTGGTTCAGATGATATCATGGCACTTGTAGCATGAATTAAGGGTAAGTAGAAGAAGGAATTGAGTAATATCAATTGTTTCAATTGTGGCGAGATGGGTCATTTTTTTTCGGGATGACCAATGAAGAAGAAGATGGGAGATGACGAGAAGAAGAAAGGGAAGAAGGTCTGTTAGGTCCCTATATTACTAGTATAGTCCCTTATTGTTGTTAGTGTAACCCCCTTATTTTTATTATTGTACCCTTGTAACCCCCATATTGTTATTATTGTGCCCTTAAATTATTATTGTTAGGTCGACTAGGATTACATTGTGGCCCCATGGACTCCTATATATAGAAAGGAGGTTTTGTAATTTGAATCATCCAAGAATTGTTCATTAGTGTAATGTGTTGAGGTTTCCCCCTCGAAGTGGATTATTTATAAGGCATTGATATCTCTTTTCTTATCTTTTTGGAGCTGGTTTCACAACGTTTGGTATCAAAGCTTTGAGATTCTAGGGTTTCGCTGCTCCAAACAGGTCATCATGGCATTTTCGCTATAACGTTTTTTCTACGAAGGTTCAGAATCTTAAATTTTTAGAGTGCGAAGACAAAATCCTAAGGAACATCGTTGCAAAATTTCAGAGCTTGATTCGCAATATTTTCAGAGATATGATATGTGAAAGTTAGGCCATTTTGCAGGCTCCTGAATTTAACCTAAACAGGTCATCGTGGTATTTTCATAATAACTTTTTTCTGCGAAGGTTCAGAAGCTAAAATTTTTATAGTGCGAAGCCACAATCCTAAGGAACATCTTCACAAAATTTCAGATATTGGTTCACAATATTTTCGGAGATATGATCTGTGGAATTTAGGGCTTTTTGAGGCTTCTGAATTTCATCTCAAAGAGGTGATCGTGGGAAACTATTCATAGCTCTCTCTCTGAGCATCGGATTGGAATGCTATAAAAAGTGGCCACAATTACATGGACTTTAGTTTTCGGTCTATCAATTTTAGAGCCAAAGGAGGAAACAGTGACACGTGGCAAGTCGTACAAGTTCGCTCTGCTGAACCAATCCAAAATTGGGTCATTGTGGGATATTGGACATAACTTTGCCTTGAAGAATCCAAATCAGATCAAACCTATGGAATTTGAAAGAAGCTTCATAGGGATACTACAAAGATGAATTTCAGATATTGAGGATCCGCAATTATATAGATAATTCAATTTCAATATTGAGCTCCTCAAAAGAAAGTAAAAGGTGTGTATATTGTTTTTCCGAATTGCATAAGTCTTGTTTGAAGAATCAAGTTGAATTGATTCCAAGGGAATATTGTAGAATTAATATCAGTATTGGATTCTAAAATGGCCCCTAAAAATAATTCAACACCCATTAAGCCTTTAGAAAGCTCTACTATGACTCATGAAGACAAAGAATGGCAACATAACATATCAAAATTACAAGAGAAAGTGCAACAAATTTCGCTCTCGCAAAGAGCAACAAAAAATGACATGGAAGTTTTGAAGAAAGGCATGGAAACTAAGATGGATGGTTTGAAGAAAGACATGGATGGTTTGAAGAATGGCATGGAATCTAAGATAGATGGCATGGAAGTTGGCATGGAATCTAAGATGGATGACATGGAAGTTAAGATCGATGAGAAAATGGAAAACATGAAGAATGATTTAAAAGCAAACATGGAATGTTTGAAAAAGTTGATACAAGAAATGTTTCCTAATGGTGAAAAGATAGTAGAGGAAACTCATGATGAGAACAAAATAAATTTTAATCGTGATTTCATAAAATCTAATGTTGGTGGGAAGAACCACCATATTCCAAAAATGGATATGAGTAAGTTTGATGGAAAGGATCTTGTAACATGGATACTACATATGGAGCAATATTTTGATCTCAATAATGTGCAAAACACACAAAAGGTACGCATTGCAACTTTACATTTACTACAAAATACATTTGTATGGTATCAATGGCTTTGCTCTAGTAAAAAAATTGTCACTTGGTCAATTTTTACGGAGGAAATGATATCACATTATGAGGATACAAATATCAACACCTTCTTTAGCCAATTGATAAATCTCAAACAAAGGGTTTAGTGGGGGAGCACATTGAGGACTTCCAAAAATTGAATATTAGGGTAACTGATATTCCAGAGGAACACAAGATTGATATATTCATAGGTACTTTAAAGGATAACATCCAACATGAAGTTCGCATTTTGGAACTTGAATCATTGGAGAAGGCATTCAGGTTAGCAAGAAAAATTGAATGTAAAATTATGGCGACAAGGAAGCCTACCACTCACTTCTATAAAAGAGGGAAGTTTGGCTACTCCTAGATTTCCACAACCTACAAGGGAAGCCAGGAAATATAATAAGCTCTAATGTCATGAAAAATCTTCTAAATAAAGAACAATGAGGCATAATTGCACAATTGTGCTCACTAGAAGTTCCAACATTAAAATCATCTATTTCTACAGATCTCCAAAAAGTCTTGGACAATCATTCCAAGGTGTTTGAAACTCCCAAAGGACTCCCACCTATTCGTGATCATGATCATGCTATTCATTTGATTCCAGGAAGTGTTCCTCCAAACATCGGGCCTTATAGATATCCTTACTTCCAAAAGAGTGAAATTGAACGTATGATTGCAGAAATGTTAGAGGCGGGTATAATTCAACCTAGTCAAAGTTTTTTCTCTGCTCCTGTAGTATTGGTACACAAGAAGGATGGATCATGGTGAATGTGTCCAGATTATAGGGAGCTCAATAAGCTCACCATTAAAGACAAATTTCCCATTCCTGTTATTGATGAATTATTGGATGAATTACATGGAGCAATTTATTTTACCAAGTTGGATCTTCGTTCAGGATATCATCAAATTAGAATGAAGACTGAAGATATTCCGAAAAAATCATTTCGAACTCATGAGGGTCATTATGAATTTTTGGTCATGCCTTTTGGCCTTACCAATGCACCTTCTACATTTCAAGGGTTGATGAATTCCATTTTCAAACCCTTCCTTAGAAAATTTTTTCTAGTATTTTTTGATGATATACTAATCTACAGCAGGTCTTGGAAGGATCATGTTGAACATGTTGACAGGGTGCTCAAACTATTGCGGGAGAAACAATTATATGCAAAAAAATCCAAATGTTTCTTTGGAGTACAAGAGGTGGAATATCTGGGTCATATTGTATCTCACGAGGGTGTTAAGGTAGACCCTAACAAAATTAAAGCCATTAAGGAATGGAAAGTCCCCACAACCATAAAGCAGTTGCAAGGATTTCTCAGGTTAACAAGGTATTATCAAAATTTTGTTAAGAATTATGGGAGAATAGCAGCACCTCTAACAACATTATTGAAGAAAGATGCATTTTCATGGACTCCTGAAGCAACTAAGGCCTTTGAACATCTTAAAGAGGCAATGTGCCTAGCACCAATCTTAGCTACACCAGACTTCACAAAAACCTTTATTGTGGAATGTGATGCCTCAGGAAATGGAATTGGTGTTGTTTTAATGCAAGAAGGAAGACCCATTGCTTTTGAAAGTCGTCCAATCAAAGGAAAGTATTTACAGAAACCTATTTATGAGAAGGAAATGTTAGCAATACTGCATGCACTAAAGAAATTGAGAACTTACCTAATGGGAAGACACTTCAAGGTAAAAACTGATCATGATAGTCTTAAACACTTTTTGGAACAAAGACTATCTTCAGAAGAGCAACAAAAATGGGTCACAAAGATGTTGGGTTATGAATTTGAAATAATATACAAAAAAGGAAAGCTTAATGTTGTTGCAGATGCACTCTCAAGAAAGAATGAAGAGGTGGAAGCATTGCTTTGTGCCATTTCTATTATCCAGCCAGATTGGATAACCAAAGCAAGAGATGAATGGAAGAAGGACAAAGATGTATGGACACTCATTCAAAAGTTGCGGCAAGATCCTAGTACATCTGATACATTTAGTTGGAAAAATGATTCCTTATGGTACAAAGATCGCTTATATCTTTGTAAGAATTCCCAACTAAAACAAAAGATTCTTCTGGAATTGAACACTTCTCCTTTAGGAGGACACTCAGGATTTTTAAAAACTTACCACAGGGTGAAGAAAGAATTTTTTTGGGATGGCCTTAAATCTGATATTCAAAAGTTTGTGGCGAAATGTTTGGTTTGCCAGCAGAATAAAGTGGAAACAATTAAGACCCCGGGACTTCTACAACCTTTATCCATTCCAAGTCAACGTTGGGAGGAGATTTCAATGGATTTTATCACGGGTTTACCTAAGTCCGAAGGAAAGAGTGTCATCATGGTGGTAGTTGATAGACTTACCAAGTATGCACACTTTTGTGCATTATCTCATCCATTTAAAGCAAGTACGGTTGCTACTACATTTATGGACACAATTCAAAAGCTACATGGAAACCCAAGGGTTATTGTGAGCGACAGAGATCCCATTTTTACTGGAAATTTTTGGACGGAGTTATTTTCTTGTTTGGGTACTCAATTAGCTCATAGCTCATCTTATCATCCTCA
Organism: Pinus albicaulis; assembly: GCA_034641835.2. Taxonomy (NCBI): domain Eukaryota; kingdom Viridiplantae; phylum Streptophyta; class Pinopsida; order Pinales; family Pinaceae; genus Pinus; species Pinus albicaulis. The sequence continues at coordinate 102,761,366 of CM076574.1, read as the reverse complement.
ATCCGATGGTCAAACCGAGATAGTAAATAAATGTTTGGAAGGATATCTTCGTTGTTTTGTATCTGATAAACAAACACAATGGGTCAAGTGGTTACCTCTCGCTGAATGGTGGTATAACATTTCCTTCCATACTGCAGCAAAAATGACCCCATTTATGGCACTTTATGGATATCATCCACCATCCATCACATCATCTTTAAGAGAAAATTTGAAGGTTCAAGCAGTGGAAGATCACATCGAGCATCAACAAGAAGTTCTCCAGCTCTTAAAGGATAACCTGAATTTGGCACAAAATCGAATGAAACAACAGGCAGATCAACATCGCAGCGAGAGAAGTTTTGATGTAGGAGATTGGGTATTTTTGCGGCTACAACCATACAAACAAATGTCCCTCAAGCAAGCTAAGAAGGATAATAAATTATCGCCAAAGTACTATGGTCCTTACAAGGTGTTGCAAAAGATTGGTACTATGGCATACAAATTGGAGCTTCCTGCTTCTTCGCGAGTACATCCAGTTTTCCATGTTTCATGCTTAAAGAAGGTTATAGATGAAAATCTTCCAGTTCAAACAATATTGCCAAAACTTGATGAGGAAGGAAAAATCATATTGGAACCTGAAGCGGTCATGGAAACAAGAACTCGACAACTACGGAATCGATCAATTTCAGAGTATCTCATCGAGTGGAAGAACTTACCCACTGAAGATTCTACATGGGAGGATGATAATTTTATACAGAAGCACCCAGAGCTACTCAAGCATTGAGGACAACACTTTTTTGAAGGAGAGGGGCATGTTAGGTCCCTATATTACTAGTATAGTCCCTTATTGTTGTTAGTGTAACCCCTTATTGTTAATATTGTACCCCTGTAACCCCCATACTGTTATTATTGTGCCCTTAAATTATTATTGTTAGGTCAGCTAGGATTACATTGTGGCCCCATGGACTCCTATATATAGAAAGGAGGTTTTGTAATTTGTATCATCCAGGAATTTTTCATTCATGTAATGTATTGGAGGTTGCCCCCTCGAAGTGGATTATTTCTAAGGCATTGATATCTCTTTTCTTCTCTTTTTGGAGCTGGTTTCACAACAAGGTCGTCGGTGTTGCAACTTGAGTTGAGATAGATGTTGTCATTTAGAGGTTGGAGGAGGGGGAATTTTCTATGATCTCTCATTTTTCACAGGGTACCATTGATGAGGATGCATGGTATGTGTAAAATGGTGTGTCGAAACATATGATAGGGTCACAAGATGTATTTGAGACTATAGCTGAGTAGGACTCAAATTTTCACATGGTATTGGGTGACAAGGTTCAGAAGGAGATTCGAGGATCGGGATCTCCGTCATTTAGGATGGAGTCAAGATAAGTGATGTGGGTCAAGTATGTAGTTTTTGTACCAGGACATAGATATAGCGTCATTTCTGTCTCAGTGATCGAGAATAAGGGGTTTGAGGTCTTATTCTGGAATGTGAAGGAAAGTTTCAGGCCCAGAGGCTCTAGCTCTAGAGTTATTATGATTGGAGTTAGAGAGCATGTTCTATATAGGCTGGCATGCAAGCTTATGGATCATGGGAAGAAGAAGCACAAGGACTAGGTGCAAGCTCTAAAGAAGCAGGTGCAAATGTAGGCTTCAAAGGAGAAGGTACAACTTCCAGATAAAAAATTCCAAGTTCTAGAGGCTTAGGGAGAGTTTAGTTCTAAAGGTATTTTTCAAGTTCAAAGGGAGAATTTGCAGCCCAAGAAGAGTGTGTGGTCAGTGGGGAGCAAGGGTGATCCTACATCTTCCAAGAAGGAATCATGGAGTGAGTGGAATACATTCTAGGAGAAGAAGAAGAAGAATGATGCTTCCAATGAAAGTGACACTTACGAGAGAGATGTATTTCATGCTACATGCATTTTTGTAGTTGTGAATGTTAGGATTTGGGTGAGTGTTGTGAGTAGTAATTATTATGGTGAGCTAATTCCTAGTCTTGTAAGTACCTCCCTCACTAAGAGGGAGTGTTTATTTTTGGTAGCTTGGGAGGTATTCCAAGCCCTAGGGTTCAGGGTTTGGAGGTTGGAGCGCCACAATAGAGCATTGTGGGATTAGAACCCAAGTGTGGGATTAGAACCCAAACTCGTGGGTGTAATTTCGTGATGATTTTTGGACATGTGATGGATGTAGATGATAAAGGAAATTGATATGAATCCAACACAATAAAAATCACTGAATTCCTAGTTGTATATGATGAGTTATGAATTTTTTAACGGAGTTGTGACTTAATGTGGCACCAAATGAAGGTCAAATTGAAATTTTGGAGTGCCACAAGTCATGTCTTAACACCACATGAAATTGTATATATAGGAGTGACATTGGAGGTCATTCCTCTCCATCCCAAGTGCATCAAATCTCATCCAATACATCTCTGAGGTAGATGCATGATCAGAGGCCATAAACATGGGAGAGAGGAGTTATTTTAGGGTTGTTTGGGTCTCACTACAGGTCCGAACTATTACAGAAGGAGGCTGCATTATAGGAGAGTGTTTTTAAGGTTGTTTTATAGTGAAATATGTGTGGAGAACCTCTATTTTGTTGAGCCGCAAAATTTTTTTCATCACAGGTAAACAAAATACTTGTTTGTGTAGCCAAAAAGGGCATCGTAGGCCTGTTCTAAAGTTGGGAGACAGACCGAGTGTGTTTTGAGGACTAAAAGGCCTAAAATTGGGTTGATTTCTCCCTAAGAAGGTAGAATTTAAGGGAAGGAAGAATACAAAGGTAATTCGCAGTTGTTAAGGAAAGTTTTGGAGACAGTTAAAGGAGTTGGAGTAGGCTGGTATTAGCCCTAACCATAACCATAATTGATAGCAGTTGAAATACCTACAAAACAAGGTATGTTTTGATGGGTGTTTGTTGATTTAATGCTAGGTGGATGGTCCTAGTATGGATAGAGTAGGAAGCCTAGAATACGGAAATGCTGCGCGGCGTTTAACTTTGAGTAGTCGAATCTTTGGTCTTCACCTTCGCTCGAGGCTGCTGGCCTATCATGGCCCCTCCAGGTGCTGCTTCGGAGGGCACCAACGAACAATCTACAACAAATGCTTTCTCTGCTTTGGTTAAATCCTTACAGCCCCAACGACCTCGCCCTGCGCTTTCGAAGTTTGTTAAGAAGTTAGATGGGTTGCAAGAGGTCGAGCTACCTCCTACACTTCCACGAATGGCTGCGCTCTCACTAGCTGAACGGGGACTTATCGGTCAATTCACTGGCCTATGGCCATCATTGAAAACATTTCAACGATGGATTGAAAGAAATTGGGCAGACAAAGTAAATGGTAAAATCTCCATTCGTTTCTACGGGAAAGGTTATTATACATTCCATTTTGAATCTAGAGCAGACAAGGACTTAATCTTCAGAAATGGTCCATATTTCATGGACTCTCATGGACTGTATCTGAACAAATGGACTCCAGACTTCAATCCTGAGTTGGATGTCCCTAATGCAGTCCCGGTCTGGGTCCGGCTTCCGTATCTCCCGTTCCACTGTTGGGGAGATGACTCGATTCGAGCCATCGGTAATGTTGTTGGGAAATACATTAACTAAAGCGAGCCTAAGGATAATATGCAGGCATGTGCGTGTATATGTGTTGAAGTTGATCTCGGCAAGGGTCTTCCAGAGGCAATCAGACTAAAGGTGGATGATTGGACGCACATTCAACAACTGGACTACGAACAAATTCCCTTTAAATGCAAGGTATGTCACGAATACGGCCATTTTTCCAATCACTGCTCTAAACTAGATAATGATGAACCTGCTCAATCTGAGGAACAATGGGAAACTGTAAAAAAGAAGAAGACTGCAACTGGCCCGAAAGAAAATTATGAAGCTGCTCCTCCCAAAGCTGCCCCTCCCAAACGATCCCTTTCATCAGCTCCTCCCAAATCTTCTACCTCAGCAGCTCCTCCCTCCTCTTCCTCCCTAGGCCCTCCCATCATTCCCAACCCGAGCCCAACCTCTGATTCTCCTTTGAACTCCTTAAACCCCTTTGGCGCCCTCTCTCTCCCTGAAAATGATCCCCTGATTTCCCTCGAAAATGATCCCCCCATCCTATTTACCCTTTCTCAATCCTCTCCCTCCCACTCCCTTGATCCCCCCCCATCTCGATCAACCAGGAGCTCCTCGAAAGAGCATGGAGTTAATAAAGAATCTCAAAAAAAACCTGGCAGGAAATCTAGAAAACAGCAAAGGGATGAAAACACCCAAAAAGATATTGCCATGGGAACTCAAAATCCCATAGAAACTTATATATTGGGTCAAAATAGCAAAGAAACAACACAAAAGGAGCAAGGGGGACGAGCATCTCTCTGAATCCCACATACTCAATGATGAAAGTTATATCATGGAATTGTAGGGCACTGGGGCACCCCTCTAAAACTACTGCCCTAAAAGATCTTATAGATCATGAGAAGCCAGGAATATTAATGATTCAGGAAACTAAACAAAGACTACAAGAGATAAAAGGAATTATAGATCAACTTAGACATTACGATGGACATATATGTGAAGCAAGAGAAGCTTCCGGTGGAATCACCACTATTTGGAACAAAAATGTTTGGACATGCACATCCAACACTATCAGTCAATTTTGGGTCAAAGTCACATTAGAAAAGCAAGCAGAGCACAAACAAATAGTCATCTATAATATTTATTCACCGAACCATTTCAGAGACAAAGAGCAGTGTTGGGCCACTCTACAAGAAGACATCCAAGCTGAAGACAACAGCAATATCATCCTTGGGGTAGATCTCAATCTTATATTACATTCCAATGGGAAAAGAGGAGGTATCTTTACATTTGATCCTTATAGAGCAAAGCTGGAAGACATCATGCAAGAGTACGATTTAGTTGATATCATTCCAAAAAACCGGAGGTACACTTGGAATAATCGCAGACTGGGCAAAGATAACATAATGGAGCGGCTTGATAGAATTCTGATAAACACCACTCTTCTCTCCGAGTTCTCCACAACTTATGCTGCAATTCTTCCTTATTTAGCTTCCGATCACTACCCCACCAGCATTGTCCTTGAGACACATTGTCCTTTGGGGCCGTTGCCTTTTAAATATAGCTCTCTATGGCGCAGCAATCCAATTGTGGATCAGATTGTTAAAGCAGCCTGGCAGCATCACATAGAAGGATCACCGGGGTTCATTTGGGAATGTAAACTGAAAAGTACAAAACATGCCTTGAAGGAATGGGTGAAGTAGCATTATAAAGAACCAGAAAATGCCAAAGCTAATCTAAAAAATAAATTGAAAGAAAATCACAAAAAAATAGAGGAGAATGGGCTCTCCCAAGAGGATAAAGCACTAGAAAGTGATTTATATTATCAGTTATACCGTGTCAATAGAGAAGAAGAGCAGAAGTGGAGAATACAGTCAAGACAGCTTTGGCTTCAAGGAGGAGATAAAAATTTTGCTTTCTTCCATAAGCAAGCAACTGTCAGGAAAGTCAGAAATAATGTCACCATGATCATGATGAGGAAGGCCTTCCTCAAAAAACCCAAGAAGCTATCAAAAAAACAGCCTCAGACTATTATAGCTCTCTTTTAACACAAATAAAGGAAACAGAGGATTATTCAGATCTCCTACAGCACATGCCCAAAGGAAGCAGTGAGGATATCAACGCAGATTTGACTAAAGAAATCAATGAAGAAGAAATACAAAATGCCATATGGGCGCTTCAGCCAGATAAAGCCCCAGGTCTAGATGGCTTCCCAATATGTTTCTATAGAACATACTGGAGAACAATTAAAAAATACCTTGTCAAGATGCTAAGATGGACTCAACGCAATAGAAAAATAGGAGGGTTTACTAATGCCACCCATCTTGCCCTTATTCCTAAAGAAAATCGACCCTTGTCTTTTTCTCGTTTTCGACCCATATCGTTGTGTAACTCATCTTACAAAATCTTGACAAAAATCTTGGCTACACACCTTAAACCTCTCCTCCCCTCTCTCATTTCTGAAAACCAAGGAGGTTTTTTGGCCAATAGACAAATCTAGGACTCTATCCTTCTTGTCCAAGAGGCCATACATTCCAGTCAAGCAAGAAAAGAGAAAGGCTTCATCTTAAAGTTAGACTTAGCCAATGCCTTTGACCGAGTCAGACACTCCTTCCTATTTGTTGTTCTAGAAAAAATGGGATTTTCCACAACCTTCATCAGTCTTATTAAAGCCTGCATCACAGGCCCTTGGATCTCCCCTCTTATTAATGGTATACCTGGACCATCCTTCCAATCTACTCGAGGAATAAGACAAGGCTGTCCGCTTTCACCTTATCTCTTTATATTGATGACTGAATCCTTCAGCAGAGCTCTGGATTTCAACCGTCGTATGGGCCTCATCACCGGAATTAAATTTGATAATGGAGTCAAGAACATCAACCATTCTCAGTTTGCTGACGATACTCTACTAATGGGGGGAGCCTCAAATATCATAGCCAGCCGCTTCAAAGCTCTCCTAGATAAATACATGAGCTATTCTGGAGGCTTGATAAATTACCACAAGAAGTATATATATGGGTGGAACGCTTCGGCACAAACTCTTCATAGAATTGCTAATACTTTTGGAGTTCCTTGTAAGCTGGACTGGGAGCATTTTACCTATCTGGGCATGCCAGTGAGTGCCGAAAACCTGAAAGCTGCTGCCTGGGAAGTTATTATTGATAAGATGAAAAGGAAGGTACAGCAATGGGGCACCTCTTGGCTTAATCCAGCAGGGCGCCTCATCCTTCTTAAAGCAGGTCTCTCTTCCCTGCCCTTGTATTTCTTTACACTCATGCAAGCCCCTGCCAGTTTTCACAATAAAATGGATGCTCTCCTTTGTCACTTTCTTTGGCAAAGGGGGAGAACAGAAACAAAAAAATATAATCTGGTAAGCTGGAAGCAGGTCATTCAACCGCACGAGAAAGGAGGGCTAGGAATCAGATCTTCTAAACTTCTAAACCTTACCTTTACTGGCAAACTTGTTTGGAGACTCATAACTGGCAAGAATGCTTGGTGGAAGATAGTTCTAGAAAAAAAAATATCTCGGCTTCCCAAGGCATCAGCTTTTGGAACATGAGCTCCCTAACAGAACGTGCTCAAAAATCTGGAGGATGTGTAAGAAAGCTATACCATTTCTTGAACAAAACACTTCCAAAGTGCCCAAAGGCGGCAGCCACATTAGAATTGGGGATGATAAAATAATGGGGCAACAGCCCATAAGTCGATGGCCTGGTACACAACAGATTCTAGCTTTTTTTAACAGCACAGGGATTCAAACTCCGGATCAGATCTCTCAATGGGATGCCCACTCTCATACCTGGAAAGGCTGGACCTTCCCACGCATACCTGCAGATATAGAAATCAGCCTCATCAATCTGCAAGACCATCTTCATGGTATAGCTCCTTCCAAACGCTTCGTTGCTGATGATTTTCGATGGGATCCATCAGGTACTATCTATACCATTAAGGCTGCCTACCATCAGATTTGCAACATCGATTTTCCCATGACTATTTGGGCGCAGTGGAGATTAGTTTGGAAGGCAGAATCTCTTCCAAAAATTAAATTCTTTCTATGGATCCTCCTAAGAGGGAAAATCCTCACCTTTGAGAACCTTAGAAAGCGAGGAATAATCGGGCCATCTCGCTGTCCAAATTGTCAATCTGATGAAGATACAAGCCAACATCTATTCATAGACTACCCATTTGCCATAGCTTGCTGGAAGGAAGCTTTTCGGAGCCACAATATTCCTTGGGCGCCTAGCACTAGCATCTTTGAAGCACTGCACATATGGAAAAAAAGCTACCCATGGAAAAAAAAAACAAATAACATTGCTCGAAGGGTTTGGAATGCCTTACCCTGTACTCTTCTATGGAACATCTGGTTGGCAAGAAACCGCATGATCTTCAAAGGTAAAGAAACCAACGTCAGAAAGCTCTACACCAAAGCTTGGAGTCTCAATTTGGAAGCTCTATCCACAAAATGTCAAGGGCAATTGAACACGTTGGACCTCCATGTTGAAGAAATAAATTATATAGGGTATCTTCTAGACAGAAACAACATAGCACAAAATAGAAGCAATCCCAGTAGCAGAACCAATTCCAGGTATAGCTGGAAACTCAGGATGAAAGAAGAGGAATTTGCACGATGGCTCAAGAATTGCAATACTCATTATCTCTTTTTCGATGGCACCTCCAAGTCCAACCCAGAATGGCTGGGGCTGGAGGACTCATCTGTAATGGTAATTGTGATGCTTTAATTGAATATGAATGGGGACTAGGTACTTTATCTAATAACAGAGCAGAAGCATTAGCCCTCTACCAAGGTCTGCTTCAGCTACAGAGACTTGGCATAAACACAGTTGTAATAATTGGAGATTCAGCCATTGTAATTAGTTTGATGGTCTGCAACAGAAAAGCCCCCAACTTGATTCTACAGCAAATCATAGGGCGATGCCAAACTCTTGATCAGCAGATGAAAGGGAACCTCTTTTACCATGTTCTTCGCTCCCTCAACAAAGAAGCTGATGAACGGGCAAACAGAGAAAGTTCTCATACTATTGGAAACCTTTGATGTAATGGCGCTGATCAACATTTTTTCCTGCCATGAACAGATTTATACTCCTTAGCAGTTTCTTCCCACAGCAGATCTCTGCTCTTGGACTCTGAAAAACCTTGCCTAGCTCCTTTGCAAAGTCTCACATTACAGCTATTTATCCTTTGGATATGATTCCCATAGATGTAATCTCTGCAGATTCAAAATCTTACTACCTCTGTGACGTTCCATTAAGCTCTGCGCCCCCTCCTATGCATTCCCTTTCTTGTGATCCATCAACCGCACTCAATCATCTTTTGACCACTTTCAACTATCACTCCATCGATCTCTGTTCAATCCAGACAGTGCACCACACTTATGCGTCTCTGTCTGCCTAGTCAACGTTTCTCAGCTCTACAGTTTTGGTTTATATGCGCCTCTGTCTACGCCTCTGTCTGCCTCTGTCTACCCAGATAGCTGATCAGCTCCATGTTATGATGACAAGTCAAAGTTTGGCAAAGCGCAAAATTTTGAAACGGGTGAAGACCTCAACGGGCGGCAATTTCATCACACTTTCAAAAATCAAATATGAAATGTAAAGCCTGTCATTTATAATTCCAGTTTGTTAGAATTTACACCATTTCTTCCTTTCTCATAGTGAAGCAAGCTATATGTATAAAATAAATTGGCACCAAACATATCGACAATTGGCCCACCTCTTGCCAATGCTATCTTGTAAAACTGGAGCATCACCTCCTATACTTTTTTTGAATACCAATCGGCAACTGATTTTGTGAAAAAAAAAAATAATTGAAGTAGGAAGCATATAGAAGCCAAGTGTTAGGGTTAACTTGGGTAGTTAGAAGCCCTAACTAGGAGAAAATTCTATAGTGAATTATTGACAGTTGTATTTGACACTTAGTGGTTGGTGTAGGGAAACAATAAATTGTCCAAGGTGGCCCTAGAACAGGTGGAAAAGAAGGAAGTTGACAACTATGTGTTGGGTGAAGAGTTGAAGGCCAAAGTGGGACTCTGATGGAATAAAGTGACCACTAGGAAAGGCAGATTGGATAACTCGGGTATTGGAGAACCTAGAGGTGTAGATTGATGAGCCAACGTTCATTGTAGTAGAAGTGAATTGCAGCAGTAATAGCAGGAAGCCCTCCTGGAGTATCTATTTTTTGTTCCTTGACAGATTAAGGGCAACTAGAGAGCATATCAAAAGAAAAGGATCGACGGGATGAGATACATATTAGATGTTTTGATTGTAGTGAGATTTTCATTGTATCTTGTATTATTTTACTTGTGGATATTTGAGAGCCATTATTCCTTGTACGGGATCCCTAGAATGTTGTATTATATGCTGAAAATATAACAAAGTTGGGTTACATATATTGTCATTGTCGTACCTATTGTGCACATGATTTATTTACTATATTATATTGTTCCATTGTGAAAATTCAATTTGTTGATATTCTTGGTTTGGAAATGTCAAATATTTAAGATTCTATCCTAGACACCAGGATCATGGAAATTCAACACTCTAGAGTAGATTCTTTAGTCTTTCTTCTCCAGATTATTTCTCTAGGATTTAATGGGAAATTGTGTGCTTCATGGTCTAGATTGTTGCATTTGTAACATTCCATACTATACTTTGAAAGAAGAGAAAATGAATTTAAAGTTATAATTTTTTATTGCCTCTTAGTGTCAATAATCTTATTTTGTTGATTAGCCGTACACACCTTGCATTGTTTTGCTTGATGACCAAAATTTTTACAATCAAAATAGTGACCAAGAAAAATATTTTGTGACCTGTTAGTATATGTTTTCCTTGATGGATATTCCTTTTGGGGAGGGACTGCTTATCTTTCTTTGGTTGAACTTTGTTTCCTGCAACATCATTATGATAAGATCCTTTAAGGACATCAACAAAAATTTTAGTTTTTTCTTCATGATGAACATTATTATCTTCCTTTGAATTTGAATATTTTATTGTATATCCAAGTATAGATTTGTCATGTGGTCATCTTTGGGAGCTGAGAATAACATCCAAGGTTTTAGAACTCCTCAAATTCTTGTTGGATTTGTCCAACTCCATTTTTAAATATATTACTTCATCTTTCAATTTTTCACAAATTTCTTCCTTTTCGTTCAATTTATTGTTCAAGGATTTTTCTATTCTTTTAGCTTCTTCATTCTCAATTTTGAGAGAGATGATTTCATTAGATAATTTTCCATTATTTTTCCTAAGTCTATCGTTTCCTCTAAGGAACTAATCAATAGATAAGTCATACTTCATTCTTCTTCTTCTGGATTATATGTTTCATTTGTGAATTCCATGAACAATATTTTTGTACTTCCATCATATTATTCCTCATCATATTCATCATTATCTTGCTTGGAGAATAAATTCTTTTTTCATGAGCCTCCCTCATTGGATTTTATTTTCATGGGTTCATCTACATCATCATTGTCATATTTGAAAGCGCAATTGGATACAAAATTTCGTATTTTACTACATCTAAAAAAATTATAGGTAAATTACCTTTGAGTTTGGATCCTTTCTTCAACATCCTAACAAATTGTACCCTTTCAGTGTCAAAATTATTGTTGGTGTAATCACAGTTCTTTCCCTTTCTCAATTTCTTTGATGCTTAGAATGTAGTGTCCTTGTGAGTTGGATTTCCTGACCTCATCTCATATGTTGTAAGGATTCCATGAAGTTCATCCATTGATAAGTTATTCAAATCTTTTATTTTTTCTAGGGCACAAACTTTAGAATCAAAATGGTCTGAAAGAGATCCTAAAACTTTTTGGACAATAATTTTTTCCTTGACATATTCACCTAGCCCTCTGAACGAATTAACCACTTCATCTACTCAGAGGAAGTAAGCATACATATCTTCTTTATCATTCATATTATTACTTTTAAACAGGCTTCTAAAAGTTTGAATCTTTACCTTTTTTACCTTTTCATCTCCTTCATAGATATTGATAAAATTATCCTACATTTCTTTTGTTGATTCACAATTCATAACCTTCGTGAATTCTAATTATGACAAATAAATTGTTATAGAATCAAATCCTTGGAATTTACTATATATATCTTCTTTCCATCGTATTTGTTAGTAGAGGATATGGAATTTTTTTATAAAGGAGGTTTTAGTGTTATAAAATTGGCCAAAATTGTCAAAAAAACATTTGCTACAACATCCATTTCCAGTAATGGAGGCTTTGGCAGAGCTTCTAACGTAACTTCAACACAACTAAAAAAAACTAGGCGGGTGGAGGTTTTTACTTACTTTTTTCTCATCGGTGTGCGCATCAAGTGTGAACACACCGTTGAATTTTACCATGTACTCACTGGTACTATAAACATACCAAGCATGGGGATAGAAAATAAATTCCGGACGCCCCAGGGCATTTAGAAACATCCCAGTGTGTGTCACCCAGCAAGATGCATTAGGCCTATGGAAGGTGCATACACCGGGTTGTTAAGGTGTAAAACCGCATCGGGTCGTCTAGGTGCTAAAATGCACCAGGCCATTAAGTTATAAAAATGCATCAGTGTGTTAAAGGTAAACTGTATTGGTGCATGAAACGCCTATCGGACTGCTCGGGTGGTAGTCATCGATAAAGTTCATCGGGCATTATAATTGGTATTGGTATTTTTGCGGTGCCCATAGGTCATAGAAACACACCGGTGTGCAGTATCATACAAACACACTGGTGCACGGTAACTAACACACACCGAAGTTCATTTTGTATCTTTTAGAAACATCGACTTATGACAGTGAAATTATTCTAATTTTTTTAATTCATGATTCATCAAAAGTTGGCACATATCTTATAACAGTATTCATATATATTAAATTTTTATTAGTCCATTTGAATGTGATGTTTGGATTATTGTTATATCATATCATCAGGTTTCAGATCTCTTCATTATAATATTTAATCATCCATATATTTAATTAGTGGTGTAACATTTCACAGTGACAATGGAGAACGCAATGGAATAAATTAAAAGTATTTTATTATTATTATTATTATATATATGAATAAGACACACTTTTTCATGCAAAATGGGACAGTTATTGGTATCCCTTTGTCTTTCAATTGGGACACTATGTCCATTAAATTAAACAAAATGTCTGATTTTGCAGACAAATATTTCCAAAAATAAAACGCCTTGCTTTGATATCCAAACATATTGATCATCATTCTTCATTGGAACTATTGTCACTGCTCGAGCTACTTCCATGACTTGGGTTATTTGGAGGAATGTTTTGTTCATTGTGTTGATTGTTTTCTTTTACAAACATAAAAATAAAGTGTAATGATTGTATATACATTGGTGAGAATAATGAAAATTTCAATATTAAATAATATACATCAATGTAAATCGAAAAGAAATGTACCATAGCAAGAATTGACTCATGAACTATACATAATCTTTCAAAACCAAATTTCATGCCATCTCTCAACAATTCATTTGTTGGCGTAGTTCCATACTTTGTTTCCTGTAAGTTTTATACCCCATAACAAATAACATATTTAATATAAAAGATTTGTTTGTTCTATTAATTACAGACAGAGCTAAGTAAAACAAGATAGATGCTTACAAATTTCACAATTAATTGATATGCCAACATATACTGACAACCTATATTTAACCCAATTTCAATCAATTCTTCTGATCGTTCTTCTTTGTATGTTAGCACCTGTTTGAAGACATTCAATGATGATTGTTGTAAAACAACTTAAAATATATAAAAATGAAATCTAGTTAAGTTGTTATAAGGAAGTAACAATTACTCACAAACATAGATATCAACCCTTTTCTTCCTTGTCGTCCTGTTTTATGTACTGAATGGGTTCCATTTTCTTTTCTTTTCTGCAGTAAAATACTTGAAAATTAATATTTAATGCTAAATTGTTTATTTATTGTACCTAATCAAAAAATTCAATGATTACATATTACATTTGAAGCATGTTGTTGTTGAGATGGTTCCTCGTGCAATGCAATTATGTCCATTTATTTGACCATCTCCTTGTACACCTTTTTGGACATTCCTACTGGCATATTTCTGATATTTGCTCGTTCATCCTTTGATATTTTCATAATCTTCCCGAAAATGTAACATGACAATAAACTATTTAATTTTTATATTGATATATGAAAATTAAATATAACAAAAGTGGTATTTATAAATGATTGCTTTGTAGTAATACATACATATAATTCTAGAAAAAAATTTAAAGGAATATTAATTTTTCATTCCTTCTTTTTTTTTTGTACGTTTTTGCTATTAAAATTCTGACATGTCTCATTGTCCAATTCTCTAGAAACTCATCCTGTAGTTTAAATAAAATTTGGCTTGGAATCATTGGATTGATTTTTGTATCGTAAGTGGAAAGAACATCTATACATTCGTTCCACTAGATCCCTCAAATTTTTATAAATTTTTTTCCCCCTTTCGTTAACCTCCAACACCACTCTAGATGAGTTGTGGAGAAATTCATTTTCATTTGCATGTTCTATTTTTTTTCTTTTCTTAGAAAAGCATTTCTTTTCTTCAATGTTGGTCCATGTAGAACATTAAACATATGTGAATTAATAGATTGTTTGAAACATGTTATCTAATATTTTTAAGTATATTATTAATGAAAATTCAAAAAAGAAACTAATATTGGACTAATAGCATTTTTTCATTCATCTGATTCATCCTTCTGCAATTTTTCCATCAAGATTTTACGCTCTTTTGGTCTTAGATTAGAAATAATCTTATCGAGCTTCGTCATTTTTTGGCTCTGCATGATACACACTAAAAAATACATATTAGTTAAACCTACATATAGTTCAAAAATAATAATTTTTGTAAAGAATTTACAAATAACTTGCCTTTTTTTCTTTTCTCGATGTGCTATTAGTATTTTTCTTACTTGAACTCTTGTCAACCATTTCTTTATCAATTTGAAACTTATACCATATGATTCATTAATATATTTTATAAATAAATCACATATTTTGCTAGTAAAAAGAAAATAAAATCAAGAAAACAGTGCACCTTTCCCAAAGTACGCACTGAACGCGGTGCTGTAAGTTCTTATAAATGCACCACCAATACAGTAGAAACATCGTACGGTGCTCTTTTTCAAAAAGGAGACCTGGTGTGTTATATGTTAACCGGTGCACCGATTAACACAAACATAAATTAATAAAAAAATATTTTTATAAAATAGTATTTTTTTTGTCATTATGCACTCGGTACACTATACTACAATAGTGCACTGGTGCGTTATTTTAAACAGGGCATGTCGATTAAAAAATCTGTTTTTTTTTTAAATCATGCAAGGGCTGACATGGATTGGGATTTGACTCTGCAAGTGGTCCCATGGGTTAGATGTCATACACCTATATATATAGCAATACAAACCCTATAAATCTAAAATTAAAAGCCCTAATTGTGAAGTCATAGAAATAAGAAGAAGCAAGGGTTTAACGTAAGAATGGTTCTTTTTTGTTTTTTCTTAAAATGCACAGTAAAAATTAACAATTTTACTATACTACAGGATTTTTATGTGAATCACCAGATGTTTCAAATTATGATTCTCTGAATAGTGTTGTTGTTCGAAAGTATTTTGCTGCTCCACAGTGCTCTCGTGCTCTCTTTCTCCAGGTATGTCTCTCATGCAAATCCCTCCGTGAATTTTTTTGCAAAAATAATGAAATAATGAATAGCTTTTACTATTTAAAGAACTTTTTTATGAAATCAGATTTCTGAAAATAATTTTCCGCCCATTTTTCAATTTACCGCTTTTTTTTCACTTCAAAAAAATAAAGTTGGGTTTTTTTTTTTTTTTTTGAATATTTGGTGCATTTGTTAACTAACAACACCAGTGCATTAGTTAATAAAACCGCACCGATGTGCAGTAAATAAAACGCACCGATGTAATCAACAGTACATTAGCAATGATAGCAATAAGTCCATTTTTAAGGCACCGAAATTACTTTTAGGTATGTACACCAAATTTTATTGTTGATCTTTCTCAAATGCAGGGAAAAAATCTCATAATTATATCAAATGAACAATTCTTCAAAATCCAGCTTGTTCCGTAATATTTCTCAAAGTCCATCGTGGAGTTCTCCCTATCCATCTCGAGATGTGAATACTTCAAATTTTACTTATATTTTCATTCTCTAATTGAATTTATTTATTTTTATCCATGTCAATCAGCTTAATAAAATTAATGTATACAAATTTGCAGGTTCTTGCAGATTCCAAAATCGAGTTCAGATGCACAAAATATTCAAACAACTCCAAAACGTCGGAAACTCTTATCACGAAAAGCATATCGCAAGGCGCATTTGGTGGATGAAAAAGGATAGCTGCTTCACCCTACCAATTGTAACATTGCATCTTCTAGCCACAATCCTGGGACAATTATGGTAATAATAATTGTTTGGTATATTAATGTAATTATTTCAACGTCAAACCAATTAATTATGCATTGTCGATGTGCTTACTAATTGATATCATCGATTTTGTACTAATCATGTTCAAATATATTTCTTGAAATTATTAGGATTCTAGTGATGATGAGTGACCTACCTACCATATTCCGCTGCACCCCACGATAATTTCAAATCGAGAGAAGCTTGAATTAAGAGAAAAACTCAGAGAGGAACGATACCAAGAATGGTTGAATCAAACACCTATTCAATTCCCACTACATCCAAATTCACCAACTAGGAAAGACCATATCAATAGTAGTTCTTGACAGGCTAGCAATAGAGGCAATCAAATAGATGTTGGTATGGATGATTACTTAAGATATACAAATACCAGGGAGACAATTTTTTTACATGCATTCCAGAATGATGATCAGCCAGGGGTTGATGCTCATATCGTTGGTACCTTTTTTGAAAGCCTTAAATTTTCTTCCACCACCCCTCTCTTTGGACCTAGTGGTCAATCAAAGTCTACCTAGTTGGGGACAATAATGTTACTGTACAACTTGAAAGCAAAGTTTGTCTTCTCTAATGCATGTTTCTCAGTGATCTAGGTGACTCCAGAGACACACACAAGACAAAGTGGGCTGATGAAAGCTCAAAATCAAAGTATTCATATTACTCTCGAACTAGGTTCAAGTTGAATATTTCGTCGCCCTGGTCACAACGGTGTGAACGGCGCATCAATCCGAGATTGTATAATAAATTTAGAGAAGTTTGAAGTTTTTTTAAGGCAAGGGAATTGGGGCCCGCAACATGCCACATGGCGTCCCAGTAAGCACGTGGGATGTAATATTCCAAAATGAGGAAGCAGCAATATATGAACACAAAACTGGAAATAACAATTTAAATCAACACATCAACAATAGAGACCAATATAGAGCCATAACATTATGTATAAGAACAACAAATCAATACAAGATAGTGAGGCATAAATCATATGAATTGAGGAAACAGGCCTCACCTAACCAAGCACTCCCAAATATGAGTTTTTAATACAATAAAAAATTTCGGAGAGCTACAAAAAAGTAGTTATATTAAACATAACTATAGATGGAGATCATACAATGAATAAAAATACTGATATAGACCCCAATAGATTCTATACAAACATATCTGGGCACTAGATCAGCTTTTCCAAGAAACCCAAGAGGGTTTCCGGAAAATGCACATAATGTGCCAATGTACGTTGCAGCCCTAGGGCTGAAGGTATGTTGAAACAACATAAATGAGAAGATATGGCTGAAGCTGATGTAGAAACCTACAACTCTTCTCCAATAGATCCTTCGGATGAAAGAATGGCTCCTCCACTGAAGAAATCACCTCTCAAAACAACCACTGCAACCACCCCTGCAACTCCTCCCTAAAATAACATAGATATGGACTGAAAATGCGTTGTAGGGGATAAATACTCCTTGGCCTGATGCCAAATATGTTAATAAAGCCCAATGGGCTTCTTTACAGGCCTTCCAATGGATGGTAACCTTCCTCCACTACAAAAATAGCTCTGAAGTCACCCAATATAGTTCTCCATTGTTGCACCCTGCAACACAACACAATATTCTACAAAAATTGTGTTGTACAACAAAGATGTAGCTTGACCTGATGTCAGATAGTGGAAAAGGTAGTGTAATACTCTCCCAAGAGGCCTCTCAAGAAAAGAGGTGGGATTCCTGACCAGGAACACCCTGTGCTAAACAACACAAGAAACCTTAGCTAAACAGCTGAAGAGAGCAACAAGTCTAAACAGACATATCAAAATAATAATCAAAACATAACCCCATATGGTTGCCATCGTCTACCTTATATAAGTTATGAGCTTCCTCACCCTTGGCCCCACTCAATTAGGTCACCACCTCCATGCATTCAATCTCCCTCCAAAACTGCATTGTCCCACCATAAATGCCACTCCTCCATAACAGCGTTGTTTGATTTGGTCAAAGTTGACCCAATATTCATGCTTCAGCCCCTTTCCATACCTAAATTTGCTCAATTAAGCTGCCAAGATCTGTCCTTTTCACATTGGCATTGATTTTATTCATTTTAAGGAGATTTATGGATCTCCATTATCCTCTTATTCATTAAACAAGAAATAAAATCAAAATTTAATATTCCAATTAGTTGTGTGCTAATTTAGGAATATTACATTCCTCCCCTCCCATATGTTTCTTGTACTCAAGCAACTGCAAGGATAGAACTAAAGAGCCTCTCCTCTTCCTCCAGTAGCATCCTCATGTGATAAGCTCCTCCAATGAACAAGATGTTGTCTCATCAATAAGTCTCCAAGTTGCTCCTCCCAAGTGTATAAGTATGCCTTTGGTGAAAAATCCAAATGGCTCTCCTCATGAACAAGTGGAATACCCATGGAAGCAACTATATGTGGTCTAGAGGCCTTCTTGAGGCATGGAATCTGAAATTTATTGGGAGCTATCCTTCGCATGTGAAGCCTCCATCCCCAAGCTATCATCCACAAAAAGTGAGTCACCCTCCAACATGGCAACTCATGAAAAATATCTTCCACCTTTGGCTCCTGCAATGTAAGTGGCCTGCATAACTGAACATGGTAGACAAAGTGGCCTACCCCGTGCTGTCTCTCTCCCCATTTATGGAAAGTGTAGAGTTGTTGTTGATATTGGGGTGCATTAATGTATCCCTCAAGATATAAAAGTACAATTGGATCTGCAAAGACCCCTCGTCTAGTATCATAAGCCCAAACCATTCCATACCAAGTGAATGGTGCATCATCACCATGTGGTATCCAAATCAGAAAATTGCTAAAGGTTATGTGCAAGTTTGGATGGTAACAATGGTTTCTCCAATTGATACAGTGTAGTTTTACCAACTATTTTTTTAGAACATCATGTGGCAAGTTGTTTCCCAACAAGTTTCTAGTTGTGCATGTTTTCTCATCTACTATGAGGTAGTAAATGGCATTATAAATCAGCTGAGCATAACAAAAATAACACCAAATTTTCCCAAAGTCATACAAATAAGGGCTATCTTCTTCATAAATTTTGGTCCTAAAATGACCATGAAACCCAAAGATAATCTTGCCCTCTTGCAGAGCAATGCACTGTACATAGATGGTGAGAAGATGAAAATACTTTATGAAATGATCAATAAGTACAGAAATACATTTCTTACCATGCATTGTGAGTAGGTTGAAAGTGAGGTCCATAGATGAGTCCCCCCATGAGAATATCCTCATAAAGGTCTGCAAAATGAAGGGATGCATACTCCCCTTGGAACACTCCATCAATAGAAACATACTCTCAAGTGACAACACTATTGGCCTTAGTGATAAGGCTCTTTCCACACTATGACTCCATTATTTGACATGCCATATGCTAAAGTTATCCACCATCATGCTGCTATATGTGGAATTCTCCTTCCTATGTTGAAGTACCTCCTGATCCTTCAATGTTGAAGGGTAGCCTCCTTTCACTTTGATTATGCCATTCCTTTCTCCTGAAACATACTGCAAAGTAAGGAAAAAATACAGCCCATGCTCTCCCAAGAGTAGCCAAAGCAACAATAGCTCTAGTTTCCTCCTCACACCTCCATCATAAAAATCATGAGGTGAAAACATGATGATTGACATGAAGAATTCCATATCAACATAATGCACCCAAACTCCCTGCTACCATATGATGAGAGTGCCATGCCAAGTTCCTTCCACCAAAATACTCTTTGAAATAAAATGTGTCATATGATGACCAAACTCTTTCAAGAGTAGCCAACGCAACCTTGCCTCCTACTGCCCTATGTCATAGATCTACAAGTGGCTTTCCAGCCTCTTGCTCATCAACATTGCCCATCCAACCAATGGTGAGTGTCTATTATCATGCTCAAAATTGGTATCCCTCCAATGGAGAATACCATCTTCCCAAATCATATTTCTATCTTTGCATTTCATGGGATGTTGAAATGAAATCTCCTGGAGATCTCCAAATTATGACCACTCATCAATGACCATGTTGACCCCATAAGGATACAAATAATATATAGGCAAAAACCTCTCATCAAAATGTGAAGTGCTCATCAAGAAGTATCCATCATCATAATGGAAGATAAGATGTCTCTCATCAACCATCTGCCTATCCCCTGGTATACATGTAGAAAGGTCATTGGAATGCTCCAATAATGGTTGGGCCCCCAACTCATCATTGTTTCTCAATGACAATGATACTGATCTCCATGATGGTGCATATGTTGTCTCAAGATTATGCCCAATGTTGAACACATAGTTCTGCATTGCTCTAATCAGGACAATGTTCATCCCATCCTCCAAAATTCTACACTCCAACCCCAAGAGTTGTGTGTAGCTCAACAATGATATATTAGGGTGTCTGTATACCTCCTCCTCGAACAAATCAAGGGTCCTCAGCGCAATGATAGTCTGCTGCTCCAAATCAGCAATTTACTTTGACCCTAGGTCATGCAAAGGTATATTCCCACAATCCTCCCTATGATGTGCTGAAATAAAAGAAAGTGGAAACATGTGCATACCTCGATAAACCTTGGGAACATCTTTTACTACTACAATTCCGGTGTGATGGCTTCCCCAACTACTGATGATGATGGCTGCTCTTCTATGGTTTCATCAGTGCTGGTACAAGTCTCCTCCTCCTCATGCATCTCCATAATAGTGCATGGGACTCTAAATGTCAAGAGATCAAAACACCTTTGCAAAGGTGAAAGTGTTCTTTCTCCTGATGCAAGTGCTCCTGCAGTAAGTGGTGGTGAAGGCCTCTTCTCCTCTGATTTCTTCTTGTCAAACTTCTTGATCAACCTTTGAGTAAAATCTGCATATGCAGTCACTCTTGCATGACTCAAATGGTTGAACCACCAAATGTTTGCTTCACCCTCAAGGTGCAGCGCTGCAATCTCAACAGCTTCTCTTTCTACCACTGGATGTAGTAGGAAGAATGCATCCAACTTCATTCCCCAAGCTCTTGTTGTGCATGTGGCTAACCCATCAAATGTAGGCAATAGAAATCTATTGCTGCAAGGTCAGGATTTATTCTTTGAGCTGAATGAACTGTGGGAGAGTTAGATTCTCCTTGAAAAATCTAGTTTGAGACTTATATTCTGCAAGATACTCACTTAGAATCTCATGATCCAAGTGTCCTCCATATCCATGTCTCTTGTCTTCTTCTTCATAGGGAAAGGGCATAGCATGTTTCTTTGGAGCTCTATGCAATACCGGTCTCCATTTTTCTTTGCTTGACCTCCTTGGTGAGGTCCCTCTTAGATATGAAAAGAGATGAGATAAAACTCATTCTTTCCATCATTATGTTCTCTTTCTCCTTCTTCTTATTCTCCTGATAGCATAATGGCTGAGATCCACAGGCTGAGCCAAGATTATGCTCTGATACCACTGTAATATTCCCAAATGGGGAAGCAGTAATATATGAACACAAAACTGGAAATAGCGGTGTAAATCAACACATCAACAACGGAGACCAATATAGAGCTATAACATTATGTATAAGAATAGCAAATCAATACAAGATATTGAGGCATAAATCACATGAAATGAGGAAACAAACCTCCCCTAAACAATCACTCCTAAATATGAGTTGTTGCTACAATAGAAAATGCCGGAGAGTTGCTACAGTATAGTCATATTAAGCATAACTACAACTGGATATCATAAAATGATATAAAAATACTGTATAGGCCCCAACAGATTCTAGAAAAATAGATTTGGGCACTAGATCAACTTTTCCAAGACAACCCAAGAGAGTTTCCAGAAAATGCACACAATGTGCCAATGTAAGCTGCAGCCCTAGGGTTGAAGGTATGTTGCAACAACATAAATGAGAAGATATGGCTAAAGCTGATATAGAAACCTACAGATCTTCTCCAATAGATCCTCCAGATGAAAGAATGGCTCCTCCACTGAAGAAATCACATCTCAAAACAACCACTGCAACCACCCCTGCAACTCCTCCCTAAAATAACGTAGATCTGGACTGAAACTACGTTGTAGGGGATAAATACTCCTTGGCCTGATGCCAAATATGTCAATAAATCCCAATGGGATTCTTTACAGGCCTTCCAATGGATGGAAACCTTCCTCCACTGCAAAACTAGCTCTGAAGTCACCCAATATAATTCTCCACTGTTGCACCCCACAACACAACACAATACTCTGTAGAAACTGCAATGTAAAACAAAGATGTACCTTGGCCTGATGTTGGATAGTGGACAAGGTAGTGTAATACTCTCCTAAGAGGCCTCTCGAGGAAAGAGGTGGGATTCCTGACCGGGAACACCCTATGCTAAATAGAACAAGAAATATTAGCTAAACAGTTGAAGAGAGCAACAAGTCTAAATAGACATATCAAAATAATAATCAAAACATAACCCCATATGGCTTCCATCCTCTTCCTTATATAAGTTATGATATTACTCACCCTTAGCCCCACTCAATTAGGTCACCACCTCCATGCATTCAATCTCCCTCCAAAACTGTGTTGTCCCACCATAAATGCCACTCCTCCATAAAAGCGTTGTTTGATTTGGTCAAAGTTGACCCAGTATTCATGCTCCAGCCCCTTTCCACAGCTAAAGGTGCTCAATTAAGCTGCCAAGATATGTCCTTTTCACATTAGCATTGATTTTATTCATTTTAAGGAGATTTATGGATCTCCATTATCCTCTTATTCATTAAACAAGAAATAAAATCAAAATTTAATATTCCAATTAGTTGTGTGCTAATTTAGGAATATTACATGGGACCCACATGGAAATCCCCTCAGTTGTTGACACATGGTGCTCCTCCATTGGCCGCTTGCCCATGTAGAAAAGACAAAACAAAATGATAATTTCCCACATAAAAACAAAAAAAAATCATTAAAAAAAATAACTATATATTAAATATAGTTATTAAAAAATCAAAATATATTTAAATATGGTAAATTGTTATGTAACAAAAATCATATTAAATATGGTTAAATTCCATATCAAACAAAACCTCGATTTTTGTTTTGGGAGTCATTACAATATGGAGATACGAATTCCATATATTATATAGTTTGAAAAAACTATATTCAAACTAAAATTGGGTTTTAAAACAATATTTGGAGTCAATGGGATTTGAACTCAAAACCTCCCAACAAAAACTATCTTAATATGATTATGCCAACCAATGTGTCAACCTCACACTTCGTCTTATTCATTCTCACACTTTATTATAAAATGTTGTTCAAATGGTTCAAGGAAACCATGGAGAATGATGGAGAATACATGAGAGATGAGGCCACAGGGAGGCCAATGGAGCTGTGATAAAAGAGAAGGCAGATGGACACGTAGTTCAAGGCATGATGGTGCATGGATTTCGAGACAGAATCCTTTTTTATGCTTGGAGAATCTTTTTGATTCTAAGGAGGTAAAATTTTCCTGTATCAGAATGTATTGAAATTTATATGCATTTTAACCAGAATTTCATAGGGAACGCAATGGCGAGGTTGGATTCGCCTTTTGAGAAGCGGTTTTTCAGATTCCCTGTGGAGGAGAATCTTTGAGAATCTTGAGGGAATCTTTCAGATTCTTTGGAGGCTGAAATTCGTCGGTGTCAGAATGAGGTCAACCTTATACTCATTCTTCTTAGAATTTCACAAGTATCTCAATGGTGAGATCAAATTCCTGTTTTGAGTTGCAGATTTCCAGATTTCCTATGGAGCAACATCTTTGAAGAATCTAGGGGGAATCTAAAAGATTCCCTAAGGCCCAAATTTCAACAGTGCCAGAATTCAGCAAATTGACATTCGATCCTACACCTCTCGGTGACACGATTTTAGTGTTGTAGTCAAATTTCCCATCTAAGCCTTATGTTTTTCGGCCACTTTTCAAAGTGGAGTGTCATGTCTGCATTCAGTGAGTGAGCAGTCAATTTCATTCCTTTCGACGCCACGATTTCAATGGTGATTTCAGATCCATCAATGGAGAATCCTATTCTTCAGTAATATTCAGTGTGAGGTATATGCAGTTTGATCATGTACTTCTTTGTCTCTTTTCTATGAGATGCATTGTGTTGTACAGATCCCTACTTGATGTTTAATGCAGGATCTTGTTTCTGTTCTTGATGTGAGATGTAATTTCTATCATGGATTGTCATTTATGTTTAAGATCCCTTTAATTCCATGTTTGCGGGATACTCATTGTCACATGTATGTTTGATTGAGATCCCTCATTGTCATGTTGGCCGGATACTCATAGTCGTTATGTGCGATTTTATGTCATGATGATAGGAGGTATGTTATCAATGAGAGTTCCTTGCAGCAGAACATCTTGTGGAGAGAATTTGCCACTCATGTTGAGGGTTGATTTCCTTGTATTATAAGCAAACATTATTTGTGTACATCTTCACATTTACAACACTGAATGAAGAGGCCAACACCATCTTGACACCGAGGCCCGGAGATGTAGTCCCTCCTGGACGAACTGCGTTATCAATCTCTTATGTTGCTAATGCTTGTTATGTTCCTCTTCTTTCCAACATGCAGATATGTTCTTTTATGTTCATTAATGCTTTGATCCAATTCTAACACATCAGCAAAAGTAAAAGGTCTTGGTTAAAAGGGTATCAGAAATTTACCCAGATCACTTAGAAATTTTGAGGCAATTGACCATCAAGTCCCTTATATTTTGAGAAATATAATCACAAAATGAACATTACAAATGGTAAATTTTATGAACATTAATAATTATCTTCATTAATTTACATTTAATATTGTCCATGACTAACTATAGGTTATTCAAAGATAAGGTTCTTCCGAGTGGTAATGTCTTGCCCAATAGTTGTGAAGAGGCAAAGAAATTGTTGAAAATGTTGGGCGTTGAGTACATATCATATCATGTATGTCCAAATGATTGGATTCGATATAAAGGATAATATGCAAACAAAGAGATATGTCTGAAATGTGGGCATGACAGGTATGATAAATTAAAAAATAAGGGTAAATCACGTGGTCCTATTTTTAAGATATCGAGGCACATGCCTATAATACCAAGGATTCAAAGGCTCTTTCGTTGCAAAGAATTAGCTATGTTGCAGGGATGACATGCCTCACACGGAAGTGATTTTGGATTTATGTGAATCCAAATAAATTTTAATAGCCATGAAGCATATACAGGGTACATGGCCCGAAAAATTCAAATTCGATGAAGTACGAAGTCTACGACTCAGCATACCCATGGATGGCATCAACCCATATTCCCCTAGAACACCAACCATTCTATTTGGCCTGTATTAGTGATCAATAACAATATCCCCCCATGGTTGTATTTGAAGAATTAACATCTTATGTTGGCTCTCATAGTCCCTAGTATAAGACAAGGGAAGAATACGGATGTTTACTTACAACCACTAGTAGATCAGTTAAAGGAATTATGGGATGGGATAAATGTATACGATGTATCAAGACCCATCGCAGCAGAAAGGATTTTTACATTGTATGGCATATGTGCTTACACAACACATGGTTATCTAGGCTTAGGAATTTTCTCTGGTAAATCACATGTTTATTGATTTGTTTATATACGTAACAATATTCTTTCGCATATTAGTTATTTAATTCGTTGTAATTGTTCTGATCTTCATGATATTCTTTAATGTACCATGCATATTGTATACAATAATTTCGCAGGTCTTGTAACAAAAGGGTATTATGGATGTAAATTTTGTGGACCTTCTCTGAAAGCTAGATGGTCCAACGACCTACAAAATCTAGTGTGTGACTGCTCCAGGGTATTCCTCCCAGAAGAACACCCTTACAGAAGAGAAACATCTGCTTTAAATGGTAAACGAGAGAATCCAAAGGCCTGCAATAACAACATCAGTTTAATGGCTTAGAGAATGTGAGATAGAGAAGCAAAAGTAGTTCATAGAAATTTTTGAATCAAATGGGGAGCCTATGTCCGATGATCCAGAATTCTTCAACACCTATGTTGAGAAATTTCCCATTGGGATGAAAAGGAAATCTATCTTTTATAACCTCCCATATTGGGAGTATATTAATATTACCCACTTATTAGATCCCATGCATATATTTAAAAATGTTTCATCTTCTTTATGGAGGCACATATCATCGAAATAAGGTGACACATTGGTTGTTAGGAAAGATCTTATTACTTCAAAAACTAAAAAGAAACATTGGCCAAGATGATTAGAAATTACAAGATCAGAGGCAATTGGTCCCTCTAATTGGTATTTCAAAGAAGTGATGTCCCATGGATTTTTAAAAAATATGATCTTTCTTTGGCAAAGGAAGTTATAATGGGTGTGAGGGTGCCATCTTCATACGGGTCTTCACTACGGTGCTGCTTCACCGTGGATGACCATTTTTCGGGGTTGAAATTGCATGACCATTTGAATCTTCTAAGAGTATGTATAATGTCAAAAGAATGTTTTTTATTATTTGTTATATTAATAAGCTTTATCCCATGAAAGGATAAAAAAACATAACTAATTTTGTATATTGTTGCATGTGTTTATAACTTTCAGTGTCATTATACTTTGTTCGTGTGTGGGTGTGTGAAAAATGACTTCCCCCAAGACCTAGGACGTTCCATATCTAAATTATCTCCATTTTTACGTTGGATCACATCAAAGGAGATTCATGTGGCTAGCATTCCACGGTGGTGTCAATAGATAGTTGAGATTTTTTGAATGTTTGAGAAGGAATTGCCGAAGAGTTTCATGGACTTTCAGGTTCATCTTTTAATCCACCTAGTAGATGAGGTTGAATTAGTTGGGTGGTTTCTTGTCATTGGATGTTCTTCTTAGAGAGGTACATGAATAAATTGAAAGGTTTTGTTCGAAAATGGGGGGGTCTATTACAGAGGGGTAAATATTGTATGAGTCTTTCTATTACGCCAGTGAGTACATCAAGTAGATTGGCAATAGACCAGGTGCAGTGATT
Organism: Pinus albicaulis; assembly: GCA_034641835.2. NCBI lineage: Eukaryota > Viridiplantae > Streptophyta > Pinopsida > Pinales > Pinaceae > Pinus > Pinus albicaulis. The sequence goes on along the minus strand of CM076574.1, from coordinate 102,734,364 downwards.
TGGGACGATGAAAGGGATGAAGACAAAATAGAAGGGGAGCTTATCCAAATGAATTGTAGAAATTATATACAATATGTATGTATATATCCGGATCCTCCTGATCTAAAAATATTTATCTTCTTGCTAAATACAGAATCCTTCCACTATAATTCTTGCAGAAATTTAATCAACAATTGCAAAACACATGAAGCAATAAAAACATACATGACACAGTTGTTTAACGGGAAATCCTGAAGCTAAAAACCCCAACTATCATATTATGTATCATGGAGATCATATGACAATATCATACAAAGCATACAAAGCTTATCACAAGCTCTCAATACAGTACAATCGTCATACACTAATCAAGCCTAATCTTGCAAATCCATGCACCGATCTTTGCCATCTGTTAGCCTGCCTCCACTGCGCAATCCAAGCTGATTAAAAAGACCAATTCGATGTAATCCCACTCTCATTGACTGCGTGATTATCATTGGAAACTCCAATTTATATGTAGATGCAATTCATGCATCACTATTAGTCACAACAGATAGTTTATCTCACCCTTTCACCTATCTTTGTACTAGGTATCCACTGGATCTAACATGCACTGTAGTTAACTGTTGTATTGTTCAGTTGATTAATGAGTTATTATTTGTGAATTAATTAACTAATTAATTCACTCCACTCTCACTAGTGTATCATTTATTTATATTAGATACAACTAGCTCAACTGTGTCTAACTGAGTTAAACTGAATACAACTCCATCAACTACTCTTCCAACTCTGTCATAAATTTGCCACATCAGTTCTAACTGAGTCCTTCATGCATGAACTCCAGTAAACCATTAGGAATTGTGTAATTTCTTTAGCCCACTGATTTTCCAAATATTTTCACTGAAATAAAGTGCTCCAAGAGAATAAGTTGTTGTTTAGAGTCTGATTATTATTAAGAGCTAATAATAATCGACATGCATCTATTTTTAGATCGACAATCTATAAATAGACTTCGCCCAATCTTCTAAAAATAGAATCTCATCTATTTTTCACATTTGACCAACCATCTACAAATAGCCTACTACTACATATAGAATATGCTCACCATGTCTAAAAATAGACATACACCTAAAAATAGCCTGTGTGGGCCCCACCTAGTTTAGGTGATTATTTTCCAACTAGGATCAAGGATGATGTTTCAGGATGCCTCCTTCACTGTTTCTTGTTGCAATCTTCAACACTCCCTCTCAACAAGAAAGGATTGTCTTTTCATGCGACATGCAACTCCATGCATTCGCCCTGCAACCTTTGTTGCAACACTTCTGAAACTGAAAGGCTCCAAACAACTCAATCAGTATAATGCATCTATCATCAAAGTCTTCGACTTCTGCTTAGCTACTGCACATGTCTTCAGGAACCACTACGTTGTTGAACTCTGCACCCATGCACTCTGCACTTGCTTTCAACTCTGAACCGTGCTCCAGTATCCAACACTGTCACTTTGATCTCACTGCATCAATCCAACTGATCATGCTACTGCTGCTCTGTGGGCACCTTGTAGCCAGGTTCAATTCATGAGATCCACACCATCTCACTGAATCCTGCCCAGAAATTTATTCTTGGATTATCCATACATGTCGCCCCACCTCTTACCTGGTGGTATAGCTGCATGCACTCCCTCTGCCCATCTGGCACAAAATTTCTCTGCATGAGTGGTTGCTCCCACTCCATGATCCTCATCTTGTGGCTGCTCCACATCCCAAGGTTCACTCTTACCTACATGCAAATCTTGCTCCCTCTCAAGCTTCAATTACATGTCTTCCTCACACTTCCCAATAGTAGGAAGCTCCATATAAATCCCATCTACATCAAATCTATAAAGATTCTTCTGCATCTCCAGTTGTGGTTGCTCCACAACCTTCTGAGAATGCTTCTCACACTGCATGTTGAGAGGCTCTCTCTCAACCACCAAGTCACTAACCTCTGCTTTGCTCCTCAAAGCTTTGCATGCATCTTGTACCTTAGTGCATGTAGATTCTTGGCTCACGCACATTGCAATTGTCCCGCCGTCGCAAAATTTTCTAACAAAAGAGCTGATTTTAAATCGATGATATCTTCCTCATCTGAGCTCTGATTTGACCGATTTTTTTTTAAAATTTGGGTATTTTTTCGCAAGGAATCAAAATAAGCTATTTGTTTATGAAAATATTTCCCTAAAAAGTTCATATATTCTCTGCAAAATCGCGCGCCCAAAAATTCATGCTCTCATTCCATGTAGAAAATCTATAACACAGCTCTGATACCATGTAGAAATTATATACAATATGCATGTATATATCCTTATCCTCCTGATCTAACAATATTTATCTTCTTTCTAAATACAAAATCCTTCCACTATAATTCTTGTAGAAATTTAATTAACAATTGCAAAACACATGAAGCAATAAAAACACACATAACACAGTTGTTTAACGGGAAAGCTTGAAGCTGAAAACCCCAGATATCATATTATGTATCATGGAGATCATATGAAAATCTCATACAAAGAATACAAATCTTATCACAAGCTCTCAATACAGTACAATTGTCATACACTAATCAGGCCTAATCTTGCAAATCCATGCACCGATCTTTACCACCTGCTAGCCTACCTCCACTGCGCAATCCAAGCTGATTACAAAGACCAATTTGATGTAGTCCCACTCTCATTGACTGCGTGATTATCATTGGAAACTCCAATGTATATGTAGATGCAATTCATGCATCACTATTAGTCACAACAGATAGTCTATCTCACCCTTTCACCTATCTCTGCACTGGGTCTCCACTGGATCTGACATGCACTGTAGTTAACTGATGTATTGTTCAGTTGATTAATGAGTTATTATTTGTGAATTAATTAACTAATTAATTCACTCCACTCTCACTAGTGTATCATTTAGTTAGATTAGATACAACTAGCTCAACTGATTCTAACTGAGTTAAACTGAATACAACTCCATGAACTACTCTTCCAACTCTGTCATAACTTTGCCACATCAGTTCTAACTGAGTCCTTCATGCATGAACTCCAGTAAACCCTTAGGAATGGTGTAATTCCTTCAGCCCACTGATTTTCCAAATCTTTTCACTGAAATAAAGTGCTCCAAGAGAATAAGTTGTTTTTTAGAGTTTGATTATTATTAAGAGCTAATAATAATCGACATGCATCTATTTTTAGATCGACGATCTATAAATAGAATTCGCCCAATATTCTAAAAATAGAATCTCATCTATTTTTCACATTTGACCAACCATATACAAATAGCCTACTGCTACATATAGAATATGCTCACCATGTCTAAAAATAGACATACACCTAAAAATAGCCTGTGTGGGCCCCACCTAGTTTAGGTGATTATTTTCCAACTAGGATCAATGATGATGTTTCAGGATGCCTCCTTCACTGTTTCTTGTTGCAATCTTCAACACGAATGGAAAAAGGCACTTGATAGAGAGTAAGCCACTTATAATTTTTCAAATTTACAAAAAGTAAATATTCATGTTGAACTTTGATATAATGTACATTTTGATCTCATATGTACTATATGTCGGTTTGATTTCATCAACGAATGTAGAAATTGAAGCAATCAACAAATTCTTCTTGATGAGGTGCTCAGTTTAAAGCTCAAAAATGAAACTGCTCATAATTTATTGGAAACCGAATGATAATGAAGAGCTCGTCGCTAGGAATCTGGCACAATTCATTTCGTCAAAAATTGAGTCTAGATGAAGAAGATAGAGCCTTCTATTTTTTTTCCTGAACAACAACAAAAATTGCAGAATAGTGACAGGTTGATGACATGGCAGCCCAGTCAGCATACAGGGTATATTCAAGGAATATTATTCAGTTTTTCCCAGTGGCACTGTGACAACTGTCACAGTTGGATTCACCAAATTGGTTTGAAGGTGAATTTTTTTTAAGTTTTGGCTCCTAAGGTTGAATTCAATTTTTTTTTTATGGTTTGGGATAGCCCAACCAGAGGCTAACACGTGGTGCAGCCAAGGGCCGCCATGTTCCCCCTCTGGTAGACCCTCTCCAATGGTCAAATTTCATTTTTAAACTATATGCCAAGCTCCGAAATCTTATTGTCGAAACTATGGGTTAATATTACCAAAGGTTATATATTGGGTGCATTTGTAATTTAAACCAAAGTTCAACTATGGTGGAGTGCATTTTATATTAACCAAATTTCATATATTATATATGGCGCATTTTTATAATATTGCAAATTTCAAAGGTTTGGAACATTATGTTGTGTGGAAAAACTATTCAATGGCAGAAGGGAGGAGGTCGGGGCTCAACCCCACGACGTCCCCCACAACATCGCAACAGCTTACTAATAACACACTCCACAAGTTCTTAACACTATAGCGCGCAATAGTTATTTGAATGTATATGATTACTCCAATGGTGAGAAGGAGGGGGGCAGCCCCCTCCCCATGTGTCCTTATCACATAACCATCGTTAAGCGCTCCCACTTAACGTGCTTATGCACCATAATAATCCCAGTTTATCCCATTTAATCCATAATTTGAATTAATTAAACATGAGTTTAACTTGGTGGGATTTTGACAAACCCGTTAAATTAGGAGTTGCCTCCAAATTTGGCGCTCTTAACTAGAGTCCTCTCTAGTTTTAGAGGTAGATTACTAGTCAAATTTGTTTTGACCATATCTAGAGCAATTTTCAAACAAATTAGGAGCAAGAAGAGTCATTTCTGGTAGATTTGGGCATTATGGACTCATTGAAGCATGTTTCTGGAGTTGTAGGTGAATGTAAACAACAAATTTTTCACTTTAATCTAATACAAAGGCCCAAGCCATGGAAGACGAACCAAGGAGATGTAGCCCAGGAGGGGTGAACTCCTTCATCAAAACACTATTTTGATGGATCAATTGTGATGGTTTTTTGTTCTTGTGTTTGTTTTTGTTCAACATATGTATTTCATGCTTTATTCTCTTGATTTAATTTAAAAACTCAGCTAATTTACCTGTTTGACACACATAAACACCAAGGAAACCTATGTACATCAAGAATAAGATCAGGAAATAAATTTTAAATATGAAAATGAAATTAGCATAGTAAAACTAACATTCATACTTAGATCAAGTTGGTATCATAGCTTGGTTGAAAGGCTATATGTTTGATAGTTTCTTGATTTTTATGCAAGTTTAATGGTTGCAAATTTGTGATTCTTACAGGGTTAAAGTTGCAGAGAGGTGAAGGGAAATTGTTGGTTTCAAGTCCTGAGATTAGGACCATAACAAGGAGAGCCACAAGGGCACCATATCCACCCAAATATTCACTCACAGTTGCATTTGAAACACCTCAAGTTTTATCTCAAGAAGCTGATATTGAATAGGTACAAGCACCAGAAGCTGAGCTTGAATCCATAGCCATCATGTCAGGTGTTGGAGAAAATGAAGGTCATTCAAAAGAGGATGATTTCAATAATGACTTCAATGACATAAATAGGATGGTTAAAATTATGTTTGATGCATTTACTATTGGGATGGAAGGAGAAGGTTCTAAGCCTTCACATGGAGAAGGAAATTCAAATGATAAGAAGGATGAAGAAAAGGATTCAAAGGGTAGTGGAAGAAATCCACCTCCATCTCCACCATCTTCATCATCCTCATCTTCTCCATCAGCATCATCTTCCACTTCCACCATAAAAACCACTCATACTCACTCAAAGACCACAAGAGGAAAAACACCCTTACTCAAACTTGATGTCAAATTTGAGCTTCCAATGTATGATGGCGAGATAAATGCATAAAGATTGGAAAATTGGATACGTCAATTGGAGGTGTATTTTATAATTCAGAACCTTCATGAATATGACATAAATATTCAATTGTCTTCTTTGAGGATGGAAGGAACTGCACTTGTATGGTGGGAAGCAAGGACTAAAGAAGAGATTAAAAACTATGGTAAGATATTTATGTCTTGGTCAAGTTTTATTATGCCATTAAAAGTCAATTCTATCAATTAGTTTACATGCAAAAGTCCATTATGGATTGGTAAAAGTTTAGACAAATGAAAGGGAAAATTGTGAAAGATTATACTCATGAATTTAGGAGAAGAGCTCTTATTTTGGGTATTAATTTATATGCTCAAGAAACTTAGTTAAAGTATGTTGCGGCTTTGTACAGTTTCCTTAGGCAAATTATTCTCATGTGTAAACCCACAAACATAGATTAGTTTTGTGTTCAAGCCACACACTTAGAAGCAAGAGGTAAATAGAACATAGATGAGAAAAGTGATAGTGAGGGTAAAGGAAAGGGCAAGTTTTATGGAAAAGGAAAGAGAAATAGCTCTGTTAAAAGAGAGAAGGAAAAACTCACATATAAACATTGTTTGAATAATGGCCATGATGAAGACCATTTTTTGCAACTTCATCCAAATATGAAGCCAAATAAACTGAAAGCCAAATAAAAGGGGAAAATTGTTGCTTTAGTTGAACATGACTTAGGTTCAGATTTAGGAGATGAGACAAAGATTACAGCCATGGGTTTGAAAGGTAAGAACATAGCAAGCACTATTTATTCAAATTTTTCAAATCTCACTCAAGATGAATATACAAGAATATAACTTTTCCATATTAGAGTTATCTCTAAACATACCAAGATTTATACACTTTTTGATAGTGGGTCACAAGCTAACTTGATTTCCGAAGACTTGGTTAAGAAGCTAGACCTTGAAACTAGACATACAAGACCTTATCCTTTAGGGTGGATATGCAATAATGCAACCTTGCAAGCTACAATGAAGTGCATACTAATATTAGCCATCAATTCAAACTTTCTTGATGAAGTTGAACTTGATGTGTTGTCGCTTGAGATATCAGGTATTGTATTGGGAAGTCCTTATCTGTATGATAGGAAATCAGTATTTCATTGCCATGAGAATAAGGATCACTTGTTTAAAGATGGTATTGAGTAAATAGTTAGAGTGCATAAGAATATTACAAGTTTGTCTCTTATACATGCAAGAGAAATGAAGAGGATAGTGAATGCAAGTCAGAATTTGACATTGTTGATGATCAAACATAGAGATGTTTTGAATCAAACCTTTCAAAAATATCCATCGAATGAACAAATTGATTTCATTAAGGTTGATTATACTTGTAATGATATGTTTTAGTACTCTAACATATTGTCTGTGAAAGGAGGTGAACAATATCTAAAACATTTGCAGCAGTCAACATCAGTGTTGAGCAGCATTGGAAACAAGATACCGGTACTAGAGAGTGCAAAGGTAAAAGAGAAAGCGACAAAGCAGTTTGAAAAACAAGGCATGGGTTCCACAAGTACTTTTTTTTGGTTTCCAAAAGGTACATTGCAATGGAAAATATACTTGGTAAAGAGTTGATGAAAGTACAAAGCAATATTGGTTAAGAATCTCCATGTCGACAGTGTGCAAGGTGAGACAATTTTTAAGTTTCCTTTGATTGATGACCAAGGTAGGAACAAGATGGTTTCTTCAAGAACAGCTTGTTTCTCTACAAATTCATGGAAATTGCAGCATGACGATGTCAATGACAGCGAGAGAAGGTCGCAAGAGTCAAGGAAAATTTTAAGTTTTTGTGAAAAGCTCAATTTGATGAAAATGGGAAAATTTCAGTGGGTAGAGACTGGAAGGGTGAGGGAACAGTACCCTCATCCACATGATCAGTAATCTAAGATATTTTGGGGTCCAAAAGGCTTCTACTGAGGAAGAATGATCAGGTGCTCATTGTAAAAGCTCAAAAATGAAATTTCTCATAATTGATTGGAAATTGAATGATGGCAAATAGCTCGTCGCTAGGAATCCGACGCAATTAATTTCATCTAAAACACATTATGAATGAAGAGATAGAGCCTATTGTTTGTTTTCTTAAACAGTAAAAAAAATTGCATAATAGTGACAGGTTGATGACATGGCAGCCCAATCAGCATACATGGTATTTTCAGGGAATATTCTTTAGTTTTTCCCAGTGCCATTGTGACAAGTATCATAGCAGGATTCATTGAATTGGTATGAAGGTGAAATTTTTTTAAAGTTTTGGCCCCTAAGGTTGAATTTGAATTTTTTTTGTATGGTTTGGGACATCCCAACCAGAAGCTGACACATGGTGTAGCCAGGGGCTGCCACGTGCACCCTCTATTTGACCCTCTCCAATGGTCGAATTTCATTTTTTAACTATATTCCAAACTCCGAAATCTTATTGTCGAAACTATGGGTTAATATTATCAAAGGTTATATATTGGGTGCATTTGTAATTTAAACCAAAGTTCAACTATGGTGGAGTGTATTTTATATTAACCAAATTTCATATATTATATATGGCACATTATTATTATATTGCAAAGTTCAAAGGTTTGGAACATTATGTTGTGTAGCAAAACTATTCAATGGTGGAAGGGAGGATGTCAGGGCTCGACCCCATGACCTCCCCCACAACATCGCAACGACTTACCAATAGCCCACTCCACAAGTTCTTAACACTACAGTGCATGACCATTATTTGAATGTATACAGTTACTCTGACAAAGGAAGGAGGGGGCCAACCCCCTCCCCATGTATCCTTATCACATAACCACCCTTAAGTGCTCCCACTAAACATTCTTATGCACCATAATAATAAAATTTTATCCCATTTAATTCGCAATTTACATTAATTAAACAGGAGTTTAACTTGGCGGGATTTTCGGTGGGCTTGCTAAATTAGGAGTTACCTCCAAATTTGGCGCTCTTAACTGGAGTCCTCTCCAGTTTTAGAGGCAGTTTACTAGGAAAATTTGTTTTGACCATATCTGGACAAATTTTCGACCAAATTAGGGGCAAGAAGAGTCATTTCTGATAGATTTGGACATTCTAGACTCATTGAAGCATTTTTTAGGAGATTTAGGTGAATGTAAACAACAATTTTTGCACTTTTGAGCTAATAAAGAGGCCCAAGCCATGGAAGTTAGACTAAGGAGATGTAGCCCATGAGGGGTGAACTCCTTGATCAAAACTCTGTGTTGATGGATCAATTGTGAGGTTTGTTGTTCTTATTTTTTATGTTGTTCAACATATTTATCTCATGCTTTATGCTCTTGAATTTAATGTAAAAACTCAGCTAATTTACCTGTTTGACACCCATAAACACCAAGGAAACCTATGTACATCAAGCATAATATCAACTAATAAATTTTAAATCTGAAGATTAAATTAGTACAGCAAAACTAACATTCATACTCAGACCATTTCTTTACAATTTCGAAGTGACACAACCGTGGGTCGCATTGTATGAATAAAAGAGGATGAAATGGGATAGTGACAAGACAGAATTCAAATGGTTGAATGGTAGAATTTTTCCTTATCCCAGCCATTTAAAATAAAATATGCCAATTATATGCCCCAACAGTTGGGTTGCTGACCAAGTTAGAGAGAAATACGGTGCAATCGATGGTTACACGCATGCTGAAGAGGATGTGCTAAACGTAGCGATTACGTGCACCCACTCGGCAATAATATATTTATGTACATTTTAAAATTAAGAATGCACCTTTGAAATGTAATATCTATATTTCATATTTAACAGTTGGGTTATTATAAGACACATGGAACTATGATTTTTTAACTTATTTATAGGTGAATTTGTTCCCATCTATGTGGGAATATGGATACCATTTTTGCATAGAAAATTCCTATGATGGACACATGACACAAGACTGTGGAGTGGAAATCAAGTTTGATCAATCTAGTTGAGCTAGCCACCATCATCAAAACCTAGTATGAGGAGCGTTAGGTTACGTCGAACAGATACAAGAGATCATCGAAGTGTTCTTATCTTCTTTCCAATGTGTTATTTTTAGGTGCAAGTGGTGGGACACCTTTGATAGAAATCATGTAAAGGAAGATCGCGATAGTAGGCTGATATGTATCAACTCTAGAAAGATGTATGAAAAAGATAAGGAGCCTTATGTTTTCCCCAAACACTGCAACCAAGTGTTTTTTTACCCAGATGTGTTGGATAGAGATTGGTGGTTTGTATTGAGACATGAACCTAGATCAAAACATATTTTTTAGAACAATAGTGTTATCATGCCAAGCGAGCTCGAAGATAATGAGGGTGATCATGAGAACAAAGAGTGATATGGTACATGTGTTATTTCATCATTTATACTTTTTAAGATGGGTTTTTATAAAGAAAGGACTTAACTTTATAACTAAGACTCTTTTTTTCGAAACATTATAATATTTATTTTGAATTAATTGATTTGCATTGTGTTAATGTTAAAATCATTTCACTTGATAATTTGTGATTATGTTGATCTCGAACAATGCATTTTATCAAATTCTTTTTTTTATGTCAATTCCTAAAATAATACAACTACTTGATTGCTTTAAATGTCTGTGAATGAAATGTTCAAAATGTATACTGTTATTTTTGTTATGTAAGATCATAATAAAATAATGATAATTATAAAAATGAATTTATTTTCATTATTTTCTAAACTTTATTATGTTACAAAAATTCATATTATTCTTGATTTATTATTTTACAATTATTTATATTCATAAAAATTTGCAAATTTACAATTATGGTAATTTAACAATATTTACGGCATAAATTTTACTTACGGTAGTTATGGTTCAAAATTGACAATTAATTTACCATTTTACAAATTTACAAATTTAAAAATTTTAATAAAATTGAATGATGACATACAATTACAATTATAATTTTACAATTTCAAAATACAATTACAATTTTACAAATATTTTACATACAAGTACAATTAAAATTACAATTACAATCACAATTTTACATACAATTACAATTAAAATCACAATTACAATCATTTCACAATAAAATTACAATTACAATTACAATTTTACAAATATTTACATACAATTACAATTACAATTTTACAATATTTTACATACAATTACAATTACAATCATTTTACATACAATTACAATCATTTTACATACAAGTACAATTAAAATTACAATTACAATCAAAATTTTACAATTTTACATACAATTACAATTAAAATCACAATTACAATCATTTCACAATAAAATTACAATTACAATTACAATTTTACAAATATTTACATACAATTACAATTACAATTTTACAATATTTTACATACAATTAAAATTACAATTTTACAATTTTACATACAATTACAATTACAATCATGATGAATACAATTACAATTACAATTTTACACATTTACACATTTTACAATTTTAATAAAATTGAATCATGACAATACATACAAGTACAATTACAATTTTACAAATATTTTACATACAATTACAATTACAATTTTACAATTTTACATACAATTAAAATTAAATTTTCAATTACAATCACGACATAATATTTAATAAATATCATGATTTAATATTAAAAATAAACATCATGATCATTATAACCATTGTACAAACATCATATTCTAAAATACACATTCAAATTTGCTAACATCATCTAATCATCGTGATCATGATCATCTAACAAAACACAAGAATTGTATAACATGATCACAACACAAACATCAAATATATATCTCATGTCAAATAATTGTTATCACATACACATCTATTTGCAAGCATATTAAATGAACATATCTAACATGACCTAACAATATACACATCATGATGAACACCAACATGTAAATTAAGTACAGCAACTTGAACATAAAATACATGGACCATATATATATATATATATATATATATATATATATATATATATATATATTTTCATATAAATTCCAAATATTTGGTGGTACTACATCAATACTAGTACTAGTCGAGGCATGCTCAGTCGATGATGTAGCCTCATGCTTAGATAGATGATGTGCCTGCTTTGGAGGTGTTTGTTGATCATTTCATGGCGCAGTCTGCTCAGGAACGTCCTGTTGATGAGTCGTCGATGGTGTAGTCTGCTCAGTGGATGGTGTGGCCTTCTTAGATGGAACTGCCTGCTCAAGATTAGGTTCTTGCTCAGTCGATGATTGTGCCTGCTCAGTACTAGGTGTCTGCTAAGATGGTGCAAACTCCTCATAAGATGCCTATTGATCAGGACTAGATGTTCGTTTTTCATGATCTTCGGCGTGAGGTGAAGGAGGAGGAGGTGGAGTACTAGAATGATTATCACCCCCCTCGTGATCATTTTCATCAAATGAGTTGCTCTATCATGCATATCCATGATGTCTATCCCTCCTAGCCACCTATACTCTGGAAGCTCCAACGATATGACGCATGAGGGTCATCATATCACGGGGCATGTATCTCCAGAGCTTTATGAACCTATGATCAACCTAGATATCTCTGATTGTAGCAGGGTGGACTCCCTCATCAACCAGGAGTCAACACAATTAGTCACCCAACTCCATCCTGAATCGGGTGTCCGGCCTATGCCGCACCCCCGTGGGTATCTGCACCCGAGGATCAGCTTTGTCACCCTAATCCTCTGCCTATACCATCTCCTCCTCAGCATCTACACCTGTATCATTCAGTGGGGGTGGAATCATGTCCCCAACGAATGTCCCAATATCTACAAAATATATAGTACACAACAATAATTAGACAATTTCATTAAATAATTTAATAAAACAAGTTAAAGAACGTGTTAGAATAAATTTGATAATTATAATTAATTAAGACAATAAAATGAAACTATATTAATTTAAATAAAACACTAATATTACCTCTCGCATCCAATGGTTTTCAATAGTAGTGAGAGGCACCTCACCTCCTCTAGACCAAACAAAGCAATACGTAACTGACCACCAGGCAACTAAAAATCTGCAGGACAAACTATATCATCCTTAATGTATCTCTGGGAGTATGCCAACTGAGTCCCTGCTACATAGCCGACAGGGACATATGGGGATTGGGGAAAATATTTCCCTCTCCTAGATAGGCCAGTTATAAAATATATGTCCTCCTCAATGGGCTCGTACCACTGGTCAGGACCGACCCAGAAAGCCAGTCGGTGGGAATCCCACCTGTAGATTAGTTGTCCCAATAACCCACTGTGGCCCTTCAAGGATGTATCCTTCTCATAGAACTTTAGGAGGCCTAACTCCCTTATGAACAATTGGGTGGTTGTTTTAATAGGGCGAGGGTACAAAATTCTCTCCCTCTCTCATGCCTCCCACAGTTGAATCACGTTATAATTGTCCTCCATATGTTCTTGTTGTTCCCTTTGTTCTCTTCGTTGATGTCGCTAAATGATTCACATATTAAATACATTATTTTTATTAAATGAGAAATGTATATATATGTGTGTGTGTCTATCTATATATATATATATATATATATATATATATATATATATATATATATATATATATATATATATATATATATATATAATTTTTAAAAAAAAATTAGTTAAAAACAAAAAAGACAAAATATGTACCATTACCAGTGCATACTTTTTTATCTCGCACTGCCAAACAAGAGAATATTTTTGTGCGGTGTGTTGAAAAAACTATCCGCCCCGGGGCAGATAATTTGGTCAACGCGCTGCCCCAACAGCAGTACATGGTCAACGATGTGGTCTTGTAAATGAACGCACCATTGACTATGTATTGTTATTGAGCGGGCGGTGTTGACCTAATTATCCGCCCCGGGGTGGATAGTTTGGTCAACGCATTTCCCAATAGCCGTACATGGTCAACGGTGTGGTCCTGTAAACGAATAATCTGTTGACTATGTAATCCTGTCGGGCGGGCGGTGCGTTGACCTAGTTATCTGCCCCGGGACGGTTAGTTTGGTCAATGCACCGCCCTCCCAATAGTATTACATATTCAATGGTGCGGTCATTTAAACAACTACACTATCATGTTAATTTTTAAATTCTATAGGTGCACATTTTTTCTATATCCAACCAGAACCCGGTGTGATTTCCTTTAACACCGTTTTCGATGTGGCCTGTAAATGTACAGGCAGCACCGCGAATGGTGCGAGTCGAACAGCTCGAACGCACCGCACAACAAAAAAATAAATAATAATAATAATAAAATATAATATAATATAATATAATAAAAAAATAAATAAAAATTAAAATTAAATAAAATTTAAAATTTAAAATTAAAAAAAACGGTTAATTTTAATTTAATTTCAAATTTTAATCCACTAAAAGGTTTAGTTATTGAGAAACAAGTATATTACCTGTACAATTGCACATCGAGGAGTCATATTTGCTGAAGAATTGAAGAAACCAAATTTTCCTATTGTTTTCGAAAATTTGAACTCCACATAATGGGCAATGGACGGCAGCAATGTGTGCAATGGGAGCACCGATGGCAGGGCACCTCACAAAATAAAAACTCACACTGGTGCTTGAGAGGTATATCGCACTAAACAAGTAAAAATGAGGTTTTTATGGTCGGTAATTTATTTTTAATTAACCCTTTTTCAGTGCGCGAGATTTTAAGATGCACCAGGTAGTTTTATCAATGGCGCACCACACATCGTTACGATGTGCTGGATTACAAAGATGCACTAGGCATGTTTATACGTAGAGCACCGGTGTGCTAGAGTACTTAGATTCACTGGGTGGGTTTGTACGGAAATCACAGTATCTCAGTGTGCCAATTTTTAGAACGCATCGGTGAATTTTACATAAAAGGCACCGGTGCGGTTTATGATGAGAAACACATCGCAAAAAAAAACATCTGCAAAAACCTCCACCCACCAACCTCCTCTAGAGACCTCTGCGAAAAATGGATATCTGGGCTATTTTTATAAGGGGTTCCTCAAAAACATCCGCTAGAGGGTCTTTTCCTTGTAGTGTTTGTAATTGATTACCACGCTTCAACACCAAGAGACATTAGATAGTACTTCACTGATTTACCAAAATTTAAAATGTGTTCCATAAAAGTGGGGGACCTTAAGTGTTTCCTTGTTGGCCATTTTTTTTCAAAAATACTTCTTCCAAATGTTAGGTTGATCTTGAAAAAGTTGGATCTGATACCAATTGTTGGAAATACTGAGAGGGGGTGAATCAATATTTCTTTCAATTATTTATTAACCAGATAAAATTTTTCTTAATGTGAATCACAAGATATAATAGAACAAAAGAAATAAAATAAAAATAACTTAAATATAGATCAAATTATTAAGACACCAATCCTCAAATTCAGGCTCCAGCCTTGAATGAGGAAATCAATCCTCTTGAGCTAATTCAGGCACCAACCTGATCTATATGAGGACACCAATCCTCTTAGGCTCCAACCTTTCCAAATGTTTCAAATATACTTCAAATTTAGGAAATTTCCAAATGTATTCTTCAATATGTCTCCAAGTGGCTTCAAGGCTACTTCAAAGAGGCTTCTAAAGACAGACCTAAAGACTCTCCAAAGTGTTCTATAAAAAACTTCAAAAGTCGTTGCAAATATTCTCTAAGGTATGCTCCAAAGAATATTAAACAACTTCTTCAAGAATCACTTCAAAGTATGTTCCAAGGTATGCTCCAAAAATCTTCAATATTTCCTCCAAAACAAATAAAAAACTAGCTCCAAATCTACTCCAAACAGTCTCCAAACATATGTGACTCTTAAAGTAGTAGATAGGCAAAAATTTGATGGCAAAAGACAAGTCTGAATTGTTCACATAGGGTATGATTTTTTTCCTTCACCACAGGGATAAATTTTCCAAATAGGTGGATCGAGTTCTGTCACAGAGGGGTTGAGTTCCACAAGTTTGAATTATATCACGGGGGGTTGAGTTCGACAGGTCTAAATTCTATAATAGGAGGCTGATTTTTGTGCCTTAAAGAGGCCAAATTTTTCTACAAGGAGGCTAAAATCTTAGCTATAAAGATGCCAAGTTCTTGTTCCAAAAGTTAGACCAATTTCTACTCAAAAATATTATCAAAATACCCTTCAATAACCCTTAATCCAAAAAAATAATAGAAACCAATAAACCCTTTCTTTAATATACTCCTTGGTTCATGAGATATGAACCTCTACACTTCTTCCTCATGTTTGAATATTTATTGTCTTGCTTCACCAAGTTGATAGCTTAATGAGGGACAAAACGCTCTTATTTATACAAATCAAGTCACCCCAAACTATATTGTCTTGTCCTTAGGTAGTTCCAACTTGGCAACGATAAGATAAGTGGATTTTTTACTTTAGAATATTCATCTCTCCTCAAGGGGGAGAATTTAGGTGGTATTATATACCTTTTTGGAAATGGATTAACGTTATCTTTAAGCCTGTGCTATTTTCCTCTTCAATTGGACATCCTTTGACATCAATAACAATTAGTTTCTCAACAATAACTAGTTTGAGGCTATGGAGCATATTCAGACACACAGTTGAAAAAATTGATACTTATTTTGAGGAGGTGAAGACTCTTAAAAGGCAAGTGGAGCATATGTTTCCTAAAATGTTTTCTTATTGATTGTGATTGTACTCCCTATATAGGTTGATAAAATGTATTCCACTCTCTGAATGAATATTATACCTATGTTTCTAATGACTTCATCAAACTGAGGTACTTAATATGCTCAGAGGGTTAGCTATTCTAGAACTCATGGAATTGGGGATTGATTTTATTCTCCATGTACTGCACTTTCCATTATATTATTTATGTATAAACAAAGTTTTGTTGGCCTCAACTTGTGCTCTCTTTCCTCCTCTCATCCATTGCCTTTCCTCTAGCATTAATTTTGTTTCTACACTCTTTTCTTTCTCTATTTGTGTGTCAAGTTCCTCTTTTTTTGTTCCTTCAAGTGTGGAGCCTCGTTTCTCAATGAAGTATTTAATTAAAACGTATTGTATTCTAAGTTGGTTACAAGTAGACATCAAGTATGTAATCCAATTTTTTAGTAATAAATTCATGACGGTAGTACAATCCATTATTTATTCCAATTGTTGTTCAACATTTCCAAATGAAGAAAATTTAATTCCCCCTTCAAAGTGGTGGAAAATTTATCAAATTTCAATCTCCTTTTATTTTTTGCTGTAGTTTCTCTACAACCTTTTCATATGTACATTAAGGTCAACTAGATTGCTACACAGGATGTTTCATAGCTTCTAGTTGATCCTCCCCTGTTTCAAAGGATAGAATTTGTAACACATTTTTCCCATGTTAACTCTTTTTAGCCCTTCTAATTTGGTATTGGTCTAATAATTACATAAATAGATCCCACTTAAGAGATTCCCCTTGGGAAATATAACAAAAAAAATTAAAAATTTGACTGTTAGACCCTTGTGATAGGTTGAGCAGTGTTATAGTAATTGAAATAGACTCTTTGTGTGTGGATGTGGTGAGAGTCTTTAATTTTTTATATTATTTTATTTTTAGTTTATTCTTTTCTTTCCTCTTATATGAATCTGATGGTTTTTCCTCATTATATTTTGTTTGTTGTTGAACCCGTAATTTTTTGTGATTTTTTTAGTTTTATTTGTTGGTGTTCTATCGGTTATGCCTATTCCAACTATTTCACATACCCAAAATGTTGTTGTGGTAAAGTGGGATGAGGATGTACTATGCTCTGCTACTATTATTCCAACTTGGTTTGTTACTGCTCCAACCTTGTATCAATATTTTGTTCCCAAGTAGTGTCAAATGGAATATCTAAGTTTCTAACTATGTATGTTTTGAAGATATTTGTCCTCCATCTTGATTCCCTTCCTTGTCCAACTTTTCTTCAATGATATTTTTTATGTGAGGGGCTAGTGAGTCCTGAGTCAAGTAGATATTTGTGATGTTCAACTACTTAGTCCTTGATTTGTTTTCTTTTGGATACTTTTTTATACTGACTATTAGAGTATTTTTTTCCAATTCTCTCCTCCTCTCAGGTCTACTATTATTCTCTTTCCTTTTCTGCGATCATTTTTTTGTTTGACTGTTTCTATGAAAATTATCTTTACATGCTCTAATGCCTCCAAAATTTAGGTCCAATCAATGATCTCATCATCATTTCGTTGTATTTGTTTTGCCACCTAGTCGATTTCCCCTTTTCCATTATCTCTTCTAGTAGCTACTATGTTATTTCATATAGCTTGTTTTTCTATTCATGATTTCCAATGGATATTTATTGTGGTACCTCAGTTGAATTCATACCAAAGCATTTCTCATTGACTTTCTTTGAAGCTTACTCTACTAGTTTCTTTTCTATAGGATTCTTGGCAGGTGATCATATTGGAGAATTCATATCAACCTTGAATGGTCATGTGTACATTTCCACATCCCTGTCATATTCTAGCTTTCTATTGGTTAGAGGGAGTATTATTTGTTCATTTGGTTGCAATATTGCTAATGGGATAGGTATTACTATGTTCGATTGTTTACTTAACTCATCAAAAATGTTAACTATAGTTGGTTGGTATGCTAGATATTTGGGATGGACTTTATCGTTATTGGAATATCGGACTATGGTTGTGTTGAGATGTAGTTGTATATATGAATATGGAGGCAAGGCCTGTTAGATGTGTTGAGCCACTCTCTAGTGATGGGCTACATATTTTTAAATGTGTAACACAACTCTTGAAAATATCATCTAGGAGAAGGTATTTCATCTTCCTTAACCAATTTACAAGAGATAATTTATAATTCTTCATTAATGGAGAAAATTTTCTAATGAAGACAGTCTCCTTGACAATTGAAACCTCTATCATAACAAATAAAATTAGTATAGAATGGAAATTTTGGTACTCACTACTACATTTGGCGGAATTTCTGACACTTGGTTCCGACGCTTTTGACCAAATGTCGGAAATTTCCCAAAAAAATTTCCATCCCGCCCGAAACCATCGCTATACCGACGTTTATAGAAAAGTGTCGCAATACCAACACTTAGAAAAGTGCCGCAATTGCGACGTTTGGAGGAAGACGTCGCAATTGCGACACTATGGCCCAAAGCGTCGTCGTTGCGACGACTGCCTCCAAACGTCGCAAGTGCGACACAATGTCTAAGTGTCGCAATTGCGACGTTTGGAGGCATCCGTCGCAATAGCGATGCTTTTTCCGCCGTCGGTATAATGACACTTATATGTGCGCTACATAAAAATACGAAACTTATATGCACGCTACATAAAAATGATTTTATTGTTTCGTATCCGTCGCAATAGCTACATTAACGTCTGATATCACGCGCGCATTCACCCTCCGCTCTTGCAGAATAGCATTCGCCCTCAGCTCTTGCAGAACAGCATTTTCCCTCAGCATTCGCCCTCAGCGTTCGCCCTCAGCTCTTGCATAACAGCATTCGCCCTCAGCTCTTGCAAAATGGTAAGTTCTTACTGCAGGCCCTTCCTCCTATAGTAGGGCTGACTCTATTTGGGTTTTTTTGGTAAATTCCATTGGATTGTGTTAGGCTGTAGGGTTCTCTCTAGATGTCAAGAATCAAGATTCAATACCCTCTATTATCTTCATCGCCCAATACAAGATTTAAATTTTTCCCAAAGAAACTCTTATTAATTTGGCAGCCATTATTTCTCCCTGCTTTAAAAACCCTACATTTAAATGAAAATAAGCATTTCATTTCAACTACAAAAATATATTAGTGTTCAAATGTACATGTGTGCTACATTAACATCTAATATCACGCGCGCATTCGCCCTCCGCTCTTGCAAAACAGCATTCGCCCTCAGCATTTGCCCTCAGCTCTTGCAGAACAGCATTCGCCCTCAGCATTCGCCCTGAGCTCTTGCAGAATAGAATTCACCCTCAGCATTCGCCCTCAGCTCTTGCAGAACATAATTCGCCTTGCATTCGCCCTCAGCTCTTGTAGAACAACATTCACCCTGCATTCGCCCTCAGCTCTTGCAAAACAGAATTCGCCCTGCATTCGCCCTCAGCTCTTGCATAACAGCATTGGCCCTCAGCTCTTACAGAACAGCATTCACCCTCAGCTCTTGCAAAATGGTAAGTTCTTACTGCATGCCCTTCCTCCTATAGTAGGGTTGACTCTATTTGGGTTATTTTGGTCAATTCCATTGGATTGTGTTAGGCTGTAGGGTTCTCTCTAGATTTCAAGAATCAAGATTCAATACCCTCTATTATCTTCATCACCCAATACAAGATTTAGATTTTTCCCAAAGAAACGCTTATTAATTTGGCAGCCATTATTTCTCCCTGCTTTAAAAACCCTACATTTAAATGAAAACAAGCATTGCATTTCAACTACAAAAATCTATTAGTGTTCAAATGTACATGTGTGCATCACTTGTATAGGGTATTCCTTTTCCACTTTCACATTATCCAAGAATGTGTGCAGTATAGTTCATATTTTTTGTGATTTAGATTATCTTGAAAAAGGAAAGGTAAATTATTTCCCATGGAAAAAGAAGGTTTTCCCTTTTTACTGCTGGAAATGGTACAACAAAGTTCCATTTCTAACCGAAACTCCTATGAAACAGGAACCAAATAAAGGCCATGTCCTCAATGGACATCATTTGGCTTTGAAAATGGCCATTGCACCGTGTTGTTTCTTATATTGCATCATGATAGTTTCTTAGGTCATTTCTTGTTTCTAAGTATTTTTCAATAGTTGCTCCAAAAGCTTCACTTCAAGGCCCTTCAAGATCGTCTCCAACAATGTTATACCATCAGCTTCAACAATGTTTCTCCAAAAATATCCTCAAGGTATTCACAACAAGTTTACTAGAAGTTGCTCCAACAATATATTCAATAAGGTCTTCATTGTCAACTCGTCTCTTGTTTGGGTGCCTTAATGTGCAATGACATGTTTCCAGGACTGAATTCAATGCAAGGCATATTTGAAACTCTAACTCTGTCTTCCGGTGTCTTATTAGAAATTATTTTAGTTTTCATTTTGTGTTTTCAAGTTAGATATTGTTTTCAATTTTTTACATTTATAATTTTATTGCAATGTGGCAGACTGATCAGAGCAGTGCAGGAACAACCCCGAGACGGGATGATCGCGGAAAGAGGCCAGCCGAAGAACATGTAAAGTGCCAGCATTGCTCTATCTTCAGGTATTTTAGTTATTTACATAATTGAAATAATATTAATTTTGTTCAAATATGCAGACACCTAGCCATGGTACGCCTGATGATTCCCTCTTTGAGGAAGAGATTTCTTCATCCCTATCTCTAGTGTTCTTGTTGCGAAAAAAGGCACGAGATGCAAGGTCGGAATTTAATACTTTGATAGATGCGCCTCAAACACCTGAAACAGAAGAGAAGATAAAACAACTTATGAGCCAGCTAGAAAGATACCAGGTAATAATAAAAAGTCAAAAGGATATTTTTTTTGTTATGTATGAGATGAATTGTGATAGTTTGATTTTTACTTTTTACATTGACTAAACTAACAAAAATTTCTTTTGTATGTAGCATTTTCTGGCACTTTCTGAATCCGGTGTTGGTGGTAGTGGGACACAAGGGCAAGAGATTGCCCAACAACCCTCTCGTACACCTTCTACTCCTTTAGGTGCCAGCCAAGAAACACACCCTGCCCAAGCAGACACCCAGCCAATCGCTGAACGTGTTGGCAATGATGAGGTTGATATGGCCAACTACATTATTACGTTTCCTGGAGCTACACGTGTCAGCTCCACAGGGACCATTAATGGCACGTTGTTGGTGAACGATGAAGGTGTCCCTATAAAGCATGTACAACTCCTAGGTAAATTTTAATATTTTAACTATTTCATGTACTTTATCTAAAACATATTTATCATGATTTTTATTTTTAAAGTAATGATAATATCTTTTTTTTTCTATGTAGGAAACAATGAGTTCTACAAGTTTCTGGAGAGCCATGCATTGGTAATTTTTGGCCCAACCATACGCACAGGGTGGAATTCCCAGAATTCCAACCTAAAAAAAGAACTTCTAGATTATCTAGAAGCCCTTTTTGGGGTCGGCACGTTTGACAGAACAGCGGTGGCTCGGGTAGCCGGCAAATATTTGAAATATACCAGGGACACCTATAGGAAGGAATTGCAATTTAACCCTAGATATGAGCATCCTCTCGCAGTTCCATAGAGTGAGTGGAGAGCACTCAGTCATGATGGAAAAGAGAAAAGGGCAAAGAAATAAGGAAAAATGCCAACTGGACCCGCAAGGTAAATTACAACTTTAATTCAATAGCTTTAATTTTCTCTATGTCTAAAATAAAAATGTGCTACGTCATATCTGACTTCAATATTTTGATGCTAGGTTGCCTGACACCTCAAAGGCAACCAAAGCTAGGATT
Source organism: Pinus albicaulis (assembly GCA_034641835.2). Taxonomy (NCBI): domain Eukaryota; kingdom Viridiplantae; phylum Streptophyta; class Pinopsida; order Pinales; family Pinaceae; genus Pinus; species Pinus albicaulis. The sequence goes on along the minus strand of CM076574.1, from coordinate 102,712,166 downwards.
GAAAAAAAGGGCCATCACAAGCTAGGCCAGGGCGGCTACTTGAAATTAGCTGCAAGAATTGTAATTAAGTAGCTAAACATCTTATAATTAATTGTATCGTCTTCCAACGTTTTTGTAATCCTATCAAATATGATTAAAAATACACAATCATATGTAATGTAGGTTGATGACTTCAGAACAGAAACTATAGAGGAAGATAAAAATATCGCTTTCCATTTCGGCTATCAAGTTGTAGTTGAACGTCGCAGAAGCTTGGGGTAGGTCCCAAGATCCAGAATGCCTGATAAGGTAAAACATTAACCTTTCAATACGTTTGTTTTCGTCCATAAATTTAATGTCTAACAACTTTGTTTAAATCAGGGGAGCAGCACTACCGACGAGGCAAATAACCTAGTTTTAGAGCCAGATGTAGATGATCCTCACGTGCAACCTGATCATTGTAGTGGGGACCAGGCCGACAATGCTACTATCAGTGAGGGCCATGATGGTAATTAATTTCCACTTATATTTTTTTCTAATTATACCTTGATGGTTGTCCTTATAATGTTTTTTGTTTAAATGATAGAGAATGTTTCCCTTGAGGATCTTACCACCAGAGAGGAAGACAGGGCAACAGTCCCAACGGTGACAACTAGTGCACCAGGTAAATAATCTCATTGCAATTTTTTTTATTAATATTACCGAACTAGTTCAATGATATTTAAAAACTGACAATTAAAATTTAATATTATCTGTTTTTGTAGGCGATGCCCCGTCACTGGATGAGACCAGACATCGTGACTACGTAACTAGGTCAGCGCCGACAACTGGTGCACCAGGTAAATAATCTCATTGCAATTTTTTTTATTAATATTACCGAACTAGTTCAATGATATTTAAAAACTGACAATTAAAATTTAATATTATCTGTTTTTTTAGGCGATGCCCCGTCACTGGATGAGACCAGACATCGTGACTACGCAACTAGGTCAGCGGCGACAACTGGTGCACCAGGTAAATAATCTCATTACAATTTTTTTTATTAATATTACCGAACTAGTTCAATGATATTTAAAAACTGACAATTAAAATTTAATATTATCTGTTTTTGTAGGCGATGCCCCGTCACTGGATGAGACCAAACATCATGACTACGCAACTAGGTCAACAGTGCGGGTCGAAAGGCACGAAACAGGAGCAGAGCATGATGATATTGATGATGTAATTAGGAGCTTTAAAAATAGGAAGAAGAAAAAGAAAATTCGATAATGTAAAATATTGTATTATTATAAGACAAATGTAACCATACTTGGAACGTTTTTTGCGTTATATAAAAAACTCATTTATCATACTATTTTTATGTCAAGCATTAATTGCAATGTTTCCTTGTGTACTTTTTGTTGAATTGTTTTTTTATTAGTTATTGAATTTTTTTTTTATGCTCATGAAATTAAAAAATGAAATATAGATTGGGTATTGGGGAATTGAGAGTGATGTGAGGGGGGGGGAGGAGGGGCCATAAGAGTTTCCACCTTCACGTGGTTGGCCCTGTTTAGTAGAGAATAATTTATTGGAGCGATTTAATCTTGGAGCAAACCTCCCTCGATCCAGCATAGAAACAAAAAATTCACTGTTGACTTAGTTGCTACTCTTTCAGATCGTGGGAGGCTTGTTCCAAGTTCATGCGACTCCAATAAATTGTTCTTGAAACGAAGAGGAGCTTATTCAGGTATGTTTTGACATTTTCAACATATGTTCTAACATTATCATAAGAATGCATCTTAGAGTAAAAAATACTACATCAATTACTTGTATTTATTGTATATATAATGATGGATTTTGATTGACTTGGCAGTGCAGGTACAAATCCTCTTGCATCATGAGCAATACAACTTGTCAACCAAGGTCATGTCCAGGATATTTTTGCTTGTGCGCTTGACCAGGTTCGTAATGTCACATTTTGTAAGTTCCTTTATAGTTCATAATTCAATATTAAGCTTGTTCATGATTATTATCTGGGTTTTTTGTATGTGTTTTTTCATCTATTTGATTGTAAGCAACTATGCATGTTTCCTGTTGTTCACTATGATTTCTCCCATTACCACTCCCAGATGAATCCAAATTTATTGTTACATAGGTTACTTTATTGTTACTATGATTTCTCCATTTACGATTTCATAGGTTACATCATGTAAAGTTGTCAATCTCAGGTTGGTGATGAGCTTTAGTTCTCTAGATTTGGGGCTTTTCTGATATTTTCTCCCTCATGTCATTCCTGCATCACCTCGTTGTTTGAGCATGCTAATTGTCTACCACTTGTACCAATTGGCACATGTCAATCTCTTAGTGGTGCCACATTTCACCTATTTTCAGTGAGAGTTTAGGGTTTCTCTAACATAGCTTCAGAAATCCGATTCAGTGCCTGCTTGAATATTGTCACATAATACTCATGGTTTGGATTGATGAGAATGTTCTGAATGGTTGTTTGATTCATAAGAACCACCCATATAGTCATCTTGAGATATTTCAGAAGTTTTCTCGAGTTTCCTTTTTCACCGTTTCTAGTGGGTGGGATGGTGTGGGGTGATGCATCAATACTGGTGCTCTTGTAGTAGGGAATTTGTTTTTGGGGATATAAAGGAGCATTTGATGTAGATATCCCATTGGATGCATTCATAGATGGGCACGAGAGGTCAAGAATTTAAACTAAAAATATGCAACCTCTAGCATGGCAACTTGAAGGCCGCGAGAGACACTGGTTAAAGATTGTTTTGTGCTGGCCTTAATATAGTCGTGATTTCTTTTTATTATCTTAATGCAAATATATAGTCCGGTCTCATTAAAATGAGGATTGTGGTTGTATTTCTCTTTGGTTGTTTCTCTCTTAATGCTCCAGAAGTTGCCAAAAGTTGCGATAGTTGTTTAGTTTGCCTTTTACAACTTAAAAGTGGTTTTTAGCAATGGGAGTCATGTTTTTTAAGGTTCATACTAATATGAAGATCTTGTAATTCTATATTCAGGATAAGAGAAGATGGCCTCTGCTTTGGGCAGTATAACAACAATTGCCACATCTACCTCATTGGGTAACAATGGAAAGGGGGAGAAGTTGGGTGCAATGTTTGATAATTATGGCAGACAATTGTCTTCTCTTTCAGTTTTTTCACCCATTTCCTTTAATCGCTCAAGCAGAAGAGGGACTCTAATATTACGCAACAGAGAGAAGGTAGTTAATACAAGAGCTATGGAAAAGGAGTTGTACTTCAACAAGGATGGCTCAGTGACAAAAAAATTGCAGGTTAGAGAAAAAATTATGTTTAAAGGAAGGTCACCTGCACGTGAAACTTCACTGCGGTGGATCTTTCCTTGTCCACTTATATTCGATTTTAATGTGTTATTTTAATTTTTCATGGAGGTTTGTTTTGGCATAAGGTCTGGCATTCAATTGCACACTTACCGAAAGCATTGTCAATTTGTCTTGCAGGCGGTGTGAACAAACTTGTTGATTTTGTTGGAGTCACCCTTGGGGTGAAGGGAAAAATGTTGTCTTGGAGAGCAAGCATGGTTCTCCGAAAATAGTTAATGATGGTGTGACAGTAGCTAAGGAGGTAATTTGTAGATGTGTGCTCTGGTTTTCTTTTTAACGTTGTATTAGTTCCCCCTCTTAAATGTCTTAGATTTGGTAGGCATAATTTGAAAACTTAAAGGTGAAAGGAAACATATTTGTTACCTAGTGGTCTACTTGGCCTATGGACTAGCCACATTAGAGTAATGCATAAATCTTTTCACAACAATAAAAGGAAAGGGTTATGGCTAAGTCAAATTTTATTGTTATTGACAGTGTAATGAAATGTATCTCAATGTTATGGTTTTGGCCTTTTTATTGGTTGAATTAGAGGACCCAGTTGAAAATATTGGGGCCAAGCTGGTAAGGCAAGTTGCGGCAAAGACAAATGATTTAGCTGGGGATGGAACCACAACATCTGTTTTTCTTGCACATGTTGGAATATTGAAAAATTCCAGAACAATGAATGGAGAATAAATCTCCCTTCTTTTAACACAGAGAAAATAATGTTGAAGATTGCAACAAGAAACAGTGAAGGAGGCATCCTGAAACATCTTTCTTGATCCTAGTTGGAAAGTGATCACCTAAACTAGGTGGGGGCCACACAAGTGATTTTTGGCGTAAAGTCTATTTTTAGACTATGTCTATTTTTAGACATATGGATCATGGTCTATGAGTTGCAGGATGTTATTTATGGATGATTGGTCGAGTTGGTAAAAATAGATGGACCTCTATTTTTAGACATTGGGCGGTTTCTATTTTTAGACTGTCGGGCTAAAAATAGAACAGTCAAATATTATTAACCCTTAATAATATTTAGACTATAAACATTATCTTATCCTCTTGGAGCACTTCAGTTTGATGTTTGGATGTGGCACATGCAGCTGACAGAAGGAAATACGCTTTTCCTAAGGGTTAGTTGAGCTATTGCATGGTTGACTTCAGTTAGAACTCATGTGGCAGAGTTTGGTGGAGTCGATGAGACAGTTGGTGAAGTTGTGTTCGGTTTAACTTAGTTGAACTAGTTGTATTTAGTCTAAATGAAAAATACACTAGTGATGAGTGGTGTGAATTAATTATTAATTAATTCACTAATTATTAACTCATAAATCAACTAAAGAATACATCAGTTAACTGCAATGCATGGACAGTTCAGTGGAGACCAATGTTAGAGGTGGGTGAAAGGGTGAGTGTGGCTATCAGTTGTGACTATACTTGTGCTTGAGATTTGCACACACATTGATTGAGATTGCCAATGAGGATTGTGCAGTACAAGCCAAGGAGATTCGAACTTGGATCTCATTCATTCTCATCTTGGATTGCGCAGTAGAGGCAGACAAACAGTGGAGGAGATTTGAACCTGTGACTTGTTCAGATCTGAGCTAGTTTGTGTGTAACTTTTGGAGATAGTACTGAATACTTGCGAGGATTATTGTACTATGATTGTTACATGTTATCTATCATTATAATATATAGATATTTGGGGGTTTTCAGCTATTTCTTTCCCCATTACATACTGTGTTGATATGTGTGCTTTATTATGTTTTAATGTGCGCATGCGACTGTTTCTATTTCCGCATATTGATGATCAATTGTAGAAGAGGTTATGTATTATGCATGAAGCTTAAATAGTGTGTAATCAGGATAATCTCAGTGAATAATTCAGCTATTATTCAAATTTCTACATGGTATCAGAGCAAAATTGATCATCGGATCTATTACAGTGATTACATTTTATTTCGGTAGACAGAGTCTGTAAGCGGGCCAGGTAGCCTCTGGATCCATCCTTTCTTTGAAAGGTGATATATCTAGTAAATTCCCCTACAGTCAATCTCTGTGCTAGAAATACCTTGTTCTCACATTAGATCATAAGCGGTTGAGTTTTGAGCTGGTGGAATTCGAATTTGCAGCAGTGTTTTCTTGGTGTCGAAGTCAAAATGTCTTATCAAGGATTGCGATTGGAGTATGCTCTTGAAGGCAGCTCGAATTATATTGCATGGAGAGATAGGATGGAGGCGGTGCTCGATGAAAATGGGCTGAAGGAGTTCATAGATGCTGAATTTCCAAAGCCTAGCGATGCAACCTTGGTTGAGGCTTGGCAAAAGAAGACAGCAAGGTGTCGAAGGATTCTGTTGGAGGGCGTGAAGGATCACATAGTATCCAGCCTGCATGGTAAAGCTTCTCCATACTTGATGTGGAAAGCGTTGATAGATTTATTCCAAAGTAAGAGCGACCAGAGGAAGTTGGCGCTCAAGAATAAACTCAGGAAAATAAAGATGGAGAAGAATGACACTATTCCGGTATACTTGACAAAGTTTGTCCACTGCAGGGATGAGCTTGGGAGTGTAGGAGTTAGTGTGGATGATGAGGAATTGGTGAGCTTGGCTCTCCTTGGGCTTCCGAAGAGTTGGCATTCCTATGAGGACTCTATCAATGGTCGAGAGAAACTGCCAGGATGGGAGCGACTTTGGTCGGATCTTGTGCAAGAGGAGATAAGGCGGAGTACCAGGGATGGATCTTCATCAAAGGCATCTGATGAAGAATATTGTGCTTTGGCTGCCAAAGAAAGGAAGGGGAAGGGAAAGAAGAATGCTTCTCAATCCGGTGCAGATGGTAAAGAGCGTGACATGTCCAAAGTGAAGTGTTTTCACTGTCACAATCATGGACATTACGCCACAAATTGTCCATAGAAGAAGAATAACAAGCAGGCTGCTGGAGCTGTAGCTGGTGAGGCTCTTGCCTCGCAATTTGAGCTAGACTTCTCATTGATCGCATGCATGGTGTCTAGTGCATTGGGATCGGGGTGGTATTTTGATAGTGGCGCTTCCTTTCACATGACGGGAGATGTGAATCTCTTCAGCGACTTGGTGGAGAAAAATCTCCAGTTGCATGTTGAGTTGGGCAACAATGGACGATACAATGCGACCGGAATTGGTACCATAACCTTTCAGAGGGAGTCAGGTAAAGTCATTCTTTTACAAGATGTATTTCATGTTCCAGGTTTAAAGAAGAATTTGATCTCAGTCGCAATGTTAGAGGATAAAGGGTATGAAGTTGTCTTCAGTGAAGGAAAATTTTTCCTTCGGCACAAGGCAACAGGCAAGTCAAGAAGGTTGGGATTCGAGCAAAGAATCTCTACAGACTTTAAGTAGATGGGATGTCTACGGAGCTTCCTACTGTTGGGAAGTGCAAGAAAGACATGCAATTGATGCTTGAGAGGGAGCAAGTTTTGCATGCAGGTAAGAGTGAACCTCAGGATGTGGAGCAACCACAAGATGAGGATCATGGAGTGGGAGAAACCACTCATGCAGAGAAATTTCATGCCAGATGGGCAGAGGGAGTGCATGCAGCTATACCACCAGGTGAGAGGTGGGGCGACATGCATGATTAATCCCAAGAGCAGATTTATGGAAAATATTCATTGAGATGGTGTGGATCTCATGAATTGAACCTGGCTACGAGGTGCCCATAGTGCAGCAGTAGCATGATCAGTTGGATTGATGCAGGCATATCAAAGTGACAGTGTCGGATACTGGAGCACGGATCAGAGTTGACAGCAAGTGCAAGAGTGCATGGGTGCAAGAGTTCAACAGCGCAGTGGTTCTTGATGACATGTGCAGTTGGTACCAGAAAAAGTCGAAGACTTTGATGATAGATGCATCAAACTGATTGAGTTGTTTGGAGCCTATTCAGTTTCAGAGGAGTTGCAGAGCAGATGCATGGAGTTGCATGGCGCTTGTGAAGGTTGCAGGGCGAATGCATGGAGTTGCATGTCACATGCAAAGACAATCATTTCTTGTTGAGAGGGAGTGTTGAAGATTGCAACAAGAAACAGTGAAGGAGGCATCCTGAAACATCATTCCTGATCCTAGTTGGAAAGTGATCACCAAAACTAGGTGGGGGCCACACAAGTGATTTTTGTCGCAAAGTCTATTTTTAGACTATGTCTATTTTTAGACATATGGATCATGGTCTATGAGTTGCGGGATGCTATTTATGGATGATTGGTCATGTTGGTAAAAATAGATGGACCTCTATTTTTAGACATTGGGCGGAATCTATTTTTAGACTGCCGGGCTAAAAATAGAACAATCAAATATTATTAACCCTTAATAATATTTAGACTATAAACATTATCTTATCCTCTTGGAGCAGTTCAGTTTGATGCTTGGATGTGGCACATGCAGCTGACAGAAGGAAATACACTTTTCCTAAGGGTTAGTTGAGCTATTGCATGGTTGACTTCAGTTAGAACTCATGTGGCAGAGTTTGGTGGAGTTGATGAGACAGTTGGTGGAGTTGTGTTCGGTTTAACTTAGTTGAACTAGTTGTATTTAGTCTAACTAAAAAATACACTAGTGATGAGTGGTGTGAATTAATCATTAATTAATTCACTAATTATTAACTCATAAATCAACTAAAGAATACATCAGTTAACTGCAATGCATGGACAGTTCAGTGGAGACCAGTGTTAGAGGTGGGTGAAAGGGTGAGTGTGGCTATCAGTTGTGACTATACTTGTGCATGAGATTTGCACACACATTGATTGAGATTTCCAATGAGGATTGCGCAGTACAAGCCAAGGAGATTCGAACTTGGATCTCATTCATTCTCATCTTGGATTGCGCAGTAGAGGCAGGCAAACAGTGGAGGAGATTTGAACCTGTGACTTGTTCAGATCTGAGCTAGTTTGTGTGTAACTTTTGGAGATAGTACTGAGTACTTGTGAGGAGTATTGTACTATGATTGTTACATTTTCTCTATCATTATAATATACAGATAGTTGGGGGTTTTCAGCTATTGCTTTCCCCATTACATACTGTGTTGATATGTGTGCTTGATTATGTTTTAATGTGCGCATGTGACTGCTTCTATTTCCGCATATTGATGATCAATTGTAGACGAGGTTATGTATTATGAATGAAGCTTAAATAGTGTGTAATCAGGATAATCTCGGTGAATAATTCATCTATTATTCAAATTTCTACAAATAAAAATTTCTTTGACAGGAGACAGAGTTTAAATACTTTGAAAACAAACTTCTATTCCCTTCAATAACTCAAAAAAAAACTATTACACTTCTTCCTCACTGAGAGGGATTACAAAATTATGACTACTACAAAACGCAGTGCATTAACCAACTCACTGTCTGTTCAAAACAAACATACTCTGTCTCTAAAACACTCTGTTGTGTTTTTCACTTTCGCACTGATGTGCATACACACTTAAAAAGTTACACTCAGTCTTTCACTTTTTACACATTGCTGTGTAATAAAAAATTTACGTACTGTCTATAAAAAAAACTACCAAGATTTTTTGTCCTTTTTATTTTTATATGCCGTAACATATAAAACATATTATAATAAACCCTCTTTAAAAAAAAAAAAATTAAAACTAAATTCTATGGCCCACCTTTCATTTCGCATATGATATATATATAACATATGTTTAAAACATATGTATATATTAAAGCATACATAAAATTAAATTATCAAAACATTAAAGAACCCTTTCCGTCGGACTTCAAAAGTCTAAATAGACTGAATTTCAAACCAAATTCGCGTTCCAAAATGGGATGCTGACGTCTACCTAATTTGTAACGCGAATTCTCAATCCAATGTGCCTTATAAAAAATTCGGGTAAGGTTTTCAGATTCCCTTCAATTTCATGCGATCCAATATTAATGCTCCACGTGTCCTCCTTTTGAATTTACAAAACTGGGGGGTAAATTTCTGTTTGTTTAATTTCTGGTTGGTGAATTGCGTTAATGCTGGTTGTTGTGTTTAAATACAATCCTGTACAGAAATATGGTTGCGGTCGTCTACAAAAAAACTTGCAGGAATTTTAAATGCTGAATTAAATTTCTGGATTATGTGGAAGTTCAAAGTGTGACATAATCCCTTCCCCGCAACTAATTTATAAGATAGTGGAAAGTATGGTGAGAGGAAAATGGTGGATTTACAATCAACCATATTCACTTTGAAAACAATGGGGAATTAAGAGACCATTATACCTAACAAGTCCTTATAAATATTGAAGCCGAGGCACAAATACATGACAACAACCTTTATACGAGAATTATTTTATTTGAGTAAGGGAATAGTAGTTGTAACTTAAGGTTGCAACAATGGTTCCATAAAACAATTACTTGTATCCGACTGCAGTAACTATGGATTAAAGTTGCAACAACTATGGCTTCAGTTTGCAGAAGTTGTGACTTGGGGATGCAACATTTGTGACTTAGAATAAAACACATTATATATATATATATATATATTAAGAGATTATTATACCTGAAAAATACTTGTCAATATTGAAGTTGAGGCATCGATACACGGTAAAAATCTTTATACGGGAATTATTTTATTTGAATAAGGGAACAATAGCTGTAACTTAAGGTTGTAACAACGGTTCCATAGAACATTTGCTTGTATCTATTTGCAATAACTATGTGTTAAAGTTGCGCCAACTATGGCTTGAGGTTGTAGGAGTTGTGGCTTGGGGATACGATATCCGCGACTTAGAATAAAAAATATTATATATGAAAGAAAGTATATATATTAAGAGATCATTATACGTAACAAGTCCTTGTAAATATTGAAGTTTACACATAGAGACACGACAACAAACTTTATACGAGAATTATTTTATTTGAGTAATGGAACAACAACAGTAACTTAAGGTTGCAACAATGGTTACATAAAACTATTGCTTGTATCTAGTTGTAGTACTTGGGTGTTAAAGTTACAGTAGCTATGCCTATGACTTAGAATAAAACAAATTATATATAAAATAATATATATATATATATATATATATATATATATATAGATATATATATATATATATATAGAGAGAGAGAGAGAGAGAGAGAGAGAGAGAGAGATTAGAAAATATATTACAACAATATTTATTTAACTAGTATGTTAAAAAAATAAAATTTACCCGGTCGCAGGTGTGGGGGCATCTGGAAAGGTATGGATACCAATCCATTTAGAATATACATGGCATCAACACCAAATCCGTGATTAGTTTTTGAATATGGAAGATGAAAAACAAGAGATACATGCCTAAACAAATTAAGAAATTCTACTATTTTGATCACTCACACATTTACATATGCTATTGTCTACACACCTTCTATTGGTGGACGATGTTATCCTATTTCTTGCAGGATATAGTAGATAGGACTAGTATGTGAAGACTCATTAGAGCTCTAAAATCATTTTGGGTTTCATTTGGAATATAAGTAAACCTACTCAAGTCTACCATCACTTTCAATGATTTGGAAGATATGTTAGCAAAAACAATCAACCTAGTGCACCCATTTCAAATACTTGGGATTTATGTTAAGATTTAATGACTATAGGTATGGAGATTGGTTCTTTCCATATCAAAAAGTGGGAAAAATAATCACAATATGGTTATCCTTGGGTGGCACATTAACCTTAGTAGTGTCCATACCAAGATATTGGCATTCCCTAGCTTATATTCTTGTTGGTATCTTGGGAAATATTAGAAAAAAATGCTTTCATTTTATCTAGAAGGAAAGGAAAATCAAAGGAGGCGTCCCTATAGTAAAATGGAAATGGATTTCCAAGCCAAAAATCACATGATTCGTTGGATACTAAAGAATATTCATCATTTTTGAAAAGCATTATTTTCCAAGAGTCTTTGGAGAATCATAAAACATTTAGGCTTGTGGCAGGATGTAATAAAATCAAAGTAAATAGGAAAAATTTCATATAAGGATAAATTTTACAAAAGTTCCAACAGTTCTTCCCACCATTTATCTTCTGGTATTCTGGTCCGTTGAAGTTTTCTCAATGTTTCATCAGCCTCAGTATTTCTACAAGTTGGTGTCTAGTTTTAGTGTTTAGAAACTGTATGAGTTGATTGGCTTCCTCAGGCCTACTTCCCAATTCTTCTCTTGTACTTTGAACTTCTTCTATAGCCAATTTGACTAAATCATTCTGTTCATACATAATCTGAATTGAAGACCAGACATCCTTTATTGATTGGATAATGTTGTCCCAAAGAATTTCATTTATTTCCTTTAAAGGTTTCTCCAATGTGAGATCCTTTTCCAATGCTTTAACCAATTTTTCTAATCTTTTGACCTCTCTTGTTTTATCAGCAACACTCATTTTTGAGAGATCATATCTTTGTTCTAAATTAATAAGCTGTAACTTTGTGTGCTAGAGTTCTGTTACTTGAAGTTTCAATTCATTCATTGACTTTATTAATTCTTCAGAACTCAAATTGGAAGTATTTACCTGTGATAGCTCTGTTGGCTGACCTATTGTGGATGTACCTGTACCTGTAATTGCCTCTGTTGTTGATGCTGGAATAGTAGACTGCTTGTTCTTTAATGCCTGTTCAAGCTCTTTTTCTGTTTCATTTAGTTTCTCATTCAGTTTCAAAAGAAATTCCATCATTTCTTCTTCATAATTTTTCTTTATCATCTCTTCAGTTTGTGGATGTCTTGAAGCTGGCAATTTCAACTGCTTTCTCAAAGCTGCAATATCATCATCTTTTTTCTTGATTAGGGCCTCTATACCTTTGACATCTTTAGGATTGTGACCCAATCCAATGATTATTTCCTCCAATGTCTTTATCCTGTTGTCTTTGGCCTGAGAAGAGGCTTTTTCAAGTTGCAATTGTGCATTAGTGTTCTCCAAAGAATCCTGCAACTTCTGAGTTGCCATTGCTTTATCGGTCAGAGTAGAATAGATCATTTCACCAGTCTTCTTATGTAACTCAATCTGATCTAAAGGATGAATATCCTTTGCTAAGACTTCAAAATTTGTTCTAATATAATCTGCAGCTATTTGAGGCTGTTGCACTTTTGGTTTGAAGTGACTCATTATCATTTTGCCTTGCTGAATGTCATAAGCTGACATCAATCTTTCTTTATTCTTAGGAGCCATCTTCAAATACTGATTGTAAACCTGGAGTCTTAGTGGATCATTCCTGGATTTTATATTGATAAATGTTTTCTTTATATCTCCTGCATCTTTAACTGGTGGTTTGAAAGAAGATATTTCAACACTCTGTTGCTTTTGCAGCTCTTTTCTCTGTAAAGTAGTGGATGCCCCACTGACTGTACCTGTTTTTTGACTATCCAAATTTTCTCTTTGGCTATCAAGAATTTCTTGAACAAAATCTACTTCTGGAAGACGATTTAATTTTTGTCTTTTAGCATGAGGCTGTTATGAAGATCCACCAACAGGGGTAGCAATTTCAGCATCTCTCTTCTTGCCTTTTTCTATATTGATAGGAGTTTGTAAAATTTAAATTTCTAGCTCATTGATCTGAATAGGAGGAATTTGTACTTGACCCTGTTCTTTAGAAGTCTCAGGTTGCTCTATCATTGTGAATTTTTCAAATACTTGTATGTCAGGCTCCTTTTCTTTTCCTTTAGATTGTACTGTGGCCAATGCACTGATCTCCTGTAAATTTTGCTGAGAAGTCCCTGCAGAAGAAGGACCAATACCTGGTATCTGCACCTGTCCAAAAGAGTCTAGTTCAAGTATTTTCTCAATGTTTTTCATTACATTTTCAACATTGACCTGCTCACTATCCTGTTCTACCAATGTTCCTTCCATCCATTCATCCATATTGGCATATTGTTTAATTTCTGGAATTTTGTGATGAATGTATGGTGATATTTTATTTTTCATTCTTCTATCACAGATAAAGCTATTTGGGTCATAAGGCACCCAGTAAAAACTTTTTTGTAATCTGAGATATTCTTCTCAGATTCTTTCTGCTTCCTTTCCAGCATCTCTAGAGTTACAAACAAAGAGACCTAATTGACTTTTGATCCTGAGTTGAGCCTTTTTCTTTGCATTGCAGAAATGAAATATATCTGAGTTAATTATCTTCCTGAAATACTCTAGTGCAAAGAGTCTCATGGGGACATATTTGGGCAACTTGAATGGGCACAATTCACATCCATATATTCTGATCTCAGTGTGATTTTGATACAAGTACCAGTCACCTACCCTATATTGTTTTGAGAGCTGTAGAATTTTCTTGATTTCATTATCGACTCTAGGAGGGGAAACTCCTGTTAACAAAGTGGTTGCAGGGTGTACAAATAGGTCAATAAACTCATTATAGGAGTAAGGAGAATCAGAGGAATTATGGGTGATGGTAGACCAAAATATCACAGACCTAGGATTTCCTTTGGCATCAGGTTTCTAAACATGGAAAGGGAAACTTTTTGATTGGTAATGAATCATGAGATGATATATAACAGAAGAATATTTGAACACTTTTTCATTCTCAAATCTCATGAACTGATCATGGATTTTATCAGCAATGTAGGATGAAAAATCATACTTGACAGTAGGGGACTGTCCAGGGGTAAATATAAACAAAAATACTAGGGTTAATTGATCAAAATATTCACTAGTATTGAAACCCATGATAAAGGATATCATATTCAGAATAAGCCTGCCCACATCAGTGAAAAAAGTATAACCATAGGGGGGAGGGCCTTTGGGCTGATGCTCTGGTAACATGAAGGTTTCACAAATACGATTTAACTCCTCATGGGACAAATTGGCAGATTTTTCAAGTAATTCTCCCATGGACAGGGGAGTGAGGGCTTGACCAGGTTGAAATTGCAGCATTTCATCTATCGACTGAGTAGTGATCGGGAAAAGGATGTTCTAACTCAGGGACAAAACTGCTCTTTGATTGGGGTCATAGTTTGCATGGCAATAATGAATTAACTCAGGAAAAATATGGACTGAGGGGAGAAGATACATGGCGAGATTGGATTCCCATAATCCAATAATATCAGAACCGTTTATAAAGTTATCTCTACAGTGGCAAAAGGTTCGAAGAGGATTATCGCTAAGAACGAGGTCTTTAATTTGAAAAGATCTATCTGCTAGGGGCAGATAATCTAAATCTCTGTGAGGGGGCATTCAAAGGTGTGATGTTCAGAGCCACTGGAACCTCCATTTCTGGTTCTTGTGGATTCAGAAATGAATTTCGGGTTTTTGTGAAGAAAAAATACAATTACAAGTTTTGGGAATGCAATTTACAATTCTGGGGATTGAACAAGACCAAATTGAACTCTGTTTCTATCTTTCGTGCGGAATTTAAAACAAAAGCTAGGATTTCATAGAGTTTTAACGGGAATTGGGGTAAATACCTGTTTTTTGGGAGATGAACAGTGATTAAACAGGTACAGGCTATGGCGTACGAACTCTGGATTACTGGTATGCAATTTTCTTCAGTAAAATACAGTTGATGGCGCTTGACAGTTTGTTTTTTAAATTCTCTGCATGAGACTTTGGTCGTTCACAGAATAATGAAAATGACGCGGGCAAAATTGTTTTATTCACAAAGTGCAAAGGGTGACGGGGTTTTTTTTATTTATTTAATGGATGACGTTAGCAGGTACGGAGGATGAGTCATGGGAGGCAAGCAGTAAGTGGTTTCCATCGCACCGCTTTTGGGGAAAAGTGGTTTTGGGCGGAGGGCGAGCGATTCCATAGAATGATTGACGCGTGGCATGGCACTGTTTGAAAACCACTGGGCCATTGCGCGTTATTGTTCGGACGCGGATGGCTAGCGATATCATTAATAACCGTTGATCTCAGATGGGTTGATCGAACGGCGATGGGGACATGGAAGTGACGGGGATTTAATAGTCGTAGTCTTCCCAGGCAACGTTTTGGCCTAGAATCCGGCAAGGATTTTTAAAAAATCCGGCAAAGATTTTATCAGAATCATGTTTACAGTTGTTAAACTTTATCATTTTGAGTGCCCTAAGGGTTTTTGGTAGTGCTGAATCCATTTCCACTGTCAAAAATGGATTCCAAACACTCCAAATACCTGATTTCTTGAATTTTAGTTGCCCGGATCCTGGCAAGAAACTGTCGTCTGGGCTATTTCGTTGCTTGGGTAGACAACTCCGGATTTAATATGGAGGGCCTGACACAATTAAACGTTAATTAATCTCATCGGGGGGAATCTGATTGGCGGAGTTAATTAATCGTGAGGATTAATCAATTTGTTTATAAAAATGCAGGAAAGTGATTGGGAAATGATTTAACCAAGGTTAGCGGTTAAGGGAGGTATTGGGGATTTTACAAAGGGTTTATAGTTTTAACCTTGGGAAAGGGAGTTGGGGGATTAAAATACACAGGGGAAGAATTATTTTTGTATTAAAACACGTAATAAAACATGTTTTAATTAATTTTTTCAATATACTTTTATTATATGATAATTAAATCAAATTAATCTAATTACCATAGGGGGTGGAATTTAATATTACGATATATTTAGCCAAAGGGGGCATAAAGTGGGTTTTTTATTTAAACATGTGGGAATAAATAACTTTGGCTAAAATTTATTAATGGGTTTTTGGGGATATTATATAAAAAGGAGTTATATATAATAGGAGAAGGTTATTTTTGTAAGGATTTAATACATAAAATCAATGTTAATATGACAAGGGGACAATGTAAACTCAAAATACATTAATATAACTAAGAAAGTGAAGATTTAAAGGCAAATTGCATTATAATCACTTCATCACTTAGACTTGGAATAAAATGTGATTTTGAGGGTTTTTTATGAAATAATGCATAATTTTCCTAAGTAAAATGGGATTTTACTTAGGAAAAGATGTTTAGAAATGAGTGAATGTTATGAAGAATGACTTCAAGTACTTAGGCTTTTCCAATTATTGGGCCGAGGGTCTGGTCCCTCCAAAAGTCAAGGAAATGCCTTGAGCCCCTCTAATTTTCAAATACCTTAGTACTTAGGGGAAATTAGTGAAATCTGTAGGGAAATATGAGAAGGGAAGTTAATAACTTTGACTTTGCTTTGCTTTGAATTTCTTCCAGTATAGTGTCTACCTTTGCACTTTGTGATGAAAGTAAATATTAACACATTTAGAGTCATTGTCCATCACATGCAATTCTGCAACATCATCTACCTACCCTACCTACTTTACCATTTTTTCTTCTTTATTAGGGTGCACTTAGACTGGCAAACCCTTATCACACTTTCTTTTCTTTTACATGTAGAAATCTATCTAAGTCTAACCTTATTACATCCAAGGGCTCAGATTAAGCTATTGAGCTCATTTTATTTACTCTACCTATCTACTTATCTGCCAAGATTAAACAGTTTGGTCAGATTTTATTTTCTATCTCTAAAACATGAAATTGAAAGATGAAATAGCCAAGCTTAAACTGTTTGACTATTCATAAATTGTGGCATAGGATACAAGTTGCACACAATTTTATTTATTACATAAGAGCAAAAAGTAGTGGCATTTAGACTTGCACACTTTCCTTGGCCTTTCTTTTGGTGGGGTTCATTTTCTTTTACTTTTTTGGCCATTTTTATTCTTTTTACCCTTTGATTTTTCTTTTGGGGTATACCCTCTTTACATTTTTTAAATTTTTTTGATTTTTTGATAATATGGAAAACCTTTGCAACAAGAAAAGGTATGAACATATTACATAGCCCATCAAGTCAATCATGAAATATGACACCTATTAGTATAGGAGTCTAACACTAGCTCCACTGGGGGATGGCTTTTCCTGGTGAAAAGTCAAGAACAGTAGGTCAGTTGTCCTCATCCATTGACCTTGGTGAAGTTGTAAATGTCTTCTGTCTTCTGTAAATTGAAATCTGATCTGAAACTAAAACAACACACAAAAGTTTTCAAACCAACTTAATGAAAAACTAGCTAAAAATTGAAAACTAAAAAAAAATGCTCAAAATTCTAAGCTTATTGGCACTCATCTACCTACTCAATCTATTAAAAATCTTATTGAATCAGGTAATACAAAAATGCCAATGAAGCCAATCAAGTAGCTGTAACAATAAATGGATAACTTGATTGCTTGTGATCAAAATTGGAATTATATTATGATCATGTGCCTTTATAATAAATGATATGATGTGTAAAGGCCACTTTTGATGTATTTGATCCTTATAGAGAAAACATGTTTGCATATTTGGGCTAAAAATATTCTCCATATAATCTGATATAGGATCAATAAAAGTATGATGTATGTTATTTACTTCTAGGCCTTCAATGACTGGTTTCTCAGTTGTATTCTGAATATTAAGCCTTGAAACTATTTCTTTTGTCTTGTGTTTGAAAGAATAATCATCCTCAATATGCAAGTCAAAAGATAGTACAATTTCCTCTTGCTTAGGAGAAGGAAGATTTTCAAAGAATTATTTAGGATTTCGGAAATTGTATGACTGAATTTGAGAATGCAAAAGTTTAATTTCATTTTCATAATTTTAAGAAATTATCTCAAGAACACATATTTTCAGTTTGGGAGAATATTTTCTTGATTTCAAAAGAAGAAATAAAGCTCTTAAAAAATCCTCATCAAGCTGAAGTTCTAATATCTCATCCCTCAAAATAGCTAGTGATTGTTTTGTGAAATTATCATAATTATCATCATACTGATCATGTAAGTCTAAAAAATCTTCTAGGAACCTTGATTTTCTTAGGAATAGGTCATTTTGTAATAGCTTGCATCTTTTGAGGCTCCAACTTCACTCCTTCCTTTAAAACAATATGAACCAAATACTCGAATTCTTATTTCCCAAAAGCACATTTGGATATTTTTACATAAAAATGATTATTCTCAATAATTATTTATATAACTTTTCCACATGTTTAGTGTGGTATTCCCATGATTTATTATAAATATGTGTATTATCAAAGAAAACCAACACAAATTTTATAAGATTGGATCAAACAAAATTGTTCTTAAGTCGAGCCCGCCGGACTTCAAACGGCGATAAACCATAATTCAAACCAAATTCGCGTTCCAAAATAGCCTGCTGACGTCGGCCAATTTTGTGACGCGAAAACCAAATGAATTCTGCCCTAATCTTTTTCGGGTCCAAAGTTGGGCTAGCGTACGGGGGAGAGTTGTGACGCGAATTTCTTATCAAATTCGCCCTAATCTTTTTCGGGTCCGGATTTCCACTACGCGAGCGGCCCAAACAAATATCTGCTCCAATCAATTTCTGCCACGTGTCCTCAATCAGAACTTGACCTGCTTCCGGCTGCGGGTGCATTCGATGGCATTTAAGGCGATGGGACATGGATGTGGCAATTTCATATCAATCGCATTAAGTTTTAACGTTGTTCAATTAAGTTCCAAGGTTTTCACATCTAATCGCATTAAGTTTTAACACTGTTCAAGATCGGACCTCCACTTTTGTTAGTGATTCTGCATGCTCCAATATGATCCGACCTTCGGCTCTCATTAATGATCAGAGATTAATTATGATGGGCGTCCTTCGATTGCATTGCAGTCGGGTCGATAAAATGGCATTTCGCTATGGTTTTTCAGACGAGCCGGTTGCTGGGTTACACTGCCTGCTCACTGTGATGAGAAGGAGAAGTGGCCAGCTGAACTGCTGCAT
The DNA here is from genome assembly GCA_034641835.2 of Pinus albicaulis. Lineage (NCBI taxonomy): Eukaryota > Viridiplantae > Streptophyta > Pinopsida > Pinales > Pinaceae > Pinus > Pinus albicaulis. The sequence goes on along the minus strand of CM076574.1, from coordinate 102,693,190 downwards.
AGACCTTGCTGCATATCTGCATTTCTCTCGGTCTGGTCCTTGTCTGTCTTCCTCTGTTTCTTGGAATTCTGCTTCTCCATCTCCTCTTGTGCCCACTTCTAGTGAGACTACACCCATGCCTCGCGTGCGTCAAAGGATGCGTTGCCGCAGGGGGAGCACTAGAGGTCAACTCCTGCGCGCTCCCTCCAGCCCCTCAACCGAGTTGTCTTCCATCCAGTCCAGTGATTATTACGTAGGTCGCTATCCAAATACTAGGAGTGGGTGGGGTTGGGTTGTAGGATCTGGCCACCGTATGGATTCCCCTGCTCCTCGTTTCCTCACCTCTAGTTCACCTTCTCCCACAACACGCACTGCGCAATTTTCCTTTAATTTCTCTCTCAACCGCCCATGAATTACAGCTTCAGTCACTGTGGTTTTTCGCGAGGAGGCCCAAACGGAGGAAGAATGCACCCGTCCGGCGGGTCTGAGCTCGGAAAAATCCGGCCAACATTCGGGCCTTCAGGAGGGGATCCGTGGCATGAATGTGGAGGTAGCACCTAGCGATCCTGGACCTTCCGAAGGATGGTGCCAAATCGTCGAGGAGCCGGAGGAGTAGTTTGTTTAATTTGTTTTTCTTGCTTCGCGGCCCACTTAATTGGGCTGCTTTTAGATTATTTTACTGTGTTGGACCTTTGTAATATTTTTGAATTCTGTAAATTAAACGTTCAATACTGGTTTCCCCGTATGAGGGCAGTCTTCTTAATTTTTTGATTTTTTGATGACAAATTTTCCATGAGTCTGGGCAATGATTTTGAATTCGGTGTAATTTTATTCCCACTGTTAATAGATTAACTTTACTTAGAAAAAAAAATGTTGCCCTGTTTCTATTTTAAACCTGTTTTTTGAAATACAGAGCCATGTTTATATGGTCTACGTATTATACTCTTTCTTTGTATATCTAGTACAGGAACCTTTTTGCTATGAACAGGGTGGATGCTGTAGCGGGCTACTAATGGAAACAAGTGAGCCTGAACCTTACATCTCGGATGCAACATATGGTTACCAATTTTGGAATCAAGCGAGCCTGATCTTACAAGCGAGCCTGGGTTTCTGCAGATGGTTATCACACTCCTCACATGATTAGCGTTTTTCTCTGTTCAAGGATTTTGGGTACTTTAATTTGTATTTGGAACAATGGACGTCGGTACTCTATCTGTTGCTTCACTATTCTACATACTGCTATTTCACTTTCTTATAGATGCCTCGGGCATATTTGGATGCTTTCTCAGATTGTCGATAATCTCCATGTGGACCGTTACTGGGTTTTATATCATGTCCCCGTATGTGACATGGGGTATTTTTCTATCATTGTCTGGGGTGGGACTTCCACTTTTCTGGATGGATATTTGGGTTCCAATCTTCAGATGTGAAAATGTAATGACTTTATGGACTGTTTTACTTCATATAATATATTCAAAACAATGTTTTTTCTCTTGTGAAAAAAAAAGATTAATGTTTATCACTCTGCCTTCAAAACTAGCGATGCTGGTCTATGTTGCTGGTTTATTGATATGGTCTGATGGTCTTTTTATATTTTGGACATATCACACTCCTCACATGATTAGCGTTTTCCTCTGTTCAAGGATTTTGGGTACTTTAATTTGTATTTGGAACAATGGACGTCGGTACTCTATCTGTTGCTTTACTATTCTACATACTGCTATTTCACTTTCTTATAGATGCCTCGGGCATATTTGGATGTTTTCTCAGATTGTCGATAATCTCCATGTGGACTGTTACTGGGTTTTATATCAAGTCCCTGTATGTGACATGGGGTATTTTTCTATCATTGTCTGGGGTGGGACTTCCACTTTTCTGGATGGATATTTGGGTTCCAATCTTCAGATGTGAAAATGTAATGACTTCATGGACTGTTTTACTTCATATAATATATTCAAAACAACGTTTTTTCTCTTGTGAAAAAAAAATGATTAATGTTTATCACTCTGCCTTCAAAACTAGCTATGCTGGTCTATGTTGCTGGTTTATTGATATGGTCTGATGGTCTTTTTATATTTTGGACATATCACACTTCTCACATGATTAGTTTTTTTCTCTGTTCAAGGATTTTGGGTAATTTAATTTGTATTTGGAACAATGGACATCGGTACTCTATCTGTTGCTTTACTATTCTACATACTGCTATTTCACTTTCTTATAGATGCCTCGGGCATATTTGGATGCTTTCTCAGATTTTCAATAATCTCCATGTGGACCGTTACTGGGTTTTATATCAAGTCCCTGTATGTGACATGGGGTATTTTTCTATCACTGTCTGGGGTGGGACTTCCACTTTTCTGGATGGATATTTGGGTTCCAATCTTCAGATGTGAAAATGTAATGACTTCATGGACTGCTTTACTTCATATAATATATTCAAAACAACGTTTTTTCTCTTGTGAAAAAAAAATGATTAATGTTTATCACTCTGCCTTCAAAACTAGCGATGCCGGTCTATGTTGCTGGTTTATTGATATGGTCTGATGGTATTTTTATATTTTGGACATATCACACTCCTCACATGATTAGCGTTTTTCTCTGTTCAAGGATTTTGGGTACTTTAATTTGTATTTGGAACAATGGACGTCGGTACTCTATCTGTTGCTTTACTATTCTACATACTGTTATTTCACTTTCTTATAGATGCCTCGGGCATATTTGGATGCTTTCTCAGATTGTCGATAATCTCCATGTGGACCATTACTGGGTTTTATATCAAGTCGTTGTATGTGACATGGGGTATTTTTCTATCATTGTCTGGGGTGGGACTTCCACTTTTCTAGATGGATATTTTGGTTCCAATCTTCAGATGTGAAAATGTAATAACTTCATGGATTGTTTTACTTCATATAATATATTCAAAACAATGTTTTTTCTCTTGTGAAAAAAAAATGATTAATGTTTATCACTCTGCCTTCAAAACTAGTGATGCTGGTCTATGTTGTTGGTTTATTGATATGGTCTGATGGTCTTTTTATATTTTGGACATATCACACTCCTCACATGATTAGCGTTTTTCTCTGTTCAAGGATTTTGGGTACTTTAATTTGTATTTGGAACAATGGACGTCGGTACGTACTCTATCTGTTGCTTTACTATTCTACATACCGCTATTTCACTTTCTTATAGATGCCTTGGGCATATTTGGATGCTTTCTCAGATTGTCGATAATCTCCATGTGGACCGTTACTGGGTTTTATATCAAGTCGCTGTATGTGACATGGGGTATTTTTCTATCATTGTCTCGGGTGGGACTTCCACTTTTCTGGATGGATATTTGGGTTCCAATCTTCAGATGTGAAAATGTAATGACTTCATGGACTGTTTTACTTCATATAATATATTCAAAACAGCGTTTTTCCTTTTTTAAAGTTTCATTTTTTTTTTTAAATTGAACCCGCCGTCGCTATACCAACGCCTTGTAAGCATCGGAATTGCGACATATTAAAAACGTCGGAAGAGCGAAAGTATCAAAACGTCAGATGAGCGACGTTCAAAACGTCGGACCACATTTCGTCGGAATTGCGACAGTTTACAAATGTCGGAAGAGCGACATCCAAAACGTCAGACCACATTTCGTCAGAATCGTGACAGTTTACAACCGTCGGAAGAGCGACGTCCAAAACGTCGGACCACATTGCGTCGGAATTGTGACAGTTTACAAACGTCAGAAGAGCGATGTTCAAAACGTCGGACCACATTTCGTCGTAATTGTGACAGTTTACAAACCTCGGAAGAGGGACGTTAAAAACGTCGGACCACATTTCGTCGGAAGTGCGACAATTTACAAAGGTCGGAAGTGTGACGGATTGGGAAACGTCAGAAGAGTGACGCTTGTTTGGAAGCGACGGAAAAAGTGTCGATAGTGCAACACTTTTTAATTGCGTCGGAACTGCGACGGTATGTCAAACCACGCTTTGCCCGCCCTCGAACTGTCACTCTTGCGACGACTATGTGTCGGAATAGCGACGAATTGGCCATCGGAATTTCCGCCAAATTTTCTAGTGACTCCTTGAAATTTGTCTATATAATGTCATCCAAATGATCAACCTAATTATACGTCTTTCCATTACCGACTATTTGTCCAATCACTTCCAGTATAATGAGTTTAACATCCAACGACCTACCTACTAGAGTCAGACACAAAGACACTATAATACAAGACCATTTGATGGTCGAGTCTATTATCACTCTATAATTTCTGAGGTTGTAAGAAAAATTATAGAGGTAACCACAAAACCACTTTGGAATTTGGGATCTAGCCCTGCCAACTTCAGAGAGGGATCTCTCCAGCAGATCTAGCTTTGTTTGTATTTAAGATATTAGGTTAGTTATGAATGTTAAATATTTGTTTAATTGATTGATATTTCTTGGTTTTTTTGGTTGATAAAATGCCTAAATTTCCACGGGGCTATGGATTCTATGACTTAAACTTGGATCTGTTTCAGTTTTTATAAAGATATTTCACACGGAAAGGTAGCCAAAATAACTATATTGTGTAAATTTAAATGAAATTTAAAAGAAGAGATGAAATAAATTCCACTAATTAAAGAGAAATTAAGAATTCATTTACTTAATTTCTGATGAAAACATTAAAATTATTCAAAGCCAGAATTAGAGTGTGTTTTAATACAAATTATGTTCTTTATTTTTCTAGTGAATAATTCATATTATGAATACAAAAGCATGGAAAATAGATAAAATAAACACATAAACAGTGACAGATGCACTTCACCAACAGTTTGACACAAGAATATTGTGAAAGGTTCTTCTTTATTACTGATTAGTCCACAAAACTTGAAAATTTATAGTAGTCTTCTTGTATGCAAAAATCAGCATTTCATACTTCGAAATCAGAAGTATTTATAAGTTTGTTTATAAAATATCTTGTCATATTAGATCAGGATTCATTTTAGGAATATCTAAATCTAATTACATCTTGTATTACAAAAATATAGGGTAGGTTTGAACTACTTCGTATTGTTGGCACTATGTTTTAGGAAACTATTGTTGATATGTCCTTTAACCTTTGTTGCGTTGTTGGTCTTGTTGTTGAAGATAGAATCGCTTTTCTAATCAAGTAACTCGCATAATTTTTCCCACCTCTATTTACTTGGGATGCACAGCTTGAGTAACTTTCTGTAAATTTAATCTGCCTCTGTATATTTGGTAAAGGTGGGATTTGTGATAAAAATGTGCTTGATCTCATGCTATATGTTTAAATCATACTCTAGATTCTCTAGGAAGGCTTTACCTGTGATGTTCCCCCATATCCCTACAAATTGGAACTATCCTTAGCCATGGCCATCAATTTCTGGTTATGATCAGACAAAGTGATTAATTTTTCACTCAACACAAAAAAACTTGGAAGTCCTTTCTTATTCAGCACTTCAAACTTGTTAAAGAACCTATGGACACCAATTTCCAGAACTTGACATTTTTCCTCCAAATGTATCATAAGATTTTTCTTGGTTAAAACTTTCTTGATTTCAAATATGGTTTCAGTTTTGTCCTCAATCCCCAATTATTCTAACTCATATATGTTTTAGGAGTTGGTAAATTTGATGAGATTTATGGCTTCAGCGAGTTTTTCTTCCAGCTTTTCTCTGATTTGTTCAAAGACTGATTTGGCTTTTTGAATTAGCTCATTCTGTTAAAAAATAATCTGTATTAGTGGCCATATTTCTATCATATATTTTTTTATATCTATCCATATGTTTTGCTTAGCTTGGGCTAAGGTTTGATCCATGGCAGTTTCCTTCCCCAGCTATTGTAGCCTCTCAGTGAGTCTCTAGATTTATGTATTTCAGCTAGATGTGAGGTCACAATCCTTGATTTCTTCTCTTCGAGGGAATTTACCTGTCCTTTTAATCTTTTGATTTCTTCTCCTTATATAGACATTTCCTCCATAGCTTTTACCAATTTTCCAGCAACATCTAAGTCTTTTCTTCGGGGTGTTGTTGATGTAGAAACCCCTGTTGTAGTTGAGGTTGCTATTCATGTTTTTGTTATTGTTGTAATAGGTACTACATCCAATGGTACTACATCTAGTTGTGCATTGTGTTCCTTTTCCTTGACTAGCTTGTCCATCTCTACTTCCATGTTCCTTATTTGTGCATTTTTCTCCATAATTAACTTGAGCATGTCTTCTTTTTGGCCCTCTATCTCCCCTATTTCTTTGGTTTGTGAATCCTCAGTTGCTGAAAATTTCAACTATTTCCTGAGTGCTTCAATGTCAACATTTTTCTTCTTGATCAGTTCTTTGCCTGCTTTAAAATTTTTTGGGTCATATCCTATCTTAATGACCAATTTTTCTAAGGATTTGATTTTGTTATATTTTTCCAAAGAAGAGATCATCTCAATATTTAATTGAGATTGGATATTGGTGAGTGATACTTGCAATTTTGAGGTAGTCATTGTAGTATTTGTCAATGTGGAACATATAATTTCCCCTCTCTGCCTGTGCATATCCATCTGATCAATAGCATGGACATCTTTTGCATCAAATTCAAATGAATTTTTCTTGTAATCAGCTTCAGATTTAGGATAGGGAACCTGTGCCTGCAAGAATTCCATCCACATTTTTCCTTTCTCTGTGTCGAAGGCTAATAAGAGACTATGCTAGGTTGTGGTAGTTTGTTTCCAAAATTGATCATATGTGTTGACTTTGAGAAGTTCATTTTTTTGCTTTATCTCTTTATACTTATCAAAGATACTTGTCTATGTTTGTCCTTGAATCGATCCTGATGTTTGAACTATGTCTGGATTCCCCTATGAAACTGATGATGTTGGAGATCCAGCAAAGAAACTATCTAAAATTGTTGTAGGGTGTGGACCCTTCAGTATTATGGTAGTTTTCTCTTCCTCCTCTTTTGCAAAGTATGTTTTAGGATTGGACTTTTCTTTCTTCCTATAAATATTGAATTCTTTGGCTAAAAGCTCAGTGACTGAAGGAGAGTCTTCCTCCCTTGGTCATTTCTCTACTTTTTCCTGAGGTGTGTGAGTATATGAAGTTGATGTAGACAGAAGTTTCTCCTCAACTCCTTACAAGGTGTTTTCTTCCCACTCAACCTGGTTCATGTACTTCTCAATTTCAGGTCTTTGTGTATGAAAATAAAGTGTGGTTTTATTTTCCACCCTTGGCTTAGAAACTATGCCAAATGGGTCACATGACCAAATGAAGATCTAGGGAAAATTCATATGTTTTAGGAGGATGTCTTCCTCCTCCCTTGTTGTCCTATTGTTTCAGATAAAAGGTCCAATCTGAGTCTTTATTCTAAACTGTGATTTCTTCTTAGTTGAGACAAAGTGAAATTCATCTGAATTGATCATCTGCCTGATGTACTCTAATGCAAACACCCTCATTGGGAAATATTTAGGCAGCTTTTAGGGTGGCATCTCACACCCATACACTCTTATTTCATTGTAATTCATGTACAAGTACCAGTCACATGTCTTAGCCTGCTCACTGAGGTGTAAAATCTTCTGAACATCAAAACTGACCTTGGCTTCTGCATTACTACTCTGTGAACATGCGGTTGGATGAATAAATTGATGAATATAATCTTTGAAACCGTATTCTTTTGAATTCTTCCTTACCAAGGAAGTCCAAAAAATGATTGAATGTGGATCTCCTTTTTCATTCAGCTTTTGTAGTGCAAATGGAAACATGTTTGCTTGATAAAATCGAAACATGTAAATTAAAACAAAAGCATGTTTGAAAATTCCTTCAGTTTTAAACTTAAGGAATTGTTCATGGATGTTATCAGTGAGAAATGGGTTGAAATTAAAAATTACAAAGGGTTTCTCTTCAGTGGAGAAAATGGACAGAAAAACTAAGATAGGTTCATTTACTCGTTCATCTGAATAATAGACTAACAAACATGAAAGCATGGAGATGATTTTCTTGGCCTTGTTTGGAAAAATGAACGAGGGATAGGGTGGATTTTTCTTAGGTAATTGGGCATCTTCTGGCAAGAAGATTTCAAAAATCCTAGCTCTTTAGGAAAAATTAATTTCTGATATAGTTCATTTAGGGCTTCCACTGAGAAAGGGAGTGTGGAATAATTCTGGGGGATGAGTAACATTTGATTGATGGTTTCAAGGATAATTTTAAATAAAACCTCCCCAATGTGGTCTACAATAGCTCTCTGGTTGGTTAAATAACATGATTGGAATCTAATGATAGACTATGGTAAATGGTATGTTTGAGGAAACATATAAAGGGGAAAATTGGATTCTCGGAGTCCAATTTCATCACTCTGGTCTAGATGATTATCTCTAAGCAAACATTGCAATTTGAATAGATTGAATTCACATTTTGTCTCTGTTACTTTGTAGTCTCTATTAGCTAGAGGGATATGGTCGAGATAAACTGTGTGAGGGATCATTGGGTTATTTGAATTACCATTGTTTTTTCATTTAGGAGGCATTTTGACAATTCAAACAATAGGAAAAAGAAAGGTTGACAATGGGATAGTTACCAGGAAATTGCTGGTAGTTGACAGTTGGTGGAAGTTATTTTTCTTTCACAGCGTACTCTGGTTTGTGTGTTCAACTTCAAGACTTTTTCACAGTGCGAAATAAAGTTTGAAAGAGCATATACAATCTGAGTGAGTGAAAATACCATAAAATGGTGCAAAAATGAGTGAATTGAGAGGTTTTTATGGTCACAGTAGACATCCGTTGAGGATGTGGGAACATTAGAAAGCATAAACGGTAATCCAGGGATGGATTTAATGTGTAATGGATAGGATAGATGTCCTAAACGGAGTGGAGGTGATGGTGTAGGAAGCGTTGGCGGGAGAGGGTAGCGGTCTGATGGTTTACGGAGTGGGGTCGAAACAGTAAGCGGTATGCGAAGGGGGGGTGCGAAATGAAAAGGAGTTGACACGTAATGTGGGGCCAACAGGGGGCCAAACCACTTTTTGGCAATGCCCCCCCCCCCCCTCGCCCTCGTTAAATGTAGGAAGGGCAGGGGAGCCGAAAGGCATTCGGGACCATCGATTTGGGTGAATGATCATCGAATCATTGGATCATGAGCGCCACTTTAACCACTACACAAAAAAAAAAATTTGTCTTTTGTGAACCTTATAATCATAAGCGCAAATACTTTAGAGAAAGCGCATATCATGTAAAACATGAATTATTACATTTTCAACCCTTTCATTCCACTTTTTCCTCCTAAAATGAGGCTAATTATTACTAAGGGTGCATGTAAATGTGCAGACCATTGTTTATTTTTTCTTTGAAAGGAGAATCATCTAATATAATTCTAACCTACTCATTTACATCATTAATCCAACTTAAACAATTGGAACAATGTCTTCAACTACCTAACAATTTTTAGCCAAGTTTAAACAGTTTGGCTAAAATATTTCTCTAATCTAATAAAATAAATTCAAATATGTTTGACCATAATTACACTGTATGATATAAACAAGGATTTATGGGTGTGGCATTTAAAAAAACTTGCACACAACATCCTACTTTATTTTTCAAAACAAACTATTTTTCGTCTAGTGGCATTTGAAGTTGCATCACTTTCACATTTTTTTTATGGGGTTCTTTCATCATAATTTTTTTATTCTTTTATTATGTTTTTATTTTCATATACACTATTTTCATTGTTTACTTTTATTTATATCCTCTTTTTTTTGGAAATCATTTTCAAAATGCAATATTATTTATAATTTCATATGATTGAGAGAAAATATTCAATCACCTTGTGATCTTATGAATCATAGTACACTAACAGGGTCCTTGGTATAATTTATAATGAGTCATTTTGAATTCTTTGTAGTGATTCCTCCTGTAAGCTCTTGGATCCATTCATTGGATTTGAGTTTCCTTCGAATTTTGTCACCAATATGTGCATCCCTATAATTATATGAATTAGGCCAACTGTAATCTTGAGTGGGTAGTCAAATCATAGAGCCCCCTCATGGAATTGATGAACAATGAACTTGGAATCCCCCTTCTTCCACACCTAAAATTTTGCAATCAATAGGGTGCCAAAATAGTATGAGATTCAAGCTACATAGAGGAATGCAAACACCACTATCAATTTCTTGTCGACCAATTCCCATTATTTGAATTTGGCCCACTACTTATCCCATGGAATATCCACGATATTTTACTATTGAATGTTGTGGAGGCAGACCTTTAGCTCTATCTTTGTAGCTTTATCAAATCACACCTTGTGTGTGGCTCCACCAAGAATTTTGTCATCTGAACTTGTCCCCTTATCCTCAACATCTTAAAATTGTCAACATTTTTTTTGCTGCACAAAAATATAGTAGGTTAGAATCAATCTAACTCATATATGGGAGATCAGAAAACTGAGGAATTTCTAAGACCTTAAATTTTGTAACCAGATGATAAATTCATAAGAATGTTGAAAGTGAAGTGTTGGTTGGACTTAGACTTGAGTTTTTTTATGAATATTATTCATTAATGTAGTGCATTTCCCCAAATGTTTGTTATTCAATTGTGTTTAATATGGGTGCATGCAAGGACGTGATGGGTTGTGCAGCCAATTTATGATTGATAATTGTCCTATCGAGTTAGGCTTGTCAAGAGGGTACCCTCATCATTTTTTCTTGTATCAATTTTTTTTTCGGTCGAATATGAAAGGTTTGTTGATTTTATTTTTATGGTCAACTCGCCTAGATATATCAATTTCCTTTTTCAAATAAATTCTACTATGGGTGTTAGTACTTATGTCTCTGGTATTTTCTTCTTATATGTTTATGGTCTCTTGGATTTCATTCTTATATCTACATTTGATTCAATGATTTGTGCAAGTATTGGTTTTCTTCCATTCTTATTTGTTTTTCTTGTTAATTATCAAATCTGATTATTTATTGTTGGTTCATTGGTTACTATACCTTATTTTCTAACCAAAAAATTTATTACTAATTATACCATGTATACTCTTTGTAATCAATGAAAATAAACAAGACTAATGTACAATGGTCAGTGGGTTGCCACATATTGGTTTTCAGCCGAACCCATGTTGTTGCCTAAAAGATATTTACACTAGCAAGCATGTTGGTAGTATTATGAATTGTAGTTCTTGAGTCAGGATCCATTGATGAAAAAGTAAAACAGCCACCCCTTTAGTGTCCTTAGTTTAAAAACTATCGAAGGTCTAATGTCTTCAATCACAAATATGCCTAACCATGCAATTTCTATTTTTCCTAGCTTCCATTTGATTCAGTTTTGATATGGAAATTCAAGGTCTCTTGGCTTCAAGTCTTTTGGTTTTATATCATTCCAATATTTCTATTGATTCTTCTAAGCCTCCTATTTGTGTAATGTGTTAAGTCATCCTTCTTCGAGTATGTGTAGTTGTTGAAGGCGATATTTTATGCTCTATCAATTTCATTCTTAAGGAAAATTGATACATTGGTTGCATTCAAATTAAAACGTAGGATAAAAAAAACATCCTATCCAAATAATAATTGAAATGGTGTGTAACTATTCAACCTTTTCTAAGTTATTCTATAATCCTGTAGAATTGTTTATACTTTGTCATCTAAGTTATTGACTCAATATATTTTTGTTATTACTTTGCGAAGTCTTTTTTTGGAGGATTCAACCTTACCATTAGCATTAGGGTGGTAGGATGTCATCCTCTTTTGGACGATCATGAATTTATTCAAAAATACATGAACCATTGCATTTACATAGTGAATGTCATGATGATTGATAAGAGTTAAGGGACACCCAAATATTGCGATGATACTTTCATAAATGAATTTTTTTTCAAACTCCTTTGTACATGTTTTGACTGGTTCTATTTCAACCCATTTAGTTAGTTATTCAATTGCAGTTATAATATACTTCCCATCAATATATTTTTCTCTTATTGGCAATAGACTTATGAAGTCGATGACCCAATTTTGAAAAGGAAAATTTGGGATGATTGACCTTAAGGGAATTTCATCCTTCCATAATGATCGGTCCATTCCATGATAGATTTCACATTGTTTTATTCTTTTCTGAAAATATTTAAATGAGGTTGGAAACCATATACTCACTTGGAGGATCTTTCTTGTCGTAATGTTGAATTTGGAAATGGCCACCCGCTGGACCCTTGTGTGCTTCCTCTACAATATTTTTGCATCCATGATGAATTACACATCTTATAATTATGTCATTTATTCCTAATTTATACAACTATCCATTCAATGTTGTGAATTGTGTCACCTTCATAGCTAGTGCTTTTTTATTTTTCTCTAGTAGATCCTCCAATAATTTTCCTTGGTGTGAAAAAATAACTATGTCATCGAACTCGATCAAAGTGGCCTCAATTATAAACATATGTGTTTTTGGAATGTCCTTCTAGATGTTTAGTAATTCTCCCCCCATGTTGAGTCAAGTTAAGTGGTCAATCCCGTCATTTTTCTTTCTCGGTTTAACTATTATGTCGAACTCAAACTTTTGGAATAATAGTATCCATTGACATATTCGTCCTTAGTGCACCAGTTTGTTCATGAGGTACTTCAAGGTTTGGTAATATTTAAAAATGTAAATGGGTTATCCAATAGATGATGTTGATTTTTTTGCAAATAAAATATCATGAACAATGTTGCTCACTCTATAGTTAAATTATTTATTTTTTCCCTAATTAACTTGCAACTGGCATAGGCTAGGTTGGTATAATATTTCTCTTACTACTATGTGATAAAAATATGTTGTCATTGATGCTAATGGATCTATCAGTGAATGGAAAATACAACTTATTACAGGTAGATTGATGATCAGTTCAAACACGCGTTTATGGAGCATTATCTTCAGATTAATTTTTGTTTTAGATATTTACCTTAGATGCTCTTGAACATTGGTCAGATAAATAGACCTTGAGAATACCTTTCCAATTCTGTGTGGCACATTGCAAATTCCCTCCTGGAACAAAATTTATTGAAGGTAAAATTTGTTGGCTGAGAGGTCAAGTTTCATGGATTTGGGGTCCAAATTTGGTGATTTCTTTAGCATTATCCAAATTTGGTGGCATTGTGGTGTTTCCAAAAATTCGATGGAGGCTATTCAAAGGAGAAAAAAATTAATGATGGCCTATGTTGGTGGGTGGATCTCATGCCACATGTCCCCACATCAAGATTATACGACATCAGTGGGACCATGCCCAACCACAAGTTAACCAAAGGGGGGGTTTGTTCAAATAGTGGTTTCTGACATACCACCATCCTTAGATCAGATATTCCAGGTACAATGAGAAACCCACCCCCACTTCTAATTTCGAAACCACTAAAGGGGGGGTAATCAAAACGACAGGTGGTTTCTCTGGAAGTGAAAAGGGATGTGACGTGGAATCAAAAGGTGAGTGTTGACATGTGACAAGGATACATCATAGGTGGCAGTTGAGGTGGCACAGTAACACAACACATGATGACATTAGTAGACAACGTGGAAATTCATACACGAGATACATGACATGTATTTTTGGTGTTTTGGGCTGGAAATATAGGGTAATTTTAAGTGATATGTGGACAAATCTAGGGAGGCCATGTGGCATGATGTCATCATCCAAGTAATCCAATCAGTAGTTCGACCAGTTGAGAAGCACCCAAAATACCCCAATATTATAATCCCTTGACCTCATTAAGGCATGGTCACATCATTGAGGGCCACTAAACAAGGCTTAGCAATTTGTTGGGGAAAATATTGAAGTTGATAGATTTTTTGGAAAAGTGTGCCATATTTGGTAGCTATGCCAAAGAAGCAATTGTCTATAGTTTAGAAAATATGGTTATGAACAAGTCAAAAACTATTTAGCGAAATGCGCAAACTTGGTGATATATTTGGAAGATATGCCAAATTTGTTAGTTCGCTAAATTTGGAACTCCATATAAACTCTCTGCTAAAACCTGTAACTTAGAAGAATTGAAGAAAACAACATTTCAACTCAGTTTCTCTCCTCAAAGTATCAAATCATAGATTTAATACTACATGAACACATCAATAAGACTTAACAAAAGTGTAATATAAGTGAAAAAGAATAAATCATGTGTGATTAGAGTTGAACTTAACTAAAAATAAAAATCCAAAAATATGAGCTCAAATTATTTATAAGCAAGGAGTTTTTTGGTGGTGAATCAATTAGAGGATTAGAGATCAGAGAAGGTATTGAAGGTGATTTATGGTGATTCCATGAGGTGAATTATGGTGACTACATGAGGTGAGATTGTATTTTTTTATGAGAAAGAGGCCTTCATGATTTAAGTTTGAAAATGGTATGAAATATGAATCTTGAACGTATAGCAAGTTGGAGCTTACATTCCATGGGATGATTCTCATTTCAGTGGTAGATGATAAATTATGGGTCGTAGCTCCTTTCAATGGTAGCTGATAAATTAAGGAGTAGGAGCTTCCTTTATGTGGCATCTTGAGAAACCTCCAAGTAGAAGCTTGAAGTATATTCATGTAATAAAAATAGTATCTTATGATTTGCAACATAATATAAAAATTTTGGTGGTTTTCCCAATTTGATTTCCATGTCATATTGTATCCTTATTTATGAATTGGTTTGCTTATACTTATTCTTTAGGATTGTGAAATGAATTTTTAAATTATCACAATATTGATTCAACCCCCCCCCCCCCCTCAGTATTTTCCTTGTTTCTAATAATTGGTATCAGAGCCAAAGTCACTTGAGTATCAATTTAATAGTTGGAAGAAAGATCGAGAACAATGAAAAACAAGGAAGGAGGATACACCAACATGGCACTTATGTTTAATGGAATGAACTATGTTTTTTGGAAGGTAAGGATGAAAACTTATATTCAATCTCTCAGTGCTAATTTATGGGACACAATGGAACAATAAAAAAAAACCTCAAGCTATGATTACTAGATATTATAATATTGAATTTGCATGCAATTTCAAGGCTATGAATGTTCCACTCATTGGCCTACCTGAATCAGAACTAGTCAAGTTCATGGATTTTATTATTGCAAAATCAATGTGGAAGAAGTTGAGCAACTACTATGAAGGTGATATTAATATAAACTACAAGGTTTTAGAATGCAATTTGAATCTTTGAAGTTGCATGATAAAGAAGATATCGAAAAATATTTTCTTAGATTTGATGAAGTTCTAAATACTATAAGAGGCCTTGATGAAGAACTAAAAGAGCCAATAGTAGTCCAAAAGGTGTTGATATCTCTCCCTGAGAGATATAATCCAAAAGTTTCAACCATTCAAGAAATTAGAGACCTCAATTCTCTCACATTGGATCAACTACTTGTCACTCTTACTGCCTACGAGATGAGGGTTTCTAATTGAAATCATAGAACAAGGGATTCATCCTTAAAATCACAAAAGAAGCCCAAGGAAGCACATAATGACCCATGCTAAGAATGATATGAAAAGGAGGCTAAGTTTGTGAGAAAGCTCAAGAGAGGCTCAAGCAAGTACAAAGGTAAACTACATTTTAAGTGCTTTAATTGTGGTAAAGTAGGTAACTATGCTTCTAAGTGTCTTAATAAGGAAATAATGAGAATGAATATAAGAATAAGTACAAAAAGGATAAAAAGGAGAAAAAGTATAAGAAGGATATTTTTTACACTCAAGACTCCAAATCCTTTGAAAATTAAGACAACCAATATTTAGATGAGGACAAAGCTCAGGAAAGCTCAAATAAATTCATTTTATTGGCCATAAATACATAATAAGAAGATCATGGTGAGCCTGAAGAAGCAGAAACTGAAGTTGAATTAGAAGGTTAGTTGATTAGCACTCTTGAGGAAATCCAAAAGCTGAGAAAGTGTAATATTCCAAAATTAGCATGCAGCTAATTGGAATATTAATTTTTTCTCATGTCACTTAGGAGATAAATAAATGGGTAAGGAGGCCCATACATTTCAAAAAAATGAACAAAATCCCTCATAGTGTGGAAAGGGATCATCAGAGGAGCTGGATTTCACACCTTCATGTGTGAACAAGATCATTTTCATGTGAACAAGGTCAAGTTTGACCAAGTCAACAACACTGGGATAGGAGGTGGAGAACACTTAGAGAAATAGTGCAGTATGAATGGGAGGAGGTTTCTTTGGTGAATTAAACCCTAATGAGTGGGACCCATGGTGAGAGGGATTTCACTTTTTTAAAAGGATGGCAAGGCAGCCATTGTTATTCATGTTATGTATTATTGATTTATTGATTTGTTTAGACTTTGTGCATACTCCTATTGTTTACCAGAGTTGCAGTGTTGCTTAGCACAAGGCATTCCTATTTAGGAAGTCCTTCTCCTTCTAAGAGAGGCCTCTTGAGGGAGCTTTCTCTTCATTTCTCCACATTCAGGCTTGAGGCCAAGCATCCTCCTTTAGCTACAGCACAGTTTCTGTTTAGAGTTGGGTTGTGTTGCAGGGTGTTGCAGTGGAGGTTACTGAACACCACTTCCTGTGCTTATTTTTCAGAGGAGGAAGCCTTATTTCCTTTGGAGGATCAGCTAGGAAGATCTCTGAGCATATTTCACCATATTTGGCATTAGGCCAACCATTTCCATGATCTACGGTGCATTCCCTCTCTTAGACTGCGTTATTTTCAGTGTGTATCTGCAGTGAGGGTTTGCAATATTATTTGGAGGGTAAGATCTTCAGTGATAGGATCACCCTTTCACTTGAAGATCCATTAGAGGAGGTTTATTCAACTTGTGCATCATCTACAACCATCTACATCCAGTTCTTGAGTTGCAGCTGCTACTCAGCCCTGCTACTCGGGCATTTTTGCCATTTTGTATATTTCAGCCAATCCTCCTAAGATTGACTTGCTATTGTTTTTCAGGGGTTAGAGATTTTCTCCCCACATTATTTGATCCATACATTTCCATATCTATGTATTGAAATTATTTCTGTAGCAGTGCCTCCTATAAACTGCGTAGCCATAGCCTTGGGCTTTCTATATGTAGCATTGTTTTTCATTTTCTTGTACATGTTCTATTGAGGCTTGCATTGCCTAGCTTGAGTAATCATTACCTCAAGGATCAGTATACATTTGCTGCTATAAGATCAATTTTATGGCTATTTAGATCTTCTCATGATGTATGTATTGAAATAACGCTGCTACTCCAATATGTGTTTTTACATTTCTGCATCTCCAACTTTGGAACATCTTAAGGTGTTCTTATTGTTGTAGAATTTCCATATTTTGGGATATTACAGTGGTATCAGAGCATCATCTTGGCTCAGCCTATGATTTTCAGCCAAATAAGTTAGAAGACTATCAAAATGTTGGAGAGGATGAGTTTTGTCTCATCATTCTTTAGATCTATGAAGAACCTCCCCAAGGAGGATAAGCAAAAAGAAGAGGAAGGACCATGCACTTCCTATTCTTACCGGGAAGAAGACAATAAGAATGAGAGATACTTGGATCATTTGATTCTAAGTGAGTACCTTGTTGAGTACAAATCTCAACCTAGAGCCTTCAAAGAGACTTTAGCTCTTCCATAGTTCATTCAGTTAAAGGAAGAAAGGAGGTCCTGCAACAAAAGAGGAATCAAAGGTAATAGGTTTATATTGCCTGCATATGATGGATCATCTACAGCAAGAGCTTGGGCAAGGAATCTTGAGGCATTCTTCCTACTACATCCAGTGGTAGAGAGGGAGGCAGTAGAAGTTGCAGCGCTGCACTTGGAGGGTGAAGCCAATGCTTGGTGGTTCAGCCACTTGAGCCATGCAAGGGTGAATACTTTTGTAGAGTTCACTCAAAGGTTGATTAGAAACTTTGATAGAGAAATATCATAGGAGAAAAGGTGCATGCCACCATGGGAGGAGACTTGTACCAGCAGTGTCATAGCCTTGGAAGAGCAGCCTTCTACATCTGCAAATGGGGCAGCCATTTCGTTGGAGGAAAGAACTATTGCAGCCAAACAAGGAGCTCCCAAGTTCCATCAAGGTATGAATGAAGTTCCACTTTCTATTTCAGAAAATATTTTGGAGGATTGTGGAAATTCATATTTATATGTCCAAGAATCAACACACATTGCTAATATAGAGCAGCAAGCTTGCACTGCGTTGTGCAACATTGAAACATTCAAGGATGAAATCAACCATCATCCTCATGAGCCATTTTTGGATTGCATATCACACTGGAGGTTGGGGTTTTAATACTTGAAGTAAAGGATGATAGATAGTAGACATATTGAAGTGATAAACCCTTTCTCCTTTCTAGATGACCCTTTCTCAACGAGCACCTCTCAGCTCAAAGAGAAACTTCTACTTTCAGTAGATCCAAGACCTCATTGGTTTTGGAGGACTATTGAAGAGAGGGAGATCTCATGGAGAGATTTCATTGGAGATGCACTTCAACACATCATGGAGTGAAAATTTCTTCAACAGTTTGAGGAAGTTCTTCCCTTCTCACACTTGGATCTTTATGGATTCAAGGGGAGAATATAGATTATGGAGGACATATTAGGATGGATAACATCTCTCATGTTTGTGTTGGACACTTCTTGAGCCCTACACATCATGATGGGAGGTTTTTTCCTGCCACCTATTTGGATCCTTATGCGATCAAATTGGTCATTGAGGGGATTGCATTTCAATATCCCATGAAACGCAAAGACAGAAATCTGATTTGGGAGGAAGGTAGTCTTCATGGGAAGGGTACCAAGATTGAGAATTATGGGAGGCACCCACATTTGGATGAATGGGTGTGGATGGAGAGAAAGAAGCCAGTAAGCTACTTGTAAATTTATGACACTGGGCAGCAGGAGGCATGGCTGCGTTGGTTACTCTTGAAAGATTTTGTCCATCACTTGGCATACACTCTTCCTAAGGGTATGGGTATGGAGGAGATGTGGCAGGATGCTTGCATCAATGAGCAGCAAAGAGTATGGATGCATGGTGTTGATGTGAACTTCATATCAATCATTATGTTTTCATAATATGATTTGTATGATGGAGGTATGAGGAGGCAGCAAAAACTTTTGTTGCTTTGCTTGTTCTTGGGAAAATAAGGGCATATTTTTGCTCGTACTTTGCATGATGTTGCAGGAGTAGGAGATGGCACTATCATGGTGCAAAGGGGCTACTCCTTGGCCTTAGATGATCAAGAAGTACTTCCACTTTGGGAGGTGTTAGTGTCGGTATATTCATCCCTCCGTCAGTGATCAAAATTCTCTTGTTGCATTGCATATGAGGTGTCTCACTCAGTCAGTTGCATTCCATTAGGAGCATGGATCATCTGACGATATTGGCCTTATACATTTTCCCTCATGTCCTTTACTTGTTGGCCCATTTCTTTTCATTAATATCATTTGCAGTCACTTTTTTTCTCATAGTTTGCAAAGAGTAATTTTTAGGGTTTTAGTGTCATTAGGTCTAGGGTTTCATCAGAAAGGTCTTCAAAATGTCCAATAATGGTCAGCAGGCGCATGAGGAGTTTGAATAAAGTTCCAGTACTAAATAAGTTTCATTATCATATGCCTAGAAATGTATTTTTTCTCAAAACTCTGTTTTGAGAAAAATTGAGTATTTTATCTTTTTATGTATAAATTGGATGTAATTTCAAGTTTTCTCATGTGTAAATAAATTCATTGGAAAACCCTGGTCACCTTGTCAAACTTCAGCAACCCTACAAGGCAAACAAAAAGCAAATTATTCAGTTAATCAGAGGCAAAATGAAACAAACTTCCTAAAACAGAGTTTAAAAAAAGTGTCAAAGGTAACATTACAAAAGTGGGTTTTATGAGTGGAAAATTAAAAGCGTTTGGTATATAATTCATTTTCATGTTTCAAAGGGCTCATTTGTATTCCAAGAAGAGAGAGTGAGCAAAGGAAAGGGCCGTGTAGAACGAAGAGAGAAAAATCACAACAGAGTCGTGCAAATTTGTGGGCGCGGTGCATTAGTTGAGTGGCGCGACGCATTGGCTGAGTGGCGCGGTGCATTGGACGGGAGCGACCATTGGGTCGGCCTCCACAGTGTTAAAAACACACAGGCGTGACGCATAGATCCGGCGCGGCGCGTTGGGTTTGTGGTGCGGCGCGTAGGGCCGCAAAGCATTTTTACCACAATTTCATCAAAACTTCAAATTTGCTCGGTTTCCTCCGGTCCAAGTAAGTCAAACAAATCTGTCAATGCCAATGAACCTGTGTCTTATGATGTCTATGAGGATTTAATAAAAAAATTCAAACCCTATTTCCTTGCTCAAGAAATGTTTCCTTAGGGTTTATACATTGGTTTGTGTGGCCATCACTCCCTCACTTTCTATTTCCTCACTGTTTTTCTAGTTCCATCAGCCCATTTCCCTATCCCCCATATCCCTAAATTCATCTACCCCTATCCCATATTTCCATTATCCCAAACCCTAGCTACAAGATTCCAAAACCCCAAATGCTATCCCAAAAATCCCATAGACTGTCCCTAAAACCCTTCAATTCCCCAAATTTCAATTGACAATATTCCCAACACTCCCCTTACCCTCTCCCTTCATACTCCCTCATACATTTTCATAAACTTGGCAGCAAACCAAAGACACCTAAAACTCCTCATACTCATCTAAGACAACACAAACTTTGGCAAACATGGAGACGGATTCCTCTTATGACCGAGACAGTGACTCTACAACCGAATTGCATGCACCAAGGAGACCTCACAAGAGTGGTAAACATGTTAGGGAAGAGCCTAATTCACTTGCTAAGCTGCAGGCCTGCCCTCTTGCTATTACATGTTTTCAACAGCAGTCTTGTTACCAGTTTTGTGAGATGGTTGCTGGAGTCCAGTACCATCATGAGTTGTCCAGATTTTTTGTGCTTCATTTACATAATGGCCAAGTCACTCTTGTAGGTGTGACATTCACCTTGACACTGGAATCTATCTCCTTAGCAACCAGTATTCCAAATGTCGGAGAGCAATGGAACAAAAGGCAGCAAGTTGACAGGGAACGCTATGAGCCATACATCAAGCCTGGTTTTTTGAGACAACTCAGCAGAGTTTTTCCCTTTCGGTTCCTGAAAGATTCATACGCTCCTTTGATGAAGCTCATAATCAAATATTTCAGCTGTGAGGGTCGGTTTTCTCGCCTCTATGCCTATCACATCAGGTTGCTGATGCATTTTACCAGGGTGAGAATGATGAACCTCCCTTACTTCATGTGCTGAAATATTGAGAATATGACCACCCTAGTGCAAAGGAAAACTCCTGAGCAGCAGTATAACAGTATCTATCACTTTGCACTCATCAAAATTGTGGTTATGCATCAGCTTGGTTTGCAGGATATTTCATGGGAGGATTTCATTTCTCATGAGTTCTTCACAGCCCCTAAGGTTCCTCTGGAAGCTTTCCATGATACAGGTGAACCTTCATATCAGCAGGAGGGTCATGAAACACAGACCGCTAATGTGTCGGTGTTTGTCACCTATCAGAAGGGCACTAGAGGGTTGTTTGCAGCAGCCAAGCGAGTATTATCTCCACCCAGGGTGGAAGGGGTCTTGATTCCTTCATCAGCAGTACAGGTACAGGACAAGGGTAAGATGCCAATACATGATGAGGGGCCTTTGGGAGAACAGGAGATAGATTTCATCCTCATTCAGGATGATGACACTGATTTGGGCTCACCAAGCTCAAAGTTCAGGGAGATAATTCAGGAGCAGAAGGCGGAAATAAATACTTTGTCCCTCAAATTGAAAAGAGCCCAGTGGATAATCAACTACCTTGAGCAGAGAAACAAATAGCTATAGGATCAGAAAACCGTCATGGAGTTGCAAAACATACGTGAGAACCGGCAAGCTGCCCAAAGGAGCAAAACCGAGATGACATCACTTGAGCAGGAGATTGAGGCTGATTGTGAAACTTGGCTTGAAAGGGTAAATATTAATTTGGAAAAGCTGTTGGGGAAGGCCAACAAGGAAAATAACATGTTGAGGCACATGGCTAATCATTATTGGGCAAGAAATCATGTTTGCAAGGCACGAGTCAAAATCTTGAAGGCCAAGTTGAAGAAGGCCTCAAAGCGTCGGAAAAGGAATGATAGACTTCAAATCTTGGCGAAGGCTTCCTTGGCCCAGCATAGCACATAATGGCTGACAAAGAAGACACACACACTGTAAAGAACACACACGTAATAATAATATAAAGATGAGAAAACAATGCTGACTGTGTGTATTTATATATTATTATTATATCACACCACGCTTTTCATTTAAAATTCAGGATTGATGCCACCACCATTGCATGACTGAAGCAATGTGAGTTCATCGGTGTTTTATGTATATCACTTTCCCTCTTATTTTTTCTTAAGTTAAACAAACAAGGATAAAGGTGGAATTCATTAAAATTTGTAGTGCTCTACCTAGGGTTGGTTTAATTTTCTATGTTTTCAACTGTTTGAAGAGGGTTCTTGAAGGTTTCTTTCCCTCTTCAGCTCTTCACCTGTCTCAACTCTTCATTTCCTTCAAATTGAAAGTGTCAAATAAATTTCCTACCTTGCCCCATTCAGATCTCTGCGAAACTGGGCCTCATTCCCCAGACCCAAAATCTGCCTTTCCCTTTGATCCAACAAACACCCTCAAAATCAAATCAAACTCTTTTGAAAATATACCTAGCCTAAAATCAGTCTTCATTCAAGTCATCTCAATCCTCATTGATCATTTATTTACGAGATTGACAAGGAGAGAGCCCTCTCCTGATCTGGTAGGGCTAGCTACCACGTTAAGTGTGGTTTGATGTTACCCTAGATGCTACCTTCCTCAGCTTGAGGTAGATTTAGGCCATAACAGGAGGAAATTCTTATGTGTAGCAGCATTATGAGAGATGTCTTTTACAAGGAGCATTTCAAAAAATGGAGCTATGAGTTGGCAGGAGCTTATTTGCATGGGCCAATAGCACTGTCACCTGGGAGCTTGGGGTTATTGATGGAGTGTCCCCAGGATCACTTCACCATTGATGCACTTGGTGAGAAATAAGTAAGTGAGATTGATGGGGTAGTGGATGGAAACATCTATTATAGAGATATGATCTTCTTAACTTGGATTTCCAAGTATAAGAAGGGTGATCTTCATGCAGCATATGGTTCATTCCTCTTCATGGGAGTGTGTCATACCACTATGGAGGAATTATTCATATACATATGCATCATCTTACTCTCAATACATGGTAATAATATTGCTTGTGCATCCATTGATTGTCTAACACAGTATTTTCATATTCTTACCATTCTTATTCAGTGCATTGCTCCACAAGAGGGCAAGCTTTTCATTGAGCTTCATGGTCAAAATTAGGCCAAATTGTATGATGGATACAACCATCTCTTATATGGACTTGGGAAAGTGTTTTCTTTCATGTATGTTCAGTTTATGTACCTAGCCATTTTCTATGTATCAGTAGATGTCATTACATACATAATTAACCGTGTAACAAAAAACAACTTTCCATGGAATTATCTGAAGCAGCAATTTGGAAAATTGCACTGTCACTATTGGGAAAATTGTTGGTACCTTCTTGCACCACCTGAAACCTTCAAAATTTTCCTCATTTTGTTGTTGATCATGATTTCATTTTCTGATATTGATCTTATTTGTATTGGAAGTATGATTTGGAGAGAGGCACATGAGTTGGATGTGTCCTTTGGGGAAGAGGATTCCCACATTTTCTGCATTGCATGTTCTAATGGGAGCATGGGAGGAGAGATGGCCACCACAGCCAAACACTTGTTTCCTTTTGTTGAGGTGGGCCATGTTATTAATGGGATTCCATATGGTGATGATTTCATATCCATCACATATGGGTTGATTTGGGCCAGCTTGATTCACAGCATTGGAGGAGAGATCTTTGAAGATCTAGTCTTCATCTTGCCTCTTAAGGGCAACATTATTGCAGCCTAGTATCAGAAAAAACTCTACACTTATCATAGGTGGAGAGGAGGATAGCATGGGGTAGGCTTCTATGTCTACCATGTTCAGATTTTCAGCCCACCTACATTGTGAGAACTCAAGGTGGAGGAGAATTTTCTGGAGTTGCCATGTTGGGAGGTGACTCATTTTGTATGGATGATTGCTTGGGGATGGAGGATCTACTTGGGGAAGATATTTTCCCAATAAATTTCAGTCTCCATGCCTTGGGAGGAAACTTCTCATTTCTATCCTTGCAGTTTCTTGAGGGCAAGCAACATTTGGGAGGGGAGGACTATAATATTCCAAAATTAGCATGCAGCTAATTGGAATATTAATTTTTTCTCATGTCACTTAGAAGATAAATAAATGGGTAAGGAGGCCCATACATTTCAGAAAAATGAATAAAATCCCTCATAGTGTGGAAAGGGATCATTAGAGGAGCTTGATTTCACACCCTCATGTGTGAACAAGATCATTTTCATGTGGACAAGGTCAAGTTTGACCAAGTCAACAGGGCTGGGATAGGAGGTGGAGAACACTTAGAGAAACAGCACAGTATGAATGGGAGGAGGTTTCTTTGGTGAAGGAAACCCTAATGAGTGGGACCTATGGTGAGAGGTATTTCACTTGTTTAAAATGAGGGAAAGGAAGCCATTGTTATTCATGTTATGTATTATTGATTTCTTGGTATGTTTAGACATTGTGAATACTCCTGTTGTTTACCAGAGTTGCAGTGCTACTTAGCACAAGGCATTCATGTTTAGGAATTACTTCTCCTTCCAAGAGAGGCCTCTTGATGGAGCTTTCTCTTCATTTCTCCACATTCAGGCTTGAGGCCAAGCATCCTCCTTCAGCTACAACACAGTTTCTGTTTATAGCTAGGTTGTGTTGCAGGGTGTTGTAGTGGAGGTTACTGAACACCACTTCCTATGCTTATTTTTCAGAGGAGGAAGCCTTCTTTCCTTTGGAGGATCTATTAGGAATATCTCTGAGCATATTTCACCATCTTTGGCATCATGCCAACCATTTCCATGATCTACAATGCAGTCCCTCTCTTAGACTGCGTTATTTTCAGTGTGTATCTGCAGTGAGGGTTTGCAGTATTGTTTGGAGGGTAAGATCTTCAATGATAGGATCAGCCTTTCACTTGGAATAACCATTGGAGGAGTTTTATTCAACTTGTGCATCATCTACAGCCATCTACATCCAATTCTTGAGTTGTAGCTGCTACTCAGCCCTGCTACTCCAACATTTTTTCCATTTTGTATATTTCAGCCAATCCTCCTAGGATTGACTTGATATTGTTTTTCAGGGGTTAGAGCTTTGCTCCCCACATTATTTGAGCCATACATTTCCATATCTATGTATTGACATTATTTATGTATCAGTTCCTCCTATAAACTGCACAGTCATAGCCTTGGGCTTTCTATATGTAGCAGTGTTCTTCATTTTCTTGTGCATGTTATATTGAGGCTTGCATTGCCTAGCTTGAGTAATCATTACCTCAAGGATTTGTATACATTTGCTACTATAAGATAAATTTTATGGCTATTTCGATCTTCTCATGATGTATGTATTGAAATAACGTTGCTACTCCAATATGTGTTTTTACATTGCTGCATCTCCAACTTTGGAACATCTTAAGGTGTTCTTATTGTTGTAGAATTTCCCTATTTTGGGATATTACAGAAAGAAAAATAAATTCCAAGTGTAATTGTTAACCAAATTCAAAGTTGAAGCTTTTGAACCTTTTCTCTTGAAAATCAAAGAAGGTAGGAAGATCCAAGAAACCTTAAATGACGAGCGCAAAGAGAAAAGTTAGGTATGTGAAAGGCTTGAAGGGGAAATTGTTTCTTTGTGGAAATATCTTAAAAAGGATAAAATGCATTTGAGTCATATTGAAAGTTTTGGTAAAGGTACTGATTGTTTAAATGATATTATTGAAGCATAAAGACCCTCAAAGGTTAGAACTGGCCTTGGATTTGAGGTCGAGTCAAGCTAAAAAACTGATGTGAAAGATAAGAAAGTTATAACTTTTGTTCAAGCTGTGAAAAAATAAAATAGTGCAAAAGCCTATGAAAACTTGGTGCAACGGAGAAATAAAGGCATCTCTTACGAAAATTAGTTATTACAAGAAAAAAAGGGGCAATTCGAATATCAAGAATTCAACTCAGCAAGGGACAAATAGTGCAGAAGAGGCAAATTGAATTCCTCAATGGAGAGGTTTAGTTCTCATATAAACTTGATTCCATCAAATAGCAGCTCAACCAAGCTTCATAAATCAATATTTAACTAGGTACAAGGATATATTTACAAGTGATTGATTTACCTATACTAATTATGGTCATAACGCTACAAATTGCAAGGTAAACCTATCACTCAGAAGATCATCCCACAAAGAAGAGTATATCAGTTTGATAGAAAAAGGATAAATATACCTATACTCAACAATTCATTTCTCCACTAAGTAGTTTTATTCAATGCTACATCTATCATAATTATGGGCACAAAGCAGTTTTTTGTAGACATAGAAACAAAAGGCCAGCTCCCAAAATTAAGCAATCAAAACAACAACCTAATGTATGGAAGAAAAATAAAAATGAATAATGTTGTGATTTGTTTTTATATGATCAAAATGAAGGGATTGGTATAAAATGTGAAATGGAAACTTGTTACTCTCATTTTATTTTAAACGAGATATTTTCTTGTGAATCTTAATTATCTTCTTTATGTATTTTAGTTTGATATTTTCATCAAACAATATCAATAATATCAAAAAAAATAGAGGACACAAATACATGATCTTATCTAGGGGAAAAACCAAGGGGAACACCCGAAAAGTCTTATTTTCTTAAATATTCTTCAAATGAGATACAAATACCCAAACCCTAGACCAATTCCTTCTCCCATTACCAAGTCATCCATTCCTCAAGCCCTTCCTTGCTTATCCACCGAACATCTACACACTACAACTTTGACCTGCTAGCTTCGATATTGCTACTCAACCTACAACTTCGACCCTGCAATTTCACTCCTGCAACATTTGAGAAACCCCTAATTCTGCCTCCTCCTGAGACCTTCTAAGAGCAAGACAACTCTTCCTAAGGTTAATGAGATATAGGCAAAGTTTTCTTCCTCTTAGCTAAAATATGTTTCACCTCGTCCTATTGCAACTCAGTCCTTCGACATTATCTTCTTTCTGCAGCTCAGAAACACTAAATTTTCGCACGTGTGAGAGAGATGGAGCCCAAAAACCAAGAAACTTCATCCTTCTTCCTTCTCTTTGACCTTTTCTCTCCCTCTTGCAGCTACCCATATATAGGTCAAAATATTTCTTGATAGATCAAACTTGTGAGTGTTTGTCTCCAAATGAGGTTGAATTTCTCCTTTGTACAGCCTTCTCAAGGGGTCGAATTCCCTCCTTTAGGCTAACTTGTACTCTTGGAGATTAAAAGACTTTCTAGACTCAAAAATAATTATTTTTACAATTACAAATTTCCTAGAGCAGTCTTATAATCATAATGTTCACTCCTTTGACTCATGAAAATAAATCCTAAGACCTAAAAAATCATAGAAGCAAGAGGAACATGCTTTTACCTAGAATACCATCAATAATGAGCATGAAAATTGTGCTTTTAATAATAATAATTTTATTTTCTTTTTATTGTTTGTTACATAGGATACATATCTTAACTAGGGAGGTATTCATAATTTTATAATTAGTACAACATCATATCTCAAACTAAAGAGTCCTCACAAGAAGACTCAGATTGATAAGCCATACTGTAAGCATCATTATTACAACCAACATTGTCCCTGAGGCCTAACTGGACAATCTCTTTTTTATTTTAAAGATAGTATGTTGGGAGGCTTTATGTGTGATACCACACTACCTCTACAAGGTACATATCCTATCCGGATGTACACAATTATGTCCTTTTAGGAATATTCTTATCTTGGATCTCCATACCTGAGTCCTCAAATAATATCGGTCCTCTTCTACCACTCTTCTCTAGGATTCTTATCCCATCTTCAAAGAGTATCAGTACCTTTCCTTTCTTAGATTTTATATCCTCAAGGAAACCATAGATGCGTATCCAACCCTATGACATTCTCTCTTCATCACCTGAAGAGGAGAATGTACATGTAATGTCCAACATCCCTCCCTCTCATCCAAATAGGACATACCTATTCTCTTATATAATAGATCCCAAATCCTATTTAAGGAGACTCCTTTTTCTCCCTTTCAAAACAAAAGGATATGCTTGAATTATTTTCAATAATGTAATCCAACACCACTAGCCTTACTATTTGTCTTCTTTAGAGTATCAACTACCAATTCTTCATAGCTACATGGCTCCCTCTTTCCTTTACATATCTTGCATCAAGATAGATTTCTTTCTGAGATATCATGGAGCCATTTCCACTCTTCATTCTTCTGACATGATACAAGTCATCTCTTTTTCTCATCACTTTCATTTACAAAATTATGAAGGTACTATATTTATCCTTCCCAAACTTCATGTTGATCATAGCTTCTTCACAAAAGTGATAACCTCTTACCTTCAAGTTATCTTCTCGCACAACTACCCTTTAAATCCAAATATGGACTCATATTGACTTCATAGTTTCCATGTACCAGATATTCTTCATTCATTTCCATCCATGTAGTTTAACTTTCCTTAACTATCATCATAAATTCCTACAGTTGGCATGAGTTGTCCTTGATGGCAACCTACTTGATGAAATAAGACTATTGGCAATATAATGCAGAGTGTTGTCCTTGATGGAAACCTACTTGACAAAGTTGATGACAACCTACTTGATGAAGCTGTGCTTGATGGAAACCTACTTGATGAGTTAAGGGGGAGATTTTTGGCAATTTGATACAATGTGTTGACTTTGATGGAACCTGCCTGATGAAGTTGTCCTTGATGAAAACTAACTTGATGAGTTGTTAATGATGTAAATCTGATGTATCTACAGATCAGTTCAGAAGTAGCTCAGAAAGTGCCAGAATAATGTTGAACAAGGTATGTCACAAGGCATACGCGGGTTTGTTAAGGAGAAGTAGCGTGTGCACGCGGAAAAGTACGTGCCAAGTCGCGTATGCCAATTTTCACTCTAAATTTATAAAACCAGGGGACATTACCATGGTATTGGCCCACAGTATTGAGCGGTGGATTATCTATTTGATCCCGTCCAGGAATACCATCGGAAGTGGTGTGGTTTTGGCTCATGGTATTGACAAAAGCTAAATCTATATAAGGAGAAGAAAATCATGGTGCAAGGGTGTGCATGAGTAATGGTTGTTAATGAATAAATCTCTCTAAGGAATATCTGCATGGATGAACTCTATTCTTAATTGATAGATCTGAATCTATGATGCACCTATGAATACATGATGGATGAAGAATAATCTCTGGATCTGAAATGACTTTTTATTTTCTAGATCTGCTTATGGAATGTTTCGATCTGTGATCTGATGAATCTCTGCTGAAGAAGAAGATGAGATCTAAATTGCTTATCTGATTTGAAGAGCTGCACAGTCCTGAAATGTCTGAAGACCTATACGCAGGTTCGTGGCAGAGAAAGCACGTATATACGCGGGTTGACTTCAGCAAAAGCGCGTATGGTATGTGAAATCAGTTCTGAAATATGTGCAAATGTATACGCAGGTTTGTTTATGTGAAAGCGCGTATACACGCAGGTTCAGTGAAGTAAAAGCGCGTATGAAATCTAGGGTTTTGCTGAAGTATGTGGAATGAAATGTCTAATATGTTATGTTGTTTTACTTCTATCTATCAATGATGTATTCATACAGATCTGGGTTGTTTGAATATGTGGTTGATTAAGTTGATTGAAGATCGAGTTGTTGGTTGATTGATGATTCAATGAATGAATTGATGGGATTATAAGTTTCAGTTTGATGAATGTTGAGCTTAAATGTATGGAGTGGGTCCAGTCTAAAAATCTGATGAACAGTGGCCTACAAGATGTGTTGTATGGAAGTTTTTGGATCCAGTTTGAAAATTGATGAAACGTGGTCCGCAATGGTGCTGAGGGTCGAAGCCTTCAGTGAGGGGGTTGTAGCTCCTTCATGGTACCTGCAATGAGAGAGGAGGTGGCAGCTCCTTCCAGGAGAGGTTAGTAAACGAGAGTTAGGGGGTTGGGGTGCTCTTCCGCAGAGAATGGCAACCGAGACAGGTGTTGTGCTCCTTCCAGAGAGGTCAAATCAGAGAATAGTTAGCCTTCACAGGGTAAGCCATACACTGCATGAGTCCGCGCGCAAGACATGGTTGTATGAAGTTTTCTTTATAATAAATATTAAAGATAAGATAATGATTTACAAAGCTGGTGGTTTTCTCCCGACTTGGGTTTCCACCTTAAATCCTAGTGCTCATGTGTGCTGCTCATGTGTGATGGTTTATTCTATTATTATTGCACATGCTTACTGCTAACTAAACATCTGATGAATGAATGATGTAAAGATCTAAGTAATGAATTAAATGCATAATAAGATCTTTGGTAATACGCATGTTTTATTAAGGATATCCGCGTGTATACACGAGTTGGTTTCAGTAAAGTAGCGTATGGGTTTTAGAGAAAAAAAAAAAAGTAAAAATTTTTCAGTCAGATCTAAATACTGATTCACCCCCCCCTCTCAGTATTTTTCCCAACAATTGGTATCAAAGCTGGTCCTTCTGCAGAAGCTTGATCGCTTCAAGGAGATCTGTCGCAATGGGAAGTCATGAAGGAGTACTTTCTCTAAGGCCACCTTTATTCAATGGAATTAATCTGTTATTCTGGAAGATACGAACAAAATCACATTTGCAAAGTCTTGGTGCAGAAGTATGGGCAATCGTGGAAGAAGGTTATCGGTATCCGGAAATTATTCCTACTGATGCAGCAGAAAGGAAGAAAACAGAAATCAATGCCAAAGCAAACAATGTTTTATTAGAAGCCTATTCAACCAGAATTCTGTTAAAGTGATGCAATAATCAAAGAAATAAATTGCACAAAATCATTCTAAGCTATGAAGGAGATACGTTGGGCAGTAAAAAGTGCCAAACCCAAACTCTCGTAATTGAATATGAAAAAATTTAAGGATGGCAGTGATGAGAGTATTGCCAGCTTTTACGTCTAGATGATATTGTAAATCGTATGAGAAGTTTGGGTGAAACCATAACCGATACTACTCTGGTTGAAAAAGTCTTAAGATCTTTGACTTCAAAATTTGAGTCAAAAGTATATGCTATTGAAGAAAGGCAAGATCTGCAAACTCTTACTATTGTTCAACTACATGGTATTCTAACTACTTTTGAAATGAGAAAAGAAGGTCCCTCTCAAATCAGAGAAGTTGCCTTTAAGGCATGTGCAAAAGGAAAAGAAAAGGAAATTGTCAAAGAATCAAGTTACATATCAGAAGAAGAAGAAGCAAATTTTGTGAGAAGACTCCAACCAGGTACTGGAATATTCAGAGGTAAGCTTCCCTTCAAGTGTTTTAATTGTGGAAGAGTTGGTCATTATGCTACTAAATGTCCTTATGAAGAAAATCATGATAAAGAGAAACAATTTGAAAAGGGAAAGAGCTATTATACAAATGAAGATAATGATGATGAAGATGAAGAAGATTCTGACCAAGATCTGCTAGTGCTCATGGCAAGGAAGCAAAAGAAGAAGGCTACTCAAAGAAAGGAGATATCTCAGAAAACATGTGCAGCAGAAAATGAAGAAGATGAAACAGGTAGTGATTGTCATTCTTGTGATTTATTTTCTTGTGCATGCAATGGTGAAGATAGTGAAAGTAATGCTTTGGATCTAGAAGCAGTTCTCAAGATCAAAGTTGAATATCAACAAAGATTATTTAATAAGAGAGAATCTATCTACAAAGATATGATCTCTAGACTCAATGGAAAAATAGACAAGTATCAAAGGTTGTACGATAATGTAACCAATCAAAGTGAAGGACTTGAAGCAGAAATCATCTCTCTGAAAGCATATCTCGAAGCATCAAATAAGAAGAATGAAGAACTTCTACAAACATTTGAAGAACAAGAAAATGGGTTGAAAGAAGAGATTTTAAAATTGAATGATCAAGTAGAAGAAGGAAAAAGGGTTGAAGAAAGTATGAAGAAGCAATGCCAAAGATTGGAGGTTGAGGTAAAAATTTTAAAAGGTAAATTAGAAGAAAAAGATAAACTCTTGAGGTTTCAAGATAGTACTAAGATTCTGGATAATATTCTTAGTAGTCAAAGGTCTCCCTCTGTTAAATTTGGTCTTGGTTTTCATGAAACTGTTAAAGGAGAATCTAGTTCACAAGGAAGTGCTAAAGATTCAAATGCAAAACTTGAAGTTTTGGAAGAAACAAAAGGTCAACCGAATATCATGGACTCTCAAAAGAAATATTTCCCTCCTTTGATCAATAATGTTGAATGCTTTAAATGTCATAATTATGGGCATATTGCAGCTAATTGCATAAGCAGAATGTTTCAATCACATACAAACAGATTCTACACAGAAAGGTACTCTGGTTTCTTCAAGGGATATTATTTTTCATGTAGAAAGTATGGTCATAAAGTAGTTGATTGCAATAGAAGAAAGAATATAAAAACACATTATGATCCTTATGCTTACTTTTCTGGTCATGCAAGATGTTATGCCTGTAACAAGTATGGACATGTAGAAAAAGAATGCATGATGAATGGATCTGAGAAATTGGATAATTTCCAGCACACAATAAGAAATTTCAAGCAAATCTGGAAAAGGAAGGAGGACCGGTCAGAAACGTAGGGAATATTGACCCTACTGCATTCATCCGCTTCTAAAACCTACTTCTCGTAATGACTGCAGGATGATGTGAGATACATTATAGGGATTAGTAATGTATCATCACAGGGGGAGCAATGTATGATGATTCCCATGGTTGGTTTGGTAATTTTGGTTGTGTTTAGTTCTGACAGTGCATCTGATGTGACAAGAAAAGACAGGTACAGGTGGTACAAATTCAGGGGGAGATGAAGTTGTGAAAGTGTTCAGTATTTCACTTTCCATACGCGGGTTTCGTAAACTAAAGCCACGTATACACGCGAGTTCTAATAGAGACAGTCGCGTATGCTTTTCTGATAAGAAAAACAGTAAGATAGCTAAAGATCAGGAACACAGGTTCAGGGGGAGCATCAGTCTAACTACTAATAATTGCATTGTTGGCATTGTATCTGCTTATTCCTTAGTTCTCATAATACTCATATGATGATGACATGATACATGGTTTTCACACATGGATGAGATGGAAGTCTTATGATGCAGAGATAAGGATAGATCATGCAGAGTTTGTTGCTGATGAATTTTATCACGGTTGAGACCTTTCTCCTACGCATATTACATCATGATGAATCTTGAAGATCTTGGTGATTTTAGATCACATGGATGATTGCTTGACACATATTGTCTATTGAAGAATTTTTTTTGGTGTGATAATTCCTATTGGGAAGAATTTGTTGATGCTGCAAAAAGTCTGAAGGCCTGGTTACTGATGCACTTATGCTACAAATGTTGGATGACACTTGAAAACATAGCTACATTGTCCGATCTTTCTTCTCTAATATATCCCAGGGAAGCATTCGAATATCTCAGACGGAAGTTGGGAGTTGTCTCTGCCATGTGCAAGATCAGATCTACTTAAAATCAGAAGATTAAAATTGGATACGCGGGTTTCCTGAAACACAGTCGCGTATATACGCAAGTTTATACACATAAAACCGTGTATGGATGGTTTCTGACAAATTATTCTGGGTCAGCATTCTTCAGCACAGCTATGGTACTGTTTGGTATCTCTGGTGGTGTTCCAGTTCTCATAATTCTGTTTCATTCTCTGATATTATTGATAAATATGCCTTGATGATTTGTTGTTGAAAGTGTTCAGGATGCACAAGCTAAGGGGGGGTTTTGGTCATATGAAAAGGATGCATTGTTGGCATTCTAAGTATTTGCTGTGGTTTGATCTCATGCATGAGATTATTTGATCTTGATTGTATAAGTCATTTCTGCAATGTGATGAAAAGGTCATGGTGAGACCTATGATATAAAAATTGTAATATTCAATCATGTAAGGACTTGATCAAACTTGTAAACCCACTTGGTTGGGTAGTTGAGTCAAAATGTGTAAACCCACTTGGTTGGGTACTTGAGTCAAATATGTAAATCCACTTGGTTGGATCATGGATGTAAGTATGAGTCCTTGGTGATAGGGAAGGTCATAAAGTCATTTACTTCATTGAAAAATATGTTTTCAGCATGAACTAAGGGGGAGCATGGTAACTTCAGTGCACATCAGATCTACAAAGCTCTTCTGTCTACAAGAGAAGAAAAACCTTGTTTTGGTTTTGATCCGCCCTTTTCCCTTGATGTCAAAGGGGGACAGTAACATGGTGTTTGAATAGGGGGAAATTATCATGGTGTTTGCATAATGGTTATAATCAATGTATCTATCTGTTGTGGTGATCAAACACCATCATGGTTGCCATCAAGTCCAAAGGGGGAGATTGTTGGCATGAGTTGTCCTTGATGGCAACCTACTTTATGAAATAAGACTATTGGCAATATAATGCAGAGTGTTGTCCTTGATGGCAACCTACTTGATGAATCTATCCTTGATGGAAACCTACTTGATGAGTTAAGGGGGAGATTGTTGGCAATGTGATACAATGTGTTGACTTTGATGGAACCTGCCTGATGAAGTTGTCCTTGATGAAAACTGACTTGATGAGTTTTTAATGATGTAAATCTGATGTATCTACAGATCAGTTCAGAAGTAGCTCAGAAAGTGCCAGAATAATGTTGAACAAGGTATGTCACAAGGCATACGCGGGTTTGTTAAGGAGAAGTAGCGTATGCACGCGGAAAAGTACGTGCCAAGTCGCGTATGCCAATTTGCACTCTAAATTTATAAAACCAGGGGACATTACCATGGTATTGGCCCACAGTATTGAGCGGTGGATTATCTATTTGATCCCGTCTAGGAATACCATCGGAAGTGGTGTGGTTTTGGCTCATGGTATTTACAAAGGCTAAATCTATATAAGGAGAAGAAAATCATGGTGCAAGGGTGTTCATGAGTAAGGGTTGTTAATGAATAAATCTCTCTAAGGAATATCTGCATGGATGAACTCTGCTCTTAATTGATAGATCTGAATCTATGATGCACCTATGAATACATGATGGATGAAGAAAATGATGAAGAAGAATATATATATCTGAAATGACTTTGTATTTTCTAGATCTGCTTATGGAATGTTTCGATCTGTGATCTGGAAAATCTCTACTGAAGAAGAAGATGAGATCTGAATTGCTTATCTGATCTGAAGAGTTGCACAGTCCTAAAATGTCTGAAGACCTATACACAGGTTCGTGGCAGAGAAAGTGCGTATATACGCGGGTTGACTTCAGCAAAAGCGCGTATGGTATGTGAAATCAGTTCTGAAATATGTGCAGATGTATACGCAGGTTTGTTTCTGTGAAAGCGCGTATACACGCAGGTTCAGTGAAGTAAAAGCACATATGAAATCTAGGGTTTTTCTGAAGTATGTGGAATGATATGTCTAATCTGTTATGCTGTTTTACTGCTATCTGTCAATGATGTATTCATACAGATCTGGGTTTTTTGAATATGCGGTTGATTAAGTTGATTGAAGATCAAGTTGTTGGTTGATTGATGATTCAATGAATGAATTGATGGGATTATAAGTTTCAGTTTGATGAATGTTGAGCTTAAATGTATGGAGTGGGTCCAGTCTAAAAATCTGATGAAAAGTGGCCTACAAGATGTGTTGTATGGAAGTTGTTGGATCCAGTTTGAAAATTGATGAAACGTGGTCCGCAATGGTGCTGAGGGTCGAAGCCTTCAGTGAGGGGGTTGTAGCTCCCTTCCAGTGGTAGCTAGTAAACGAGAGCAGGGGGTAGTAGCTCCCTTCCAGGAGAGGTTGGTAAATGAGAGCAGGTGGTTGTAGCTCCCTTCCAAGAGAGGCTGGTAAATGGAGAGCGTGGGGTTGTGCTTCCCTTCCCGCAGGAGGCTGGGGTGTTTTCTAGAGAAGGTTGTAGCCTTCGGTACAGGTGAAAGCTCACAGTGCCTGCACATGAGTCCTGCGCTTAAGACATGGTTGTAAGACCCTTATAATAAATATTGAAGACGTATACGACTCGCAGCGTGCTTTCCCACTTGGGTTTCCACCTTAAATCCCGGTGTTCATGTGTGTTGCTTATGTGTGATGGTTTAGCTCGTTATTATCGACATGCTATTCGCTATAATCATTCATCTCATGAACAGCCGATGTTAAGATATAAGTAATGAATTAAATGCATAATAAGATCTCTGGTAATATGCATGTTTTATTAAGGATATCCGCGTGTATACGCGAGTTGGTTTCAGTAAAGTAGCGTATGGGTTTTAGAGGAAAAAAAAAAGTAAAAAGTTTCTACGTATCTAAATATTATCTACCCCCCCCCCCTCACTCCCAACACCTACAAAGTAAAATAATATGTTAACCATATAACTAATAAATTAAGAATAGACTTACCTCATCATGATGACCTTCTCGCAACATTGATCATCTCCACCTAAAATTTCCTTCATGCATCAGAGTGCCCAAGGATGGAACTTGATTACCAAGTTACATGTTTTTATTTTCCGAAGATTATACTGCATGTTAACTATTATCTTAAATATTCTAGATAAAATTTTAATCTCTTTAATTAGGTCAAATTCCATTTTTTCAAGCATCATATATCCACACATTAACCAAATTTAATGACCAACTTTCTTCCACAATATGATTGTAGATATGAATCTTATCCAAATTTTATTATCATGCATTCATATGCTTTCTTCCAATCATCTAGCTTTGTGACCCTAAAGTGACCCTTCAACATGACCCATTGCATTCCTTCATCCCCTTACCATTATTTACTCCATATTACATGGAATGTCTACTTGCCTTGTCATGATGCTTTTCTCAAGGACCTCCAAAATGATGTTCCTTCCCGGATCATGATGATTCTCTAACATAATGTTAGATAATACTTGGATGAACAGTATGCAAAAATGGTTTAACATTATATCCTAGATGATATCTACTAATAAACTTAATCATGTAAATTCCAAACATGCTACTATCATATGCTTCTATCCTAAGGTGGTTATGAAAAACATATCATATAAAAGAAAAATTAATATTCATAAAGAACCTAGAAATCGATGAACCTTCTTTAGTAGTAAAGATCCTTCACTTCTTCTCTCTTTTCCTTCTTCTCAGGTTCTTCCACTTCTTCTGCCACATGAGCTTCACTCATTTATTTTTTCTTGTTGTTTTTTTTATTTGGAAAACCCCTCTTATAGTGTGCAAACTCATTATACTTGAAACATTAAACCTTGTACATGTCTTTCTTCTTGGACTTATTTAACTTTCCTTTCTTCAACTTCTTAACTCGGGCTAGAAAGGCTTGTGAGTTCTCATCTAATCCAATACCTTTCTTGAAATTTATCCTTGGTTCTTCCAATATGCATTGGGCCCACAAATCATCAAACGGAGTTGAATCCTTCTTGGAGTATATACTTGTTCCAAAGTTACTCCATTCTTGTGGCAATGCATCTAGAACCCATATGGTCACTTTTGAATCAGTAATTGGTTCCCCAAGTCCTTGAAAATGGTCTATTAGTTGAGATACTCTCATGAGAAAGGATGCAATATCCTCATGCTTTTATTTCTTCATTGTATACATCTTACTCTGAAAATACATCTTTTTTCTTGTTGTACTTACAGAGTACAAATTCACTAGCTTGCCATACATTTCCTTGGAAGTATTCAAGTTTTGAAAAAATGGAACAAGAGAATCCTTAATTTATTTTAGTATGATCCTTTGTGCCCTTGTTTCCCATTTCTTGTACTTCTTCAGTTCTTGTGTCTTTTATTTTCTAGGTTTAGTAACTTTCCTAATGACATATTCCATCACTTCATGTTTTGTGAGTATCAATTCAATTATTTTCTTCCATGCTAGATAGTTTGATGCCCCAATGAGCTTATTTCTCTCTTTGCATAAATATCCCACATGATTGGAAGATTCAGCTATGATGTAATAGAATGATATTTACTTGATGACCAAGATTATTTTTTATGATGACTCCAACCTTCATGATGCCTTCAATATCTTTGATGAGGCTTCCTTTAAATATGTTCCCTAGGATTCTTCCATCAATAGCTTCCAAGATTGATGCTTTCCAAGTAGACTTATTCGTGTGAGATCAACACCCTTCTCGCAAGATTGATGTAGTACTTAATCTTCTTTAATGTAGAAACCCTATATGAGAAGTTCTTCTACCAACAATTATTTAACTAGATTCCTTCAGGAGATAATCTTCCTTGTAGTCTCCTTCTTCAGGCTTTGAGAGTTTCGTTTTGCCCTTCCCCATTTTGATGGACTTCCAACCGCCTTCCCTTTTTCACCTTAGCTCTGATCCCATGTTATAAAATGTGAATTGGAAACTTATTACTTTTATTTTCTTTTAACCTTCATATTTTCTTGTGAATCGTAATTATCTTCTTTAAGTATTTTACCTAGATATTTTCACCAAACAATATCAAGAACAACAACAACAATAGAGTACACAAATATAGGCTCTCGGCTAGGGAAAAACCCCTCCAAGGGAAAAACCTAGAAACTCTTATTTTCTTAAAACTTGCTTCAAATGAGATACAATGACCTAAACCCTAGACCAAGTCCTTCTCATAGTACCAATTCAGCCCTTCCTTAAGTCCCTCCTTGATTCTGCACCAAATAGCTACACAATGCAACTTCGACCTGCCAGCTTCGATACTGCTACTTGACCTACAACTTTGACCCCTCAATTTTAGTCTTGCAGCTTTTGAGGAACCCCTAATTCAACCTTCTCCTGAGACCTTCCAAGAGAAAGACGACTCTTCCTAAGGTTGATGATGTCTAGAAAGAGTTTCCCTCCTTTCAACTACAATATGTTGCACCTCATCCTACTGCAACTTGGTCCTTCAACTTTAGCTTCATTCTACAGCTCAGAAACCCTATATTTTCACACATGTTAAAGAGATAGAGCCAAAAAACCAAGAAACTTTGTCGTTC
This sequence comes from Pinus albicaulis, assembly GCA_034641835.2. Taxonomy (NCBI): domain Eukaryota; kingdom Viridiplantae; phylum Streptophyta; class Pinopsida; order Pinales; family Pinaceae; genus Pinus; species Pinus albicaulis. Next base: position 102,654,146 of record CM076574.1, on the reverse strand, counting down.
TTCCTTATCTTTGACATTTTCTATCCTTCTTTCATCTACTCAGCTATAGATCGAACACTTTCTCGATAGAACAAACTCGTGAGTGTGTGTCTCCTAATGAGGTTGAAGTTCTCCTTTATATAGAGTGTGTGTCTTCCCAAGGTCAACTTCTACTCTTAGATATTTCAGGACTTTATAGACTCAAAAATAATTCCTTTTACAATTAAAAAATTCCTAGAGGGGTCTTATAAGCATGATGTTGACTCCTTTGACTCAAGAAAATAAATTCTAATACCTAGAAAACCCTAGAAGCATGAAGAACATGCTTTTACCTAGAATACCATCAATAATGATCATGAAACTGATGCTTTTAAAAATATTTTTTTCCTTTTATTTTTCTTTTTTGCTACATAGGATACATATTGAAATGAGTTCAACAATTATGAAGACTAAAAATAGTTACATTTCTCAATAGAGATCCAGTGGTATGAAGACAGTGGTTATTCCAGGCACATGGCAGGATATATAAGCAAATTGTTTTCATGGAAAATAGTCAGCAAAGGTAATGTAATGTTTGGTAATAATGCACTAGGAAAGATAATGGGAAAAGGAATTGTGAGTCTAGTAAATAGAAGAGGTAAGGCTAAGGATTTTTTGTTTGTTTATGACCTTAAGCATAACTTACTCAGTGTTTCCCATATGTGTTACCAAGGCTATGATGTGTTTTTTAGATCTAAAAACTGTAAAATCAATTTTGCGGGCATAGGTGAGGTAGTAGTCAAAGCTAATAGTACAAACAGTAAAGTTTAATGTTCTAGAAAAAAGTCAGAGAAATGTTGTCTAACTAATATTGATGAGAGATAGTTGTGGCATCGAAGGATAGGAAATATAAAATTTGATCAAATTGTCAAGTTGGGAAATAATAACGTTGTTAGAGATATGCAAAAGTTATCTAAGCCAGAGAACACCATTTGAAAATATTCTCAGGTTGGAAATAAAGTATGAGTGTCATTCAAATATAAGGAGAAATCAACAACCAGGCAATTTCAATTAGTACACATGGACTTGTGTAGTCCTTCAAGAACTCAAAAACCCTCGATTATCATTTTTAAGAGAAATATCAGATCCCTTAGAGAAGTTCAAGAATTTTAAGGCCATGGTTGAGAATGAGACAGACTATAAAATAAAATTCTAAAGATATGATAAATATGGTGAAAATGCCTCTAAGGAGTTTGATGATTTTTTCAAGGATCAAGGCATCAAAAGATAGTTTACCATATAAAATAATCCACAGTAGAATGGAGTAGCAGAGAGAGCCAACAATTTTTCCAACAACTGGCTAGAACTATGATGGGAGAAAGAAGTATATCACAAATATTTTGGGTTGAAGAAATACACACAACAGTGGTAATTTTGAACAAATCCAACTTCATAAAAAACAACAATAAAACACCATATGAGATATGGTATGGCATACCTACTACATTCAAGCATTTAAGAGTATTGGGGGTGAAATGTTATATTGAGAAAATTTATGAAAAGCTTGGAAAGTTAGATGCTAGATTTGATGAAGGTATTTTTCTTGGGTACTCTCAAAATAGAAAATTTTATAGATGCCACAAAAATAATCAATGAAAATAGATGATTGTATTAATGTTAAATTTGATGAGCACACCTCCTTTCAAGAGAAAAAACAACCAAACATCGGCACTAATGATCAAGTCAACCATGATAAGGATATTGATGAACCAGATGACGATGAAATCATTGAAGAACCAAAAATCCCTCAATCAAAATATTCTTTAAGATATTTGAAAAAACACCATCCTACTAACCAAATTGTTGGTGACTTGCATGCAGGAGTTCAAACAAGAAGAAGACTAGTAAATCCCCCTACTCAAGCACATGTAGCCTTGTTTCCAATGATAGTACCTAAGGATTTTTCTTAGGAAAGCTAAGATGACAAGTGGATAAATTTCGTGAAAAAAGGGCTTGATCATATTGAGAAAAATCATACATGGAAGTTAGTTACAAGACCAAAAGATAATATTATTATTGGCACAAAGTGGGTCTTTAGCAAAAAGTTGAATGAAAATGGTGAAGTCGTAAGAAACAAGGAAAGTTTGGTTTTCAAAGGTTATGCACTTATTGAAGGTTTCGATTTTGATTAGACATTTTCTCCTATTACACGATTAGATGCAATTCGAATGTTCTTGGATTTTTATAGTTTAAACAATTTAAAATAGATGTGATGGATGTCAAATCTGCCTTTTTAAATGGAGAATTACAAGAACAAGTTTATATTGAGAATCCTAATGGTTTTCAATTGTCAAATAAATGTGATTATGTATGTAAGCTATAAAAAAATATTTTTATGGTCTTAAGTAAGCCCCCAGAGCTTAGTACTCCGAGCTGGATAATTATCTACTTCATTATGGTTTTAAAAGAGGAGCTGCTAACGAAAACTTATATGTGAAATGTAATGATGGAAAATTGTTAGCAGTTGTTGTCTATGTTGATGATATAATATTTGGAAGTTATGTAGCTCATATAACTTGCTAACTTGTAGCTAATATGAAGGTCGATTTTGTTTGAGACGTCAATTCTTGGTGAACTCTATTATTTCCTTGGCTTGTAAATCACTCAAACAATGAAAGGTATTTCTATTTCATAGGTCAAGTATCTCAAGGAATTTTTAAACAAGTTTGACATGGAGGAATGTTTTTTCATAATCACTCCAACGGTCACTGGATGCAAACTCTGAAAGGTTGATGAGTCACCAAAGTTGGATAAAATTTTATTCAAATATATTAATGGTAGCCTTTTATAATTGATAGCCTCTAGAACATACATTATGTGGACAGTTGGTATTTTTGGAATATTTCAAGAAGCCCTCAAATGGATTCATATCCTACCAATAAATAGGGTTCTCGGATATTTGAGAGACATTAGGGACTATGGTCTTTGGTACCCCAAACGTAAATATTTTTCACTAACTAATTTTGCTAATGAATATTAGGAATATGATATATATGATATAAAAAAGCACTAGTGGTGGTGCTTTCTTTCTTGGTGAATTCCTTATGTCTTGGTTAAGCAAGAAACGGGCTTCGATTTCTCTTTCTATTACTGAGTCAAAATATATAGCAACAACTTCTTGTTGCACTCAGCTATTATGGGTGAAGAAAACTTTAGAAGATGTCCAGGTGTTATATGAAGAACCCATCCCAATCATTTGTGATAACACAAGTGTAATCAACATGTCCAAGAACCCTATTTTTCATTCCAAGACAAAGCATATTCCAATCAAGTACCATTCCTCTAAGAGAAAATTGCAAATTAGATTGTAAAATTGGAGTATGTACTACAAAAGAATAGGTTGTTGATATACTCAGTAAACCTCTCCCAAGAGATCAATTTGAGTACTTAAGGTAGAGATTGGGAGCGGTCCCTCTTACCTCCCTCTACTAAATCTTCTTTAAAAGGAAGAAATGCAACTAACCAGATCAGTCTAATCATTCAAAAAATCAAAAGGGAGATACCAAGTCCACATGATCATAATGACCAAGGGAGATATTTTGCGGGGGGGACATCATTTCCGTTGATGTCAAAGGGGGAGAGATAAGTACAAAACACTGCATAATTATTGAGAAAATGGAAGAATATGTTAAAATATTACTATCTGCCAAACATTTTCATGTATTTTTGTATGACAAGTGAATGCATTTTTTTAAGAAATAAAGGAAACTATTGAATGAGGAGAATATTTTCTCAATTTCCATACTAAAATTTTATGAGCCATTCCTTTTTCTTTTTTTTATTGTTGATATCAATGTTTTGGCTTTTTCATTAATTCCAAAGGGGGAGAATGTTATAAATATGTTTTAATTGATGCGAAAGGATCTCTTAGTGAATCGAAAATATCATTGGTTGCAGGTAGATTGATGATCAAGTCAAACAAATGTTTATGGAGCATTATCTTCAGATTATTTTTTGCTTTATATATTTAGCTCAAATACTCTTGATGACTGCTCAGTTGAATAGGAATTGAGAATACCTATCCAATGGTGTGTGGAACTTTAAAAATTCCCTCCTAGATCAAAATTTATTGAATTTCAAAGTTCCACGCAGAGAGGTCAAGGTTTATGGATTCTGGGTCCAAATTTCATGATAGCTTTAGCGCTATCCGAACTTGACGATATTGTGGTGTTTCTCAAAATTCGATGAAGGTTAATTGGAGGAGAACATAATTATAAACGTCCTATTTGGTGGGAAAATCATGCACCACGCATCCCAATATCCAGATTGGATGACATGAGAGGGCCCATGCCCCATTGTACGTTAACCAAAAGGGAGAGGTTTCTAAAACAACATATTTTTCCATACCACCCTCCTTAGATCCGATGGTCCATGTTCAATGTGAACACCCCCCCTCCTGATTTCAAAACCACTAAGGGCGAGAGGTCCTCAAAACCATAATTTATTTCTTTAGATGCGGAAGGGCATGTGATATGGGACCAACATGCAATCGTTGACCTGTGACAAGTTGGAAGTCGAGGTGGTACACTAACACAACACAAAATGATGTTATTGGAGGACATCACACTCTATACATGAGACATGTGGCATGTGTTTTCAGTGTTTTCGGGTGGCCATATGGGCCAATTTCGAGTGACACACGGACCAATATTGGGAGTCCATGTGGCATGATGATGTGATCATGATTTCATCATCCAAGTTATCGAGTTGATAGGTCAACTAATTGAGAAGAAGAAAAAAAATGCATGACATTATAATCCATTTATCTCATTAAGGTGTGGTCACAACCCTAAGTTGTATGGGAAAATAGTGAAGTCGGTGGATTTTTTTGAAAAGTGTGCCATATTTGGAAGTTCTTCCAAAGTAGCAGTCCTCTATAGTTTAGAAAATGTGCTCATGAACGAGCAAACAATTATTTAGTGGCATGCACAAATTTGGTGATATATTAGGAAAATATGCCAAATATGGTAGTTCACTAAAGTTGGAATTGCAGCTAAATTATCTTTTAAAACCTATAACTTAGCATAATTGAAGAAAAAAGTTATTTAACTTTGTTTCTCTTATGAAATTAGTAGATCGTAAATTGAAGACTACATGAACATATCAAGAACACTTAACATAAGTGGAATATAGGTGAAAAATAAGAACTCATGTGTGATTACAGTTGAACTTAACTAAAAAAAATCCAAAAATAAAAGCTCAAATTATTTATAAGCATAATTAAATAACCAAGAAGTTTGTTATTGGTGAATCGATCGGAGGATCAGATATCAAAAAGGGTGTTGAAGGTGATTTATGGTGATCCCATGAGGTGGGATTTTTTGTTTTATGAGAAAGAGGCATTCATTATTTGAGTTTGAAAATGGAATGAAAGATGAATCTAGAAGGTCTAGCTACAAGTTAGATATTTCATTCTAGGGGTTAATTCTCGTTTCAATGGTAGCTGATAAATGAAGGAGAAGGAGATTCCTTTCAGTGGTAGTTGATAAATCAAGGGTTGTAGCTCTTTTCAGTGGTAGTTGATAAATCAAGGTTTCTAGCTCCTTTCAATAGAAGATGATAAATTATGGAGTGGGAGCTTCCTTCAAGTGGCATCCTCAGAAATCTATGAGTAGAAGCTTCCAACATATTGATGTAATAAAAGTAGTAGCTTATAAATTGCATCACAATACAAACAAATTGGTGGTTTTACCAGTTGGGTTTCCACATTATATTGTGTGTCCTGAATTATGAATTGGAGTGCATATCTTATTCTTTATGATTGTGCAAGAAATATTTAAATTCTCACAATATTGATTCACTCCCCTCTCAGTGTTATCCTGGTTTCCAATCACTATATTATATGCATTTTAGTATTAGTGCTTCGAAAAAAATCCTTTTTAATAACTCAAAAGACTCGTTACAATCCTTGTTCCATACATACTCGATCTTCAATAGTTCTTCAATAGGGAATGTAATGTTTGAGTAGTGTGGAAATAATTTTCTATAATATATGTTATGTCCCAAGAAAATATTTATCTAGTTATGATTTATCGAAGGCTTCAAGTCTAGGATCATTGTTATATTTTCCATGTTGAATTAAATTTGATATTTACATATGATATGGCCCAACAATTCCAATAGGCATGGAAAAATTGCATTACTTAATTCTAAGGTACAAAAATATTTGTCTACGTCATTCTAGCATCACTATTAGCCACTTAATGTTATATTTCAAGAGGATACAGATGGTCCAATCATCAAAATATATTTCCATTGTCTTACACACACACTCACACTCTTGAGAGGTATTGATTACGATCCTTGAAAAAAAAAATGGTATATTTTTTGGTGTAGAAAATACATCCATGGGATTCAATCTGATCTTTCAATGTACTAAAACAAAATACTAAATCCTTCTACAATTTGCAGAAACCAAATACGATTGCACAATCACATAACAAGTAAGAGAAAGAAATAATCAATCTCACAACACAAGATGTATATGGGGAAAGAAATTTCTCAAAACCCCGCTATTTTTATATTGTATAAAGTCAAGACCATGAAACAATACAATTATTTTTTCTCAATGAGAAACCTCTGCACTCTGCTACTGTCCCACTCTGATTTAGGAAAAATAGGTCCAATAATTAACCAATTCTCAGCCTTTGTTTGACCAGCCTTGCTCGTGCATTCTTGGAGGAATTGTCGCCCTATTAAATAATAAATTCCCAAAAATTGATTGTGCAATTCATCCAAGGGTTCCTGATGACTCTATACATGACCTATAAAAGTTTCTAAATATACAACTAAGAGTTATCTTCCCTTTAACCTCAATTTCAATTCGTACTTCCTTAGAATTGACATGCAACAAATATTTATGGTGCATTATCAATTAACTACTTGATCACTATTTATGAATTAAATCAAATTTAATTCACTAGACCTATCATTAGCTCATCTCTGAATTAGAACTAGTTAAACTGATTTTAACTCAAATACTTGATTTAACTAATTACAACTAACAAATAACTATAACTAGACCCCCTAAAATCATGGGAGAATTATACATGCCTCCTCTCTGACCCTCAAATCGAATTTCCTAAGCTAACTAATTCTTCTAGACTCAATTAACTAATACAAGTTGTCATGAGATGAAATTAAAATTTCTCTTCCAATTTAATTAAGGGAAAATTAAATCACAATCCCCCTTGGGTGTCATTTCAACACTCCCTCTCAACAAGAAAGTGATTATCTACTACCCCGATCTTGTCTCTGTGGAACTCGAATTTTCTTCTTTCCAGCAACTTCGTCAAGATTTCTGCATCCTGCTCCTCCATGGGAATGTACTCTAATGACATAATCTACCTCTGCACACAATATTTGAGATGTTGATAACGAATATCAATATTCTTGGACCTGTCATGAAAAATTGGATTAACTGAGAGTTTGATGCAACTTTGGTTATCACAATGTATCACCATCGGATCCATATGTCAACCAAGAAAACCAACAAGCTAGATGGCCTCACATGCTGCCTGACTGGCTGCCATGTACTTTTCCTTTACTGAACTCAATACAACTGATATATGTTGCCTATTGTACCAGGAAACTATTGTTGATCCTATGTTGAAGATTCCCCTTGACGTGCTTTTCTTTTTGGATCGATTCCCTGCCCAATTTGCATCGGTGAAGCCTAGAAGCTTCACTCACTCTGTCTGTCTACACCACACTCCATACTTTGTAGTGCCTATGATGAATCTCAACACATGCTTTCCTGCCTTGAAAAAGAGCTTGGTAGGCTAACCCATAGCTTGGCTAAGCTGGTTAACTTGTAGCATATGTCTAGTTGTGTGTCCACCAAATACATGAGTGAACCCACAAGTTGCCTATAAACAGTAGCATCTGCCATCCATTACTTCGCCTGAAGTACCATCCTCCTTCCTCCAATTTCCTGCTAGAGGAGTATCCATGGGTTCGTTGCCCTCCATGTGGAACTTCCTGAGGATCTCGTTGGAATAATTTCCCTGAGATACAAATAGCTCCCCATATATTTTCCATATTTACAATCCCAAGAAATAGTGTAAGAGCACCATGTCCTTCATCTCAAATTCTCTTGCAAGATCCTCTTTACAAGACTTGATGAGTTGCTAATCACCTATCAGTATCAGATAATTGGCATAAACTACAATAATCAAAATCTTACCTTCTACCACAATATCATAAAGGTTCGCATCTTCTTCACTCTTGGTGAAGCCCAACTCGGTGAAATAGTTTTCGATCTTGGTGTACCAAGCACGAGGTGCTTGCTTCAGCCCATACAGTTCTCTCTTGATTCTGCACACATGTGACTCCCTATATAAGGTCTCAAAACCTTTCATCTACTCAATGTACACTTCTTCCACAAAAAATAAATTGAGAAAGGTTGTCTTTACATCAATATGATGTATTTTCCATCCCATTTGTGCTGCGAGTGGAAGGATGGATATGATAGATGAGTACCTTGTGACTGATGCAAAAGTCTCATCATATTCAATCCCTTCCACCTGAGAGAACCCTCTGGCCATAAATTTGGCCTTGTTCTTATCCACACTCCCATCTGCTTCCTGCTTCACCTTATAGACCCATATGGATCCTACAACTTACTTCCCCATCGGTCTTGGGAAAACTTCCCATGCATTGTTTCTAATAATGGAGTCATACTCCTCAACCATGGCATTAACTCACACTGGTCGATGCACTGCTTCCTCAAAAGAGGATGGTTCTATCTCAATATGTTCACTCATAATAACCATGTATCTAGTGTGTTAGTGCCTATGAGTCACCAGTGATCAAATTTTCTCTTTCAGTATTGTTGGATGTCTTTGGTCAAATTTTTAAATTTTCAAATAAATTTGACATGTCTTTTTATTGTGAAATGAGGATTGAGTCATGTCCAAGGTATAATTACTACTCCCTCCATTTTCAAGGATATCAAATGAGTGTCTTGGTCATCACATTGGTCATTAAGTAATTCACATGCATATTTAAAGGGTTCGAAGTTCCAAATCTTGGTTAACATATGCATTAGGTGTCATCATTTTCTCATGTCATCAAAATCTACATGGGAGTCATGTCATCACCATTGTCACCATCATGGGAGTTAGTAATTAGGGATAAGTTTTTCAAAAAGGTATCAAAGGTACATTCATCCCACATGGATATGTAACCTTCCTAACAAAGAAATCAAGCTGCAATACACTACCTCATCAAATCACTTCTCAAAAGGACATGTGTTGTCACTCCACCAAAATCGAGTTTCAAGAAATAAAAGGACCATCCAAGCATTAAAAAGCTTCATTCCATATTCCAAGAGCACGTATCCACCATTTTTATGCATCTCAACCATCATATCCGGCAATTTTCCATCACCAAACCCTTTCCATCAAGCACGTTGTGTTTCTTCCTAAGCTCACTGTGCTTTTGGGAGCACGCTGCATTTTTTAAATTGGAGGACAAAGCACAGAAAAAATAAGTACATTGAGCTAAGGAACTCTTCAGGGACTCTTCATCAAGTAAGTACAGCCTCTCGTCAACTTTCATACAGTGATTTCCTCAGGAAATGATGAAATCCCTCTCCTAGAGTTTTTCGCTACGTTTTTGGTTTTCTTGGATTTTTCTTCAGTTTGGTGATAAAATCCCTACTTTTCTTGCCCTAATACCCTTCTACACACTTTATAAACCTCCCCCAATCATTTCCCACACTCATCTCCTTCATTTCATCATTTTCCCCAAAAACCTAGCCCACTCTGTGCTTTTGTTGCGTTTTTGGGTTTTGAGTGTGTTTTTCACTTTTTCCCCTTCTTCCCTCATCCTTTAAGTGAAATTTCACTACCCATGTGTCCCTGAAACCTATACCTATCTCCCCTAATTTTTTCATATTTTTCCTTAACTCATATCCCCTCAATTCCCTTCCCTAAACTAGCTGCTCTTTTTCCCCTATTTTCCAATCCTAAACCCTACCCTTCGCTCCTATCAAACTAGGGTTTCATAATAAGAAAAACCAACAACATGGCCAGTGAAAAGAAGAAATACAACAAGGGGGGACATGTCTCAATATATGAGCCAACCCATATGCAAGAGGTCAATGCTTCAGAGTTCATCAAATAGGTCATTTTGGACAAGTAGGTTACCTAGGGTTTTATGAGAAAGTTCAAGAGGTGGGATACCATCATGATTTTACAGGATAACCTAGAACTATTGGTTGATGCATCACTAAAGGTATGAAATAAAATCATAAATCAAATAAAAATGGGACAAAGTTTCGAAATTTTGAGTTTTGTGATCATTTTCTAGGGTTTATATTTCACACAGGGACAGTTTCTCTTCAAAATTAGTTTCTGAATTAATGGAGATGAATTTTACAAAAGTGATAGAGGTTTTTTTCAATCACATACCAAATAAAAACAACCTCATTCATTTTATGCATAGGTGTGATGATTTAAGATATGTGAAAAAACAATTAAAGCCTATTTATGATTTTCCAATTTAATTACCTGTTTTAGTCATTCTTTTGTGGCACGAATTCCGAGAATATGGGAATGAATTTCAAGAAACTGAGAGAGTTTTTGCTTCAAAAAAATCTTATCTAAACAAACCTCTCCAATTTTTGTAAAAAATATTATGTTTAAAGATATATGGCTTCATATTTTACCCCTATGTTTACAAAAGTGCAGAAATTTGGATGTATAGAAGCGCAGCGTGGCCACGCTACGCTTCTTCTCAAAGGATCCAAATGGGTTCAGTATTACATGGATGGATATAATTTCATAAGTACATCATATATATTCCCTTGGTTTTTTATGTCAGCTCATCATTTTGAAGATCAAGCCAAAAAATATACCAAATTTCATGTTTTTTCCTGCTTTTTTGACCCCACGCTATGCTTCTGGAGTAGTCTTGGGAAAATAAATTTTTAGGTGCCATGTAGGTGTATTTTTGCAAGTTTAAAGGTTCTGTAGGCTAGTAGACATCCAGGGCTATTTTCTCCAACCATCATTTCATCTTGAAGATTCATAAAATCCACCTAAAAATCCCCTCCAAGGTCACGCTACGCTTCTGCCTAAGCATGCTACGCTTTTGTGTTTGCATGCTGTGCTTTTGTGTTAAAGGTTTTTTTGGAAAGGTGGAAGTCAAAAGGTCAAAATGATCGAGGTTAATCATGAGTTTTTTTCATAGTTAATGATTCTACTGATGTTCCTCCTTGTTAAAGAATCTTGTATTTAATGAAAGAGACAAAGGCTCCTACTTGTTAGCTAAAATAAGGGAGACTATTTCTAACTTCCCTAAAAACTAGGTAATGACTCATTAGGTGCATTAATGAAGTGTTTTGGATCAGGTTTCAACCCATAGTGATAGAATCTTCTCTATTTTATATATGTACTCCAATTGAAGTCATTGTAGAGGTTGGATAGTTGATAATTACAATGTGGAGCTTATGTACATCTTTTTACAGTGATATCAAAGACATGTTGCAGCTATAATTTTGGGACTCCAGTGGTATGCTTATTGGCATTTTTCTTCTCGGTTTTACCATCAAATTGAATGTTTATTTTTCCTTGAAATCACATGTATGCTTTCATATGATGATATCATGAGTTTTTAAAGGGGAATTCATAGTTTGTATGCTTTGTTTTAATGAGATTTTCATGTATCTGTTCTATTTCTTATGATGAATCAACTCATAGTCATATTCTCATTATTATTCTTTCGTTCTAAAACCCTATACCACAATGAAAATCTAAATATGTTTCTAAGCATACCTACCTGGCCTTATTTTCATCTTTGCAGCTGTTCATTTGAAACCTAACCTTGAAACCTTGACCTAGTTCCTATACTGACACTTCCTATCCAACAAATTCAAAACAAAATCCTAATCAAAATTACTGAGCTTATATCTAGCCTAAGATATTTTACCTTCCAGTCACTTAATTGACTATGAAATTGATACCGAGAGAACCCTCTCTAGTTTGGTAGGGCTAGCTACCAAATCTAAAGATTGGCTTGAGGTTACCTCCTTCAGTCTCCTTTATTAGCCTTGGGAAGCGGAGGGAGTGATAACACAATGTACTACTCTGGGGGCACACAACACCTGTGTTGTAATTTGGGTGATCCCACATTCTCTCTCGCATATAGCAATAATCTTCTAGCCTCTTTGGTGTGCTTCCTTCCATCTCTAGTGGATGGATTTGCATGAGATGTTTCTACCACTCTCTGTTCCTTTGCTTGTGCCATTGCTCGACATCCTAAGGTTATTATTTTGGAGCCAAGATCTCATCAAAGGCATACAACTCAAGCTCCCTCTCAAGAGACAATCGCATGGATTTATCTTCATCAAATTTCACGTATCTTTTTACCACTGTCATCATGTGTGTTGGAAAGTGCACCCTATAGTTTTGAGGTGTATCAATGTACCCCACAAATATCCCCAACTTTTTTTTGGCTCTAGCTTCTTCCTGACATATTTGGTTACATGGAAATAAACAAATGAACCAAAAAAAATAAAATGTGAAACATCTGGTCTCTTACCTGAAAAAGATTCCCCTGGTGTACTCATCCCAAGTATCTGATGAGGACTTATGTTCTCCAAAAATATTGTTGTATTTCATGCTTCCGCCCACAGATGAAACGGTAGGCCCTGATCATGCAACCTAGCTCGTGCTACTCCCACAATAGTGTTGTTATTTCTTTCTGTAACCCCATTCTACGGTAGTTTATGAGGTGCTATCAATTCTCTTCGAATTCCTTCTGAGGCATAGAAGTTCTTGAATTCATTAGAGATGTATTCTCCACCATTGTTTCTCCTTAGAGCCTTCACCTTCTTCCCTATATCTTTCTTGACAAGTTCCTTGAACTCACAAAACTTGGAGAATGTCTAATCTTTCTTCTGCATGAAGAAAATCCAACACTTTCTTGAAAAATAATTAACAAAAATCAAATAATACTTGTGTTTTGTTATGGAAGCTGTCAAGAATGGTCCACACACGTCTGAGTGAACTCTCTCAAGGATATCCTTTGTTTTTCTTTCCTTATCATGAAAGGTGGCTTTGCTATACTTATTCAATGTACACCCTTTGCATGTATCTTTACGCGCAAGTGCGCCCTTTGGAAGTCCTGTAGAAATCTATTGCATGGTCTTCAAAGCATTATGGTGTAGATGGACCAATCTCCTATGCGATAAATCATCAAGGTCTCAGCTCTCCACCTTCTCTTCTTTCGTGCTCAAGGCATCACAGTCTTCTATATCCAATTTGTAGAGGTTATTTACTTCAAATCCAAATTTTATTTGATTGTATCATGGCTTTGTGACAAAGGAACGCCTTTCCATCACTGAAGATCACATCATAGCCATGATATTCCAACATAGCAACAGAAACCAAATTCTTATTTAAACCAGGAACATACATGACATCTTTTAATGTGAGTGGATTACTTGACTCCCTCAGAAAGGTAATTGTACCTACACCAGTAGTGTTATACTTCCCGTCATCACCCATCTCGATGTGCATCTGGAGATCCTTCTCCTCCAAGCTACTGAAGAATTATTATTTTTTGGTCATATGGAATGAAGCTCCATTTTCCAAGTACCACACTTAACACATCACTGATGACACCATGCATGTGATGAGAGTGAATTCCAACTCGAACTATGAAGCAAGTACTTCACTTGCTGCTCCTCCTGAGGCCTTCTTACTGGTATTATTTTGTGGACAGTTTTTGGCATAATTTCCATGCTCATGATAGTGAAAACATTTCACCTTTGACAAGTCTCTTATTTCCTGCCTTACTGGAGTCTAATTTGGAATGAGATTTCTTCCCTTTCCCTTTCTTCACCTTTCTCGCCAAGGCATAGTTCTCCTCATCATCAGTATTTGATGAGGATCCATCTCTGGTGCTCTACCGAATCTCTTCTTGTACCAAGTTGAACCATAATCGCTCCCTGTCTGGTAGCTTCTCCTTCCCATTCACAAAGTCCTGGTAGATATGTCAGCTCTTGGGGAGTCTTAGAAGTTCTAGGCTCACCAGATCATCCAAGGAAACTATTATCCCAACACTTCCAAGCTCATATCGACATTGAGTGAACTTCGTCAAGTATTTTTGGATCGTGTCGCCCTTCTCCATATTGATATTTTTGAGCTTTTCTTTCAGTTCCAGCTTCATGTGGTTGTTTTTATTCTGAAACAGATTTTTCAAGGCCTTCCACATAGCATATGGAGTTTTCTTTCCATGGAGACTCGAGAAAATATGATCTCGAACTCCCTCTAACAATATCTTTCTCACCTTTGGTGCATTATTCTTCCATGCATCAATTTGTTGATCATTTGTTGTTGTGTGTTGAGGAATATCATTTTCAATGAATTTCGTCAGTATTTTGTCCTCGAGCACTATCATGTCCTTCCATGCTATGTAATTTGAATTTCCCTCAATATCATATTCTATTCTCAAGCCATTGAAAGACATATTTATTTTTTGTTGGGTCCTAGAAAATCAATATGAAAATTTGACGTACCTGTTCAAAAAAAAAATTGGTTCTTCTCTTCTATTTTGATTCATGGCACTCTGATACCATGTAGAAAATCTATCCACGAGATTAAATCTGATCTTGTAATGTATTAAAACAATATACTAAATCCTTCTACAATTTGTGGAAACCAAATATGATCGCACAATCACATAACAAGTAAGATAAAGAAATAATAAATCACACAACACAAGATGTATCTGGGGAAAAAAACTTCTCAAAACCCCACTATCTGTATATTGTATAAATTCAAGACCATGAAACAATACAATTATTTTCTCTCACTGAGTAACTTATGCACTTTGTTGATTGTCTCACTTTGATCTAGGAAAAATCGCTCCAATACTTAACCAATTCTCAGCCTCTGACTAACCAGCCTTGCTCACATGTTCTTTGAGGAATTATCTCCCTATTAAATATGAAATTCCCAATAATTGATTGTGCAATTCATCCAAGGCTTCTTGATTACTCTATACATGAATTGTACAAGTTTTTAAATATATAACTGATAGTTATCTTCCCTTTAAAATCAAACTCAACTGGGCCTTCCTTAGAATTTACATGCAACAACTATTTATAGTGAATTATCAGTTAATTTATTGATCACTACTTGTGAATTAAATCATATTTAATTCACTAGACCTATCACTAGCTCATATCTCAGTTAGAACTAGTTAAACTGATTTTAACTCAAATACTTGAGTTAACTAATTACAACTAAAAAATAATTGTAAATGGACCACCTAAAATCGTGGGCGAACTCTACATGCCTCCTCTAGATCCCTCAAATTGAATTTACTAAGCTAACTAAGTCTTCCTGACTTAGTTAACTAATACAAGTTGTTATGAGATGAAATTACAATTTCTCTTCCAATTTAAATAAGGGAAAATTAAATCAGAAGCCCCCTTGGGTGCCATTTCAACATTTAGTCCAGCAGGCATGTCTTTGTATGCTAAGTATCCAAACTATAAGAAAATATACTATAATTGGAATTTGATTTTAGTCTAAGAATCCATATGTGAAAGAGTATCATTCATAACTTATCACCTCCTTTATTATTTCATAAACAAATGGGGTTGGGAATGTATGTGTCCAATAACTTTATTGATCCATTTGAATTTGACATAAATCCTCATTTTATTTTGGTCATGACCTTTTGCTTGAACAACCATGGGACTTTCCCATTTTTATTTTTCTTTGGGATACATGATGTCTTCTACTAGCATCCCTTAAATATATTTTTGAACTATGGGTTTTATATTTATGAGCCACTTTATAATGTTTTTTCTTTATTGGTCGAGCTCTTTGGATAACATCAATTTTCATTCTGTATATTTCTTTTATGATTCCCTTTAAATAATTATATTCTCTAGTGAACACATCTTCATGTTCTTTGAGTAGGTCGAAAAATTTTGTTGTTTGCCTGTCTGAATAGTAATCACCTTGTTAGACCATTTTTGGTCTACCATCACTAGATATGTCTAATTATTTTATTTTTAGATCCACATCCATACAATATGGGGGATTTATCCTTATTAATATATTTATCACTAATTTTTACTTCATGATAGGTTGGTGGGAAGTCATGTTTCTTCATCTTTTACTTTTCTTCCATTAAGACTTTTAATAATTATTTTATTTTATTTTATGTTTCTAGATGATTATTTTTCCATCAGAAGCATACCTCTGGGCATAGAATATTCTCCATGTGTAGTTGGGAATTTTATTGATTAATTTGATCATGGAATCATAGTTGGTTACAAAGTTAAGTTCAAGTAGGTTCAACCTTTATTTTCCCTTTTCATATTTCTTGAGGGGCCCTAGGTCTTCAATGAATTCATGTATCTTTTGTGTTTTTTTTCATAGTTCTTCTTCCTCTAGTCAAAATTCAAAGTCTTTTATGAAGTTATCAATAGAGGAAATTTTAGCCTAAAAGTGGCCTCCTAAGGAAAAATAATAAAATAATTGCTATAAATTTTGGAGGGAAAATAATAAAACTATTTTTTAAATTGTATTATGGCTTATCTCCTTATAGTTTTACTCAAATTTCAAGTGTAGACACTCTTTGGATGCACAATTAAATTCCCCAGCCAACGAGTACCCATTATGCATACTTTTGAGAAGACCCACATTAATAAAAAATGAAGATACATTAAAAAAGAGTGTTGACCACATTTTTTTAATGTTTCTTCATTTTTTTTATCAATGTGGGTCTTCTCAAAAGTATACATAATGGGTACTCAATGGATGAGGAATTTAATTCTGCATCCAACGAGTGTCTACAATTGAAATTTGAGCAAACCTATAAGGAGATCAGCCAAAAATACAATTAAAAATGGTTGTTTGTCTTCTTTTCCCTCCAAAATATTGACACGTACCTACTTTTAAATTTAAAGGATTTTGATTGGCTTACATATTATGACATGGAAATTATATGAAAATTTCATGTGCACTTTTAGAATAATTTTTCCTCTAATTTTTTCTATTCCTTCCAATCGAAGGTTTCTCCTCGAACCTTTTCAAACTAGTACCATTTAATGTGAAAGTCATCCGATGTATTTGGGAGAATGTGAAGCCAAACTATTTCATCTCTATAGCCAAGCCTTTCCATTTTTTCAACATTTGATATACTCAACATGAACACATCCTGGGTTGAATTTTGGAATGTTGGCCTCTGGTGATAGCTTCTTTCCACCAAATCACTCATAAAGTATGTTGTTTCTATTTACCAAGTTTGAATTCGGGAGGCATGACTATTCCACCATCGGTTTGTTTGTCTTATAAAATTTTGGACAATCCTATTCATCCTCCCTTGATCACTGAATATTTGGGATAATTCATTGAGATGATTCAATAGAGATTTATGTTCACTGGATCTTAAGGGAGTTCCAAGCCCAACTTTTAGGTCTACTAGGACCAAAGTTAGAGTTTCCTTGAATTTATTTTCATAAAGGATGGGTATTTATTTTATTAAAAAACATGTTGGAATCATTTGATTTGGGATTGCTTCACTAAACCAATAACCTTTGCCCTTTGACTCATAGTCTTCTAATTTCCATTCATATAATTTAGTGTCAAGTTTCAGCCAATGGATAATGGAAAACCAACTAAAATATCACCTTCAACATTTGGTTCAAAATTATCCTTTTCTTCATGGATGAATTGATAGATTTGTTTCACTTATGCAACATCCCAAGTTTCAATCCAAGGCTTCCCTTCGAATGTTATGAAACCAGCTCCAAAAATAGAAGAAAAGAGAGATCAACGCCTTAGAAATAAGCCACTTCGAGGGGGAAACCTCCTTTACATTACATAAATGAAAAATTCTTGGATGATACAAATGACAAAACCTCCTTCTATATATAGGAGTCCATGGGGTCACAATATAATCCTAGCTGACCTAACAATAATAATGTAAGGGCACCATAATAAAAATATTGGGGTTACAGGGGTACAACAATAATAATAAGGGGGCTACACTAACAACAATAAGGGACTACACTAGTAATATAGGGACCTAACATGCCCCTCTCCTTCAAATAAGTGTTGTCCTCAACGCTTGAGTAGCTCTGGGTGCTTCTGTATAAAATTCTCATCCTCCCATGTAGAATCTTCAGTGGGTAAGTTCTTCCACTTGATGAGATACTTTGAAATTGATCGATTTTGTAGCTGTCGATTTCTCGTTTCTATGACTACTTTAGATTCCAATATGATTTTTCCTTCCTCATCAATTTTTGGCAATATTTTTTGAACTGGAAGTTTTTCACCTATAACCTTCTTTAAGCATAAAACATGGAAAACCGGATGCACTCGTGAAGAAGTAGGAAGCTCCAATTTGTATGCCATAGTACCAATCTTTTGCCACACCTTGTAAGGATACGTTGCTGATAATTTATTATCCTTCTTAGATTGCTTGAGGGGAATTTGTCTGTATGGTTGTAGTCATAAAAATACCCAGTCTCCTACATCAAAACTTCTCTCACTACGATGTTGATATGCCTGTTGTTTCAATAGGTTTTGTGTCAAATTTAGGTTATCCTTTAAGAGTTGGATAACTTCTTGTTGATGTTCGATGTGATCTTCCACTGCTTAAACCTCATAATTTTTTCTTAAAGATGATTTGATGGACGGTGGATGATATCCATAAAGTGCCATAAATGGGGTCATTTTTGCTACAGTATGGAAGGAAGTTTTATACCACCATTCAGCAAGAGGTAACCACTTGACCCATTGTGTTTGTTTATCATATACAAAACAAAAAAGATATATTTCCAAAAATTTATTCACTATCTCATTTTGACCATCGGATTGAGGATGATAAGATGAGCTATGAGCTAGTTGAGTACCCAAACAAGAAAATAATTCCGTCAAAAAATTACCAGTAAAAATGGATCTCTGTCACTTACAATAATCTTTGGGTATCCATGTAGCTTTTGAATTGTTTCCATAAATGTAGTAGCAATTGTACTTGCTTTAAATGGATGAGATAATGCACAAAAATGTGCATACTTGGTAATTCTATCAACTACCACCATGATGACACACTTTCCTTTAGACTAAAGCAAACCTATGATAAAATCCATTGAAATCTCCTCCCAATGTTGACAAGGAATGGATAAAGGTTGTAGAAGACTTGGGGTCTTAATTGTCTCAACTTTATTTTGTTGGCAAACCAAACATTCCGCCACAAACTTTTGAATATCAGATTTAAGCCCTCCCAAAAAAATTATTTCTTCACCCTGTGGTAAGTTTTTAAAAATCCCGAGTGTCCTCCTAAAGGAGAAGTGTGCAATTCCAAAAGAATATTTTGTTTTAGTTGGGAATTATTACAAAGATATAAGCGATATTTTTACCATAAGGAATCATTTTTCTAACTAAATGTATCAGATCTACTAGGATCTTGCTGAAATTTTTGAACGAGTGTCAACACTTCTTCATCCTTCTTCCATTCATCCCTTACTTCAGTTATCCAATCTGGCTGGATAATAGAAATGGCACAAATCAATGCTTCCACCTCTTCGTTTTTTCTTGAGAGTGAATCTACAACAATAGTTAGCTTCCCTTTTTTGTAGATGATCTCAAAGTCATAACCCAACATCTTTGTGACCCATTTTTGTTTCTCTTATGAAGATAGTATTTGTTCCAAAACGTGTTTAATACTGTCATGATCAGTTTTTACCTTGAAGTGTCTTCCCATTAGGTAAGCTCGCCATTTCTTTAGTGCATGTAGTATTGCCAACTTTCCTTCTCATAAATAGCTTTATGTAAATACTTTCCTTTGATTGGACGAATTTCAAAACCAATGGGTCTTCCTTCTTGTTGGGAAAAATACTGAGAGGGGGGGGTGAATCAGTATTTACTGCATACTCAAAACTTTTCACTTTTTCATTCCTTAGAACCCATACGCTACTTTCCTTTATTAGACTCGCGTATGTACGCGGATATCTTTCATACAACTAGCGTATACACAGAAATCTAGTTATGTCATTAGTTCTTTATGTGTGTTTCATCATTCATTCTTCTGATGATTAGATAACAATAAGCATGTGCAGTAATAACAGAATAAACCATCACACATAAGCATCACACAAGAACACCGGGATTTTAGGTGGAAACCCAAGTCGGGAGAAAACCACCGCTGCAGTTGCTCAGCCTTCAATATTTTATTATAGAGAAAACATATTACAACATATGTGTTGGCGCAGACTCCTACCAGCACGCAGGCACCCACCTGCGCTCGTTTACCAGCCTCTCCTGGAAGGGAGCTCCAACCCCCTGACTCGTTTACCAGCCTCTCCTGGAAGGGAGCTACGACCCCCTGATCTCGTTTACCAGCCTCACCTGGAAAGGAGCTACAACCCCCTGACTGAAGGCTACAACCTTCAGCACCACCTTGGACCACGTTTCATCAATTTTCACACTGGATCCAACAACTTCAATAGAACAACACTTGCAGGCCACATTTCATCATATTTTCACACTGGACCCTTTCCATACTTTTAAGTTCAACCATACATCACCAAAAGATACATATCAACACAGATCAGATAGCAGAAACACAGCAGAACAGATCAGATATTTCATACCCCTTGCTTCAGCAAACCCTAGTTTGCATACGCACTTTCCCTTTACTGATGTCGCGTATATACGCGCTTCCGTCCACACAAACCAGCGTATACCTCAGTGTATATTTCATTGCGCATACGCGCTTTTACTTCAGCGAAGCCGCGTATATACGCGCTTCCTCCGCGGCGAAGTAGCGTATAGATCTTCAATGATTACAGAGCTGCATACTTCATCAGATCAGATGTTCAATTCAGATTTACCCTTTTCACTTCAGACAGATGTTCGCCTAGATGTTCGCCTCATCACAGATCTAATCACTCCATAAACAGATCTAGCAAATACAAGTACATTTCAGATCTAGAGATCTCGCTTCATCATTTCTTCATAAGTGCATCATAGATTCAGATCTATCATCAAACCTTTACCCTTTCCATACAGATACACTTCACAGAGAAGTATTCATTCAAGTTTAGACATCTTACTCTCACACTCATATTTTTCACAATGATTTTCTTCTCCTTATATAGGTTTACCCTTTTTCAATACCATGAGCCCCTTTTTCAATACCATGGACCAAAACAATACCATAAGCCCAAAACTACCTGGACGGGGTCAATTAGGCGGATCATTACCCAATACAATGGGTCAATACCATGGTGCTTACCCTTGGTTTTGCACTTTTTGAGCGCTTTAGCCCATACGCGACTTGTCACTTTCTTTTCCGCGTGCATACGCGACTTTCCCTAGGCCAATCCGCGTATACCAAGAAACATACTTTTTTCATCATGGATTTAGTACATGCTGAGTTCCTTTCATCACTGCCTTCTGTACATACTGTAGATACATCATATTTAGCTCATCAAGAACATATTCTATCAAGTACAACTTCATCAAGTAAGTTGCCATCTTCTTCATCAAGTGAGTTACCATTCAATGACAACACTTAGCATCATGTTGCTAACTAACATCATATCACATCAGATTTACATCGTTTACCAAGTCCATCAAGTCAAGAATAACTTCATCAGGTGGATTGCGATCAAGGACAACACATGTCAACAGTTGCATGTCTTCATCTTCATTCTGTGGGTTGCCATCAAGGACAACACTCTGCATCATATTTCCAACAATCTCCCCCTTTGGACTTGATGGCAACCACAATGGTGTTTGGTTACCACAACAGATATACCACAATAGATAGGTACATTAGGAATACAATGCCACCATGTTACTTTATGACACCATGTCACTCTCCCCATTTTTACCAGGTCACTCTCTCCATTTTTGGCACCATTCAAACACCATGTCACTCTCCCCCTTTGACATCAAGGGCAAAGGGCGGATCACAAACCAACGAAAGGGCGGACTAGCGGATCAAAGCCAACACACTCTCCCCCTTTGACATCAAGGGCAACGGGCGGATCAAAACCAACATACTCTCTCCCTTTTCTCCTCATGTGGAAGAAACGTTCTGCAGATCTGATATGTACTGAAGTGGCCAAGCTCCCCCTGAGTTCATGCTGAATCTTCAAACATATTTTCAATGAAAGACAAGACTCTATGAACTTCCTATCACCAAAGACTCATACTTACATCAAATATCCAACCAAGTGGATTTACATATGAGACTCAACTACCCAACCAAGTGGGTTTACAAAATTGACTCAGCTACCCAACCAAGTGGGTTTACAAACTGACAAGTCCTTACATGACTGAATATTACAATTTTTACATCATGGGTCTCAACATGACCTTTTTATCAAAATACAAATATGACTTTAAGACCAACACCAGGAAGTCCTCAGAAGAGAACATATTTGGAGACCAACATAATTCCAACAATGCATTATACTCAGCAACGCTAATGCTCCCCCTGAATCTGTGCATCCAAGCATCCTTTTCATGTGACTAAGGCTCCCCCTTAGTTTGTGCATCCTGAACACTTTCACCAACAAATCATCAAGGCATCTTTATCAAAATATGAGAAATAGAGTTATGAGAACTGGAACACCACCAGAGATACCTTCCAGTCATCGGAGATACCAAAAGGCTCTTGTGATTGTGTGAAAGAATGCTGACCCCAACCAAAAATTGCCAGCAACCAACCATACGCGGTTTTCTGTGCAGGAACTCGCGTATATACGCGACTGTGTTTCAGGAAACCCGCGTATCCCAAGCCATCTTTCAAATTTCAACCAGATCTGATTCTCTGTGAGACAAAGACAGTGATCAGCTTCTTTCTGAGGCATTTGAATGCTTCCCCGGACTACAGATAGATAGAACAGTGTAGTTGTGTCTTCAAGCGTCATCCAATGGTGGTAGCATAAGCGCATTAGTAACCAAGTCTTCATATTCCGTGCAGCATCTTCAAATATGTATCAAGCAATCATCTATGTGGCCCAATATCACCAAGATCTTCAAGATTTAACATGAAGTAACACATGTAGGCAAAAGATCTCAACCATAGTAACAAACTCTGCATGATCCATTCTTATTTCTGAATCAAACGACATCCAACTCATCCATGTGTGAGCATAAAGATACTTATTAGCAACCAGGACTCAAAATCTCATCATAATAAACCATGTACCAAGTCATCATCATTTGAGCATGAGTATCATAAAGACCAATGAATAAGCAATCATATTGCCAACAATGCAATCATTAGTATTCAACCTGCTGCTCCCCCTAAACCAGTGCTCTTCCTTCACTTGTGCAATCTGAAACACCTTCAATAGTAAGTTATTAGCAACAATCTCTGCATGGGCTGCTCTTATCTCCGAATTATAGGATTTTCATCTCAACAATGAATACTCTTCATCAACAAGCAAACAAGACTCATCCATAAACTTCATCATAGGAAACCAAGTATCATATCATCATAATCATGAGTATAAGAAGAATAATAATGTTGACTAAAGGCAACTAATAAAGAATCGGACTCATGCTCCCGTGGACCTCTGGCCTGATCTTCAATATCGACACCTTCATCATCATCGCACGCTGGACTGCAGTTCAAATGAAATTCGCAGAAGCACGCGGCTTTAAAATATAACCCGCGGTATGAGAGGAAACATAGAAATTTTCACACCTTTATCTCCTCGGACTTGTGTCCTTCCCGGGTGACTGCCTTCTTCATATCAGATGCTCTGTCAGAAATACATATAACCAGAATAATCAAATCAACCATGAGAGTCGTCATACATTGCTCCCCCTGTGACGATACATTATTAAATCTCATAATGTATCCCACATCATTCCTGCAGTCAATAAGAGAAGTAAGCTTCCAGAAGCGGATGACTGCAGTAGGGTCTGAATTCCCTACGTTTCTGATCGGTCCTCCTTCTTTTTCCATATTTGCTTGAGCTTTCCAACTGTGTGCTGAAAATTGTCCACTTTCCCAGATCTGTTCATCCTGCATTCTTTTTCTACATGTCCATACTTGTTACAAGCATAACATCTCATGTGGCCAGAGAAATAAACATAAGAATCATAATGAGTATTTCTATTCTTCCCCCTTTTACAATCAGCTGCTTTATGTCCATACTTGTTACATGAAAAACAATATCCATTGAATAAACCAGAGTACCTTTCTATGTAGGATCTGTTAGTTTGTGGCTGAAATAATCTGCTCCTACAATTTGCTGCAACATGCCCATAATTATGACATTTAAAGCATTCAACGTTCTTGAATGAATTCCTTTGATAATTCATGATTGTTGGTTGATCTTTTGTTTCTTTCAACACATCAGGTTTTGTATTGACATCCTCTGAATTTTTGGCACTTCCTTGTGAGCTAGATTCTCCTTTAACAGTTTCATGGAAACCAAGACCATATTTGATAGCAGGAGACCTTTGATTACTCAGAATATTGTCCAAAATATTAGTACTATCTTGAAACCTCAAAAGTCTAACCTTTTCTTCTAATTTACCTTTGAGAATGTTTACCTCAACCTCCAAGGTTTGACATTGCTTTGTCATGCTTTCTTCTTTCCTTCTTCCATCTTCTACTTGATCCTTCAGATTTAGGATCTCTTCTTTCAACCAATTTTTGTTTTCTTCACATGTTTGTTGCAGCTCTTCATTCTTCTTCTTCGATGCTTTGAGATCTTCTTCTTTGAGGGAGATTTCATTTCTGTCATAAGTCTGTGATTCTTCTTGGTTTCTGATTCTTCAAGATCTCGCTGTGAGATTCTTCTATGACAATTTTAGATTTTGCTCCAAGTTCTTCATATTCAAATGGTTGTAGAGGTTCCTCACTCTTCTTACTTGATGCCGTAAGTTTTGTTTGTAGAGTGAGTTGGACCTAACTTTCAGACCTTGTATTCTTCCTTTTTGATTTTTCCAGATCTGTTTTTAGAGAAACGTTTTCTGCTTCAAGCCCTTTACATTGTTGGTTACATTTTCATACAACCTTTGATACTTGTTCATCTGTTCTTTCATTCTAGAGATTAACTCTCGTGTACATAGCTTCTATTAAATGATCTGTTGATTCAATTTTCGATAGCTTCCTTCTCCGCATCCAAAACTTTACTTACATTATTCATCATTAATTGCATACAGCTAACAAGAATGTCAACTTCACACTGTTTATCTTCTTCATTTTCTCAGTCACACATGTTTTCTGAGATATCTTCGTTTGAGTAGCCTTCTCTTTTGCTTTGCTTCTTTCCTATTGCGACGGATCTCCTTCAAGCGATCAAGCTTCTGCAGAAGGACCACGCTCTGATACCAATTTTTGGGAAAAATACTGAGAGGGGGGGGGGTGAATCAAAAGATTTAATGATAATTAAAACTGGGTATGCTGTCATATTCTCAAAACCCATACGCTACTTTCCTTTATTAAACTAGCGTATACACGCGGGTATCTTTCATGAAACTAGCGTATACACAGATATCTAGTTATGTCATTAGTTCTTTGCTTAAATCATTCCATCATTCATTCATCAGATGTTCAATAAACAGTAAACATGTGCAGTAAGAACAAAATAAGCCATCACACAAAGCATCACACATGAACACCAGGATTTTTAGGTGGAAACCCAAGTCGGGAGAAAACCACCGCTGCAGTTGCTCAGCTTTCAATATTTTATTATAGAGAAAACATCTTATGAATATAGCCAGGGTTTAAGTGATTTGACCAAGACGCAGCACCCACCGCGCTCGCATCACTGGGCGGGAGCTACACAATCTCAGACTGCTTACCACCTTCTCCTGGGTGGTTAGCCACCTCGATCTCGTTATACTCACTCACCTGAAGGGGAGCTACAACCCTCGATCTCATGATCAGCCTCACCTGGAAGGGAGCTACAACCCCCTGACTGAAGGCTACAACCCTCAGCACCACCTTGGACCACGTTTCATCAATTTTCACACTGGATCCAACAACTTCAATAGAACACAACTTGCAGGCTACATTTCATCATATTTTCAGACTGAACCCTTTTCAAACTTTTAAGCACAAAAATTCATCACCAACAGATACTTAACAACACAGATCAGATAGCAGAAACATAGCAGAACAGATCAGAAATTTCATACCCTTTGCTTCAGCAAACCCTAGTTTGCATACGTGCTTTCTCTTCACTGATGTCGCGTATATACGCGCTTCCGTCCACACAAACCAGCGTATACCTCAGTGTATATTTTATTGCGCATACGCGCTTTTATCACTGGTTAATGATAGATGCTACTTTCCTCCATGCGAAGTAGAAGCGTATAGATCTTCACAATGATGCTATAGCCGTATAATCCACCGAGATCGATGATCAATTCGTATTTACCCTTTTACTTCAGACAGATGTTCGCCTAGATGTTCGCTCATCACAGTATCTTATCTACCCATGTGTCGTATCTAGCAACAGCAAAGTACATACATTTCAGATCTAGATCCCGTCTATCATTTTCCATAAGTGCATCATAGATCTATTCATCATCAAACCTTTACCCTTTCCATACGTAATATACTCACATATACTTTCGTTGCACATCCTAATTTCTCACACTCACATTATTTTACACAATGAATTTCTTCTCCTTATATAGGTTCACCCTTTTTTAATACCATGAGCCTCTTTTTCAATACCATGGACCAAAACAATACCATAAGCCCAAAACTATCTGGACGGGGTCAATTAGGCGGATCATTACCCAATACAATGGGTCAATACCATGGTGGTTACCCCTGGTTTTTCACTTTTTGAGCGCTTTTGCCCATACGCGACTTGGCACGTTCTTTTCCGCGTGCATACGCGACTTCCCCTAGACATATCTGCGTATGCCTTGAAACATACTCTTTTCATCATGGATTTAGTACATGCTGAGTTCCTTTCTTCACTTCCTTCTGTACATACTGTAGATACATCATATTTAGCTCATCAAGAACATATTCTATCAAGCACAACTTCATCAAGTAAGTTGCCATCTTCTTCATCAAGTGAGTTACCATTCAATGACAACACTTAGCATCATATTGCTAACTAACATCATATCACATCAGACACTTAGCATCATTTACCAAGTCCATCAAGTCAAGAATAACTTCATCAGGTGGATTGCCATCAAGGACAACACATGTCAACAGTCGCATGTCTTCATCTTCATTCTGTGGGTTGCCATCAAGGACAACACTCTGCATCATATTTCCAACAATCTCCCCCTTTGGACTTGATGGCAACCACAATGGTGTTTGGTTACCACAACAGATATACCACAATAGATAGGTACATTAGGAATACAATGCCACCATGTTACTTTATGACACCATGTCACTCTCCCCATTTTTACCAAGTCACTCTCTCCATTTTTGGCACCATTCAAACACCATGTCACTCTCCCCCTTTGACATCAAGGGCAAAGGGCGGATCACAAACCAACGAAAGGGCGGACTAGCGGATCAAAGCCAACACACTCTCCCCCTTTGACATCAAGGGCAACGGGCGGATCAAAACCAACATACTCTCTCCCTTTCTCATGAAGAAACGTCACAGATCTGAAATGTACTGAAGTGGCCAAGCTCCCCCTGAGTTCATGCAGAATCTTCAAACATATTTTCAATGAAAGACAAGACTCTATGAACTTCCTATCACCAAAGACTCATACTTACATCAAATATCCAACCAAGTGGATTTACATATGAGACTCAACTACCCAACCAAGTGGGTTTACACATTTGACAAGTCCTTACATGACTGAATATTACAAGATTTACATCATGGGTCTCAACAGGACCTTTTCATCAAAATACAAATATGACTTTAAGACCAACACCAGGAAGTCCTCAAGAAAGAGAACATATTTCAGAACCATCATAATGCCAACAATCCATTATACTCAGCAACGCTAATGCTCCCCCTGAATCTGTGCATCCAAACATCCTTTCCATGTGACTAAGGCTCCCCCTTAGTTTGTGCATCCTGAACACTTTCACCAACAAATCATCAAGGCATCTTCATCAAAACATTAGAAACAGAATTATGAGAACTGGAACACTACCAGATATACCAAACAGTATCAGAGATACCAAACAGCACTGCAGTTGTGCTGAAGAATGCTGACCCCAACCAAAAATTGCCAGCAACCAACCATACGCGGTTTTCTGTGCAGGAACTCGCGTATATACGCGACTGTGTTTCAGGAAACCCGCGTATCCCAAGCCATCTTTCAAATTTCAACCAGATCTGATTCTCTGTGAGACAAAGACAGTGATCAGATTCTTTCTGAGGCATTTGAATGCTTCCCCGGACTACAGATAGATAGAACAGTGTAGTTGTGTCTTCAAGCGTCATCTAATGGTGGTAGCATAAGCGCATTAGTAACCAAGTCTTCATATTCCGTGCAGCATCTTCAAATATGTATCAAGCAATCATCTATGTGGCCCAATATCACCAAGATCTTCAAGATTTAACATGAAGTAACATATGTAGGCAAAAGATCTTAACCATAGTAGCAAACTCTGCATGATCTAATCTTATTTCTGAATCAAACAACATCCAACTCATCCATGTGTGAGCATAAAAGATACTTATCAGCAACCAGGGCTCAAAATCTCATCATACTAATCCATGTACCAAGTCTTCATCATTTGAGCATGAGTATCATAAAGAACAAAGAATAAGCAATCATATTGCCAACAATGCAATCATTAGTATTCAACCTGCTGCTCCCCCTAAACCAGTGCTCTTCCTTAACTTGTGCAATCTGAAATACCTTCAACAGTAAGTTATTAGCAACAATCTCTGCATGGGCTGCTCTTATCTCTGAATTATAGGACTTTCATCTCAACAATGAATACTCTTCATCAACAAGCAAACAAGGCTGTCATAAAAACTTCATACTTAGGAAACCAAATGTCTGTCATCACTTAATCACATGAGTATAACCAGAATAATGCTAACAGTGCAATCATCAGCAGTCAGACTGATGCTCCCCCTGGACCTCTGCTCCAGATCTTCAGCTATCAGATAAATTTTCTCATTATCAATGCATACGCGACTGTGTCTAATGAAACTCGCGTGTATACGCGGCTTTTGTGAATATAACCCGCGTATGGAAAGTGAAACATAGAAATTTTCACATTCCTTTATCTCCCCCTGGACTTGTCCTTCCTGTACCTGTCTTCTTCATATCAGATGTTCTGTTAGAAATACATATAACCAGAATAATCTATTCAACTATGAGAGACATCATACATTGCTCCCCTTGTGATGATACATTACTAGATCTCATAATGTATCTCACATCATTCCTGCAGTCAATCAGAGAAGTAAGCTTCAGAAGCGGATGACTGCAGTAGGGTCAGAATTCCCTACGTTTCTGATCGGTCCTCCTTCTTTTTCCAAATTTGCTTGAGCTTTCCAATTGTGTGCTGAAAATCATCCACTTTCCCAGATCTGTTCATCCTGCATTCTTTTTCTACATGTCCATACTTGTTACAAGCATAACATCTCATGTGGCCAGAGAAATAAACATAAGAATCATAATGAGTATTTCTATTCTTCCTCCTCTTACAATCAGCTGCTTTATGTCCATACTTGTTACATGAAAAACAATATCCCTTGAAGAAACCAGAGTACCTTTCTATGTAGGATCTGTTTGTTTGAGGCTGAAATGATCTGCTCCTGCAATTTGCTGCAACATGCCCATAATTATGACATTTAAAGCATTCAACATTATTGACTGATTTCCTTTGAGATTTCATCATTGTTGGTTGACCTTTTGTCTCTTTCAACACTTCAGGTTTTACATTGACATCCTCTGAATTTTTAGCACTTCCTTGTGAGCTAGATTCTCCTTTAACGGTTTCATGGAAACCAAGACCAAGTTTGATAGCAGGAGACCTTTGATTACTCAGAATATTGTCCAAAATATTAGCACTATCTTGAAACCTCAAAAGTTTAACTTTTTCTTCTAATTTACCTTTGAGAATGTTTACCTCAACCTCCAAGGCTTGACATTGCTTTGTCATGCTTTCTTCTTTCCTTCTTCCATCTTCTACTTGATCCTTCAGATTTAGAATCTCTTCTTTCAACCAATTTTCGTTTTCTTCACATGTTGGTTGCAGCTCTTCATTCTTCTTCTTCGATGCTTTGAGATCTTCTTTGAGGGAGACGATTTCTGCTTCAAATCTTGCATTCTTCTTGTTTGATTCTTCAAGATCTGCTTGTAGAAGTTCTTCATGTTCCTTGTATGATTCTTCTATGATAGGCCAGATTTTTGCTCCAAGTTCTTCATATTCAAATGATTGTAGAGGTTCCTCACTCTTCTTACTTGATGCTTCAAGTTTTTCTTGTAGAGAGAATATTCCAACTTCAAGACCTGCATTCTTCCTTTTTGATTTTTCCAGATCTGTTTTTAGAGAAACGTTTTCTGCTTCAAGTCCCTTACATTGATCGGTTACATTGTCATACAACTTTTGATACTTGTTCATCTGTTCTTTCATTCTAGAGATTAACTTTCTGTGTACATAATAACTTTTATTAAATGATCTGTTGATCTTGATTTCTTGATAGCTTCCTCCAGATCCAAAACTTTACTTACACTATCTTCATCATTACATGCACAGGAAAGTTTATCACAAGAACAACAATCAATACCTGTTTCATCTTCTTCATTTTCTGCTGCACATGTTTTCTGAGATATCTCCTTGCTTTGAGTAGCCTTCTTCTTTTGCTTCTTTCCCATTGCGACGGATCTCCTTCAAGCGATCAAGCTACTGCAGAAGGACCACGCTCTGATACCAATTGTTGGGAAAAATACTGAGAGGGGGGGGTGAATCAGTATTTACTGCATACTCAAAACTTTTCACTTTTTCATTCCTTAGAACCCATACGCTACTTTCCTTTATTAGACTCGCGTATACACGCGGATATCTTTCATGAAACTAGCGTATACACAGGGATCTAGTTATGTCATTAGTTCTTTGCTTATATCATTCCATTATTCATTCATCAGATGTTCAATAAACAGTAAACATGTGCAATAAGATCAGAATAAACCATCACACAAAGCATCACACATGAACACCAGGATTTTTAGGTGGAAACCCAAGTGGGGAGAAAACCACCGCTGCAGTTGCTCAGCCTTCAATATTTTATTATAGAGAAAACATCTTACAACATATGTGCTGGCGCAGACTTGACCAGCACGCAGGCACCCACCTGCGCTCGTTTACCAGCCTCTCCTGGAAGGGAGCTACGACCCCCTGACTCGTTTACCAGCCTCTCCTGGAAGGGAGCTACGACCCCTCGATCTCGTTTACCAGCCTCACCTGGAAGGGAGCTACGACCCCCTGATCTCGTTTACCAGCCTCACCTGGAAGGGAGCTACAACCCCCTGACTGAAGGCTACAACCCTCAGCACCACCTTGGACCACGTTTCATCAATTTTCACACTGGATCCAACAAATTCAATAGAACAACGTTTGCAGGCCACATTTCATCATATTTTCAAACTGGACCCTTTCCATACTTTTAAGTTCAACCATACATCACCAACAGATACATATCAACACAGATCAGATAGCAGAAACATAGCAGAACAGATCAGAAGTTTCATACCCCTTGCTTCAGCAAACCCTACTTTGCATACGCACTTTCCCTTTGCTGATGTCGCAGACATAATGCTAGCTTCCGTCCCTACCCAAAAGCCCATATACTCGTAAGTCTTTATTTCATTGCGCATACGCTATTTGGCCAAGCCGCGTATATACGCGCTTCCTCTGCGGAAAAGTAGCGTATAGATCTTCAATCATTATAGAGCAGCATACTTCTTCAGATCAGATATTCAGTTCAGATTTACCCTTTTACTTCAGACAGATGTTCGCCTCATCTCAGATCTGATCACTCCATAAACAGATCTAGCAAATGCAGATACATTTCAGATCTAGATATCCCGCTTCATCATTTCTTCATAGGTGCATCATAGATTCAGATCTATCATCAAACCTTTACCCTTTCCATACAGATAGACTTCATAGAGAAGTATTCATTCAAGCTCAGACATCTTGCTCTCACACTCATATTTTGCAATAATGATTTTCTTCTCCTCATAGGCTTTCACCTTTTTCAATACCATGAGCCAAACAATACCATGAGCCCAAAACTACATTACTTCCGATGGTATTCCTGGACGGGGTCATTTAGACGAATCATTACCCAATACAATGGGTCAATACCATGGTGGTTACCCCTGGTTTTGCACTTTTTGAGCACTTTTGCCCATACGCGACTTGGCACGTACTTTACCGCGTGCATACGCGACTTCTCCTAGACAAATCCACGTATTCCTTGAAACATACTCTTTTCATCATGGATCTAGCACATATTGAATTCCTTTCTTCATTACCTTCTGTACTCTCTGTAGATACATCAGATTTACTTTATCAAGAACATATTCTATCAAGCACAACTTCATCAAGTAAGTTGCCATCTTCTTCATCAAGTGGGTTGCCATTCAATGACAACACTCAGCATCATATTGCTAACTAACATCATTTCACATCAGATTTACATCATTTACCAAGTCCATCAGGTCAAGAATAACTTCATTAGGTGGATTGCCATCAAGGACAACACATGCCAACACTCTCATGTCTTCATCTTCATTCAGTGGGTTACCATCAAGGACAACACTCTGCATCATATTTCCAACACCTCTTGGTTGTGCTCAGCACCAATTCCATTTCCGAGGCATCACATTCCATAAATATTAGTAAGTAGTTTTTGTGAAGTTTGGCATAGCTAAGACCGATGCTAGGCACATTGCCTCTTTAAGATGTTCAAAGGCCTTAGTTGCTTCAAGAGTCCATGAAAATGCATCTTTCTTCAATAATGTTGTTAGAGGTGTTGTTATTCTCCCATAATTCTTGACAAACTTGCAATAATACCATGTTAACCCAAGAAATCCTCGCAACTTCTTTATGGTTGTGGGTACTTTCCATTCCTTAATGGTTTTAATTTTTTTAGGGTCTACCTTAACACCCTCGTGAGGTACAATATGACCCAGATATTCCACCTCTTGTACTTAAAAGAAACATTTGGAGGTTTTTGCATATAAATGTTTCTCCTCCAATAGTTTGAGCACCCTTTCAACATGTTGAACATGATCCTTCCAAGACCTGTTGTAGATTAGTATATCATTAAAAAAGGTTAGCACAAATTTTCTAAGGAAGGGTTTGAAAATGGAATTCATCAACCCTTGAAATGTAGAAGGTGCATTGGTAAGGCCAAAATGCATGACCAAAAATTCATAATGATCCTCATGAGTTCGAAATGTTGTTTTCGGAATATATTGAGTCTTCATTCTAATTTGATGATATCATGAACGAAGATCCAACTTGGTAAAATAAATTGCTCCATGTAATTCATCCAATAATTCATCAATCACAGGAATGGGAAATTTATATTTAATAGTAGCTCCCTATAATCCGGACACATGCACCATGATCCATCCTTCTTTTGCACCAATACAACTGGAGCAGAGAAAGAACTTTGACTAGGTTGAATTATACCAGCCTCTAACATTCCTGCAATCATATGTTCAATTTCGCTCTTTTGGACATAAGGATTTCTATAAGGCCTGGTGTTTGGAGGAACACTTCCTGGAATCAAATGAATAGCATGATCATGATCATGAATAGGTGGGAGTCCTTTGGGAGTTTCAAACACCTTGGAATGATTGTCCAAGACTTTTTGGAGATCTGGAGAAATAGATGATTTGGCTGTTGGAGCTTCTAGTGAGCATAATTGTGCAATTACACCTCGTTATTATTTATTCAGAAGCTTTGCATGACATTAGAGCTTATTATCTTTCTCGTCTTCCCTGCAATATCCCATAATTCGACTTCCTTTCCTTCCGAAAAAAATTTCAAGAAAAGTTCTTGAAAATTAAAAGCTACTGTGCCCAAAGATTATAACCATTGTACTCCTAGTAAAACATCAGCACCTCCCATTGGAATGGAAAGAATTTGACTATTCAATACATATTCCCCCATGGTTAGCTTGATATTATGGCATTTTTCTTAGCAATTTATAGTTCCTCCATTTGCAACCATCACTTGAAATTCTAGTGTTGGGTATAGGAAACAATTCAATTCCTTGGCTACCTTGCAATGAATAAAATTATGGGTACTACCCGAATCAATCAACACTATTACCTTTTTCTTCTTAATATGTCCTTCTATCTTGAGAGTTTGAGGAGTGGTAATTCCTACCAATGCATTACACAATATGGTCGGACTCATTTCTTTTTATTATTCTACAGTTGGTTCCTGGTGTATATCCTATTCTTTTGAAGCTTCTTGTTCATTTTCTTCCTCCTCTTCACAATATATGTAAAGTAATTTCTTCTCAACACGCTTATGACCTTTAGTGTATTTTTTATCACAACTATAGAAAAGCCCTTTTGCTCTTTTTTCTTCCAATTGTTGTGGTGTCAACCTTGTAGTTTGTGGAATTCTAGGAGTAGCAACACTTCCATCTTTATAGATGTGAGTATTAGGCTTCCTTATTGCCATAATTTTGCATTCAATTTTTCTTGCCAACCTGAATGCCTTCTCCAATGAATCAGGTTCCCAAACGCGAACCTCATGTTGGATGTTATCCTTTAAATTCCATATGAAGACATTAATCATGTGTTCCTCTAGAATATCAATTACCCTTATATTCAAATTTTGGAAGTCCTCAATGTGCTCCACCACTAAACCCTTTTGTTTGAGATTTATCAATTGGCTAAAAAAAGTGTTTCTCTTTATATCCTCATAATGTGTTATTATTTCCTCCGTAAAAATTGTCCAAGTGACAATTTTTTTGCGAGAGAAAAGCCATCGATACCATACAAATGTATTTTGTTCTAAATATAAAGTTGCAATGTGTAACTTTTGTGTTTTTTTCACATTATTGAGATCAAAATATTGCTCCATCTGTAGTATCCATGTTACGGGATCCTTGCCATCAAACTTCCTCATGTCGATCTTTGGAATATGGTGGGTCTTCCATCCAATATTAGAGTCTATGAAATCACGATTAACGTTTATTCTATTCTCATCACGAGTTTCCTCTACTATCTTTTCACCATCAGGAAACATTTCTTGTATCAGCTTTTTCAAACCTTCCATGTTTGCTTTTAGATCATTCTTCATATTTTCCATTTTTTCATCGATCTTAGCTTCCATGTCATCCATCTTAACTTCCATGCCAACTTCCATGCCATCCATCTTAGCTTCCATTCCATTCTTCAAACATTCCATGCCTTTCTTCAAACCATCCATTTTAGCTTCCACACCTTTCTTCAAAACTTCCATTTCATTTTTTGTTGCTCTTTGCGAGAGCGAAATTTGGTGCACTTGCTCATGTAATTTTGATATGTCATGTTGCACTTCTTCGTCTTCACGAGTCATAGTAGAGCCTTTTTAAGGCTTAATGGGTGTTGAATTATTTTTAGGGGGGGAATTTTAGAACCCGATACTGATATCTATTCTACAATATGCCCTTGGAATCAATTCATACAGATTCTTCAAACAAGGCTTATGCAATTCAAAAAAAAAATACACATCTATTTCTTCCTTTTGCAGAGCTCGATATTGAAACTGAATTATCTTTGTGATTTTAGATATTCAATATTTGAAATTCAGCGTTGTAGTTATGCCCAATCTCCCACAATGACCTAATTATGGACAGGTTCAGTAGAGTGAACTTGTATGGCGTGCCACGTTGCATTTTTTCCTCCTTCGAATCTGAAATTGATACACAGGAAACCACAGTTTGTATACTTGCAGCCACTTTTTACAGAATTGCAATCTGATGCTCAAAGATATAGTTATGAAAATTTTCGCACGGTGACCTCTTTAAGATGAAATTTGGGAGCCTGAAAAAACCTTAAATTCCATAGATCATATTTCTGAAAATGTTGTGAACCAAGATCTGAAATTTCTACATGATGTTCCTCAAGATGTCATCTTTTCTCTGTAAAAATTTCAGCTTCTGAACCTTCATAGAAAAATAGTTATAGCCAAAATTCTATGATGACCTGTTTAGGTGAAATTCGGGAGCCTAAAAAAACCCTAACTTCCACAGATCATATTGCCGAAAATATTGCGAACCAAGATCTAAAATTTGTATACAACGTTCCTCGGGATTTCAGCTTCGCTCTATAAAAATTTCAGCTTCTGAAGCTTCTTATAACAAAATTTATAGTGAAAATTCCACGATGACCTTTTTGGAGCAGCGAAACCCTAGAATCTGAAGCTCTGATACCAAATGTTATGAAACCAGCTCCAAAAATAGAAGAAAAGAGAGATCAACGCCTTATAAATAAGCCACTTCGAGGGGGAAACCTCCTTTACATTACATAAATGAACAATTCTTGGATGATACAAATGACAAAAACTCCTTCTATATATAGGAGTCCATGGGGTCACAATATAATCCTAGCTGACCTAACAATAATAATGTAAGGGCACAATAATAACAATATTGGGGTTACAGGGGTACAAAAATAACAATAAGTGGGATACACTAACAACAATAAGGGACTACACTAATAATATAGGGACCTAACAACTAGATTGAGGGGAATACCAATTTTTCTATTATTTTATTTCAATTTTATTTTTTCCTCGTCTAAGAAAATAGTTGCCTTAATTTTCTGACCCCGAGGATGTCTAACCAATGGTTAATACACATGTATCCCTTTGACCGAGTCGGTAACTTCAAAGTCAACGAAAGTGTATATTCCCATTATTGTAGTTTGGATATTCTTTAAAGTATTGATGGGCTCCAAGAATCTTTTATTTTCTAATTTTAAGTAATTTATAGTTCTTTGTAGTGTTGGTCTACCCAATTTCACCCAAGTATCTCGAGGTAAAATGTTGACCTAAAATCTAAAGTCAACCATGACCTAATTACCATATAGTGATTGATATCTAAGTAAATTTGTGGGTCTTGGTCTTCATAGAGATTTTCTTGGTTGAGTTGATGAAGACTCTTGAATGGTCATTGGTCCTCTTTGCATTCTCTTAATATATTTAGTAGTTTCATCAGTTGAACAACTAATGGATTTTCTTCTAATAGTTCTAAGAATTCTTGAAGGATGTTGTCCTTACTCAAAATTTCCTTCTGGATACCAGATTTGTTGTATTCATTATTCATGAAGAGGCTAATTACTTCTATTACAATATCTTCCTGGTATTTATTGTTTGAATAAGGATTGTTAGGTCTCTTGTGTCAAACTACATATTCTTTGCAGGGGGGGTTTTGTTGTCCTACCCCAAATCTAGTGAAAACACACAAATTTTTAGATTTTAGTCATTCATTTTTAAGCATCGATTGGAGTAAGTTAACAACTCTTTTATTCATCACCTTTTCTTGAATTTAAGTACAATTATCTATAGAGTGATTTTCCGGTATGCATATAACATAAAAGTCTAGTTTAATGTCTTTTAATGGGCAGCTAGGATTATATGGTCATCCTACCAACATATAAAATAATAGTTTTGACCTCAGTAGTAACCATGACATCTTCCTCCTTGGTAACTACACCTACCTTGATAACCATATCTTCTTGTCTTGATACACATTTCCTCTTTGCATGCTTTTCTCAATCAGTTGTTCGACTGACTAGGTATGGTAGATTGCGTGATAGTTTGGCCTGTTATGACCACTTAGTTAGCATTCTTCAGTTCAGTGTTTAATTCACATATATAACACTACTATGTATTTCCATTTTTAATATTATATTGATAGTCTCTCATGGTGTCATTGGTCGACATCTAACAAATTTTGCAGTATAATTTGAACTACACTTAACGTACATCTTGTTCGAAGGTGTTTGAAATTTTATAATTATTTTTAGTGTCATATTCATTCATGCAATTCGTGCACCATAGCTTTTTCCATTGGAGTGAAAATTTATGTAGATATTGTCATTAATGGAATTTTGAGGTCTAAAATGGGCCTCCTAAGGAAAATAATAAAATAATACCTGTGAAATTTTAAAGACAAAGAAACAAGACTACTTTCTTTACTTTATTTTTTACTTATCTCCTTGTAGGTACACTCAAATTTCATGAGTAGAAGCCCATTGGATGCACAATTAAATTCCACATCCAACAATTACCTACTCTACATACTTATGAAAAGATCCATATCGGAAAAAAAATAAAAAATGAAAATCATGCATCGCCTATATCATATTTTTCCTTTTGTAGCTTTTTATATTTTGTATATCAGTTGTTGGCTTCCAATATTGCATACATCTTTGGGTTCGTTTGATAGACTCTTCGTCGAAATATACTCTTGCATATTTCTAGTTAAACCAATCCTTCTCATACTATCTCATCTACATGTGTTGATGTTTGACTTATTATGAGTGTCTCATAGACAGTTATCCCCCCATTACTAGCCCTAACTTACTTTTGGTTGATTGAATGGTAGAACATGGAAATAATTTTCTACTTAGAGAGTAAGCCCAAGATTCTTTGTGTCTCTACATTAGGCTTCTAAAAATTTCTCTCAATCATATTTCCTTCTTCCTCATTATAGTTCAATGATTCACATAGTGGTTCTTGGTATTCAACTATATTGTCGATGCCCTTATTTAAGAGGAATTTTTGTAACGAAGTAGTGATTGTACAAAATAACCCTTTGTGGAAGTTGATGGAAATATTTTCTTTTATTTTTTCGATCAAGGAATGACCCTTAATTGCTTTCTTTCCAATAATATGTAAAAATATTGTTGATCCACTTGCGTAGATTTTTCCTCCCCCTATTGATGATTATTGACATTAATTGTTCATCAATTGTGCCTTGATGCATTAGAAGGTTGGTCAATGTATTTCTTCAATTCTTAGGGGATCATCTCAATGAATTTATTTTGAGTATATGTGAAAAATGTGACATTTCCTCTTTTGATGATAGTTTATTTCTACATACATATTTTTTTATGTGCTTGTTGATATTTCTCATCCAACACTCTTCTATCTCTTCCACACTCATTATTTATGTGTGCATCGCTAGGTTGACTCAAGTTTAGGAACTATTAACAATAAAATCAATGTTGTTATCTATTGAATTGTCTGCATTGGTTACAAACATATCCATCCACCAAGAAAATACAAGTAAAGATATACATGCAACACATATGAAAGAGAGAATAGAAAGAGAACAAAGTTAGTGGTATACTAACAAAAGAACCTTTTGTAATCCACAATAATCACTGAGTATTATATCATCATATCCATTCATATTTATACTAGACTCTTGACAATTACAATAGATTAATTATCTAACTAACTCAGTCAATCAACTTGGTAGGAAGTCCACCCGACTAGTGGGTCAATTCTAATGGAAGGTAGACTTGAATTACATGTCTACTTATAGAGTCTATTCATCCATCTCTACTTGTGGGCTTATTGGAATAAGTTGAATAGCCCCTCTAATAGCACATGTGATAGAAAGGTAGTGAAATAATATGTAATAACTCTTATCTAATGCTCCAAGGCAATTTCTTTTTTCTTTTCAAATTTAAAACAAAAAACAACAAGAATTATTAACAAAGTTTATCAATGCAAATTAAACTTGGATAATCCGATTCCTCTATTTATTTATCATATGATGAATATATTTATTCAATGAGAACTGCATTTTAAGGAAAAGGAGGGTGAAACCAAAATAGAATCTTCTTCTATTATAACAAAAAATTAACCAAATGTCCCTTTTAGGACAATTTGGTGTAACAAAAAACTTGAAAGAGAGTTACTAGATTGGAGATTTGAAAGGTGAGTCCTTCCTAGGGGAAAGGGGTTTTGCACTCCATATTTAAAACTTGCAAACTTTTATTAGTTTGAATTAAATATTAAAGGCTACTGGCTTTTGCATGAACTTCTTAGTTAAATTTTGAATATTGTACTATTGCGGGTGTGTGAGTTGGTAAAATTTAATCATTCATTCCTTTTCATGTGAAATTATTTTCCATGATATGTTTAAGTTCTATAATTGAACACTAATTAGGTACAAGAAGGTATGTAATTTTTTTTCTAGAGTTCACCTTAAAGGACAAATGGAAATTAGTTTCACCTAGAGTTTGGGGCAAGCCCCCAACAATCAAGCAGAAGCATATGGACTTTTCTAGGGTCATTCTCTAGCTCAAGATAATAAAACTAAAAGTACTCCCATATTCGAGGATTCCAAAATTATACTAGGATATATTCATAATGGAACTAACACTGAGGATTCACTCATTTCAATTTTCATCTCTATTTGTATTCTTATCGACTAGTTTCAAATTACCAATGTTTTCACATTCTAAGGCATAATAAAACCAATATGGCGAATGAAATGGAAAATAAAATTATAGGCATGGTAATAAGATCATTACTCATTAATAATCAAATCTCTTATCACCCCATCCCATGTAGATACCCCTGTCAAGAAAAGATAAATTTGGTGATCGAATAGTAGGAAAAGGTGCAAGGATGGTCATTAAAATTTGCTTTGAGGGAGTGGATGCCTCCTCCATCCATGTTCCCCCTATGCAAGGTTATAAGGACTCTGCCTTGCCTTCTTTTTTTTATGTAACTGTGCACAAAAAAAATGACAATGCATTAAAAATAAGGTGATATAGGAAAATTTAAGGTGACAATGAATAAGCATGGGTGGGAAGAAAAATTTCCTCTTTGTGAGCTAACACCAATGATTTTATTTATCCTTTGGCAAGCTTTGGTCAATATGATGTTATTAAAATTCATGTTTAAGGAGATTTAGGTAATGTCTATTTACCATGATCGATGATGGGAATGGGAGTATTCAAGAAATTAAGAGAGCTTATAAATGGTTTTTGTGTGGATAATGATGGTTAACTCTCCAATTTAAATTTCCTTATCCCTAGGAGGAATATGGAAATATCTATAATGAATCTTCATGATTGG
This sequence comes from Pinus albicaulis, assembly GCA_034641835.2. NCBI lineage: Eukaryota > Viridiplantae > Streptophyta > Pinopsida > Pinales > Pinaceae > Pinus > Pinus albicaulis. The sequence goes on along the minus strand of CM076574.1, from coordinate 102,613,100 downwards.
CCCGTTGAATCCTTAATTATCCCTTACATATCTTTTGTTGTCTCTTTGTCTTATTGGTCTCCCAATGTTGGTGTTTCCCTTTCAAATTAGAATGTCTTTGTATCAAGCTTGGTTTTTGAACCCACTACTTTTAAGGCCATGAAGGGGGAGATTTTTTATCTTATCGGTGTTCTCCATCCTCTTTCCTCTGTCTTTAGGGCGTCCCCCAAGTCTTGGTTATGGTGTCGTTTTTTCCTCTATGATTCTCCCTTTGCACTCTCAATTCCTTTTTGGGTGGGGTTGGTATCTCCTTTTCCAAAATATTTGTGAAATATCCACTATGGGTAGGTGGGCTTGATCTAGGTTAGGTGTTCTATGCTATTTCCTTTGGATTCTTTTGTGGGTATCAAGTTGTGAGGTACACTCTGCATGTTTTAGGGAATTTTCAATTATTGGTGGTTGTTTCCATGATTTGGAATTCATGCCATGCTTTCGAGGAAAGTAGATCCTTAACCTACATGTCTATTGAATTGCCAATTTTCAATCTTCTTAATAGGATTATGGCACAAAATTTACTTGGGAAAACTTCTCCCCAAAGTGAGCAGAGGATTTGGAATAAATGCATTAATAGTTAATTTACCTAGAGCTCCATCATAGACACACAATAGCAACTTTAAATATTTATATGGAACTATTGGTAGAGCATAGAGTCAAATTGCAAAATGTAGAATATGAAATTATATCCCTTCATTAGAAACTAAATGAACTCAAAATTGTCAATTAGCTTCATCATATATGATCTTCTTTGGGAAATTCAATAAATCTACTTGGATATTCCCAAATTTAAATGTATCTCCTGAAGATGAAATTTGGTCAGGGAAATGAGGTTTTCCCTCCTCAAAACTAGTTTGTATGATGTTCAAACATATTAATATTTTGGTAGTTTTTTGGAGCATTTATGTATTGATGTCAATCACTTCGATCTTGAAGTAGTTATAGAATTTTGGCTTTTATATCTGATAGATGCTCTTTCACAAAACTTATTAGTGAAGAACACCATTTTTATACTCTTTATGTAAGTTTGTATCTCTAAGAACAAAATTTTAATATAAATATTCATAGTTATTATTAAAATCATTTTCGTTTAAATAATTATTTACACTTGAAAAGAATATATGCATAAATTCTTGAGACTTTGTTAAGTTAATGAGTTATTTCTTTTAATTCAGTAATTTATCATTCAATCTTGTATCTAAATTATTTAATCTATGCTCCTAGATAAGATAATAAATAATATTGTTTATTACAATAGTATATATAAATATATATCTAACTCCTTTAGTTTTAGTTATTTTAACTATCAACATTAAATTGATTTTATTTCCTTAGGTGGCTAACCAAGCCCCATTTCAATTGGAGGTTCCCACACAAAACAAGAGCAAGTCTAATTCGGGCCTACCATTGAGAAACTCTCCCCTTTGTTGATGGAGTAATATTTTCGATCCATAAATAAGACTTTATGGTTCTTATGCTTTTGAAAGGCATGCAGTACATGCAAGAGTTAATCCTTGGTGAATTCATCCATAATCTATTCATTTCCTACTTGATCAATAAAATTAGGAAAATGATTGGCCACATTTAATATGGTGTATATGATTGCTATTTTGTGTTCCTTGAATAGGTCACATATGTGTAGAGTCCCTTATTCAACAAGTTTAAAAAAGGAAATATATTCTGTCCTATTTTCTCCTGTAATGGCCTAATTGGCATTGATATTCTTCCTCTGATTTGTGAATTGGTCGAAGAAATTAGTGTTTCCATCTCTCGCTTGCCACCATATAACTTGAATTTTCATCCTCCATTATCTTTCTTTGTCCAAAAGTATCTTCCTTTGAACCTTTTCCATGGTTTTGTTTTTATTCCTTTTGTTGTTCTATTATCCATCCCTACCCATCCCCATTGAGCCAATACTGCAACTTGGAATCCATCTATCTTAAGGGGATATATTCCCTCTTCTTTTTCCTCATTCCAATATATTTTTGTTACATTTTCCCTTTTAATATTAGAAATAAATTAAGGGCAGGGCATTCCATAGAGGAAAAACTACAGGGTCTCTAGCAGTCCTTTATCACTTCTAAAAAAGGGGAGTATTCTAGCTATGTTGGGTTCATCATGAAGGGGAAAAGGATCTCGTCCATCTACAGAGCTAGTTCCAAAATGGGCTATAATTGAAATCCCCTCCTAGGGAAACCCAATTCCTAATCTAAAGGTTTCCTTCTAGAAAAACTTCAAACATGAGAAATTCATCCAGTTATATTTCCACCCTCGCATCCCCTAAATACATGTTTCACCAAATGGGGGAGATATTATCTAGTTAATATCATACAACCATGCTACTTCCAAACTTGATACAAATAAATCAGCTATAAGGTCCAACTATTTAGTCAACTGCATTTCACAGGCTCCTAGAAAAAAATTTAAATCAAAACATGTTCATTCTTTAACAAATATTTTTGAAGGGTAAGGACTAGTTTTTCCCTATTATCGGTCCTCATAATTGGTTCTATGGCCTTCGTGGTGGGGGAGGCACCCCCTCCTCCCCTCTCTGATAGTGTTTTTGGCGATGCCTTCCATTCTCTGGTTGATTCCCTTCCCAAGTGTGTGTAGCCGAAAGTGCCAATGTCCAAATTTGTTAAAAGAAACGAGGAAATCAATAATGTCTCCCTGCTAGATGGTGTGTGGTGCACTTCCTTGGCTTATGCCGAACGCGCCCTAATCGAAAATTTCACCGGATGTGGCCTTCTCCGAGGTCGATCGAAACTTGGTTAAGCAAAACATGCAAGCCAAGGATGCAAGGAGATATTTCCCTCTCGGCGGTGGGTAATGGATTATTTATTTTCTATTTGAACTTAAAGAGGATAGAGATCTTGTGTTCTGAAATGGGACATATTTCTTTGGCTCTAGAGGAATGCATCTGAATAAATGGACTTTGGACTTCAATCCAGATGAGAATATCCCCACTACCATCCCAGTGTCGGCCAAACTTCTACAGATTCCTATCTCCTACTGGAGCAATGATTGTCTCAGAACCATTAGAAATGGAGTTGGGAAATATCTGTACAAAGTTGAGCCCAAAGGCTCTCAATTTGTCTGTGCCAAAATTTGTGTAGAAGTATATTTGGAAAATATTTTGTCGGTGGATATCAATCTAAACTTGGGAGCTTGGAAGCATAGGAAGATTATGGACTATGAACAAATCCTATTCAAGTGTAGACATTAGCATGATTATGGCCATTTCTCTATAGATTTCCCCAAATCAAGAAAAGAAAAAAATATTGAACCTACAGCTGCTCATGAAGAGTAGCTGCAAAAGCAAAAAAAGGAGCCCCGAAAGGGAAAGGAAAAATCCAAAAACCATAAGAAAATGTAGAAAAAATCACAACCCCCTCCTCTTTGAATACCTTTATAGTTATTAGTGAAGCTGATAAGGAAATCCCCCTCCAAAAATGTGTTGGCATTCAGTCGGTGGAAGACATGGTTGTTGAATATGGCCAAATAGTTGTTGAGAGTAATCCACTTGTTGTTGGGTGTGAAGCAACTCCTTCAAAGTCGGTACCAAACCTTGAACCTCTGAAACATTCCTGGAAGTATGAATAAGGATATAGAAAGATTCATCACCTGTCACATGACTCAAAACCTATCTTGGGTTGATGAATGTAGAAGCTAGGAAACAAGGAATTCAAAGAAAAAATGGAGACCAAATAACAAGGAACTACGAGAAAAAATAATAAATAAAAATATAAAAATATAATATATATATATATATATATATATAGATATAGATATTGAATTGAATTGAACAAAAACTTGGGAAGCCAAACAATAATTTTATATATTGAATTGAATTGAACAAAAATTTGGGAATCCAAACAATAATTTTAGAAGTTATGAAAAATAAAGGGGCAAAAAACAAAGAAGGAAAGGAGGGTGGAGTCTCCCTTACCACTCCCAATAAATGAAATTAATCTCTTGGAATATCAGGGGGCTAGGAAACCCTGATAAAATCCTAGCAATTAAAGACATTATTAAACAAGAATATCTGATAGTGGTATTTCTTCAAGAAACCAAATTAGAGGATGCAGATGCCCTCAGAGCTGCGGGAATTTTTTGGTATGATTGTTCGGGGTCTATCCAATCATCTAGAGGAGCCACAGGAGGGCTTGGTATTTTTTGGTCAAAAAATAAATTCTCCCTGGTGGAATAAATAAATTGGAATCCTGGGTGATGGCCCTACTGGAGGAAAGATAAACTTGTGAGAAAGTTCCTTTCATTAATGTCTATGATCCAGTTTTATACAGTGAAAAGGCCTTAGAAATTTTTTTTGAAAGGAATATTCACTCCAACAATCTGATGGGGGGTGATTTTAATATCGTTCTAAATACCAATGAGAAAATAGGAGGGATGTCGGTTAGGGATCCATTCAGAGATAGAATGGAGGAAATTTTGGAAGGATGGGACTTGATTGATATGAAGCCCAATACCACTTCTTAATCCATAGAAAATGGCTCTTCAAAGGACATGATCGATCTTCATCTATTGAAGCACAAGGAGACTCAGATCATAGACCCATTGTGATAAACTTGAAGAAGATTTAAAACCTAGGTCCTTTTGTTGAAAATGGCAACAATAAATATTGAAAATGGCACTCGGGAGGCTTATGATTTAATTTTCCCTTAATTAAATTGGAAGTAAATTGTAATTCCACATCACATGACATCTTGTAAGTGTTAGCTGAGTCGAGAAGACTTAGTTAGCTCAGTTAATTCTAATTGAGGGTCAAACTAGAGGCATTTTGGGTGTCTCATACTTTTTAGGAGCCCTGTTTGAGTTTATTTTAGTTGTAATTAGTTAACTCATTTTATTTGAGTTAAAATCAATTTAACTAGTTCTAACTGAGAGATGATGCTAGTGATAGGTCCAGTGAATTAAATCTAATTTAATTCACTTGCAGTGAACAATCGGTTAACTAATAATTCACTATAAATATATGTTGCATGTCATTTCTAAGGAAGGCTCGGTTGAGATTTGAGTTAAAGGGAAGATAACTGTCAGTTGCATAATTAGAAAATTGTATTCTTCATGCATGAGGTCTTGAGGAAGCCTTGGATGTATAGCGCAATCATTAATTGAGAATTTCCTAATTAATAAGGACTCAATTAGCCCATGAATGCATAAGCAATGATGGTCAGGCAGAGGCAAGCAAGTGGTTAAATATTGGAACAAACTTGCCTATATTATTTCGAGGATCAAAGTGAGACAGTTAGCAGAGTGCAAAGGTTTCTCAAGAAGGGAAATAACATTGTATTGTTTCATGTTCTTGACTTTATGCAATATAAATATAGTAGGGTTTCGAGAAGTTTTGTCCCCATATACATCTTATGTTGTGTGATTGATATTTATTTCTCTTACTCGTTTATGTGATTATGTGATCATAATTGGTTTCCGCAATTTGTATAATATTTGATTTAGTATTTTGTTTTAGTACATTACAATATCAGTTGAATATATTTAGATATGTCTACACCTTTTCCTTTCAATTTCAATGCAGACTGGGGACTCGATGAAGAGGTTTGGATTCTGGTGAAGCGGGCTTGGCTGACCCCAGTGCAGGGATCCCCGAGATTTTTATGGGAAACCAAGTTAAAAAATGTTAAAAAAAAACTGAGCGGGTGGTTGAAAGATAATTATCAACCCCCAGGGAAGAAAATGAGAGACAAAGTCCAAGAATTAGATGAGAATTACAAAATGATTGAGGAATCACAGATAGAAGACAATCACATCCAAAAAGAAAAGGGCATCTCCAAACATATTTTTAATTTAAGACGGCAAGAGGAAAATATGTGGATATTAAAATCAAGAAGTCTCTGGTTGAAGGCAAGGGACTCCAACATCGCCTTATTTCACAAAAAGGCCATGCATCGAGAAAACAAAAATAGAATAAGGGAAATAAAGCCTGAAGGAAGGCAGAAGGTCATCTCTTTCGATGAAATAAAAAATGAGGCATTTCTCTTTTACAAAGCACTTCTCAACAAAAATTCTATCTCCCTCAATAGTGTTGTTGATTTTATTTTCCCTCTACCTAAAGTTATTTCTCCCTATGTTAATATATTTCTTATAAGTGAGACTAAGGATGAAGAATCTCGGAAAGTGATTTGATCCTTGGAACTGGAGAAGGCCCCTAGTCCAAATGGATTTTAAATATGCTTTATCCATTATATTGGAACATTATAAAAAAGGACCTTGTTTGAAGGTTGAACCACAGCAGAAAATAAAAATAATAAATAATAAATAATAATAATAAAATTTAAAAAATAAATTAAAAATAAATAAATAAATAAAAATATTGGAGGAAGCACCAATTCTTCCTTCATTGCATTAATTCCTAAGGAATCAAATCCCTCTAATTTCTCAAGATGCTGACCTATTTCGCTTTACAACTCTTCCTATAAAATATTGACAAATATTATAGCCATTAGAATAAAACCTCTTCTTTCTTCCTTCATCTCTGATAGTCAAGGTGGTTTTATGCAGCACAGAAATATTCTAGACAATATCATTTTGGTTCAAGAGGAAATCCATTCGAGAAAATAAGTTGGAGAAGCCAGAATAGTTATCAAATTGGACCTAGCAGAAGATATGCACCTCAAATACAAGGAATTGGAGTTTACAAAGACTCTGGACTATGAACACATGTCATTTTGATGCCACCAATGCCATAAATATGGACATCTGGCAAAGGATTTCCCAATTGGTCACCAAAGAAGAAGGAAGTAAAAAAGGATAAATCGAGGGCCTCTGAGTCCCTTGGCTACAGAAGAGCTCAGGGCACCTAAGGGGGAGATGATGGAAGGGGTTGATGGACCAGGTGGCAACATGACAGGAACAACTCCTTCTAAACAACTGGCAGAGAAAAACAGCCCTATAGTAATGGAACATGAACCAGAGCACCCTCCAGCATCTTCACCCTTCTCTGAAGCTGATCTCGCTGCATATGCTCTGGAGGGTATGATAATGGTCTCTTCTCCCTCTTTTTTCACCTCTTTATGTACTTTTTTTTTGCTTATTCAAAGCCTGGTCCTTCCAGGCCTTCTCAAATGGAATATCTACAAATGCACGATGTCATAGAGTCCTTGGACAGTATCATTACCTCCATCCCGGCTACCCTGTTGGAACCCCTCTCTATGTCTGATATAGGATCTCCCTCACTCGGCCCTGTATCCCTGAAAAAACCCCATATAACTTAAGATCACTTATGGAGAAACCCATGAAGGAGGAGGCTATTGGAGGATTGGAATCTAATCCTATTTATGTAGGCCCTAGAAAGGTAAGGGGTATGAAATCCGATCTTTCCAAGGCTCAAGCCAAGGAAAAAATCGACATTGCAGATGGGAAGCAGCGTTCCCTATCTGGGTTTCTTAGAGCATCGCATACTCCCACCCTGGGTTATCGATGATCATTCTCTCATACAATTGCAAGGGTTTTTCTATTCAACCCAAAAAATTAGCACTAAGGGCTTTGATGAAGTCCTATGAACCTAACATTCTTATGTTACAAGAGACCTTGGGGATGGGGGAAGTCGTGGTTGTAACACTGTCCAGGATGTTCCCATGGTGGTTTTTTTAGGCCCTGGATGCTCATGGAAGATCTGAGGGCTTGGCGTTGAGCATAAAATCTGGGAGGCTGAAGCAAATCTCCACATGGGGATTTGAAAATTCCTTAGCCATGGAAGTCTACTCAAATGAGCTATGTCACCCTCTTCTTCTTTTAAATGTTTATGGGCCTTGTTTGGATAGGGTGCAATACTAAAACAAGATATTTTCCAAGTCCTGCTTGAATAACTCAAATCTCATTCTAGGAGGAGACCTGAATTTTTCCCTGGGGTCCTTTTGCTCGTGCAGACCCCCTCATAGATTTATTTCTTAATAATTTGGTCTCCTCTCACCTGGTGGATGAAAATCTGATCAAACCTAGACCCACTTGGAGGAAAAAAAGAATGGGTGAGGATAGGGTGGCCAATAAGCTAGATCGTTTCCTCCTTAATGAAGACCTGATGGCCATATCCTCTGTCTTTAGGAATTGGGCTGGGGAAGGGGGCATATCCGACCACCTGCCCATCCTCCTAGAGATCAAAGGTCTTCATAAGAAGTCGGGGGCTCCCTTCAAGTTTAACTCTTCCTGGATCAAAGAAAAATATTTCAACTCTTTGTTCCGTGCCAACTAGAGGATAGAAATGTCGGCAGAACTAGGTAGTATGAGCTAGTGTTTTATGGAGAATCTAAAGAAAATGAAAAAAGCTACCTTGGAATGGGCAAAGGCCAAAAAACTAAAGATGGAGGAAGAATTACAGAAAATAAATGAAGAACTTGACTTCCTTGAAAGTCCTTAGGGGGTCGGATGTGCCTCCATTGAATCGAGGGACAGAGGAAATAGCCTTGAAGCATCAAGAAGGAAAATCTTATTGGAAAGGGAAGAAAGTTGGCGCCTCAAAATCAGGGAAATCTGGTTGTCAGCAGGAGATGAGAACACAAAAATTTTCCAGAACTATGCCAAAGGAAGGAAAAATATTAATACATTATGGGGAATGCGGATGGAGGAAGGCGTTACAGCATGATCCTTCAAAGACCTATCTTCTCTAGGAGCGAAACACTTCAAATCTTTGTTCAGAGCCCCTGCAGAGGTATCTATTGCTGAAGTGATCAGGGTTGCTCAGTTTTTCCCCACATATATTGACGAAGAAGGGGATGACAGCATTATGGAGCCTGTCTCAAAAGAGGAGATGGAGGGTATCCTCAAGGCAATGCCGAAAGACAAGAGCTCAGTACTGTATGGTTGGACGGTGGAATTCTTACAACATTTTTTTGAATTTTTGGGTGATGACCTACTTGCGGTGGTTGAAGAGTCGAGAAGCACCAGAACCATATATCATCCTTTCAACTCCAACTTCCTTGCCCTAGTCATACCCAAGAAGGAGGATATGGAATACTTCAATGATTTTAGACCTATCTCTCTTTTCTCATGCATTTATAAATTCCCTGCACTCCGATATACGCCCTCTCCAGAGATCTAATTGAGCAGCTGGAAAAAAGAGGCTTCAGAACTCTGAGAAATATTTCCCAGCAAGGTCATTCAACCATGTGGGGACAAGCATGGATGACAAGGGATGCCCTTCAGCTCGAAAGCAAGTGGACATAGGAGTGGTAGGGTTTCATCAGTGAGCTCCACAGATCAAATATCAGAATCCAGGAGAGGCCGAATGACCTCACATGTGTACACTCCCCAATGGGTCTGTACACCCCAAAATTTGGCTACAAATTGCTAATGTCTCAGAAGGGTTGGGGGGAGCCGAAGTGGTGGTTCAAATCTTTATGGGATCTAAAGGGATCGGCGAAATATAAATTGTTCTTCTGGTGCATTCTTTAGAACAAATTTCCCTCCTGGGACTTTCTTCAACGGAGGGGAAAAATTAGTCTTGGTTGGTGCTCACTGTGCAAGGCTAGTCTTGAGTCAGTACACCACCTCTTTCTCACCTGCACATATAATATTAGGCTTTGGAACGAAACCTTGAGGCTCCTCAAGATTACACAAAAATGGGAAGTTCAAGTTGTTTTGGAGGCGTGGCAGAGATGGTGGCAGGTTTCTCCAAATGAAAGGGTGCGGAACATCCCACTCATTATTTCCTAGGGAACCTGGATTGCGAGAAATCATGTCATCTTTCAAGACATTCTCTTTCCCATTAATTTACTAGTGGCGGAAAGGGCATCTATATTTTAATATATTCCAGTCTCGTCGGAGTCCCAACATGCCATAGTCATCCAAGAGGAAGTTATTAGGGGTGAAATTCCGTGGTCATATTTTGATGGGGCATTTGATCCTCAAAATAGATGTGGAGTTGGCCTAACCATTCATGTTCCATCATGAAAAGTTTTCAAAGCATCGGTTGGCCTTGGATAGGGGACAAATAACTTTGCAGAACTAAAAGCCCTTCATCTCCTTCTTTGTTGGCTCTCCTCCCTTGAGATGAGAGAAGTCTAGATCTTTGGGGACTCTTTGAACATCATAAAATGGTTTAATGGTTCCCAAATATGCCTAAATTAAATTTTGTCTCTTTACTAGATGAGGTGCTGCTTTTAAAATCCTATTTTAACCATATCACTGCTTGTCACATTTACAGGGAATGAAACAGTGAAGCAGACCTCCTATCTAAGGAGGGTGTTCGGCAAGATTTGGGGCACCGTGTAGAAATAGAGGTTGATGGAGGAATTTTTTGAATTATCGAGCAACCTCCATTCACCCGCTAGTTTCTATTTTTCCTCTTTTCTTTTACCTATTTTTTCAGTTCAGCATAGAATGTCCATAACAATTGGTAATTGTATACTTTTTGTTATTTTTTCACATCAGCACTAAATCATATACTGAAAACTTCTATGTCTCTATTTTGGATTGTTTTCCTCTTAAGAGAAGATCCAAGAGACAGTTTTTCCCTCATGTTTTTGTACTATGAGACTGTATACTTCAAAAACTGGATCGGTGTTTACCACCTAGTTTATTTTTTTGTGGGAACAAATAGAACAAGTTTGTTTCCATCCCTGTTTCGAGCGCTTTTTTTCCTAACATTAGGGAAGCCCGGGGGCTGAAAGGAGACTTAATTTCTTATTTTTTTAATAGGGATGGGAGGATTGATATTTCTTCCTCCTAATCAGCCACAACTCCATCTTTCCTCCTTGCAAAAAAGAGGAAAAATGCAGTCCATTGAATGCTATATGAATATACTATGTAACTTTCTATATACTCAATAGATGGTTCGATTTTTTATTTGGAAAAAAAGTTATCAAATTGAACATAGAAAATGCATTTGATTGGGTAAACCACTCTCTTTTTCTCATTATGGAAAAATTATGATTCGCAATGAATTCATTTTATGGATTAATGTGTGGTCCCTTAATTGATAGTCAGCCTACTCTCTTTTTTTCTACCTCTCGTAGGCTACGTGAATGTTTCCCTCTGTCACCTCTATTATATATAATTACGGGTGAAGTGTTGAGTCGCAATCTGGAGGCGGAAAGGCTGGTTGGTTCCCTCCATTGTCTTAATATTGCAAGGAATGCTCGTGATATAAATCATTCCTAGTTCACAAATGACACCCTCTTGCTGGGAGGAGCTTCCATGGCTATCGATGAAAGATTCAAAAAGACTCTAGATAAGTATCTTCTCTTATCTCAGGGGTTGATAAAGAAATTGAAATTTCATTTGATTAGTTGGAATTTCCAAGAGGAAATTTTGAAGGCGATTTCCCTCTTGTTGGGATTCCATGTTGATGTCAACAGCATCTCCTTTTGTTACCTTGGAATTCCCATTTCTTTTAAGTCGACCTTTGGGGAGGATTGGGAATTGAAAATAAGGAAAAGAGTGCAATCTTAGGGAGTTGGGTGGCACAACTTGGCAGGGAGGGTCACCCTCATCAAATTTGTGCTTTCCTCTCTTCCATTGTATCTCTAAGCTAGACTTCTGGCCCCTAAGAATATCAATCAATAAATAGGAAAGCTAATTCATAAGTTATTATGGAAAGGGGGAAAAGGTAATGATCACAAATTTCATCTTTTCAATTGGAACTTGGTTAAACAACCAAAGATTTTAGGCATATTGGCAATCAAGGATCCTGAAGTTATGAATTTAGCCCTCAGAGAAAAATTGGTATGGAGACTTCTTTCAAACTCCAATGAATGGTGGAAAAATTCTTTCATCAGAAATTACTTTCACAAAAATCGTCTAACTAGGCCTGAATCAGAACAATGGGAAGGGAAACGTTCAAAAATTTGGAGACTGTGCAAAGCTTCGTCTCCTCTAATTCTGGGAAATCTGGGTTGGAAACCCTAAAATGGAAAACGTATTCATCTTTGGAAAGATATCTCTCCCTTTTCTCCCAATCCTAGGTTTTCTGATCTCTCTTCGTGGATGAAAAAACATGGTTACAACCACGTTGCAGACATATCTTGTTCGGGTGAGCAAGTTTTATGGAGTGGATGACTATATTTAGACTTTCCCATCCATCTTCGGAATATCTGGCAATCTATGATTAGTCTCTTAAAATTATTTGCGCCAATTATCACAAGAAAACTAGATAGTCAGGTTTGGCTGGGAAGTGAGAGTAAGAATTACTCAGTTAAAGAAGGTTTCACTCTCCTCGGTAAGAATCCATCCTCCACCCCCCCCCCCCCCAAAAACACAAATATGGGGGAAGATTTGGAATCGGGACGGGCTTCCAAAGGTTAACATCTTATTTTGGGAATTGGTGCATGAGAAGATACTTACAACAGAAAACTTAAGGAAAAGAAACATTCATGGTCCCTCCCATTGTGTGCTTTGTGGTAAAGTTGAGGAAACCATTAAGCACCTATCTTTTCATTGTGCTTTCACTTCAGAGACTTGGAAGTTTTTCTTAACTCCCTTAGTCCAAATTCCCTCCATTTTTGTGGAGTGGAACGAGATTTTTATACATTGGCAACATAAATTTCCATGCTCCAAGAAATCCCTATTAATGTGATGTTGGATGGAAATACCAAAATATATTTTCTCGTTGATTTGGCTCTATCGTAATCAGGTGATTTATCAAGATAAGTGTTGTGGGCCATAATCTGTTGCTATCAAAGGAATATCACTTCTCTTTGAAATGATTTCATCCAGGGGTTTGATGTGTCATTCTTGCATGCTCCTACTAGCAGTGAAAAAGAGTGGTTCGGGATCTCTTTCTCTAATCAACTTACTCTCAAGCCAAATTCTCATGTTGTTCCTTCCTTCTATAGAAGGCTAATTGGGGTGGAATTTAAAGGATGGAAATCATAATATTGGTCAGGTCCAACTACAATTTAATGGTTCTTTGAAAGGTAACCTCGTGGAGGCTGTTGCGGGAGGGGTGTTATTAAACCTTGAAGAAAATACTAAAACAAAGTTTGCATGGCATCTCAGCAAATCCACGAAAAACCAAGCTTAAGCTTTATCTCTCTGACAAGGCTTGAAAATTGGCATTTCCAAAGTTGTCAAGAATTTGACTATTGTTGGTGATTCACTAGTATTAATCCAAAAATGCATAAATATTTCCAATCATGAGCACCTCCTGGATTCGGAATCCTCCCCAATTATTCTAAGGATAATATATATAATTGGGAAAATTGAAAATTTAATTTTTTTCATATTAAACAAGCTAACAACCTCGTCGTGGATGCTCAAGCCTAATATCTTTGTTGAGTTAGAGAAAGGGATCATTATAATCAACCATGGTCGGGATACATGTCACATCCCATAATGCAGATTTGAAACACAAATCATGTGGAGTAGAGCAGGAGTGAAGCAAAATTGATCGTGGTGCGGGCATTTAAGGACGAGTGCATCCCAATGAGGCGTCGGAGAGCTTTGGAAGGAGAGAAGGGTGGTTAAAAGTTATTAAACATTTGGGATCAATACATGAGGGTGGACATGTTCTATGACAAGTGTATGTTTGACCCTTGGTCACTGGCCTAGATATCTATTATGCACTCAGTTGAAGCCTGGGTTAGTACCATCGCACTTCAAGACGATCAGGTTTTGGCAGTGATGGATATGGAAGGAGGTGGCATCGATTCGTTTCAGGGACGACATCCATTTATGGTTGATAATAAAGGGAGGAATATCAGGAATGATCAGGATCTTATATATAGTAGTTGGCAGAGTCAAATTATCCATATAATTCCCTTAGTACAGGGGATAATTTCCACGAAGATGACATCTGCAAGTAATGACAGTGGTAGTGATGTGGTAGAATCAAGGCTCAGTGGGAGCATTGGGGATATAGTGGATATTTCTTGCAAGAAATTTACCAAGGAAATTGTCAAAGAAATCAATGAAAATATGGTTTTTGTTTATTCTCAGTTATATGATCTCGAGAAGGACATCGAACGGCTCCATAAATCCATGGATATTTTGACCACTGTCATTATGAACCTGTGACATAATGTTGAGAATATTGAAGTCAAAGTAGAGATTGACAATATGGGCGTGTTGAAGGAAGTCTTCAGTTGTGGGGAATCTTCTCACCCTGCTGAAGGTAATGTTGGTGCAGTTGTCTGTGGCCTGGCGTCTAAGTTTAAGGCTAGTGATAGAAAGAATTTGGGCTTGCCTCCTAATGAGGTGGCGGGAGATGACGATCCTGGTAGCCACGAGTAACGGTTTTCATAATTTGTTTTTATATTTTTTTTAGTAGTAGTAATATGTGGATTTTTGGAAGGTATATCGCACAAATTATGTAAAAAATATGTATGAAAATAATATTGGTAGCAATTGGGTCTCTGTGGTGGTTTTTTTTTTTAACAATTGTGATTTTATGTGCTCTCTATCTGTAAGAGACCTGTCTCATTTCCAGTTTTATTAATGAAAATTACTACCCATTTTACTTATAAAAAAAAACAAAGAGTTTTGAAGGGTGAGTTCCTAGAAACTGCTTTGATATAAATATGGACCATAAAGGTTAATGCACAAATATTTAAAGTTCAGGTTGCTCAAAAAGAGAAATAATCCTAGTCCAGATTAGGTATCCCATGTTCTTTTTTAGATTCATGGAGTTATTCTTCCATCCTGTTAGAAATTGATCTGGATTTATGAACGAATGAAATGAAATGAAAATTTAAAGCAAAAATATAGAGATACAATGAAACCAAGCTTCAATTAATAAATATCAAATGTTTAAAAATGTTTACGTGAAGAATGAAAGTTAACTAGCTTGGGTGATGGTAGTTTATCTATGAGAAGAGATGTAATGGCCATATGCCTTATGAATTGTGTTACAATGGGGATCTAAGGCCTTTTTATCATGAAGAAAAAATGATAAACCATAAACATCCAAAATCCTAACCCTAGGAGATGAAGTTCCAAAATCTTATGGGCCCCAATGGGGTTAGTTGGAGCTTCTCGAGGTTGTAACTTCAGCATACGATTTCCATTCGGCATGCACAATAGCCCATTAGAAAGGTATATAAAAGGAAAATAAATTTAAATTACAAACTTTAGTGTTCAACTTAAAGTTACCCATTTCTCCCAAAAATGTCATTTAGGGCCTCAAAATGACTCTGAAAATTCAGGACCCAAAAACTGCCAAAAATAAAAAATTGTTGGAATAGAAAATTGTGTTGAAAAATAGGAAACTTATGAGAAATAATGTTGGGGGTACAAGTGGAATAGGAGTGTGGCCACCAATATCCACCTGTATCATCAATCCCCTAACTTCCCTTAAGCATCAAGTTCCAAAAAACCCAACTTGGTAGAGTCGAAGAAAGGGTTTTGATGGCACTATCTACTTTCATCATCATTTCTTGTAATAGTAGGGTTGATAGATTATGAGTATTTTTCAATTGTTTGATGACCAATTTTTTGGAGGGGTGGGCTAGCCCCCTAATATTTAGAGAGAGGATGGTCATGAGGGGTCCTTCCATAAGGCATTTTCCCTAAGGTCCATGATAAGAGATCTTTATTTTTCCTAATCGAACTTCCAGATTCCCTTGTTTTCTATCTAAATATATAAAATATTTTCCACCTCCCTAGGAGGGATTTAGCTCCTTGTCCTAAAAATAACCTATCCCACCTTCCATACCTTCCAAGAGAGATTACTTTCCCCTAGACTTAAAACAAAGGTTATATTTAGATTTGATAGTAAAAAAAGGATCGACCTAATTTGGAAGCTGAACAAGAGGATTTAGAGGATGTTCTTTGAAAGAGATCAAAATAGGGATAAGCTCAGACTTGTTGAGATGTGTTAGAAATATTAGAGTTGAAGTTTGGGAGCTTGAAATCTTAGAGTGTCTCAAAATAAATTTTTTCCCTTACCCCCCCCCCCCCCCCCACCACCACCACCAACGTCCAATATCCCTACACTACCAAATTGAATTCCCTATTCATCAAAATGAGAAATGGGAATTGTGTGTAGGGGGGAGGGGGGTTGTTTGGCTTACCCAAATACAAGATAACTTGAGAAATGTTTCAAGTTTCCTTATCATGAAAACTATACCAAGGTATATCCACCTCTTGTTTTCTAATTATCAGTGTGCTAGCTAGCAGATTCATACACAAAGGAGATCCCTTGGTGGTAAGGAGCAACGTTCCATCCTCCATGACCTTTCATACGAACATCTTGTGCCTCAAAACCTTCATGTAATCCATAACTAGGTCGTCATAGGAATGGCATCAACCACATTTGAAGGGGATGTCGTGATGGTATAACTCCAACTAGATAATTTCATCCCCTCTCCGAACTGTTATGGAATTCGCCAGCCCTCTTGAAATCTTCAAACTGACTATAAGACATTCCATGCCCATGTAACCAATGGAAAAAAAAAAAAGAGAAATCGACATCATAGAAGAAACCTAAATTGTTATCAATCTCACAAAATGCCTCTTATGGCCAAAAGAATAGAGAGATCCCTGGAAGTGAAACCCATATTAGAGCAATTCCAAGCTTGTATGACTTAGCATCAAAATCCACCTACCATTTTTCAGAAAGAAGGCTTGTGTCTACCATTTCCAATGATAGAGGATAATCTTATTTTCATTTACTCCTAATTTCATAATCCATAACATCTAGCCCTTCCCCTTGGACTCGTACCCAATGAGAGTTTTAAAAATTTTCATTGTTGATGCAGGAGCATCAAGACCATTTTTTTCATTTGTAAATATGTTAGAAAAGGGGGGTGTGACAATTTTAATATTTTATTAATTAATTTGTTATTTTTAATAAAATAGGAGATAATTATGAAAAGTGAGGATTATGTAAATATTCTTTTATTAAAAGGATATGAGAGAATTTGGTTAGTTAAGGATATAAAGGGATAAGATTCTAGATAAGAGGATTTGTTGAGATATTTTAGTGGTATTGAGATATTAAGGGGATTGAGCATTAAATTAAATCATTTTTAAAATTGTATAAATTCATCAAGCCTCAAAGGCATGGAGAGGAGATTGTGAGTGAGTGTGAGTAGAGAGTGAGAGGTTTTCTGCTTGGAAGCCTTCGGGCAGTTTGTAAAGGGCCATAGATCTGGAATATCTGGCCAACAAGAGTTTGTAAGTAATTTTGTTCTGTTCAGATTATATATATTGTGTGATTGATAAATTAGTCTTGTTCTTGATTGGATCGATACTATTGATGTTGTTGAGATGATGTGCATAGCTGAAAGGTATGTTATTTATTGATTCTTGGAATGATCGATTCCACATATAAAAGATAAAAATCGAACTTCAATTATGAAATCGAAGTTAAGGAAATGATGTTGAGTATATAGCTGCCCAAATTTCAATGGATCTACACAAACACCAAGTTCAGTAGCAAGTAATGAATGAATCGAAGGTTAAACCTCTGTTTGCTGAAGTGATGGAATTGAAAGTAATTGTTTTATTGTTAAATGGCAATGTCCAGCACGAAATTGAGTTTACAATCTCTGCGTAGAGGTGAATTCTATTGATACTGTGTGACTGGCATGTATGAAAGGGTGCATTATGCATATGGTGTTGTTTAAATCCAATGCAGAGTTTGTTTTGTTTAAATCCAACGCAGAGTTGTAAATATATCTTGTACAAAGCAGATTGAAGAGCGGTCTAAAACGCAGAACTCGGTTTTAAACTTTGTTTATTAATCAATTGTAATTGCAGGAAAGGGTTGTTGTGTTGAATGTTAAAAGAGCATATATATATTTAAAAGTGAATGGGTTAGAATTGAATTGAGTATGAGGTGCGTGACTGTTAAGTTTAACTCGGCGTATATATAATAAAACTGAGTTCGATAGTTGTAACGATGAACAGGAAATAAATCAGTGAATGCGTTGAGAGCGATGAGTGTATTGAACGTAGAACGATGTGGAGTTTTGGAATCGATATTGGGTTCAGCAATCACCTTGGTATGAAGGTCCAATCCGTTTGATAATTTGCTATCAGAATCTGTTCCAAGTTTGGGCGCAAATGAATTGTAATGATTTGTAAAAGTGCGTGTTGTAATTGACATGGAACCTCAGCTTCTGAGGAAAACGCAGAGACATTAATTCTGGGGTTGTAAACAGAACCATTTTTGACAGAAGCAAACTTATATGCCACAGCAAAGCAGTGCTGACAGCGTTTTAATGAACAGGTATGTTTTATTACAACTAAATAATAATGGTCTTTTGAAATAAGATAAATCTCATGAATCGAATGGTTCGATTGCTGAGATCCAGAATCTGAAGGCGCAGTTTAGAACGGGTAAGATACGATAGTGTTGCATAAGTTATAATGCATGAAATTGATATATGATTGCCAGACACAGTCTTAACATATGGGCGCCTTTGTTTATGGAGATTGTTTGAAAATCCGTATTGAAAAACCATATATGCAGGTTGGCTGATTTGAAAACTTCGAGCAGTTTGTTGTTTTAGATTAGTGGGCAAATATATGAGAATTAAGCATTGGGTAAGGGCGCACTCTTTAATTGAATCTGGCCATAATGAATGTGAATTATTTGGAATTGTTTATGGGAATGTCCGAATGTTTGATAAAGGGTTTTACATCCTATGTTTGGTAAGTTGAATGAGAAAAAGCACATTTGTTTGGTGACTTTTTGTGATCTTAAAAGGCCCATGTACAAGATTTGAATTTGGGATTGAATGATATTTATTTGTATGAAAGCGTGTACATTTGGATTGGAAAATGCAGATTGTAGTTTTGAAATGATGTGTATAAACACATGTGAATGTTGGTGATTAAAGAATGAGGGAATTAAGACATGGGTATGGTTTAAGGAAGTATTCACAATTTTGATGCTTGAGATATATTTACTGTGATATGGTGAAAGATAGCTTCCGCAATTGGGAAATGTATGAAATTGTCCTGTCTTGGAAGGTTAATTAGGCAGTGATTGCAATGCATTCTTAAATGCATAGGAAGGTGAAGATTCTGGGGTTTGCAGGCTAGCCCTGCATCATTTTGGTATCAGAGCTTGGCTCTGTTGAAATAGAAGATGCTTATTTTCTAGATGAGGACAAGAAGGTTTGTTGAGAACTGAAGTGTGTTTTCTTTGAATGTATGATGAATGATTGAAAAGAAGATCAGAGTTTTAAATTTGATATACAAGCTACACAAATGCAGTGAACAGGATGGCAGAAGCGAAAGGAGAACAAGATCCTGCAAGATCTTAAAGGTGAGATGATTTTCTGATTGAAATTTGTGATTGAATTTTATGATTGCAGATAAGATGATGGCAGTGAACCTGACATTCAGCTAAAGGCTGGATAGGGATGACAATTGCAGTGTCCTGAAGAAAAAGGTGAGTTGAAGAGATAGCCTGGAGAGAGAGCAGAGAGAGTGCTCAAGAGGTTCCAGAGGCTGTGAACCAGTACTTACCAAAAGACTGAGTGAGGAGAGCTTGGTGAGGTAAGTGGCAGCAGAAGAGATTGTTGTTGCAGAGGCTAGTACAACTCGTGATGAGTGAGAAACTCATGGAGAAGATGATCATAGAGGATCAGAGAAGAGGTTCAGAGGAATGCCACAGAGGTGAGATGACTGATGAGGTCAGAGAAAGAGAGATTGCAGTAATGAAGGTGCAATTGCAGGTACTAGAAGAATGGCTGCAAGAGTAGGAAGATCAGAATAGAAAATGGATCTTTCCACTGAAGGGAAAGAGAGTGATTTGGCGACAATTGCAGGTGAAGTTGAGGCAAATTGTGATTGCCTTATTGAAAAGGGAACTTAGAGTTCTTGAACCAGAGTTGGAATTTGAAGATTCCACATGCAAATTTGTTCAGAAGGAAGTATTGGAGGAAGCAGTCAAGACTGAAAAGTCTTGTGATTTTAAAACTGATGAGTTGTGTATGTTTGCAGGTACAGTACAGGGAGATGAGCAAGCTTTAGAGTTTGTTCAAGAAGAGTTTAATCTGAAGACTGTTCAGATCGATGCTGAGATAGCAAGATCTCAGGAGGAAATGAAGATAGAAGAAGTAGAAAATGATAAGTACTCTGAAAAAGAAAGCAGTGATGCTTTTGTTGTTACAGTACAAGAGAAAATTCTTATGGATGCTGAAGAAGAGAATCAGTCTAAAGTGCAGATAAGGGAAGTAACAGCTGATACTGTTGAACATTTTGATATGCAAACTGAAAGTTTATGTATGAATGTAGGTGATGATGATATGCTTCAGCAATGCTACAGAGAAATTGCATTGTTGGAATACTTGTTGATAAATTCAGAGTATGATAGAAAGATTGCAGCAGACGAAAGAGTTCAGTACAGTGAACGAGAGCAGAAAGACATCTTGGAGACAGATGGGGAGAAGGCGAGACTAGCTGACGGTCTCATGGTGAATGCAAATCAGCATACTGATATGCTGACAGAAAAGTTGGGAAGGAACTCAGAGTAGCATACGGAAGTGTTTCCAGAGAAAGCTGAGGAGAAAGCCAGTAAAGATTTTCTGAGTCCTGAAGAAGACTTGGAGCTGCAGAGAGAAAAATTGGTGACTGAATCGACAAGTGAGACCAGTGGGTCTTGTGATTTTAATGCTGACAATTTGATTGTGGTTACAGGTGATGCAGAAGACAGTCCATCATTTGGAAATGTCTTGGAAGAAGGAGAACTGTTGCAAGTAGAAGATGAGACAATCATGTCTCATATGCAGAGGCTTGTTACCATGGGTGACAAGAAAGAGTTGGCTTGTCTGTATAGCCAAGAGAAGACTGGTGGACAAAATTTTGGAGCTGCTACAGTGACAGAGGATGAAGCTACAGTGTTTGCAAAACTTGATTTGATTGCCAGAATCAATCGAGATGATGATGGACAATTACTGAAGATTTTCGAAGGGGAAGATGGAGGTTA
Organism: Pinus albicaulis; assembly: GCA_034641835.2. NCBI lineage: Eukaryota > Viridiplantae > Streptophyta > Pinopsida > Pinales > Pinaceae > Pinus > Pinus albicaulis. Next base: position 102,592,216 of record CM076574.1, on the reverse strand, counting down.
TGCTGGAGTTAATTTGCAGCATGTTGATGAAATGTTGAAATATTTGCTGGGGACATTTGAACCAGAGAAAGAAGTTGCAGATGAAATTACAGGTGACGAGCAAAAGAATGTTGCAGAGGGACAGGAAGTTTGGGAGGAAGCAACATCCATAGTGACAGCTAGAGCAACATGTGCGGCGACATTTATGGTGGCAGCTGAAGTAACATCTATGGAGGCACTGAAGCCTTATGGTTTTTATTCTAACAATTGTTTTGTGAGTACAGGTTTTATTGAAGATGCTGGAGAAAATCTGTTAGACAGAGAAATTGAACTAATGAGGCGGATGATGATGAAAGAATCCTGGAAGAGGCCAGTAGCAGTAAAACAAAGGAGAAGCAGCAAAAGAAAGACAGCAAAAGATTGTGAAAGCCTAGTCAGTGGGGCAATGCAGCATAAAGTGTGGAGACCTGGAGAAGAACAATAGACAGAAGCAGCGACAAATGGGAGATTACAGCACAAGATATGGGATCCAGGCATATACAGATCTGAACACATGATCAGGCGATCATGTTTAATTTCAACGTTGGGAGTCTGATGCAGGAGCATCAAGACCATTTTTTTCATTTGTAAATATGTTAGAAAAGGGGGGTGTGACAATTTTAATATTTTATTAATTAATTTGTTATTTTTAATAAAATAGGAGATAATTATGAAAAGTGAGGCTTATGTAAATATTCTTTTATTAAAAGGATATGAGAGAATTTGGTTAGTTAAGGATATAAAGGGATAAGATTCTAGATAAGAGGATTTGTTGAGATATTTTAGTGGTATTGAGATATTAAGGGGATTGAGCATTAAATTAAATCATTTTTAAAATTGTATAAATTCTGTTGAAAATGGCAACAAGAAACAGTGAAGGAGGCCTCCTGAAACATCTTTCCTGATCCTAGTTGGAAAGTGATCACCTAAACTAGGTGGGGACCACACACGTGATTTTTGTCGGAAAAATCTATTTTTAGACTATGTCTATTTTTAGACATACGGAGCATGATTCGGGGATTCCAGTTGGAGATTCTTGAAGTATGCGATATGTTGGTAAAAATAGATGAGACCCTTATTTTTAGGACCCAGGCTATTTTTAGACTGCCTCTCCTAAAAATATGCAAGTCAAATATTATTTACCCTTAATAATATTTAGACTATAAACAACAGTTTACTCTCTTGGAGCACTTCAGTTTGACCCCCAGAGGTGGGGCATGCAGTTGACATAAGGAAATTCGAATTTCCTATGAGTTAAGTGAGCTATTGCATGTTAGACTTCAGTTAGACTCATGTGGCAGAGTTTTGGTGGAGTTGATTGAGCAGTTAATGGAGGTGGTGTTCTGGTTAACTAGTTGAACTAGTTGTATTTAGTTTAACTGGCTAATACACTAGAGATGAGTTGTGTGAATTAAATATTATTTAATTCACTTATTATTAACTCATTATTCAACTAAAGAACACATCAGTTTAACTCAGTGCATGAACAGTTCATTGGAGACCAGTGAAAGAGGTAGATGAAAGGGTGAGTATAGCTATCAGTTGGAGGATCAGTTTTGCATGGGATTTGCATAACACTTGGAGGAAATTACCAATGACAATTGCGCAGTTGAAGCCAATGAGATTCGAACCTGGATCTCTATTTATACCAGCCTTGATTGCGCAATAGAGGAAGAGAAGTAGTGGGTGTGTTTTGAACCTGTGACTTGTTCAAAACCAAGCTAGTTTTTGTGTAGCTTTGGGAGATAGTACTGAGTACTTGTGAGGAGTTTGTACTATGTATTTGCTGCATGTTCTCTCCATTTATAATATACTATAGCTGCGGGGTTTTCAGCTATAAGATTTCCCCATACATACTGTGTTAATGTGTGTGATGATTTGATGTGCTATCGCTTCTATTCTTTCCGCATGTGACAATTAATTGTAGAAGAGATTATGTGTTATGTATGAAGCTCAAATAGTATGTGACCAGGATAATCTCGGATGAATAAGTGATTTATTCAGCTAATTTCTACATGGTATCGGAGCGATATTGATCATTGGAGCAATTGCAAAGCATTGAAGCAGTTGAGTTTTAGGATAAACTCAAGAAACATAAAGATGGAGAAAGCCGGAAATATACATGCATATTGTATATAATTTTATACATGGAATGAGAGCGAGAATTTTTGGGTGCGCGAGTTTGTAGGGAATATCTGAAAATATTTTGTGTAATATTTCAGAAAAAAATAGCATATTTGGATTCCTTGCGGAAAAACACCAAAATTGAAAAAAAAAATCGGTCGAATCGGAGCTCGGATGAGGGAGATATCATCGATTTAAAATCAGCTCTTTTGTTAGAAAATTTTGCGATGGCGGGACAATTGCAATGTGCGCGAGCCAAGAATCTACATGCACTGAGGTACAAGATGCATGAAAATCTTTGAGGAGAAAAGCAGAGGTTAGTGACTTGGTGGTTGAGAGGGAGCCTCTCAACATGCAGCGTGAGGACAAGTCAAGAAGGTTGGGATTCGGGCAAAGAATCTCTACAGACTTGGAGTAGATGGGATGTCTACGGAGCTTCCTGCTGATGGGAAGTGCATGAAAGGCATGCAGCTGATGCTTGAGAGGGAGCAAGTTTTGCATGCAGGTATTGAAGTAGATGGGATGTCTACGGAGCTTCCTGCTGATGGGAAGTGCATGAAAGGCATGCAACTGATGCTTGAGAGGGAGCAAGTGTTGCATGCAGGCGAGAAAGACATGCAACTGAAGCTTGAGAGGGAGCGGGTTTTGCATGCAGGTGATAGTGAACCTCGGGATGTGGAGCAGCCACAAGAGGATCATGGAGGAAGAACACCATGCAGGAATTGCCAGGCTGGGCAGAGGAGTGCACAGGCTAAAACACAAAAAGAAAAGAGACACATGCAGAGTAATCCAACAGAGATTTCGGCAGGGATTAATGATGGTGTGATCTCATGAATTGAACCTGGCTACGAGGTGCCCACAGCGTAGCAGTAGCAGATCAGTTGGAGTGATGCAGACAGATCAAAGTGACAGTGTCGGATACTGGAGCGCGGATCAGAGTTGACAGCAAGTGCAAGAGTGCATGGGTGCAAGAGTTCAACAGCGCAGTAGTTCCTGATGACATGTGCAGTTGGTACCAGCAGAAGTCGAAGACTTTGATGATAGATGCTAGATGCATCAAGACCGATTGAGTTGTTTGGAGCCTATTCAGTTTCAGAAGAGTTGCAGAGCAGATGCATGGAGCTGTGCTGTGGCATGGCTGAGTTGCATGCAGGGAGCACATGTAAAGGGTGCATGGCGAATGCATGGAGTTGCATGTCGATGCATGGAGTTGCATGGCGTCAGGAGGTTGCAGGGCTAATGTATGGAGTTGCATGCTCATGCAATGATACCTTTCTTGCTGAGAGGGCGTTGAAATGGCAACAAAGAAAACAATGAAAGAGCGCCTCCCCAAACATCTTTCCTGATCTTAGCTGGAAAGTGATCACCTAAACTAGTGGGGACCACACAGGTGAATTTTTGCCGAAAGTCTATTTTTAGACATACGGAGCATAATTTGGGAATTCCAGTTGGAGATTCTTGAAGTATGCGACATGTTGGTAAAAATAGAAGAGACCCTTATTTTTAGGACCTAGGCTATTTTTAGACTGTATCTCCTAAAAATATGGAAGTCAAATATTATTTACCCTTAATAATATTTAGACTATAAACAGCAGTTTATCCTCTTGGAGCACTTCAGTTTGACCCCCAGAGGTGGGGCATGCAGTTGACATAAGGAAATTCGAATTTCCTATGAGTTAAGTGAGCTATTGCATGTTAGACTTCAGTTAGACTCATGTGGCAGAGTTTTGGTGGAGTTGATTGAGGAGTTAATGTAGGTGGTGTTCTGGTTAACTAGTTGAACTAGTTGTATTTAGTTTAACTGGCTAATACACTAGAGATGAGTTGTGTGAATTAAATATTATTTAAATCACTAATTATTAACTCATTATTCAACTAAAGAACACATCAGTTTAACTCAGTGCATGGACAGTTCAGTGGAGACCAGTGGAAGAGGTAGATGAAAGGGTGAGTAAAGCTATCAGTTGGAGGATCAGTTTTGCATGGGATTTGCATAACACTTGGAGGAAATTACCAATGACAATTGCGCATTTGAAGCCAGTGAGATTCGAACCTGGATCTCTATTTAGACCAGCCTTGATTGCGCAATAGAGGAAGAGAAGTAGTGGGTGTGTTTTGAACCTGTGACTTGTTCAAAACCAAGCTAGGTTTTGTGTAGCTTTGGGAGATAGTACTGAGTACTTGTGAGGAGTTTGTACTATGTATTTGCTGCATGTTCTCTCCATTTATAATATACTATAGCTGCGGGTTTTTCAGCTATAAGCTTTCCCCATACATACTGTGTTAATGTGTGTGATGATTTGATGTGCTATCGCTTCTATTCTTTCCGCATGTGACAATTAATTGTAGAAGAGATTATGTGTTATGTATGAAGCTCAAATAGTATGTGACCAGGATAATCTCGGATGAATAAGTGATTTATTCAGCTAATTTCTACATGGTATCGGAGCGATATTGATCATTGGAGCAATTGCAAAGCATTGAAGCAGTTGAGTTTTAGGATAAACTCAAGAAACATAAAGATGGAGAAAGCCGGAAATATACATGCATATTGTATATAATTTTCTACATGGAATGAGAGCGAGAATTTTTGGGTGCGCGAGTTTGTAGGGAATATCTGAAAATATTTGGTGAAATATTTTCAGAAACAAATAGCATATTTGGATTCCTTGCGAAAAAATACCCAAATTGAAAAAAAAAATCGGTCGAATCGGAGCTCGGATGAGGGAGATATCATCGATTTAAAATCAGCTCTTTTTGTTAGAAAATTTTGCGACGGCGGGACAATTGCAATGTGCGCGAGCTAAGAATCTACATGCACTGAGGTACAAGATGCATGCAAAGCTTTGAAGAGCAAAGCAGAGGTTAGTGACTTGGTGGTTGAGAGGGAGCCTCTCAACATGCATCGTGAGGACAAGTCAAGAAGGTTGGGATTCGGGCAAAGAATCTCTACAGACTTGGAGTAGATGGGATTTCTACGGAGCTTCCTGCTGATGGGAAGTGAATGAAAGGCATGCAACTGATGCTTGAGAGGGAGCAAGTTTTGCATGCAAGTATTGAAGTAGATGGGATGTCTACGGAGCTTCCTGCTGATGGGAAGTGCAAGGAAGACATGCAACTGAAGCTTGAGAGGGAGCAAGTGTTGCATGCAGGCGAGAAAGACATGCAACTGAAGCTTGAGAGGGAGCTGGTTTCAGGCCATGGTGTGATAGTGAACCTCGGATGTGGAGCAGCCAGAGGATCATGGAGGAAGAAACCACTCATAAATAGAAATTTCATGCCGCACTGGTGAGGAGTGTACAGCACCATACCACACTGTAAAGGAGGGTGGAAGTACATGGCCAGGAGCAGTCCTACAGGAGATTGGCAGATCAAGGACAGGTGGATCTGGCGGATTGAACTCACACGTAGGTGCCCACAAAGATGGCGTAGGCAAGAGGCGGAGTGATGCGGTAGATCAAAGTGACAAGAGCCTGGAGCACGGAGTTGATCGTAGTTGACAAAGAAGTGCAAGAGTGCATGGGGTGCAAGAGTTCAACAAACAAGCAGAAGTCTCTATGACATGTGCATTGTACTCAGGGAGTCGAAGATTTTGATGATAGATGCTAGATGCATCAAGACCGATTGAGTTGTTCGAGCGGGGCTGGGCCAAAGAGGAGTTGCAGAGCAGATGTATGGAGTTGCATGGTGCATGCATGAGTTTGCATGGCACATGCAAAGGGTGCATGGCGAATGCATGGAGTTGCATGTCGCATGCATGGAGTTGCATGGCGCTTGTGAAGGTTGCAGGGCGAATGCATGGAGTTGCATGTCGCATGCAATGACAATCCTTTCTTGTTGAGAGGGAGTGTTGAAAATGGCAACAAGAAACAGTGAAGGAGGCCTCCTGAAACATCTTTCCTGATCCTAGTTGGAAAGTGATCACCTAAACTAGGTGGGGACCACACATGTGATTTTTTGTCTAAAAGTCTATTTTTAGACTATGTCTATTTTTAGACATACGGAGCATAATTTGGGAATTCCAGTTGGATATTCTTGAAGTATGCGACATGTCGGTAAAAATAGATGAGACCCTTATTTTTAGGACCCAGGCTATTTTTAGACTGCATCTCCTAAAAATATGGAAGTCAAATATTATTTACCCTTAATAATATTTTGACTATAAACAACAGTTTACTCTCTTGGAGCACTTCAGTTTGACCCCCAGAGGTGGGGCATGCAGCTGACATAAGGAAATTCGAATTTCCTATGAGTTAAGTGAGCTAATGCATGTTAGACTTCAGTTAGACTCATGTGGCAGAGTTTTGGTGGAGTTGATTGAGGAGTTAATGGAGGTGGTGTTCTGGTTAACTAGTTGATCTAGTTGTATTTAGTTTAACTGGCTAATACACTAGAGATGAGTTGTGTGAATTAAATATTATTTAATTCACTAATTATTAACTCATTATTCAACTAAAGAACACATCAGTTTAACTCAGTGCATGGACAGTTCAGTGGCGACAAGTGAAAGAGGTAGATGAAAGGGTGAGTAAAGCTATCAGTTGGAGGATCAGTTTTGCATGGGATTTGCATAACACGTGGAGGAAATTACCAATGACAATTGCGCAGTGAAGCCAATGAGATTCGAACCTGGATCTCTATTTAGACCAGCCTTGACAGCGCAATAGAGGAAGAGAAGTAGTGGGTGTGTTTTGAACCTGTGACTTGTTCAAAACCAAGCTAGTTTTTGTGTAGCTTTGGGAGATAGTATTGAGTACTTGTGAGGAGTTTGTACTATGTATTTGCTGCATGTTCTCTCCATTTATAATATACTATAGCTGGGGGTTTTCAGCTATAAGCTTTCCCCATACATACTCTGTTAATGTGTGTGATGATTTGATGTGCGATCACTTCTATTATTTCCGCATGTGACAATTAATTGTAGAAGAAGGTTATGTGTTATGCATGCAATTCGAAATTGATGTATGATCGGGTTAATCTTCATTGAATAAGTGATTTATTCAGCTAATTTCTACTAAATTCATCAAGCCTCAAAGGCATGGAGAGGAGATTGTGAGTGAGTGTGAGTAGAGAGAGAGAGGTTTTCTTCGCTTGGTTTTCTGCAATGGTAGAAGGGCCAGATCCGGAATATCCGGCCAAGAGTCAGGGGCAATTTTGTTCCGTTCGTATTATATATATTGTGTGATTGATAAATTAGTCTTGTTCTTATTGGATCGATACTATTGTTATGTTGAAATGATGTGCATATCGAAAGGTATGTTATTTATTGATTCTTGGAATGATCGATTCCACATATAAAAGATCAAAATCGTACTTCAATTATGAAATCGAAGTTAAGGAAATGATGTTGAGTATATAGCTGCCCAAATTTCAATGGATCTACACAAACACCAAGTTCAGCAGCAAGTAATGAATGAATCGAAGGTTAAACCTCTGTTTGTTGAAGTGATGGAATGGAAAGTAATTGTTTTATTGTTAAATGGCAATGTCCAGCACGAAATTGAGTTTACAATCTCTGCGTAGAGGTGAATTCTATTGATACTATGTGACTGGCATGTATGAAAGAGCGCATTATGCATATGGTGTTGTTTAAATCCAATGCAGAGTTTGTTTTGTTTAAATCCAACGCAGAGTTGTACATATATCTTGTACAAAGAAGATTGAAGAGCGGTCTAAAACGCAGAACTTGGTTTTAAACTCTGTTTATTAATCAATTGTAATTGCAGGAAAGGGCTGTTGCGTTGAATGGTAAAAGAGCATATATATATTGAAAAGTGAATGGGTTAGAATTGAATTGAGTATGAGGTGCGTGACTGTTAAGTTTAACTCGGCGTATATATAATAAAACTGAGTTCGATAGTTGTAACGATGAACAGGAAATAAATCAGTGAATGCATTGAGAGCGATGGGTGTATTGAACGCAGAACAATGTGGAGTTCTGGAATCGATATTAGGTTCAGCAATCACCTTGATATGAAGGTCCAATCCGTTTGATAATTTGCTATCAGAATCTGTTCCAAGTTTGGGCGCAAATGAATTGTAATGATTTGTAAAAGTGCGTGTTGTAAAAGACATGGAACCTCAGCTTCTGAGGAAAACCCAGAGACATAAATTCTGGGGTTGTAAACAAAACCATTTTTTACAGAATCAAACTTATATGCCACAGCAAAGCAGTGCTGACAGCGTTTTAATGAACAGGTATGTTTTATTACAACTAAATAATAATGGTCTTTTGAAATAAGATAAATCTCATGAATCGAATGGTTCGATTGCTGAGATCCAGAATCTGAAGGCGCAGTCCAGAACGGGTAAGATACGATAGTGTTGCATAAGTTATAATGCATGAAATTGATATATGATTGCCAGACACAGTCTTAACATATGGGCGCCTTTGTTTATGGAGATTGTTTGAAAATCCGTATTGAAAAACCATATATGCAGGTTGGCTGATTTGAAAACTTCGAGCAGTTTGTTGTTTGAGATTAGTGGGAAAATATATGAGAATTAAGCATTGGGTAAGGGTGCACTCTTTAATTGAATCCGGCCATAATGAATGTCAATTATTTGGAATTGTTTATGGGAATGTCCGAATGTTTGATAAAGGGTTTTACATCCTATGTTTGGTAAGTTGAATGAGAAAAAGCACATTTGTTTGGTGACTTTTTGTGATCTTAAAAGGCCCATGTACAAGATTTGAATTTGGGATTGAATGATATTTATTTGTATGAAAGCGTGTACATTTGGATTGGAAAATGCAGATTGTAGTTTTGAAATGATGTGTATAAACACATGTGAATGTTGGTGATTAAAGAATGAGGGAATTAAGACATGGGTATGGTTTAAGGAAGTATTCACAATTTTGATGCTTGAGATATATTTACTGTGATATGGTGAAAGATAGCTTCCGCAATTGGGAAATGTATGAAATTGTCCTGTCTTGGAAGGTTAATTAGGCAGTGATTACAATGCATTCTTAAATGCATAGGAAGGTGAAGATTCTGGGGTTTGCAGGCTAGCCCTGCATCAATTGTCCACCAATTTATGGTTCTTGTTGGCATGCAATTTCTTGCAAATATACCCACTAAAGCCACATCATCCATCTACAATTTATCATTGAGCTTTATTCCCCCACTCACGAATAGATTAATTTCCTCTACTTTCTATTTAGTACATTTATGATTTCTCCTCTAGCCCTCCATGGCTCCTGATCCTGGTTTCTCAACAGAGGGACTTAAGTTCTCCATGGAATAACAACTTCTTATCAAATTTCTTGTGAGATGTTGGCCAATAAAACCATCATATTGATAAGTTGTTAGGATTGTGCCAAGATTAAAACCAATTCCAACACCTTCTCCTATATTGATGAAATGTCATCTTCATGACTTTGGGTGGAGTTTTATAACCAATAAATTTCATGAATGTGATATTTTGTGTCATCTACAAGTGATAAGGCAACCATAAATCCCTTTAAATTTGGATCGAGTGATCCATTATTAACCCATGCGCCTCCTATAGATTTAAAATCATTGGATCTAAAAGGGGAAACCCCTATCTTATAAATTCCTGTGGATTTTTACCTTAATCTCCTTAATGATTGATCACAATACTTGTAGGTTTTCCTCTTCCAATGGTAGTTGTTTTGGCTCATGAAAAAGAAATATGCATTGCCAAAAATTCACAAGTTATTTCAATAAGGACAAAATTATTCAATCCTCGAACAAGTCCTTTGAATAACCTACATGCTCCTCCTACATCCCCATGGTTAGTGTGTGGTAGGAATCTAGCTGAGGTGAAATGGAAAATTAACGTAAACCAAAGTTTTCATCCCTAGTCACCAAATTAACCAAAGTTACAAACTCTTACCATTATTGCAAAGCCTAGCCACATAGCCATTTTCTTACTACTCAAAATTATACTATTATATATCATATAATTATATATTATATAATTAATTGTTTCATATATATTATATATAAGTTAGTTATATGATTTATTATATATACCAGAGATATAAACCTTTAATCATTATTTTTAACCACTATCTCATAATTTTATACTAAACCAAATTATTTATCCATTATCATTGATGAGATAATATAGATTAACATTCATTATATAACACCTTTAACTTAATGTGATATAGATATAATTAGTGTGACATAGAATATGTTTCTACTTTTTTAATATTTTTCTTAAGAGACTCATTTCAGAGCCAAAATTTACTATAATGACATCCTCATCCTACATTTTGTGTTGTATAAGTGAAAAAGGTTCATTATTATATCAGACACCGTGAATATTGCACATATCTTTAATGGCATTGTCCTTACTATAGATAACTTCCATACTACTTGATCACCATGGGTGAAAAACACAAGCTTTTGAAATTTTCCTTCCTTTAATAATGCGTGGAGGCAAAAGAATTGCATGATTTTATGTATCGATGCTATAAAAGACTACGCAAGTATCAAAAGATTACCTCAGCAGCATAGTAACATTTAGAATTGATGTATTGCACAATGATAAGTTTTGCTAGTAAAACGTGAGTGTTTTAGTGTTTCATTGCCACTCTATTGCCAAATGGTCATAATCAATGTTTTCACTTGATATGGTGCTAGCTTTCCTTTTTATTTTTAATTATTTTTCTCTTATATAGTTAAGATTTATTTTTTCAGGTTTCAACATAACATATGAATTGATATGATTGTTATTTTGGGAGGGGATTTAGCAATATTGGTATATTTTCTATCTTTTCTTGTGCGCAAGCAAACGAAAACAATCTAATAATACACTTGATATAGTGCTAGCTTTCCTTTTTATTTTTCTTTTAGAGTTAAGATTTTTTTTTTTCAGGTTTCAACATAATATATAAGAATTTTAATTATTTTTATTTTAGAGTTAAGATTTATTTTTTTCAGGTTTCAACATAATGTATAAGAATTGATATGAGTGTTCAAATTTTTTTTTTGAAATTAGTAATATTTGTATTATAGAAAATGTATAGAGTTTATATACTTGGAGAGTCTTGGTTAGCAAATTACAAGATTGAGCTAAAAGCAAAAGAGTTGGGTTGTCACAAAACTATTACAGGAAGGACCATTTGTCCTTGTGAGGGAAACCTAATGACCTTTTGAAAAGTTTACAATGTCAAAAAGGAACATGGAAACAACAGAAGGACAGTAACCTCAAAATGACATGAGTCATAATGATAACCTAAGCAATGCCAAGTTCTACATGTTAAGGTTCTCCTCGCCATGGTTGAGCTTAGGTGGATCTTCCCATTCCACTAGCGTTGGTATGTGATAGTTTTCATTATCAATAAGAGAGTACTCGGCTAGAAAGGGGTGCTCAACTGGTGGATGGTGCACTGTTGGCAAAGGATGAATTACCATTGTGGCCTCTGGCTTGCGCTTCTTAGATACCAAACTTGTTAGTTTCCATAGGAATGTTCTCCATTGCACTGTGTTTCTTCTGAGGCCTAGATGAGGACTGGCCCTCAATGCTACGTGAATTATGCATCTAGCGTCCGGTGCCTTGAGAGGCATAATTAACGGGGCTCTAAGAAGAGGATTTGTTCTCAAACGAGGAAGGATTCCGAAGTTGAAGACCCAAAGCACCAGTAATAGTTTGCAATGATGTTCTAGCATGACTCTGGTGAAATTCAAGGTCCAAAAAATGACCCTCGGGCACCATAGTAGCTTCTTCCTGATCTCTAAGGTGGCAACCTAGCAAATTATGAAGAGCACACAGGTTGTTGTCGATGTTGCCCAAATCCTGGGCCTCCAAGGCTACAACTAAACATCGATATCATCAGGGGATATTGTCATAGAAGAGTTTTTCTCCTTGGCCATGCCAAGCAATGAGAGGTGGCTTTCCTCTGCCTTTGCTTCCTCTATAGGGTCTAGCACGCTCTCTCACCATATCCACTACATTTGTGGTCAGCGCCTCTGAATTTCCACTGCCTACTCCTCCAACCTTCTCCAGCCAAGACCTCTACCTTTTGTCACCAACACCTCTAGATTTCTTAACATTCTCATTGATCATATCATTAGAATGATTAGGTGGAGAAGTGTGCCAATCCCTGTTAGACCATAAATGTTGGGGAAATGGAAGCATGCCACCACCACCATCTCTTGAATTTTGGGCAGTTGAGAGGGCATGCTAGAGGCGTCATTGTTCTTGCGGTTTAGATGCTTTGATCTTTGCATTCATGAGGGCATTTAATATTTCCCTCTATCACAAAGACACTCAAATCTAGGGCAATATTGTAATATCCCAAAATGGGAAAGGTAGGAATATAGAACATATGCACAATTCCAAATAAGAATAAAACATATAAAATTGGAAAAATGTCAAAATACATCAAAACAGCATACGTATGAGCATAAATAACTGAGCCATATCATTATGTATCATAGCAAATGAATATGCACAGTGCTCCAAAAAGGGATGCACTCAAGCCATCCAAAGATGGTTGAAACAACTTTACTGAAAACTAGCACTGGAAAGTAAAAATTATTGTTGTTTCTGGGAAGAAGATCTATGTGTGATAGGTTGTTGGAGTACTCAGAAATATCTAGGATTTTAACCACGGATTCTACTCGTAAAACCCAGAAAAACCTAGAAATGGTTTGGCCAGATTTTGAGTTTGGAATTTCGGCAATTTTTGGGTTGCGCATTAAACCCCTGTTGGCTAAGTTATGCACTCCCTGGAGACAACTGCTGATATAGGGCTGAAATAATGATCTATCTACTGCAAAATTACCCACTCAGCTCACTAACTAAAGGGTTGGTCCCTTCTCCGGATCCCCAAGCTCAAAACTTGAGATCTAGCTCCTCCATTGAATATGTAGTTGTTGCATGCACAACTGCTCGGAAATATTGCGTTGTCTAGGAGGGTTGATGATTTAGCTTGCTGATAGATAATACAATGTTGATCCCAGGTTTTTGAAGTGATCCTTGGAGTGAAGGATTAATCCCTCACAGAATTCCAATCTGATTTTCTTGGAACTTCCTCTTCTCCTCAAACCCTCACTGCAGAATTACGCAATTCCTGTACGAAATGTTGTTGTATAGGAGAATAGATGGATGGCCTGATGCCGGATATGTCAATAAAACTCCTAGAATACTGTAATGGATCCATAGTGTGAAGGTTTGATCCCTCCACATGTTTCTCAGCTGAAGTACTAAGACCTACCTTCCAACTCTCAAACCCAAGTTCAGGAATGCGTAATTCCTGTAGCTGGAAGTGCATATGAGAGTGGCTGAAAGTGATACCGATTGTCGAATGATGAATGACTGCTCAAAGAAACCTTTTCAAAGTAGGCACTCGAAGTCCCCTGTGGATAAGGGTGGGATCTTCGCTCGGAGACACCAGTGTGATAAACAACACATCAGACTTAGCTAAATAGTTGAAGCATGTAAAGAAATGTCATAAACAAAAATACAATATCTAAATCCAGAATTCCTTCTATGGCTGCCCTCATCTTCATTTTATGTGTGTGAGCCTTCCCTAGCCTTGGCCCACCTCGTTACTATGCTGCACATGTGACCACTAGCCTCCATAAATATTGCATTGTCCTTCATGATCTCCATGATCTCTACATTTACTCTCCACTCCCTCCATCATGTGTGCATTTAATGCACCACTTCCTCCATCACGTCATCATTATTTCTCCATGATATTTCTTTTATTCCTCCACTATCTCCATCATCTTCCTCATTATTTCTCTATGATCTCCACTCTTCCTTCATCAATAAGCTGCTCCACTACTCCATAATGTTGATCCACTACCTAACTAACCCACATTCACACAACAGAAGTGGATTTTATTCATCTATTAGGTTTATGGGTCCCTCCACCCTTTTATTTACTTAACTAATTAAGAAAAGTAAGAACTTTAATATTCCAATTAACTGATGGAAAATTTGGAATAATACAAATATGATTGTTCAAACTTATCCATTGATCATTATTAAAAATAATAATTTATACTATTTTTAAGTGTCCTCTTACTTGTTCTTAAAACTTGTTTGAGATTTGTATTATTATATTAATACATAAAAAATGATATTCTAAACACAAGATTTAGTAACTGAAATATAAAACAATAAAAATATAAAAAAGTACGATAATTCTACTAAGTAATACGTTGACAAATGTGAACATAGTGACTTGTTTTATGGGAACGGTATTTATGTTTCTTTGTTAACCATGCATATGATGAGGCAATTTACACATACTAATTATTTCTAAATTATATACATTTGTAGGTTAAAAAATTATATTGAATTATATTAAATATTTTTTTACAAAAATCAAAATGTTTCCTGCTAATTGTCATGGTTTTCCACAAGGGAAACCATACAGATGACAATGAGGGTTGTTGCCTTGTTGTCCCAAGATCAAAAATTTCTAAAAGAAAAATGTTGTTCTAGATAGCATAATGATAAACAATTGTCTGAAAAGTTTGACAAAATTACAACATAACTTCTACTAGTTATCTTGGTCATACATCTAACTAAGAAAATAAGATTTTGAAACCAAAAATTCAACCAAGAGCTCTGGATAACCATCATTTGTGAGGGACCTTACTAGAGTCGATTCTTGTACACTAGAGCCTATTGGAGGTTAAGACCACACTGGAGATTGCCTTCAATATGCGCCAAGCAGGAATCAAGTTTAACCAAGCAAGAGCACTGGTGGAATTGGACTCTCTAAATTTCATTGAGGGGAACAATTATTTCATTCCAATGCTCATATTTTTCTTTGAGCACTCAACCCAGAAGCAAATTTATTTTCCAATGAAGTTTGATGGAAGTAAAATTGTGTCCTCCCCTCGTGTGACTGGGATCAGGCACTCAACTAGCAACTTCAGTTTGAATTTCTGAGTCAAAATATGCCTAGTGATCATTGGTGGTTAAGGCTCCAAATTATGAATTTATGTCTGTATCTCATGGGGATTGGTAGAGTGGAATATGGCGGTAGTAGATTGGGCTTGCATCTTGTTGATTTTTCTAGTGCAATTAGGGTTAGCACAATATTTGTAAAATTTTGATAATTACTTCTTATGTAGATATTATTTTATCTTATTTCAATATATCATTTAGCAATTATACTTCAAAAATTCAACAGTAGAACAATAGAGATCACAAGGCACAAAAGAGAGACATGATTTACCCTGGGAAAACCCACTGTGAGGAAAAACCCAACAACCTTTTCAATAGAGAAATTTTTTTTTTTTAATAAGAGACACGCCTAGACCTATGGTCAAACATGGTCTTCTCCTCTACGTCAAATCACCCAAACTGATCCTGCACCTCATTCTCTCTTCCTTATCCAGAAATTTCAACCTCCCAATAACTGTCTAGTAGCCCAAAATTCCAGCCCCTAGAAATCGCCCAGTGACCCTTAAAATGTTGCCCCCCTGCAATAAAATGCCCATAAACAGTGTGAATCATAGAGATATACTTGTATCCACACGTGTGAGGAGATGACAGAGGAGAGAGAGAAACTCGACCTTCTTTATTTATCCTTCTTTGTCCTTCTTGACCTCCTTCACTTACCCAAAAGTTGTTGTGAATATGCCAAATGAGGAGCTTAAGCTTCCTTTATATAGTAATTTGTCTAGGGTGAATAGACATGTCTCTTGGAAAAGGCCGACTTGACTTGGAGGGAAGCTGACTTGTCACCTTTTGGAGCGAAAAATTACATTTCAAAAATTCAAATTTACATCTTTTAAAAGTCACAATGGGACTTTGACTCAAGATAATTTTTTCTTTGACTCAAACATCTATAAATATGCTTTACAATTATCAATATGATTACATCAAGTGACCAAAATTACATTATGAAGACTGGCCATAGTTAAAAAATAAACGCTCCCTCTTAACTAGGGAGGTATTAATAATCATTGTCATAGATGTTCTCATATTGAAAAAAACTCTAAAGAAAAAGGTTATCCATTATTCCCAACATCATCATTATTATCAACATCTACTAGTGGCCATTTTCAGGGTGGTACCAAACACATGGAAATATCATCAAATGACTCACTCCTTCACAGTGATAAGTCCTCAAATACCATGGCCACCACCTAGGCCAAAATGTTGAGACCCTCAACTAGCAAGCACTCACTCACCCTTCCTGGTGAGCACTCTGGTCTAAGACCTCACTCAACCCCTTCTTGGTTGGTGATCGAGTCTGGATGTTGAACCGGACCTCACTCCACCCTACCTAATGTGTGATCAGGGTCCAGGACCTCACTCCACCATTATCATGTGTGATCAGGGTCTAGGACCTCACTCCATTATTTCTGGTGTGTGATTAGGGTCCTCCTCCAAGATACACTCACTCAACACTGCTTGTTGAGCCCTCTAGGTCTCTTGGACCCATTCTCCCTTTCAGGAGAATGTCCATTCATGTTGTAGACAAATAAAAACTCCCTCTTAATGAGAGAGGTTATCTCCACGAGCCCCAGCTTATCTTTGAAGTACACTAACTTGTCCCTCGACAACGGCTTCGTGAGAACATCAATTTTTTTCTCATCGGTGGAGATATATTCAAGCCTTATAGCTCTCCTTTGCACCATTTCATGGATGTATTCATACTTGATCTCAATATGCTTCGATCTGTCATGGAACATGGGATTCTCTAAAAGCTTCACATAGCCTTTATTATCGCAGTGCATCACCATCGATTCCAACTCTTGGTCGAACAGTCTTGCTAACAACTTCTAGAGCCATATTGCTTTGGTACAAGGATCATTGGCTGCAATGTACTTTTCTTCAGAAATGTTGAGTGTTATTGACCTCTACTTACCTCTCATCAAAAATATTATAGTGAATCCCAAACTGAAGCATACTCCCAAGGCACTCTTCTTGTCTTCATCACTTCCTTCCCAATCTTTGTTTGTATCTCCCTGAAGTTGTACATCCATGTTTGCAACATATTTCAAACCAAAATTCATTGTACCATGTAAATATATCAATATGTGATTTACTGTGGTCTAATGCTCATTTCTTTATTCTATCTGGAACGGGCTCAAAATGTTCACAAAAAATCAAATGTCTGACCTAGTATTAACCAAATACATCAACATACCAATGAGCTGTCTATAAATATATGGATCTACAAAAGTAGAGTTGGAGCCTCTTAACTTCTTCAAGTTAGTCACCGTGGGATTCATCATGGATTTTCAATCCATCATTCCAAAACTCTAAAGGATATTTATCACATACTTCCCTTGATCGAGGAATAATTTACCAATTTTTTTCCATACTTCTAATCCCAAGTAATAGTGCATCAACCCAAGATCCTTCATATCGAACTCAGAAGCCAACCGCTTCTTTCACTGAATGATAAGAGGTTCAGCACCTATAAAAAACAAGTCATCAACATATAAAAATAGGATCACAGGTGCATTCTTCCCTACTTAAATTAAAGGTTTGGATTTTCTTCACTTTTGGTAAATCCCGGTCTTGTCAAATATTTTTCAATATGATTATACCAAGCTCTTGGAGCTTGCTTGAGTCCATACAAGGCCTTTTTCAACCTACAAACATGAGACTCCTTTCCATATACCTCAAATCCTTAAGGTTGCTCTATGTACACTTCTTCCTTAATTAATCCATTGAAGAAAGTGGTATTTACATCCATCTAGTGTAGTTTCCATCCCATATAAGTAGCAAGTGAAATCATGGATATAATGGATGTGTACATAGAAATTGGAGCAAAAATATCGTTATAGTCTTCTCTCTCTTTATTGGAAAATCCTCTAGCCACAAATTGTCCCTTTTATTTTTCAATGCTCCCATCTTCGGCATGTTTAATCTTGTATATCCACTTGGAAGTTACTACTGACTTCCCTTCAGGCCTCGACAGGATTTTCCAAACATCATTCTTCATGATTTATTAGTACTCCTCATTCATTGCTTCCTTTCACACTTGTTGATCAGTTTCTTCTTTGTAGATGAAATTTTCTTCATCAATGATTTTTTTCATGAGAGTTTCATAACTATAGAACCTCTTAGGTGTCTCTACCTCACTAAATGTGACATTAGGAGTTGCATTTCCTTCCATGTCTTCCAATGTGGATTTGAGTCATGATGGGCTCTTCTTGAATTCTATAACTATAACTGGTTTTGCTAGATCTTGAGGCCCTTTTGGCCTTTTGGTACATTCTGTAGAACTTGAGTGCACTTCCCTTGAGGCCCCCTGCTTTACTTCATCCAAGGAATCTATGGAGACTTCCTTAGACCTCCAATATGACACTTTCTCATCAAAGGTTACATCTCGACTAACCTCAATTCATCACTACTCTGGAATGTATATTCTATAGGCCTTTGAAGATTCACTATATCCAACAAATGTTCCTTTCTTCCCTAAAGGTTCAAGCTTGTTCCTTTTATCTTTAAGAACATGAAAATATATAGGACAACCAAATATTCTCATATGTCCAACCTCTGGCTTCCTTTATGAGAAGGCTTCTTCAATATTCATACCTTCCAGAGCTCTATGAGGATTTCAAATTTTAATGTACACAGTTTTTTGTGATGCTTCCCCCGATAAGAACAATGGAAAGTCCAAATCGTGCAACATGGCCTTTATAGATTCTTCAATGGACATGTTCTTCCTTTCTCCTACACCTTTTTATTCTTGATTATAAGGGACAATTAACTCTCTCTTAATCCAAGCGAGCTTGTAGAAAGAAACAAGCTCTTTTTAGGTGTATTATCCTCCATTGTCATATCTTAGTATCTTGATACTTTTACTTGTCAAGTTTTCCAGTTCAACTTTTAGTTCCTGGAACTTGTCAAATACTTCATCTTTTGTCTTCAAGAGATATATGCATGCCTTATGGGAGAATTCATCTCTAAATATCACATATTACAATGAACTGCCAAGTGATTTTACGGGCATCAAACCATATAAAACAGAATGAGCCAAGTCCAAATATTCCTTAATTTTCTTCCCAAGAGCAAAACCTTTGCATACACCATCATTATTTACCTATAGTTTAGGAACTCCTAATACAATTTCACTTAGTTCAGGAAATGTTATAAAATGAATATTCCCATACCTTCTGTGACATAGTTCACTTGGATGTATTTCATCATGTAATAATGCTTGATCTAGTTGAATTACAAGTCTATACATTCTAACATCATGAATCCAAATAACCTTAGCATCATCTATAATAGAGCCCTTTGACCAAACAAGTACTTTTCCATCCACAAAAGCAACCCTATCTCCTTTATCTTCTAAACAAGAAACACAGACAAGATTATTTTTCAAACCTGGTACATAAAGGACATTGTTGAAATGAATGTTGTTACCAGATCCAACTCTATTGATGCCTTCCCAATTCCTTTGACTGCATAGTTTTTGTTGTCTCCCAATTCAACCCTTTGAGAAAACATATTTTATTTCATGCTTGAGAGATCCCTAAACCCATCAGTCATGTGTCTTGATGCTCCATTATCTACCAGCCACATGTCATCATCATCTGCAAAGGAACCTATCAAAGCATAAAATTAGAACAAATATTTGTCACCCTTGGATCTCTTTCGTTTTTCAAATTATTCAAAATATACTATGAAAGCATGTTACTTCCATTTTCTTTTCTTGTTAGTAATATTAGTACAATATTTCTTGAAATTTTCACATTCTTGACATCCATAACATTATATCTTAGATAAGCCTTTCTTCTTCTTAGAGGAAGAACCATTTTCCTGACTTCTTATATTGACATCCAAATTTCTTCTTTCCCTTGTTCTTGAAATGAGTTGCAAGGGCTTGAACTTCTTCATCTTGATGATCTCTAGACATCAATCTTGCTTCTTCTTGAGCACATTACTTCCATAATTTCTCAAATGAAGGAGTTTCTTTCCAAGTGCTTTTTCCTACAGCAAATGCATCCCATGATCTAGGCAGACCATTGAGTGTGGATGTTACAAGTTCTTGATCAAATATCCTTTCTCCAATAGCTTAAATTTTATTTATGATTTGTGAAAACCTTAGGAAGCATGAAGCCATAGTGTCATCAATAGTCATCCTTATATTTCAAAGCTCATTTTTGAAACTCATGGACTGACCATCATTCTTAATAGTGTAGATATTTATTATGGAATCATACATCTTCTTGGAGGCATCATGCTTTGAAATGTATGGAATGAGATGATATCTAATGGATTCCACTATTAGACTCATGGTAGCAATATCATCCTCCTTGAAATTTTCTTTTCTAGTTGCATCGTTCAGTTCGGTAGTCTTTCCTGTCACAATATCCAACACTTTTTTTTAGCGAGAATAATATCTATTTTAACTTTCTAGGCTTTGAATTTTGATGCTCCTTCTAGCTTGTTTTCAAATTTCATGGAGGAAGCCATATAAGCCAATATACAATAAGCACTTTAGCAATACGCTCTCTCTAGGGTTTCTACAAAGTGATCTCAATATACCTTCCTTTTGTCACCAAAGCTATAATACCATGTTGATTTTTCTAGTGCAATTAGGGTTAACACAATATTTCTGAAATTCTAATAATTACATTTGATGTAGATATTATTTTACTCTTATTTAAATATATCATTCAACAATTACACTTCAGAAATTCAATAGTAGAATAGTAGATATCACAATGCACAAAACAGAGAAAATATTTACCCTAGGAAAACCCACTATGGGAAAAAACCCAACAACCTTTTCAATAGAGAAATTATTTTTGTTCAATAAGAGACACACCTATACCTATGGTCAAACCCGATCTTATCCTCAAATTGAATTCACCCAAACTTATCTTGCACTTCATTTTTCCTACTTGATCCAGAATTTTCAGCCTCCCAACAACTATCTAGTAGCCTGGAACGTCAGCCCCTAGAAACTGCCAAGTAACCCATAAAATTTCATCCCCCCTACAACCAAATGCCCAGAAATAGTGTGAATCACAAAGAGAGACTTCTATCCACACGTGTGAGGTGATGCCAAGAGGAGATAGAGAAACTCGACCTTATTTATTTCTCCTTCTTCATCCTTCTTAACCTCCCTCGCTTGCCTAGAAGTAGTCTTGAGAGAGGAATTTGAATCTGCTAAATGAGGAACTCAAGATACCTTTATACAGTATTTTATCTAGGAAGAATAGACGTTTCTATTGGCCAAGGCTGACTTGAATTGGAGGGAGGTCGATTTGTCACCTTTTGGAGCCAAAAATTACATTTTAAAAATTCAAATTTACATCTTTTAAAATTCGCAATGGGACTTTGACTAATGATAATTTTTTATTTGACTCAAGCATTTATAGACATGTTTTACAATGATAAATATAATTACATAAAGTGACCAAAAGTACATTATGAATACCCACCACAGTCACATATTCAACACATTTGAGCTCCAGGCCTGCCTAAACGGTCACAACCTCAATACCCCCGCCAGAATATCATTTTCTGACACAACATAGCAGTTAGGAGTAGACAAGATACAAGATTAAAAACATCTGTAGAGAAGGTGAAGACCAATAAACCAAACAAGACTCAACCAAGGGAGATTTGAGAGAGATTTAAAGGAGTGGGCCCAAACGAGCTTCCTAAACTCTATATATATATATATGTATGTATGTATATAAAGTGTAATTTGAGATTTTCTAAGTTCGGTTAATACAATTAATATAAATCCATTGTAACTAAGGATTTACTAAGTGTTGAGAGGGATCAAATGTCTCAAAATGTAAACCTTTTTTTGATATAAAACTTGAGAAAAAATTTGCACCTTGAAAGATTTGATTCTCTCACACTTTGTAGATCCAAAGTTAAGTTGGGTCTCCATTATTCCTTAATAACACACACACACACACACACACACACACACACACACACACATATATATATATATATATTATTATTATTATTATTATTATTATTATTATTTGTTATTGTATTAAATTCTTGATAATGCATATAGTTACACATATATATGTTTGACATTATTCTTTGACATGTTTTATAATTTTTTTAATTTATTTTTTTAATGTGATATGCATTGCATTGATTACATTTATAGTTTATAAAGAATATTTATTGTGTAGAGAGACACTCTACAACCTAGTATCACAGTGATGTTGTAAAACATTATGTAATTTAATGTTATGTTGACTCGGTCAAATTATTTAAAATAGAATTAAAATTAAAAATAATAATTAATACTTGATTTAATTATTAAATAAAATTTCCCCAAATCCGAGAGACCAAGTGGCATTTGAAGGCATTGAAAAACTTCATGTCAGACATTGCATTTTCAATTAATCCAAGAGGATGGCGGCGCTCCGGGCTAACCAGCGATTAAGGCAAAAGGATGTGGTGCTCTAAGCTAGACATCAATTAAGGAAAGAGGGTGGTGGTGCTCCAGGCCAGAACATTTAGGAATGCCATTTGGTTTTGCATATTTTGTCATATGGTCCTCTCCACAATTGTTTCAGGCTAGTTACTCACTTTATGTTTTTGCACAAGCTCAAATCGGACATCGTCTGATAAAGACTTTCTATGATTGTATATTATGTAATTTTTTTGTAATCTAACAAATCCTCACTTACACAAACAAATTAATACTACCCTTGGGACAATAAAACAAACCAGAAACCAAAACCCTTGGGATGTAGGATGCATAATGTACCTCACACTTACTACGTCATTTTTAAATTTGGAAAAAAAAAAAAAACTATCTTTCCCTTTCCCTTCTCCTCCCTCATTTTCTCCTCCATCCCACCCTATTTTCTCTACAATTAATTGTAATTAGAGATTATAAAGGCTTAATTAAGGTTATATATTTTCATCTACTTATCGATTAGGTCTTTGTTTTTCCTACCATCTCAAAGGACACATCCCCAACTCCATGGCCAACCTTCGGAAGGTTGTGGCTATGGCTACCAAGTCATTATTTTTCCTTCAGGCCTATGCATCACTTCCTTTAATTTCTTCATGCCCTACAAAACCTGGATCATCCTCCTGTTTCAAAAAAATACACCCTTCTTATCATTTCACGACATCAACCTTATCTTCATGGCCTTGTTCCATTTGGTTATAACCAAGAGAATGAAACACAAACAAGGGTGAGAAAGTTGAGATTCTGAGTGAAGGGTTTAGGTAAGTGTAGGGCTTGCATGTGATTTATTTATTTTAATTATTATTACTACTTATAACGTTGCATGTGTTTCTTGGAATTTTGACTATATCTCCTGGAGTTGAGGGAGTACGGTGAGGTGGCTAACTTTAAATCCCTTCTCCCTATTTCATGCATCCCATAGTCAACCTATTGTGGTGTTTCCGTCGACACTTCTCTGTCTTGTGCGTTGATCTATGTGCCGTCATTCTACTAGAAGGGTTGAGAGGGATATTAGTTGTGTGGTTAGATTTTTCAGGCCCCTTTTCTACTGATGTCAGGTTCTATTTGCACATTCAGGGATTTCCTAGGCTATTTTATTATGAAATTGTTGATTCTTACGTGTGTATTTTTTTCTTTGTTGTGGGTTCCTTGCAGCCTCTGATTCACTGGGGTATCTGTTTTCATTGGTGTTTTTGCGCTTGGGGTTTTTTTTGGGTTTCGCCACCACCTGCTCCTACCACCGTCACTTTTTCCCTTTCTTTGGTGTCGATTTGCATGCCTAGTTGTGGTTGGGGTTATTGTGGTGCTTTATCACTCTTTGATTTGTTGTTGGTCTAGGCTAGTTGTTTTCTTGGTAATGTGGAAATTTTTATGTTCTAGCACCTGTTTTTTGGGTTGGTGGATCTTGGTTCAACCCATTAGAAAATCTATTTGTTGGTATTGATTCCCATTTTTTTGTAATATAATGATGCCCATTTTGGGCTTTGTTTTTCATGGCCCCTTTGGGGTTTTTGTACTATGGCCTAAGGTTTCTGGCCCCTATGGTTTTCAACACATTGGCCACATGTAGGATTTGGGTAGATACTAGTGAATGCACTACAGGTGTATATGAAAAATGTATTTTTTTGCATAGAAATATGAATTAAAAATGGTTTTTTTTCTAGGAAAAAACATTGTGTATGTATATATATACATATATATGGCTTACTGTTCTGTATGAGAGCAACGAGAATTGTTGTGTACTCGATTCGAGATTGTTATATATATATATATATATATATATATCTTCTTTGTAAAAGAGAATTGAGAACATTATGTACTCAACATAGACTCTTAGATTTGGAGTTAGTTTACCATATATATAGGTTTTTTTTTAGGAAAAAATGTAATTTTATTCAACCTATAAACAAGGAATAAAATTAAATTTTGAAGATTCCATGAGGAATTAAACCATGTTAAAATTTCAACTAAAGCACATAAAATAAAAATAAAATTAAAATAAAAGTACAAAAAATATCGACAACTAAATGTGATAAAAATCACTTAGCTTCCCCTTTTTTCCATTCTTTTTCTAGATTTTTTTCCAAACCTTGTGGTTGGGATGAACTGTTATTATTTCTATTTGATGTCCAACTTTTTGCAATGGGACTGCCTTATCTGAATCTAAGCTCTCAAATACATGGGTTCTCTTTTTACCCCCCAATTCCTTTTCAATGAGTGTTTCCTCTTTTTAATTCTATGATGCCTTGGTTTATGTTAATCCTATACCTTTCTAGTTGTGATTCATAGATCTTGATTGGCCCCCACTTCCTTTGGTTACATGGCTACCATGTTATGCCTAAGCCTCCAAGTTTGGAGTATTTTCCATGGTCTCTTCCTCATCCTCAAAAGTGTGTGGTACCAATTGTTCTTATTTCTAGTTGATGTCCAACTTCTTGCAAATGGGACTTCCTTGTCTGAATCCAAGCTTTCAAATACATGGGTTCTTTTTATAACCCCCAGCCCCTTTTCAATGAGTGTTTCCTCTTTTTTATGCTCTTATTCCTTATTTTCTGTTAATCTTGTACATGTTTGGTTGTGATTCACACATCTTGACTGGCCCTTGCCTCATTTCGTTGCATGGATTCCATGCTGTACTTGAGCCTCCACATTTGGAGTATTTTCTATGGTCTCTTCTTCAACCTCAAAAGTGTCAGCTACTTTCCATCCATTTGGCTTATGAACCTGCCTCTTTTTTTGGGGGGGGTCTTCTTTTCCTATGGGCATTATTCTACAAATTTCCTATTTGATGGAAAATTTAGCATATAAATGTCGTATTCTCATAATCTAAAACCTAGGCCCACTAAAGACTTTTGTGTTTTATATAGATACGATCAGGTAGGCATTTTCTAAGGTCTGTCTCCACATCAATTTTTGCAAAGGTAAAGATACCTTTTTCTTCTTTATCATAGTCCATTTTCTTGAATTTTCCAAGAGTATTTTCTATATCATTTGGGACCTGATGGTGCCAAAAATGGACAAGAAGATTTGGTAATCTCACTCAGACTGACATTGATAACCACCATGCTTGTAGCATCAAATTCAGGGAACCATAAGGTACTAATAAAAAACTCATATCTACCCAAAAACCATGGCCCATCATTTAGGACTTTCTCCATGTCTTTTTGTATGTCTAATGGAACTATGATAAAAACCTTGGAACATAATTAGAGATTATAGTTACTTGTCCAAGAAGAATACACCCAATGGATTAAATTTTTGTATCTTGGCCAAAATCCATTAAATTTACAAATAAACACCTTATATTGTAGATCATCAAAAAAAAAAATACCTTTCGGGGTTTAACATCCATATTCAGTGCTTTTTCTACTTGATTGACTATATAAGGTCTTGGAATATTTTGGATCTAATCAGCAGGAGAAGTAACCTTCCATTTTACTACATTCTAGAATGAGGTTGGTCCATTAGGGTGGATTTCCTTGTAATGCCATAACCTTTTAGCTTAATGGCATCTTTCAATAGTTCCCTTCAAATATCAAGCTTTGTAAGAATACTTGTATACCCAAGTTATTTTGTATGGACATATCCAAGTTTTCCAATGGATTTGAACCTCAAACCCCTAAAATGATTGATTTCCCACTTATGTTTTAACAAAAAAATAGAACACCTTATCCATATCTGGTTTTTCATTCTAAGGTCTATTGATTTGGGGAAGATAAAAAAAAATCCCTTGAAATGATTTACATTCTCTAGATTAGTGTCACTACCTAGATGATAAACATTAAAGTGAAGATCCCTAGCCAAGCTCATTATCCATTTCTAAATATCTGGATCAACGTAAGTGATGCTTAGCAAGGATGTGGAAAATACCTTAGCACACTCCATCAACCCCTGTCATGGAAATAAATAGTTGGTTTTATTTACATCGACTCTAATTTGAGGATTGCAAAGCAAGAGAGATTGAGAATAATAACTTTTAAAATTCCCCCACATAGCCACATGAACCCTCAACATACCACCACCAAATAAATACTAGAGATATGAAGGGGAAAAATACATACCCTCTACCTGGAACTCCCCGGAACGACGTCAAGCAAATTTAATGTGAAATAGCATATCTGCAACTACTTCGCATAGGAGAACCTATATTTTATCCGTATACATATTCCACAACCATCCATATTATTTTAACTCTTCATCCACTAGATATAATTCTCCTCCTGCTTCAGAATCAAAATTGTGTTTAATAACTTTTTACTCATCCTTGCAAAAAGAAATAAATTTTTGGCATTGCGATAAACAATAATTTTCCCTACACTTGAATTTTGGAGCTTACTAAGGATCTTACGATCTGTCATTCCATAGTCGCTTCATTTTCGATTAATTTTTTTTCTAAGCGATTAAGTCTTCTTCCCGATTTCTAAGTTTCAAAGTCACTTGCTTACACATGTTTATCCTTTGATGAATTCACAAGCATACCCATCTTATGCAATCTTAAATAGGCATTGCGCAGCTCTTGAAAGAAAGGCTTGTGAAATCACTATTAATAGTTATTGTGCAATATATAGGCATAGTGTATTGTATAACTCCTTACGACGGTCAGTGTGCCTCCTCCATCGACAGTCTCCCTCTCACTTCGGTTGCAATTGTACTTATATTCTGGTGAATTTTCCCATTTGTCACTTTTGCGCATTTTTTATTTCATAAGTGTTGATTTCATGTTTTTTGTTTTTATTTTTCTTGCTTTCACTTTCACAAGCATATTTTTCATGTTATCTTCACTCTAGCATGTTTCGCTTTCAATTTATTTAGCTTTTGCAAGTGTCGTTTTCACTTTTCCTTACGGTCGCAAGTGTCATTTCTAACTATTTTCACTCTTGTATGTGTCGCACCTTTTCACATCACTAGATGAATCTCTAGCACACTCTTCTGCATTAAATGGTCCTTTATATCATAATAATATGTGCTAGACACATTCCTACAACTTAGCATACATTCTAGTTATAGTCGGCACTTGTGTCACAATTGTATTCTAAGTGTCGCATTATGGCATTTTAATTATCGCACATATAAATAAGTGTCTCTTTGTTTTCATTTCTATGTATGATCTTTGTTATGATTCTTTTGAATTCCCTTGGTTGTATTGATGGATTCCATGTGTGTGATCCATATTTGAGTCTTATTCATATGCATTTCCCTCTCTTACTCTACTAGTCCCACACTTAGCCATTTTGGAGCTCTTCTTGGTTCTACTTCCTAATGCAAGTTGTGAATACATGAAACCTCTCTTAGGTGATGAGCACAACTTATTCATTAGCCTTACACACGATATATCTCCCTCCTAGACTTGTGCACTGAGTATTTCTTAAGGTTATCCCTTATGGCTACACATTCAGAACCTTCAAAGCATAGTCACCTAACCCTTCTTCCTTGTACTAATTCATTGCACTGAGATTTAAGGAATTTTTCCTTGTATAGTTCATGGAGAATTTCCAGTGGCCCTATCCAAAAACAAACTGTTCCATACAAGGTATCCTCCCTCTCTCACTACATTAAACATCTCCTAGGAAAAGTGCCTTACCTTCTGATGCCTAATTCAATGAAATGTGCAATGTTCTCATCTAGACAGCCACTATAGAAGAAAACTACACTAGCATAGAGTGCAAAGTGAATTTATAGTGGAAAAATAACCTCTGCAAAGAAAATTGTGCTATCATAGAAGCCTTCCCTTAATCTTAGCACAAGTCACAGTTGCAGTGCCTCGTCCTGCTCCCACTGCTGATTGTAACCCTTCACTGCACCCAATATTTGTCCTGCCTTGCCTCCTTAGTATAGCGCAATTCTAGTGAGCAGTGGGGTCATCCCTTGCTCACTATCAAGCCCACTTATATTTTCACTACCTCCTTCTCCCTTGATCATGGGTCAAAGCGTATATCTATTCAATAAGATCGTCACCTCTATATCTTGCACTTGCCCACTACATTGGACCTGTAAGAGCCCCTCCTCATAGTGCATTGTGCATTTCTAGTGAGAAATGGTGCTCTCCTCATCCACTTCTGAGCTCAAATACGACATCCTCATCAAGCCTTTCATTCTCAGTCCTTTCACAGGCCTATCACAAGCAACTTCTTCCATGAGAAAGGTAGATATAGGATATATGATTTCAATAATGATGTTTCCTTGTCATTAGTGATGTTCATTAGGAGGCGTACCTCCTCAACAATTTAATGCATTGATCAAGGAGAATATCAAGGAGAAGATGCAAAGAAACACTTGCAGAGAAGAAGCACAAAGAACCATCATGAAGACATGAATAGATCCTGGACCAAGTAAGAATAAATAAATTTCATGATGACTCGAAAGATTCCAATGTTGATCCAAGACTCTTTCGAGAGTTAAGATGAAGCACAAATCAGATCTATCATGAAGAATCCAAGACATAGTAGCAAGGATAGCAGCTTGGCATTTCCACATCATCATGAAGTTTCATGTCATCATTTCCAAGTCATTTATTGTACAAGTTTCATCATAATTTCATATGTGCAAATATGTATTTCCACATGATATGGAATGTAATTATGTATCAACAAAAGGAAAATGACAAAATGTAAATGTGTGGAAGTCCAAAAGTCACATGTGGATCCAAGATTCAATAGAAGTTCAAAGGTCATTTAAGAGTATAAGAGACATGAGGGTAGCTCAAGAGTCATAAGGGGAGGTGGAATGTCATTTCTCTTGTTATAAAAGAAACCTCATAACTCAAGAAAAGGACTTTTGGAGGCTTAGGCTTTGGAGAGCTAGCTTTGGATTCTCCAGCTTGGCATAGGAGAGGATATCATTCTTTTAAAGAAGTAAGAAGTGACTTAATGTTCCACTATTGGAACTAGTGTCTCGTCATTACTATTGTGTACTTGGGTTCTTCACTTAATAATTAGAATCTCATTGAGCTGACACATTTTCATGCATGTCTCATGAATGTTATAATATTGTTCCTTATATGTTTGCAGTATGTGTTATGTTCATATGTACTAAATAAATTGAACTACTTCATTAGATTTGGTACTCATCTCATTGAATGTGTGTTATAGTTGCTTTAATGATTTTTGTGTCTATGTGAATTGTTTCTCTAGATAACTAACAAATATTTCCTTGCTCTCATGTGCATATCTTAAGTTATTACTATAATTTCCTTCCAGAGACTCACTCTTAACTCTTCCCTCGTGAAAGTCTCATTTTACTCATTACAATTCGTGTGTCTTAGCGTCTACTTACTTGTTTATTTCAAAGGATATCGGTGAAATATCTTATGTTATACATTGTAGCCAAGGAAAACCTTAGATTTATGGTGGTTTAGTCGATACTCTAAATGGGGATCTACTCCAAATGGTGCGAGGTATAATTTGGACTTCAAATCATGGATACCCCCTATATGTTGGCAGTATACAGCACCGTTAACAAAAAACAATCTCGATGCCTTGGTTACCTACAAAGGAGGGTGATTTCAAGTGATGCTTCGTGAGTAGAGGCACCATCCAAGAGAGAAATGTAATCCATGCTTCGTGAGTAGAGGCATTGTCCATGAGAGAAATAGAGAAGAAAAAAAACCTAGCTCCATTTGTGTTCTCCATTGCTCCCCCTTTTCTTGACATTCAATTCCAAGTCAACTCTATATATAGTGTTAACAACATATACTATATATTTTGATTGCTACCTTAAAGGAAAAAAATTAGACATTTTTCTTTCAGCTCGTGTAGAGAGTTTAGAAGGGAAACTAATGTTATTTTTAAAGATGAGTACATTATTTATATTTAGATAATTATGTAATTAATGTTTCTATATAAATATATAGACTATTTTAGGTAGATATATACTTTTTAAAAGTCTTAATAAATACTATGCTAAGATATATATATATATATATGATAAAAAGGACAATAAAACAAACCAAAACCCTTGGGTCAAGGAGCAATTTGCTCAATACTTTATATATATGATAAAAAGGACAATAAAACAAACCAAAACCCTTGGGATGTGGGATGGATAACATGCCTCCCATTTACTATATATATATATATATATATATATATATATATAAGGGACAATAAAACAAACCAAAACCCTTGGGATGTGGGATGGATAACATGCCTCACATTTACTACCTCATTTTTAAAATAAATTTGAAAGAAACCCTACCTTTCCCTTTCCCTTTCCCTTCCCCTCATTTTCTTCTCCATCCCACCCCATTTTCTCAGCAATTCACTGTGATTATGGTTTATAAAGTTTTAGGTATGGCTTTATCTGTTCATCTACTCACATATTACGATTCTCTTTTTCCTACTAGATCGAAGGACATGGCCCCAACTCCATGGCCGGCCTCCATATGGTTGCACCTATGGCCACTAAGCCATTGCTTTTCCTTCAAGTTTGCATGTCACTTCCTTCCACAACTTCCCAACCTCAAGAACTTGTATCCTCCTCTTGTTCCAAAAAACTGCACTCATCTTCTCATCGCACAATATAAACTTAATTTTCATTGCATATTTCCATTTTCTTATTACCAAGGGTACAAAACATAGACAAGTGCAAGATGTTATGGAAGATAAATCCTTCTTGTGAACAAGAGTGATCTCCCTAGATTCCTAAGAGTTATTTTAACAAACAAAACAAGTGATTGTTACCTTTCCTTAATTCATAACTGAAGTATGAAGTATGAGATATGCATCAACCTCTTACCTTTCTATGAAATACCTATGGAAGTCCTTCTGATGCTTTCAAAATCATTTCCTTGTTTCTTCGAATTAAGATCTGCATGACCATAAAAAAACAAGACATAAAAGCATAGTATAGAAAGATGAAACCGAGAACAAATGAAAACTTCAACATAAAATATATCATAAAATAAAACTCATATTTACTTATAAATTATACAAAAGATCAAGGAATTTTTCAAATAGTATTAAGACAAGTGCAATTAAGATTAGAGACCATGGTTGGAGACATGAAAAAAACAATCAACGATTACAATAGAATATCTTCATATAATCATCACTGAGGTAGGAATTCCCATACTCAGAGAAAAAGTATCTCAAAGAATTAGTATGGAAATACAAATATCCACGTCAACAATAGACACAGTATGGACGCAACCATTAAACATGGATCCATCTTTACAATCATCAATATTTTAAAACTCCACGCAGCATGGATG
Source organism: Pinus albicaulis (assembly GCA_034641835.2). Classification (NCBI taxonomy): domain Eukaryota; kingdom Viridiplantae; phylum Streptophyta; class Pinopsida; order Pinales; family Pinaceae; genus Pinus; species Pinus albicaulis. Next base: position 102,560,489 of record CM076574.1, on the reverse strand, counting down.
GATGAAACTAGATGCAGGGTCTTTTTCTTCATATCTATCGATCCATAGTATGAATCTAACCATGCGAGTGAATGTATCGAATTCAAACATGGTAGAAACCACCTGATTACCGGTCAATGATGTGAATCGTTAACAAGTGTGATACAAACCACCAATAATGGAAATGGTTCCCAAGGTACCCTAGTAAAATCTATGAATTTTTATTAAATGTCTTGAAGTCGAACACTCATAGAATAATTCGATCGAAGGTCAATGATGAGAAATTGTTGACGAAAGCTAGAAACTTGTGATTAAGGCATGGAGGCTCTAAGGTACTATTGGAGATTTCTAGATCAACTTTCTAGATAATGAGAAGAATTCGATAGGAAGAAACCTGTCGCAGGAGGGCCTGCAACATGAAACTCGTGTCAAGTTTTAAAGAAAAAATTTAGAGTAATTCAAAACTGACTTTGGGATTGAAAATGTGATTGAGGGTTATGAATTACAAGGTAATTTTGACCAAAGTTGGACTTCTCTTGAACATATCAGCTACACAAAATTTCAACTTGGAATCATTTGACTCAAAAATCAAACCCAAAACTTAACTGAAGACTTTCAATGAGGTATGATTATCTAAGAGATAAATTGATTTCCCAAACCAGACACAAAGGTGATGGAATTTCATGTTCAAACGTGAAATATTACCTTTTGTAATACAAAAACAAACATTTCTTTCCAATTTTCCCTCACCATTACTAGAAAGTACCTATTTATTTTTAGGTAAGCTAGAGGAGGATAGCATATGTGTGTCTTGTAAGCTCATCCTTCAGACGATTCTTTCAGAGTATTTTTAGTGAACCCTAGGAAGGAATGGTTTTATCTCGTCATGATTAACGTGTCCTAAACTACTTGATTTTTACGAGTCCAATGAAGGGGTAACTCGATGTCGTTTTAATATTTAAAGAGTTTAAAAATACACAAAAATAAAACTCATATAGTTCTTTAAACATATAATTTTAATGAGCTAGAAGAAAGTAAAGCTCAGAATTTTTCATTTTTAGTAAGTTAGGAGAAAAACATGAGTAAAATCTGATATGTCATTTTTCATAAATTTAATCTCTCAATCCCGGAAAAGGGTAAAATAACACAGGAGAGAAATCTTTTGACCATGATTATTCAAAGTATATTTTTTTCATAAATAGTCTATGTCATCCATAAAAGGGGTAAACTTATACCAAGTAGATGTTTTCTGTTTACTTTAATGAGTTCAAAATAAACAAGAATGCTCGACAATTTTTTCATATTTCGAGAGTCAGAAAAGATCTTAAAGGTAACTCCAGGGTTTTACTTTTTTGTAATTTTTAAGAGACCGAAAAAGTGATAAAGTGTACTTGTATCACCAACCTTCAATTTAATTAACGAGCAGGAAAATACGGAAAGAAATCGACATTTTCATGTATGTTTTATGAGAATTAAAAGTTAGAAAAATAAGCTCGGGATTTTCATGAGTTTAAGAGTCTTGAAAATAATATTTGAAGTGGACTTAAGATAGGTTTCATTTTTATACAAGCTTAGAACAAAGGAAAACCATGCTTTAGAGTGGTTTCATTTTTACACAAACTTGAAACAAAGGAAAACTATGCTTGAAAGTGGTTTTAATGCCCCCTAGAATAACTTGCAAGGGCATATGGCCCCCAAGCTTTGTTTAATTTTCCTAAGCATAATATTGGTTACTAATAGGCGGATGAAATGAAGGTTCATTTACGATATCAAATGAAATACTCGACATAATTAGGAGAGGATTTGTTTCATTTTTTTAACAAGATTGACACATGAAAAGAACTATGCTCATGTGGACATGTTTCATTTTTAACGAGGTTGATACATTAAAAGAACCATCCTCATAGGGACCTTGATCATGGCTTCCATATAGAAGGAACATACATTTCTAAGGGACACACCTCAATCATGACTCCCATTAGGTCTTTATCAAAAGGAAGAATAGTTCTATGGAATGAACACATGTTAAGGGAATCAATTGGAATAATAAAATCGGGTTCAAATGTCCCTATTGAAGGGTTCACCATGTCACCTACCAGATTTAATTCATAAGAATATTATAATACAATTAGAGGCTCATTTCTATCAGTAAGTGAATGCATGGGACTAGTTGCCACATAATTAACTTGTGGTGGAGTAGATACCACTTCAATCTAAGGAACATTCAAGGATGTCAGATGGTTGGTAGTCAAATCGAGACCAACGAATGAAAGTTGGTCAATAGTCATAATTTTTTCATTGTGAGGGAAAGACATCACACAAAAGAGTGTGGACATGAAAAATTTCATGGCATAGGCATAGTCTCGCCCAAGGAGTAGATTGAAATCCAAGGGGCCTTGAACTACCATAACATCAATACAAATAGTTTTAACTTCCAAGGTAATGGGTAACTTAGGAAGGATCCCTAAAGTTTTGTTGATGGTTCTGTTAAAATAAAAAATATTATGTGTAACAGATACAAGCTAAAGGGAAACAAATTTTTGAAGCAGTTGAGGATAAAATACTAAAATAAGCACCTTCATCTACATTTGTGTGACACACATTATTACCATAAGCCTCCATAATGATTTGTAAAGGGGTGAAATAAGGGTGACGAGGCTTTGTCAGTCTACTCTAATCAAAGGAAATAACCTCAATACTTGGAGGGGGTTCTGTTGAAACAGGTGAAATTCCCCCTTGTGCATTCCAATATGAAGTAACAACAAGAACCTAAGCAGTATGAATTTCAATCTCTTAAGGGAGAGTGGGATCGACCAAAGATAGAATCGATTCGACCACTTGATTAACCATTGGTTCATCAACCTAAGTGATGTGGATTTCACTCTCTAATGGAAGAGTGGGATTGACTATACTTGGAATTAGATCAATCACTTTGTCAACTAACAGTAAGTCGGGAGAAATATTACGATAACCAGTTGGAAGTTGTTGTTGAGAAACACTAAGTTTTTCAAAAAAATTGAGGCTTCATCCATGTGATGGAAAAGGTGAGTTTGATGACTCCCTTCGCATAACCTACAAGTAAACCTAACATTACCATTTTTCCATGAAACCTGACAATGACTGGTTGATGGATAAACAGTAAGTTGATAAGAATTTTTAGACCAAACTTCCAAGACCTTAGGAATACTAGGACAATTGATAATTAAGTGGTCACCCTTATAAAGCTTGCAAGGGCATTTTTTCTTGTGATTCATGTTGGAGGGTCCCTCGACATTACCAATAATTACAGCCATGGTTGGTTGGTTGACTTATTTCTTATATTGCTTCCTTTTCTTCTTCCCTTTCTTCTTCTTATTAGACACTTGGTTACTAGGATCAAGGATTTTATCAAGCGAAGAAGAAGAAAGGGAGAAATACATGTTGGGTGAAGAAGTTAAAGGGCCAACATGAATTTGGTGATGTTGAGATGGTGAGCTTGGTTGAAGTGAAGAATCTGGTTGAGGTGGAACAATTTGAGTATTGGGGACTAAATAAATTGAAAACAACCATACTGGTAAATCTAGGTAATGACAATGTAGCCATATAAGGAGGACCAACATTTCCAAAGTAAGGAAAAGGACTAGGATTCACATTAACAGGGGTTCCTTGATTAGTAATTTATGGAACTATTTCCATTAGATTCAACTTTAATGAATTTTAGTTAAAAAATTAACAATATTAACAATCCAAATCCACAATTCACACCTAAGTTCTACAAAAATTAAAACAATCAAATAACACATGCTAATAAATATAAGGATTTAAACCATGTAAACAATATTTTCACAGCGAAATCACTAGTTGGTGATGAAACCCAACATCGCAAAGATCAATGTCAAAAGCGGCTAGAGATAGAGTAGGTGGAATCAGTTACGTTGACAACCTGCTTAATGGCCATGATCTAGTGCAAGTAACTTCACTTATGCTATATTGAGTGAAGAATACCCTCCAAAAAGGTCCAAGTGAGTCTAATCAATGTCTACTCCAAGTACAACAGGGACTTCTCCTCCACTATAACCTTTGGTGAAAGCCCTAATATAATGGTCTCTAAGGTTACCACATACAACAACTTGACATGGGGAGAAAATCGCAAATCGGATGTACACACAACGACAGAGTAACAAATCTCAATCCCCTTGAAGGTTACTCAACATGGTCAATTTGAGGATTATCCTTCAAGTGACTCCCAAGTACCTTGCAACACCATTTGTAATGTGGAAAATCGCACTACCGTAACCAATGAAGTTGAATTGATCACTTCATTGGGTCCGATATGATATTGGGCTTAACTCTCGTGAAAGAGGAGCTTCCCAGAGTCAAATTATAATAGATGGATTTACTCCCTACCGCAGGATTCTATTATTGTTTGCATCTTTGGAAAGTTAACTCACTTTCCTTTTCTAAAGCCATACAATTTGATCTAATGCAGTTGTAATGAGCCCTAGAAATATAAAAATTCTAATTTATTTTATTAGTGTTGTTTTTAAGTTGTTTTTTACGTAGTAGGTTTATGGATACGAAACTGGTGGTGTTATAACCTGACTCAAAATTGAATGCAACCGAATATGATAATATAGTCTTTTCACTTCGATGAATCCTAACTAAAGTAAGGAGAGAGGTTCCATTCACTTCCAACAATGCAAGAATTGATAAATAAGAGAAAACATAACAAATTCTCTAATGCACTAATTTTCAGCAGGAAAATACTAATACAAATCAATTCCAAGCAAACTTTGCATTTGTATGTTTAAAACAAGCATAAAAACATGCAAATTAAATTCAGGACTATCTTTTAATGAGATACATTAGCTTTTAAATCGATGAAATAACTCTTTACAAGAGGCGTAAATGAATATATGATGAGATTCACTAAAATAAAAGAGACTAACACAACCAATTCCAGAAGATCAAAAAACCAACAAAAACTCAAAACCCAAAACTGTAAAGATAAGTGATTTTTCTCAAAAAGACAATCAAACACAATGATCTAAATCTATGGTTGAATTTTCCAAAATGTAAACTATGCAATGAAACTCTTCAAAACAAGCACAAAATGATTCTAGATCAGCAAAAGAACTATATAACAAGACTACTTATGCACAACAGTACCTTCTTTCACTAATACTATGAAAGAACCTATCAAGTGTAAGTAAAGGAAATTTCACAGAAATTATAAAACCCAAATGAAATTGAATGTAATCTGAGATTTCATTAATATAAAACTCAAACTGAAATTAAGTGAAATATCCAAAGATCAGAAGGTCAAAAATGCAATCAAAAAACACCCAAAAATTGTTAAGAAATTGGATAAACCTCTGAGTAGTGAACAAAACAAATAAGACTTGAAAAATCATAAATTTTCAATTTTTCATAAGTTTGTGTAGGTAACCAGTTAGGTTCATTCCACAAACGCACTTTTGCTAAAGGAAAAGTGCGCAAATTTGCACTTTTTTGCTAAGTAAAAGTGTGAAAACAAATAAATCTTAAGAAACTAAAGACAAAGCCCAAAAATCCAAAAACTTAAACTTTCAAGGTTCAAAACACAGCCAAACAAAGCTACATAAGTCAATCAGAGGTCAGAGGAGGACATAATGAAGAACAAATTATTCCCCAATGGAATCACCAATTTTTTATGGCGGGTAAATCCCTCTTGCGGACAAGAGCGAGCTCCCAATATTCCTAAGAGGTCTAGTAACAAACAAAACAAGTGATTATTTCCTTTCCTTAATTCACAACTGAAGTATGAAGTATGATATATACAGGAGCCTTTTACCTTTCTATGAAATTCATGTGGAAGTCGTTCGATGATTTAAAAATCCCTTCCTCATTTCTTCGAAGTAAGATCCGCATGAAAAGAAAAACAAACAAGGCATTAAAGCATAATGTAGAGAAGAATGAAACCTAAAACAATTGAAAACTGTAACATATCATATATCATAAGATTAAACTCATATTCAGTTATAAATTATGCAAAAGATCAAAGAATTTTTCAAATAGTATTAAGACAAGTGTAATTAGGAAAGAAATTGTTGCTTGTATTAATCTTAGAACAAGAACAAGCAATACAACCTTGCCTTGATGATGTAGGCCTCCTCCCAAAAGTATCCAATCCTCCCCTTAGGTGAGAAGCTTTCCAGCCCTATTCCAACAGCATAAGTTTAAATTCAGAAATCCTCCTTCATCCTTTGGTCTATGTTGAATTTATAGGCCAAGAGGAGGAGGTTTGAGATCCTCTTCTCAAGGGATGAGATCTTCAAAAGGAGGGATTAGGGTTCCGCAAAGGGAGGGAGTTTTCTCCATGAACAAATGGATGAGGCCCAAGTATGTAGAGGCTTGAGGCCTTCAGTTGGGAAATATTCCTCCAACAAGGTTTCTAGAAATAACTTTTTTTTTATTTTTTTCTCTCGTTAAGAGATTTGCACAGTTCATTGTGGAAGAGAGTGCACATAATTGCATAGGCCACAATGGTAAAAATTGTGCTTGCATAGGTAATGGCTAGAGAAACTCGGAAAAAAATATGTTTTTGAGAAATCCAATCCACAATTCTTGTTTTCTTTGGGATTATTTTGCTTCCAAAATTGTAGGGGAATGCTTGGAACACTTCATTGGATAGCACAAGATCCATATTAACGATCATTTTCCTAATGGTGAAAAAATGACATGTAAGACAAGAAAGTTGAGATTCTGAGATGACAATAATGTTGTAAAACATAATGTAAAGTTGTCTGAGTCAAATTTTTTAAAAGAAAATCACAAATAATAAATAATACTTGATATACCACACACACACACACAGATATATATATATATATATATATATATATATATATATATATATATATATATAAAGGGACAACAAAACAAACCAAAACCTTCGATGTGTGGGATGGATAAAGTGCCTCACACATACTACCTCATTTTTAAAGAAATTTGATAAAACTCTACATTTTCCTTTCTCTTCCCCTCCCTAATTTTCTTCTCCATCCCACTTCATTTTCTCTGCAATTAATTGTCATTAGGATTTATAAGGGATTAGGTAGGGTTCTACCTTTTCATATACTTATAGATTAGGTTTCTCTTTTTCCTACCAGCTCAAATGACATAGCCCTAGCTCCATGGCCAACGTCCATAAGGTCGCAACTATTTTACCTTCGGTTTTTTGTGTTGCTTCCTTTCACCTTTTCCTAGCCTCCAAAACCTGGATCCTCCTCCTGTTCCATAAAACTTCATTCCTCTTCTCATCCCACAAAATTACTTCATCCTCATGACCTCGCGTTATTCAGTTATAACCAAGAGCATGAAACACAAACAAGGACAAAAAAGATGAGATTCCAAGTGAATGGTTTGGGTTAGTGCAAGGTTTGCATGTGATTTATTTATTTTAATTACTACTACTACTTATAGCAATGTGTGTGTGTGGGGGGGGTTACTACTTTGTAGGAGGGAAGTGAGAATCGATATGTACTCAATGTAGAGTGTTAGATTTTGAGTTTGTTTACTATATATAGTGTTAACAATGTATACTATATAATTTGGTTAGGACCTTGAAAGAAAGTAATTAGCTTGTTTTCTTTTAGCTCATATACAAATTTTAGATAGGAAAATAATGTTATTTTTAAAGATAAGTAATAAATATATATATATATATATATAGTAATTAATGTTTCTATTTAAATATATATATTATTTTTATGTAGATATATATTTTTAAAAATTCTTAACATTATACTTAATTTGTATAAGGAAATAAATAGCATGTTGAAATAAATAAATAAATATATATAAGGGAAAATAAAACAAACTAAAACCCTTGGCATGTGGGATGGATTATGTGGCTTACACTTACTACCTCATTTTAAAAATAAATTCAAAAAATCCATACCTGCCCCCTCCCCGTCCCTACCCTACTCCCTACCCCTACCCCTCTCTACCCCCCCCTCCGCTCCTCCTCCGCCCCCATCTACATGTGGATAACCTCCAAAAGTTCGCGACTATGAGCCACCATAGCCGCAATGCCATGGCGACTATGCATTGCTTCCTTATGACACTTCCTGACCTCCACAATAAGAATTGTTGCGTACTCAATTCGAGACTGTTATATATATGGCTTACTGCTTTGTAGGAGAGCAATGAGAATCACTATATACTGAACATAGACTATTAGATTTCGAGTTAGTTTACTCTATATCTAGTATTAAAAGCATATATTGTTTGGTTACTACTTTGAAAGAAAGCCATTAAAGGTTTTCTTTTAGCTCATGTACATCATTTCTATGGGAAAACAATGTTATTTTTAAAGATAAGTACATTATTTATATTTAGATAATTAAGTAATTAATATTTCTATTCAAATATATAAATTGTTTTTTATGTAAATATATACTTTTAAAAATTCTGATAATTATATTTAATTTGTATCAGGAAATAAATAGTATACTAAAATAAATCGATGAAAACTTAAAGTATAACTTGGTACACTTTTCTTTTTTCTTTTTTCTTTTTCTTTCTTTCTTTCTTCTTCTTCTTCTTTTCTTTTTTTTTTTAAATTTAAACAATGGTAGATAAATATTCCTAGCAAATTAATTTAAATATAAATATAAAATCATATGCTTGCTTAACTATTATTTATAGTTGAGGTATTTTAGAGGTATTTTAAAACCATCCTAGATATATCTTAACTTCAAATATAGCAAGCACAGAGACAAATCAAATCTCTCCAGGTGCAAACATTTCCTCAAGTTTTGCACTCAAAAAAGAGGTTTGCACCTTGATTTGATCTTTCTTAGCGCTTGATAGATCTGGGATTAAGATAGATCTAGGATGGTTATAAGTATTAAATTTTTATTTGTTTATTATTTAAATTTAAATATGAAGTTTTGAAATATAATATTTATGAATATGAATTATTATTTTAATGTAAAATGAATATTAATTTATAGACACCATTTATATTTTATATATATGTTTCATCTCTATATATAGAAATATCTTATTTGTAAATATATGTTTATTAATTAAATTTATTAAGTTTTTATGTGTTTTTTTAATTTTAATTGAGTAGACATTTTTTTTTTTTTAATTGAGTTATTAAATGGCAATGTTTCTTCATATACATTGAAACGATTTCATGAGTCAACTTCTTTGGATTATCATAAGGATGTTAGAGTTAACACAGCGGAAACATAAAACAAATAAGACACTCGCACAGCATTCAACCATGGAAAAATAGAGATTTTAACGTGGTTCACCCAACCAATCTGGGCTACGTCCACCTAACAGGGCATCTGCAATCTCATTCATCAACTGGAGAAAATACAATAGCAGAGTTTCTTTTCTGCTCAGCTCTTCCTCACTACACATTCCTCATCATGCTCACTTGCCTCTACGGGCTTACATTTTATAGCTGTGAATGAAAACAAACTCATAAATTCTCTCACAACAAATATAGGATGCATTAACTCCTCATCAGAAATTGATGGAGCCAATGTAGCAACAAATCCTATTGTTGTCACCTACATGAGATTTTCTCCAAAAATAATAAAAAAGAAATCTCAACAATCTCCACCTTGACAACAATTAGCCTGATACCCTGTTCCATTATTATTATTATTATCTTTTCTGCAAGCCAAGAGAAGCTAGACACCATCATAGCTTCTCTAACAAAACTGGTTTTGTGAACATGTCTGCACAGTTTTCCTTTGTATGCACCTTTTCAAGAGAGACTCCCATTTCAGTGATAACATGTCTTACAAAATGGTATTTGATAGGTATGTGCTTTGATTTACTATGATCGGCGGGATTTTTAGCCAAGTGAATTGCACTTTGACTATCACAAAATAACTTGATGTTGTCCTGCAACCTACCAAACTCACCAAACAAACCTTTCAACCAAACTGCTTCTTTGCAAGCATGTGAAGCAGCTATGTATTATGCTTCTGTAGTGGATAAAGCAACAATGTTCTGTAGCTTTGACATCCAGCTAATAGCTCCACCTACAAGAGTAAAGACATACCCTGAAGTTGACCTTCTCTTATCCAAATCACCTGCAAAATCAGAATCAACATATCCACAAACATATTCACTGCTCCTGTTATAAGTGATACAATAATCACTTGTGCCTCTCAGATATCGAAGCACCCATTTCACTGCTGACCAGTGTTCTTTACCCGGATTTGCCATGTACCTGCTGACAACCCCAACTGCATGTGAAATATCTGGTCGAGTACAAACCATCGCATACATCAAACATCCTACTACATTAGCATATGGAATTCGAGATATATAATCCTTTTCTTCATCTGTATTAGGACATAAACCCGAAGAAAGCTTGAAATGGGAAGCGAAAGGGACTGACACAGGCTTCACATTATTCATACCAAACCTCAAAAGTATTTTCTCAACATACTTCTGTTGTGATAGCCACAGCTTACCATTGCTCCTGTCTCTGAAAATCTCCATGCCCAAAATCTGTCTTGCTGCTCCTAGATCTTTCATATCAAACGCCCTAGCCATCTGAGCCTTTAACCTGTTGATCTCTATTATGCTTTTGCTTGCTAAAAGCATATTGTCAACATACAACACTAAGATAATGAACATGCCATTACTTAATTTCTTAAAGTAAACACAATGATCATATTCACTTATATAATTTTGACTCATCATGAAAGAATCAAATTTCTTGTACCATTGTCGAGGCGACTGCTTCAGACCATACAATGATTTCTTGAGCCTGCAGACAAATTTCTTGTTGCGATTTTGAACAAACCCTTCCGGTTGTTCCATGTAAATATCCTCATCTAAATATCCATGTAAAAATGCAGTTTTAACATCTAGTTGTTGTAATTCTAAATCAAGTAAAGCAACTAATGCTAACACAATCTGAATTGAAACAATTTTTACAACTGGTGAAAATATCTCATGAAATTCAATGCCTTCTTTCTGAGAAAAACCTTTCGCGACCAGCCTCGCTTTGTACCTGTCTTCTGTATCATCAACACCCTTCTTCAATTTGTAAACCCACTTACATCCCACAGTTTTCCTATCTTTAGGAAGTTCTACCAGATCCCATGTGGCATTTTTGGCTAATGCCTCCATCTCATCCTTCATAGCCTCTTTCCACTTACCACTGTTAGAACCTTCTATAGCTTCCTGATAGCACAAAGGTTCATCATCGTTAGCAGTTAAAGAAACTGAAGTAACATAATCATCATACCTTTTAGGAAAACGTCTGATTCTCGTAGACCTCCTTAAAGATGTTTCTGGTACTTCCCCAATTTGCTGATTATTATCTGTAGGAACTTCTTCATGATCAACATCTGAAACACGTTCATGATCTGCATTTGAAACTTGTTCATGATCTGAATCTGAAACTTGTTCATCTGGACTATCATCAGTATTTGAACTGGTTTCAAACTGAATGTGTTGAAGCTTAGGTACATTATCCTGTTTCAATTTATCATCTACATCTGGATTTTCAAGTGAGGATTCATTAAATTTAACATCTCTGTTAATGATGATCTTGTGAGTAGTAGGATCCCACAACCCGTATCCCTTAGTCCCATCACCATATCCAACAAAGATATATATTTTTGATTTAGGATCTAATTTAGAACGCTGATGTTTCGGAACTAGAGCATATGCATCACAACCAAAAACTTTCAGTTTAGAATAATCACATGGATAACCTTTCCATACCTCTTGAGGAATTTTTCATCCTATCGCAGTTGATGGTGATCGATTTACCAAGTAACAAGCTGTAGAAACCGCTTCTGTCCACAATTCCTTCTGCAAATTGGCATTACTAAGCATACTTCTTGCTCTCTCTAAAAGAGTCATGTTCATGCGTTCAACAACTCCATTTTGCTGAGGAGTATATATAGTGGTTTTATGTCTTTCGATCCCAACATCCTTGCAATAATTATCAAATTCCTTTGAAGTGAACTCACCACCATTGTCAGTTCTTAAACATTTAATGGTTCTTCCAGTGATGTTTTCAACTAATGCTCTAAACTGTTTGAAAACTGTGAACACATCAGACTTCTTCTTTAACATATAGACCCACACTTTTCTAGAGAAATCATCAATAAAAGATACAAAATATGACGATCCTCCATATGAGGTTGTAGGAGATGGACCCCAAACATCAGAATGGATATAATCAAGGATTCCCTTACTAGTATGTTTTTCAGTTTTAAACTTCTGCTTGCTTTGTTTCCCAAATAGACAATGTTTGCAGAAATCTAACTTGGAAGATTTTAAACTAGGAAGTAACTTACGATCAGATAAAAATTTTAATCCTCTTTCGCTCATATGGCCCAATCTTTGATGCCATAAACGAATAGAATTACTGTCGTTTTCAGATACTGTAGAAGCATGATCTGACTCTGTTCTTCCTTCTAACTAAAAAAGATTTCCAACCTTCTTTGCTTTCATTACTAGTAAAATTCCTTTATAAACTTTCATTACTCCACCTTGAATAAAGGTTTTATATCCATTAGTGTCTAGTACTCTTAGTGAAATGAGGTTTTTTCTTAGTTCAGGTACGTGTCTTACATCAATTAGAATTTTATTTGTCCCATCAAACATTTTAATCTGGATGCTTCCAATTCCCACAATATTACACGAGACATCATTTCCCATGTAAACAACTCCATCATTGATTGATTTATAAGTTTTAAACCACTCTCTATGAATGCACATGTGATTTGACGCACCAGAATCTAACAGCCAATGTTGATCATGATTAGACAAACTAAATGATAACACGTCATCACTCATACCTGAAATAGATGCCGAACCTGTATCTGTCGTGTTTGCTTCTTTATTCTCTGTCGAAGAATCTCCTTTGGATCTTTGTTGTCTCTTCCAACAATCCTTCTTCAAATAAACTGATTTGCCACAAAACCAACACTTTACCTTACTCTTCTTCCCTTTCAATTTTGAACGTGAGTTGTTGTGCTTACTGAAGCGTCTTTCTTTAGAACGACCTCTGACCATCATTGCTTCTGATGTAGAGGTTTCTGAATTTGACCTCTTCCTTGTTTCTTCGGACAACAAAGCTCCAACAACATCATCAAATTCAAGGGTTTCTGATGAACTAAGACTTATAGAAGTAACAAAATGATCCCATGACTCAGGCAACGAGCATAATAAAGTTACAGCTTTATCTTCTAAATCAAAATTTACTTCTATGCTTTCTAACTGCACCAAGAGAGTATTAAAGGTATTCAAATGATCGGTTATTGTTGTAGCTTCCTTCATGCGCAAGTTGTACAACTATCGCCCAGGAAGAATCTGCAGTTGAGATTTGTGTATGCGACTTTTCAAGCTTTGTTCTAGGAAACACACATATGTTTTCTCTGACACGATGTTAAATAAAACATCATCTTCCAAACACAATCGTATGCCGCTCATTGCTTTGTCATCGATGTCACTCCATTAGATGCGCCTGTCATGGTGCTGGAGTTGTTTGGTTTCCCCAGCAATGGCAACCCAACTCGAAATATTGCACAAGTAGATCATACATCTTCACTTTCCAGATCTCGAAGTTGTTTTTGCCATTGAACTTCTCGATCTCAAACCGAGCACTTTGTGTTTTTGACATAGCTTAATTTGTCTTCTTACCCAGCAGAAGAAAAACTTCACAGCACTTATCAACAACAAGTAATTTTTAGGATACTTGAAAAAAAAAATATTTCGGCTGTTGTAAATATTTTGTCTAGCCCTTATAATGACACATTATAATTCAAATCGATATACAATAAAGATACCAATCGATATACCAAACTTAAAAAACACAAATCGATTTTTTTTTTAAATAGTTCTTAAAAAAAAAAGTGCAAACCCAGTTTTGTTTTAAATGGCATTTGACCACCATTCAACGCTCTCAGTGCGTAGTCCACCGCATTGTTCAACACGAATTTTCGTTTTAAATGGCATTTCACCACCATTCAATGTTGCCTCTGTTAAACACCAATTAACAGCCTTCTCCAACGCTGCTTAAGGCTTCAGCTCCGTGTGCTGGTTTCACTTAAACTTCAAATCGATATTCGTTCAACGCTGCCGAACGGCTCTGCAAAACAAATGAAGTTTTTTTTTTCCGTTTTCTCAGCTTATGGCTCTGCTTGCTTCTCCACATCGACAGCAGCAATATTAATATCGACCAGCATTCAACCGTTTCAACAATCCACAGTATTATATGAACAAGCGGCGGCTTCACACAGCGGCATTCTGCAATTTCACGCAAGAGATATTCAACGCAAGCAGGCAGCGGCTCACACAGGCTATGCCCGGCCGCACTTACTCTCCAAACTCGGCTTTGAGCATCACAGCTCGACAGCCCGTAGCGCGTTCACTATAAATTGATCCACAGCACGTTTCCACAATCATACGCAACAGATTCACGAATGCTGCAGCGCCTTCAAACTGCGCTCACGGCTCTGGCCATTTAAAGAAAAAACACAGAACCAAAACTCTTATTTAACGCAGACATGAATCACTCAACCCTCTGATACCAAGTGTTAGAGTTAACACAGCGGAAACATAAAACAAATAAGACACGCGCATAGCATTCAACCATGGAAAAGCAATTTTGGCGTGGTTCTGTGTCCGGGCTGCGTCCAATCAGACATCAATGATCATTCATCAGTGGAATAAATGCAGTAGCGAGTTTCTCTTAACAATCTTCACTCACTACATTCCTCATGTGCTCACTTGCCTCTGTGAACACATTTTATAAGTTGTGAATGAAAACAAACTCATAGAATTTGGGAAAGCAAATATGGGATGCCAGGTCCTGTGAGAAATTGATGGAGCCAGTATGTGACACGATCCTATTGTTGTCACCTACATGAGATTTTCTCCAAAAATAATAAAAAAGAAATCTCAACAAAGGAATCCCCTTCATTGTGCAATGACAATAATCTACAGATCACTTTGATCAACCCCTCTTAAGAAGGTTGGGTCATGGTTTCTAAAAAGAAAAGTTGCCTTGAGAATCAACCCTTATTTAGATGATTTTCCTCTCTAATTGTTTCTTCAGTCTCTTTATGTCTATTGTGTCATTCCAAATATCATACATTTCAGCTTTATTATAGTCAGAGTATGACACACTAAACCAGAAAATATAATCTAATTAATTTATGATTGATCAATAAAAAGTTTAAACTTAACAAACAAAAAAACAAATCTATACATCTCTCATACTATAATATAATGCAATAACCAAAATCAATTTAATCAAATTAACACAATAATGATAATAACTCAAAAGATATATTCTTGTTGATCGCCTAATTTAATGAATTTATTTAAAAATATATATATATATATTTAATATTAACTATTTATTTAATTTTTAAAATAAATAAAAATACATACTAATTCTAATCAATTTTCTATATATTATCATAAGTATTACATTTATGCGAAACATCATATTCATTTTAACCAAAACTAAAATCCAAACAACATGTTTAACCAAAAACGAAAATCCAAACAACATATTTATTTTGATCCGACTAAAATCCTTGAGTAAATCATCTTTCCATATCAACAAGGCTATAAAGAATTTGAAAATTCCCAACAACGTAAATCACAAATATAGTGACATGTGAAGCAAAATTTGGAAACACGCCATTGATTACTTCAAAAACCATAATAGTTGGTCTTCATATCTTTTTTCTTGGACTCTTCCCCTTGGTCCATATTCTATCCTTTATGATTTGATTTTCCTACTAATCGTTTCTTAATTTATAGCTTCTCTGATTCTTTTGTGTTGTATCTCATTTTTCTTTATGGTTTTCATATTTCTCTTTTCCCTTTTCTGGACACCTCTATGTTCCATTTTCTTTAGAATTTTCTTAAAGAAAGATAGATAAATTTTTTATCATTTTATTTTTAACGGTTGGTTTATGAGTTAAACGTTTTAAATTTTTCTCATTCTATTTACTTATCCTTCTTACAGTATTTTTATTGGAATCTCTTTATTATATATTGGTTTATTTTTGTTTTTTATTTTTTTTTAATTATTATTTTTCATTATGAGTTTGGACTTTTCAAAGTCTTCAGATTTCTTTGATAGTGTCTTTAATGACACATGTTTTAAGAAGTTTTTGTTCTCTTTCTATTTGTCTCTCATTTATTTCATGTTAAAATGGGATATGGTTTAGGTATAAATAATCAAGTTGAACTTATGAGATGTAAAAACCTGCTAATTTTGTCTCCACATTGCTTATTAAGAAAATATATTTCCTCCGATAGCATAAGGATATTCCTAGGTTAGTATCCATATGGCTACCAAAATTCAACATGGCTCCAAGGCCTCCAAAATTTCTTCCAATTGGTGCCTAGAATCCAACCTCAATAATCTGGAGAACCTCATCAACAGGTGAGGAGCTATCACCTTCCACCACGTCAAAAGGCATGCCAATCAGTTTGCCAACAAACTTGCCAATGAAGGGGTTTAAGGTCAAAACCCTGTCATCAACTAATACATTAACAGCTGGCCCAGCTCCGACCTCAAGCACCACTGCATGATCAAAGCCAAGTAGGACCTTGACAACCTGGATGTGGGTCAGTAACCCAACACTGACACCTACCTCCTTAATGAGGACTGTCATGCTTAACAAGAGCAAGTGGAACATGGCGGCAAGGTATCAGCGAGAAAAGGAGGTTACAAGGACAGAATAATAGAAGCGGTTCATACTACAACTGTAGCATGAAGCTCATGACGATTAATGCCATGAATTTCACCGAGGGGGAGGTCTCCTCTGCACTCTCTAGCCATTACTATGTGTACTCCTGAGAATGCCACAAGCTGCTACATCCTCTGGTGCATCCTCATGAAGATCATTTTCCATTACACCGGGAACTCTCCTTGGAATGCCTCACTTCATCTCCATCTAGTTCGAGTTCTGTTTCTCAAGATGCCTAGGGCGAGACAGTCATATCGTCACATCCATCGGGGGCGGAGAGCTCAGAGTGCCTCTAACAGATTCAATGAGAAAGACAATGCTCCCCTGCATCTCCAAGACAATTTTGAGGAAGGGATTCCCAGCGACATCTGGGAATTGGTAGATCGGGTGTAAGAGGAGCATCGGAAAACCACGAATTCTCACATTGATTCGGCAGCAACTAGTTACTAGAACATGAAAAATCTCTTTGCCTAATCACTCTAGCAAAGGCAGTTGGCAAAGGAACGCATTAATGGACTCATTCTTAAAGGCCACTTTGCCTCACTCACGACCACTCAAATCTGGGACGCCATACCCCATGACAGGGAAATTAATTTCCCAATTGGTGGTAGGAGGGAGGTTGAGCTTCTACATGGCCTGCCGCAGGAGATTTGGGAACCCTCCCCCTTATTGATTAAAAAGAGAAGTCGGGAGGTAGATGAGGATGTGGCAAAGCCCAGTAGTAAGGCTTGGCGCAAATCCACCATCTCGAGACACCCACCCCAGCGATACTTCAAGATTCATGGTGGCTATGAAAATCAGCTCGTCCTCTCAGCACGCAGCACCAGCACCGATCCTCCTTAAGGGTATCAGGCTGACCCTTCATTGGATGGGGAGCGAGCCAAAACCCCTCAACTTATAACAGTCACGCCTCCTCATATTTCCAATCAGCCTCCAGCAGTCACCCCCCCTCAGCAAGGCACTCAACAGGAGGACAAGGCCAAGACAAATACCACAACATACAGCGCTCGTTCAACATCGCCCTCCTCTCCGTATGCTTGCTAGATTGAGGAGGAAATCCTGACAGATGCTAGATCTTAGAAGGTTTTCTATTTTTTTTATGTTACTCTCTTTTGGGACTTAGCCCTATGTTTCTGAGCACTCTATATTTTTGTGCCTCTGACGATTAGCAGAACTCTCAAGATTCTAGGGTGGTAGGGTTGGTTTCCCTTTGTTGGGAAACCCACCACCTCCCTACCTAACTGTAATATAACTTTGTATTTTGTGTACCATTTGTTGTTATAACATCCCTCACCAAGCCTGAATGTCTAATGATAAGGGGCCCTATACTGCAAAGGAAAAATCATAATGACCGAATGGACTGTCAAAGCCCCTTTTTCACCTATTGGAACCTTTGAAAGGGCTTAAAATCCACCTTTTAGCTTTCAAGGAGCTCATTTTAACATATTGGGCCTCTAAGCGCCTTTCAGCTTAAGCCCTCGGCCCTCATTTCTCATATAACCTCGTTTTATGACCGACAACTAAAAGTCCTTAAGCCCTCTTTGGCCATTGGACTTCGCTGATTCCCAAATCCATTCATTTTCTCTTTTGATTCATCGCCTAGGTCCATTTATGCCGAAGAGATCCTGACTGTCGATCTCCGCAGATCCGACGGCCATCGCGCATCACCTTCCTGTCGCACATCGCACTTCGCTTCATCCAAATTTCTAGTCCCTGAGCTCTTTTTCCACCGATGTGTGAAACTTCGACGCGATTTGAACCATTGATCTCCTTCCACAGATCCAACAGTCATCACTCCATTACATGGCCCCCATCCATCGCACATCGCACATCGTCGTTTCCATCCGCCTTTTATATTTCTTTGTCGATGTGTGATACCCCGATGTGATCCTGACCATTTATCTCCGTCCGCAGATCCAACGATCATCGCTGCGTCGCACATCACGCATCACTCTTCCCCGTTTCCACTCTATGTTTCACCATCGATGTTCATTCCCCACCAATATAATCTGAGCCGTTGATCTGGCTCCCCCAGATCCAACGGTCAGCGTTGTCTCGCTGTATCGCAGTCCTCCACCACATTCATCCATTTGTTGTCTCCCACGAGATGATTCGGACCGTTGATCCTCACGATCCAACAACTCCCATTGATCCCCCCTTTTCTTCCTCTCGCGCATCCTTTCTCTCTTCGCAGTTAATCTCCACCGTCTGATCAACCCAGATCTACGGCGCAGGTTCACTATAGGGACACCCTACCAAAGTGGCCCGTACTCCCTAGTTCCCCCGCAGTTGACTCCTTTGACTGTGGAAGATATTCATCTAACGGTCCACATTCACTACGGAGGCATCGGGCCCGCAAACCCGTCCGTACCCCCAAGTGCCCCCACAGTCGATCCCCACCGTTGATGTTCATTATGATCCAACAGCTCACATTACTCCCACATTTTCAACCCTGCCCTTTCCATTATTCTTCATCGCTAGATCCCAACCGTTGATCCTCATGATCCAATGGCCCACATCGCTCTCGCTTCTATAACCCCGCAACTGATCATCCTGTTACATGACAAAATTGTTGACGTCAGTGCCAGTCCCACCCAACCGCGCAGGTTTGTCCACCACATTCTCCCTCCGCCGTTGATCTAAACTGCTATGATTAGACGGCTCCCATTCATTTTCACGTTCCTTTCATCAAATAAAATAATCACGCTATTTCCACGCGAAATTGGCGGTTTTGTAAAGACACGCGTCGCCCACCTAACTGTATCACGTTCATTTGGCCCATTACCGCTTACCACTTCAACCCCGTGCGAAAACCACTCCGATTTTCTGCAAAACCACCTTCTGTACAATTTCACACCAAATCAAATTTAAACGTTGTTTTCACCATGGAAACACTCTCGCTACATTCCCTGCCTCCACACTGCTCCTTCGCCTACACCCGAGCTTTCTGAAGCATTCAAACCATAGAAACGGGATTTATTTAACTAGTTTGTTGTCGGTGCAGGTTTTTTATGGCATTTTAAATGCACAGGCCCTCTCATAGCCAATCACAGCGGCTTGAGGCTGAGGAGGACAATCCTCCACGCCCAAGGAAGCAAAGAAGAAAGATGAAGAGGTTCAATTCCACGTCTAATTCAATGGATCATAACCATTGGCCATTCCATAGGAACCTCCAACACAAAAGGCCAACTCATCCACTACCAGCAGTGCCAAACCCTCCAGCACAGAAGACAAACTCATCCATTACCAGCAATACCGCACCCTGCAGTACAGAAGGCCATTCCTTCCCACGACTAACAGTATTACCTTCGCCAGCAGCAGCGGCGGTTCTGCCTCATCAATCAGCAGTGATCATTCATGACTGAGCCTGTGTGGCCTTTTTACCTTATGTTCTTTTTACTTTGTCATTTCGGGTGAAATCCTTATTTCACTCCTGTAGTTTTTACTTCCAGTTAGCATATTGTTTACACTTCAGTTAGAAATGGATTTAGGCCTGCTTTGTAAGATGATGAGATGCAGTTTACCTCATCATCATTTATGTTTTTTATTTATACCCGCAACTGCATACAAGCACGCGGGGACGATAGTTTCCCAAAATATCTTCTCGCACAGAGGAATCAGAGGTTATAAAAACAGGAAGACAATACTAACAAAAGGTTCCATATTTTCCAAAGGACTCACTAGTTCGAGTGTTCTGTATGTATTTGGTATGAATTTTGATAGTTGATGTTCAATATCACGTAGGGACTCAGTAATAAGAAGCTTTGTTGGAATTGGGGATTCCGCTCTGAGTGATTCACAGTTTGTAACCCTTCTCTATGTTTTCAATACAAATGTTCATTTCGCATCTCTCCATATTTCTTGTATCTAATTTTCTGGAATGCGAGTGCTCCCATGTTTAAATGTGAATTTATCATTACAGATACTCATATTTACTCATCTATAACGCTTTAAATATAGCTCAGGCAGGATACTTTGTTTCATTTTCCATCTCTTCCACCATTCTTCCGATATTAACTACAATGGATTCTTGTCTTTGAACTTGTTCAGATATATGGATTCTTATCTCTGAATAGGCCCAGTATATATGGATTCTTATCCTTGAATAAGCTCGGTTATAGTTAATATCTTACTTCATCTTCTGTCACAGTCATCGCCCACATATTACTTGATATCTCTGTGTTCATTTTAGAAGTCGTCCCCCTTTACAGCATTCTGTTTTAAAGTTGTCTGATGCATTTACTTATTGCAGTTTATACTCAGTTTATGCAGTTTTCATAGTTGTTGTGTTTAACTTTGGGGTCTTGGTTCCACCCTTATTAAAACCATTCATCTGAGTGATAATAGCATGAGAGCCTAACATTGTCAACTGCAATCAGTTGAGTCATATGCTCCTTGCATTTAAGATGTCCTAGGCACTGGTCTTTATACAACTCAAGGCTGTGTCTAGGAGCTACAACATCTTTCTGGCACCGTTGCCGGGGAAAGAATTTCAAGAACTAAATCCCTAGGCCTTGACAAATATTCATCCATCCTTCATAATAGGTGAGCAAGAAGGGTTGGGATTTGTAGATCCCTCACCTTGGCGACTCCACTATCATTCAAAGGATAAATCTATTTGTAGTCCTGGCTTCTCGAAAGCCACACCTGAGGTCAGATACATCCCAATTGAGAACACCTTCAGTGTCTGACCCAGAGAAGATTTTTCACAAGAAAGGTTGGAGAGAAAGACAATCATCTTATACAGATATTCCCAGATTCTCCCTAGAAGACTCTCCATCCTCCTCTCAATTAGCTCGAGATCAAGGTCCTGATTCTACCGCAAGAACCCTTGATTATACTTCTGATAACCCCTCCCTTGAAAATATTGAAGTAAAAGATGAGGTTGAATCTGTAGATACCACGTGCTTCTTTCTACATCCCACTCCTGAAGCCGAAGAAGTTAAAGAAGTTACAGAGGTTTCCGCTGCTCATATTCCAGCATTTCAATCAACCCCTCAAGCCTCTGTTAAATATATCCTCATTTTCATACACACTTCTCTTCCACCACCTCCTATTACACATCACACTCTCTCGCCACCTCCACAGCCTCCGATGGATGTTCCTGGCTTCCTACTGAAAAAATATGCCCCCCTGGCATTGCCTCAGATCCTGAACGACATGTCTCAGGATTACTTAAAGATCCTACCTCGTTTTAATGGAGAAAATGATACTGAAGCTCAAAAACACCTGGAAATTTTCTGTGCCTTTGCAGAAATTTCAATGTTGAACATCTGGATGTGGTGTTGAGATTGTTTGTCTAGTATTTAGATGGAGAGGCCAGAAAATGGTTCAAGACCTTGGGGGACCACTCCATTAATAGCTAGGAAGAGATGGAAAATGCCTTCATCAAGAAGTGGGGAGAGAAGAAGGACCATGGCTACTGTCTTATAGAATTCAACGCACTTAGAAAGAGACATAATGAAGATGTGTTCGAATTCATTAAGAGGTTTAATAAGTTATATACCAGTCTCCCAGCCGAAATGAAGCCTCACCAAACTGCTACTAAAGTGGTGTTTGTAGCAGCCTTTGAGTCAGAATTCAGATTCTCTTTAAGAGAAAGGAAGTCTGCTACTCTTGATGAAGCCCAGATTGATGCATTGGAAGTGGAAGCTAACTTTTCTTCTACGGGTAAATAAAAAGGGAGGTCAGACCATGATGCTAGAAAGAGAGGGAAAGAAGAAGCATATACCTCCGATCAAGATAGAGAGGTAGCAGATTACAAAATAGAGGAGATGAACAAAATGATCAAGAACCTTTTGAGCAAGCTGGTGAAGCTTGAGCTCGAAGCAAAAAATTCCTCCTCCAGGCCACCTCAAGTTGCTCCGAACAAGGGTTATAACCCCCAATATAGAAAGCCTCCTTTGCAAATATTAAAAAGAGATCGGAAGGAGCAGCAAGGCCACATACAGCCCCCGTTGTATCTGGAAGGGTAGATGGATGGCCCTACCGAAGACATCCCCGATGGGCAAGATGATCAATATCTTGCTTACTCAAATGGTGATGAAGTTGAGTCTTCTTTGCAAGAAAGTGAAGGAGTGGAGATTTGCTTGCAAGAAGAAGAACAAAAAACAAGTGCTACTGAAGATCCAGATATCGATGATTATTGTAAGCAATTTGTGGACTTCATGCAGGCATAGTTCAACAGAAAATATGATCTCAGGTCCTCTAGAAATAGAACTCGCACACAAGAACAAGAAGAAGAGATGCCTCAGAAGGAGACAGTTGTTCAAAAATTCGGAGATAAAGGTAAGAGACCTATAATTGAACCTTTACTTTCTAATGACTCCACTCCTTCCTCTTCTAAGTTGGCCTCTAATTCAAATACAAAATTCAAGCCTATACTAAAGGAAGAAAAACCTCCAGCTGAGAGTAAAGAGCCAAAGGAAAGTCTCATAGAGAATTCTCCCTCTGCTTTTAATCTTAAAAGAGAACGGGAAAAATTTAAAATCCCAATTCCTCTGACTGAACTACTGAAACAGCCAGTCTACTAGTCTCAAGTGTCTTCTTTCATGCTTCCTCAAGGAGCAGCCCCAATCCCAGATAGTTTAAACCTTCAGGAAGAAAGGCCTATGGTCATGTTTGGTCCCAATGTCGAGGAGTTAGATGTTGCAACTCCTCCTTTCTATGTCTCCTTAGTAATTCATGACATGTTATTGCATAACTGTATGCTGGATTCTGGAGTGTCTCATAACATCCTGCCCCTGTCAGTGATGGAACAATTGGGGTTGCAGATCACTCTCCCATATAAAGATATCTACTCTTTTGATTCTAAAATAGTCAAATGTCTGGGGATGATCAAGGATTTGATGGTAAATCTGGCCCAAATCCCAGCTAAGAGCATATTAATGGACATAGTAGTGGCTGAAATCCCAACTCGGTTTGGAATGTTGTTATCTAGATCATGGGGTACAAAAATTGGAGGATCTATAAAGCTGGACCTAACCTATGCAACCATCCTTGTGTTTGGAGGCCAAGAAAGGAGATTATACTGGGAAACAAGGTTTGTGAAGATGGTCACTAAAGCTGATAATTCAGTCAATTCACCGGTGTACAGCAGAGAGGGTGATTTTTCTTGTCTAATGCTTGAATAAGACCAATATTATTTGCAGGAGCAATCTTTCTGTCAAGCAAAGACTGAGAAGTCTTCAAGTAATGAAGAAGGTGGACTTTGGACCTTGCACTTTGATGGAGCCAACTCAAAGGAAGGGAATGGAGATGGGGTTGTCTTGATTTCCCTTACTGGGAAATTGGTCCCATTATCTTTCAAATTGGAATATGAAGCCACGAACAATGTGGCTTAATATGGAGCATTGCTCCTGGGTCTAAAAACAGCAAATAATATGAATATTCAGGGCTTGAAGGTTTTGGGAGATTCAGAACTGGTGGTGAGACAAGTAAGAAATCAATGTCAGGCTAAGCACCCACGATTGAGGGCTTACAGAAATGAGGTATGGGACTTGGTAGATAATTTCTTCTTAGCATTTAATATTCAATTCATTACAGGAGATTAGAACAGAATGGCGGACTCTCTTGCAGTAGCTGCAAGCACTTTTCGGCCACCTCAGAACCCCCTCCTGAGGTATGAAATAGAAGTTCGCTACTTTCGCTCCATCCCTGACAATGTCAAACACTGGCAGGTGTTTGAAGATGAAGAGAAAGTGAAAATATTCATCGAGACTGTTGGGGAATTCTCCAATATGGACATAGATGTTGGTGAGGAGGAGACTGAGGACCTTCCTCATAATAAATGGAAAGATACCATGGTTGGGCACAAGGTGCTGCAGCTCAAAGGGAATGTGATACCCAGAGGACTGGTCCCTCTGGAAAGACTATTTGATAAGAATGATGTCCCAATACGGCCAAGTAAGGTTGTTGAAGAAAATCGGGTAGATGACCTGAACCTCGGCACTAAGGCCGATCCAAAGATTTTGAAATTGTCTAATCAGGTACCCAAAGAATACAAAGAGAAATATCAAAAGCTATTTCAGACATATAAAGATGTATTTTCCTGGTCCTATCAATATTTGAAGACCTTTGATATTAGCATTATCCAGCACAAGATCCCATTAAAGGGAGATTCTAAGCCACACAAGCAGAAATTAAGGCAGATCAATCCTTTACTCCTTCCCTCCATAGAAAAGGAAATCAAGAAACTGTTGAAGGCTAAGATTATTGTGCCATTAAGATATTCTAAATGGGTGGCCAACTTGGTCCCAGTCTGAAAGAAGAACGGAGAAATAAGATTGTGTGTTGACTTTCGGAACTTGAACAGAGCATCTATGAAAGACAATTATCCGCTGCCCAAGATGGACCATATATTGCAGAAGGTGGTATTATCTTCAAGGATGTCTATGATGGATGGCTTTTCTGGGTATAATCAAGTAGCAGTGCTCATGGAGGACCAAAAGAAAACTACATTCACTACTCCTTGGGGAACGTTTATGTATGCTCCAATGTCGTTTGGATTGATCAATGCGGGGGCTACATTTCAAAGGGCCATGGATATTGCTTTTTTTGGGGAACAAGAAAAATTCGTGGTGGTCTACCTGGACGACATCACAGTCTTCTCAAAGGACGATGCTGAACATATAGAGCACTTGCGCAAAACCTTTAACAAGTGTCGCAGGTATGGATTGTCTTTAAACCCTCAAAAATATTTGTTTGCTTTAGAAGAGGGTAAATTGTTGGGGCATATTGTAACAAAGGCGGGGGTGAAAATTGACCCGAAGAGGGTAGAAGTCATAAATGGTATGTCCCTTCCCAGAAACAAGAAAGAGGTTCAAGTTTTTCTTGGACATATCAACTTCTTAAGAAGATTCATACCGAACTATGCAGAGATAGTCTGGCACATAACTGAGATGCTAAATAAGGATAATGAAGTAAAATGGACTCCTGAGTCACGGGAAGCTTTTAACAGAATAAAAAATGCTTTTGCAAAAGCCCCAGTTTTGGCAGGACCTGATTATGCAAAACCTTTCATGATATTTCCATTTGCATCTCCCCACACTGTCGCAGCAGTATTATTGCAGAAGAATGAGGAGGGGCATGAGCAACCTATCACCTTCTTCAGTCAAGTGCTCTGCGATGCTGAGCTAAAATATAACATCCTAGAGAAACAGGCTTATGCCTTGGTCAAATCTCTCAAGGCTTTTCGGATGTATGTGTTGCAGTCAGCTATAACTGCATTTGTACCCACAGCAGCTGTAAAAGACATCTTGATTCAGAGGGATAGTGAAGGAAAGAGTGGCAAATGGATAGCCAAGATACAGGAGTATGAGTTGAAAATACGCCCCACTAAGCTAATAAAGGGATAGGGATTAGCCAAGATCCTTTCTAAATCAAACTGCCAGGCTTTGGGGATAAATTTATCTATGGTGGCAAATGAAGAGTTTGGGAGAGCAGATGAGAAGTGTGGGATAGAAACTGCTACAAAAAGGACCCATATTAAGTACCTTCTCAATCCATGGTACAAAGAAATTGTAGAGTACCTCTTGACTCTTAGATGTCCCCCAAGCTGTGACAAGACAAAGTATAGAACGATGAGGCTAAAATCTCATAAGTTCATCGTAGCAAATGGTCATTTATAATGGAGAGACCCATCGGGCATACTACTTTTATGTCTCACGGAAAATGAAGTAGAAGAAGTGATGGCAGAATTCCACGAGGGCATCTGTGGTGCCCATTACAGTTAGAGGGCTATGACACACAAAATTTTGAAAGCAGGATTTTTTTGGCCCAAACTTTTTGGAGATGTTTATGCTCGGGTAAGGGCCTGTGAAAAATGTCAAAAGTTTTCTGAAAGGCATAAGTTCGCAACTTTTCATATGATCCCGGTGCACATAGAAGAACCTTTCCAGCAATGGGGAAATGATTTCATCGGTGAAATTCATCCTGCCTCAAGTGGGCAACACAAGTGGATACTAACAGCCACTGATTACTTCACTAAATGGGTAGAGGTCGTGCCAACAAGGAATGCGACAGACATAGTGGTGATCAAGTTTCTGGAAGATAACATTATCTCACGGTTTGGCTGTCCTGCTAAGATTGTCACAGATAATGCTCAGGCTTTTAAGTTTGTCAAATTTATCATTTTTTTCCAACAGTATAATATTGTATTAGGCCACTCTACTGCATATTATCCATAGGGGAATGGATTGGCAGAATCCTCAAATAAAACCTTGGTGAGGGCATTTAAAAAGGCCATAAATGACAATCAGAAGAACTGGGATTCACGGCTTAACTTCGCGCTATGGGAAAATAGAATCACTAGTAAGAGGTCAACAGGAAAATTCCCATATGAATTGGTCTATGGTAGAGTAGCGGTTTTCCTGAAACAATTGGCCTTACCTGTGGCTAGGTTCATGCAGGACTATCAAGAGGAACCAAACGATCTTACCAGAAGGATGAATCAGTTAGTAGAGTTGGAGGAGACTCGAAATCAAGTAAATCAAAGGCTGACTGAATACCAAGAGAAAATGAAAGACCTGTTCTATCAGCATGCTAAAGGTAAAGAGATTCAGGTCGGAGATTTGGTGCTAAGATGGGATGTAAGAAGGGATGAAAAAGGAAAGCATGGAAATTTCGATCCTCTATGGTTCGGACCTTTCAAAATTGCTAAAGAAGGAGGAAACAATACCTTCAGACTGGAAAATTTGCAGGGTGATCTGCTCGAAGCCCCTATGAATGGGAAATTCTTAAAACCCTTTTTCCAGTATTGATTCAGGATGAAAGGTCTGTTGTATGATATTGTACAATATCCAGTTGCTTTTATTTTGATGTTTGTTGTTTTTATTTATCATGAAGAAAGAAGAAAAGGCATCAAGGAGACTGTGTTCAGAAGAAGGAGGCTAACAGATGGTCTACGGAGTTCTCGACATGTTCGAGGACAAACGGGTCGTCCCCAAGTGGAGCCAATGTTGTTATAACATCCCTCACCAAGCCTGAATGTCTAATGATAAGGGGCCCTATACTGCAAAGCAAAAATCATAATGACCGCATGGACTGTCAAAGCCCCTTTTTCACCTATCAGAACCTTTGAAAGGGCTTAAAATCCACCTTTTAGCTTTAAAGGCACTCATTTTAACATATCAGGCCTCTAAGCGCCTTTCGGCTTAAGCCCTCGGCCCTCATTTCTCATATAACCCCGTTTTATGACCGACAGCTAAAAGTCCTTAAGCCCTCTTCGGCCATAGAACTTCGCTGATTCCCAAATCCATTCATTTTCTCTTTTGATTCACCACCAAGGTCCATCTATGCCGAAGAGATCCTGACCGTCGATTTCCGCAGATATGACGGCCATCGCGCATCACCTTCCTGTCGCACATCGCACTTCGCTTCATCCAAATTTCTAGTCCCTGAGCTCTTTTTCCGCCGATGTGTGAAACTCCAACGCGATCTGAACCGTTGATCTCCTTATGCAGATCCAACGGTCATCGCTCCATCACGCGGCCCCCATCCATCGCACATCGCCATTTCCATCCGCCCTTTATATTTCTCTGCCGATGTGCGATACCCCGATGCGATCCTGACCGTTGATCTTCGTCCGCAGATCCAACGGTCATCGCTCCGTCAATATAATCATTCCCCGCCAATATAATCTGAGTCGTTGATCTGGCTCCCCCAGATCCAATGGTCGGTGTTGTCTTGCTATATCGCAGTCCTCCTCCCCATTCATCCATTTGTCGTCTCCCACGATATGATCCAGACCATTGATCCTCACGATCCAACGGCTCCCATTGATCCCCCCTTTTCTTCCTCCCGCACATCCTTTCTCTCTTCGCAATTAATCTCCACCGTCTGATCAACCCAGATCTACGACGCAGGTTTACTGCGGGGGCACCCTACCAAAGTGGCCCATACTCCCCAGTGCCCCTGCAGTTGACTCCTTTGACTACGGAAGATCTTCATCTAATGGTCCACATTCACTACAGAGGCACCCGGCCCGGAAACCCATCCGTATCCCCAAGTGCCCCCACAATCGATCCCCACCATTGATGTTCATTAAGATCCAACGGCTCACATTACTCCCGCATTTTCAACCTCGGCCTTTCCATTCTCCTTCATCGCCAGATCCTGACCGTTGATCCTCATGATCCAACGGCCCACATCGCTCTCACTTCTATAACCCCGCAACTAATTATCCCGTTACATGACAAAATTGTTGACGTCAGTGCCAGTCCCACCCGACCGCACAGGTTCGTCCACTGCATTCTCCCTCCGCCGTTGATCTAAACTGCTATGATCAGACGGTTTCCATTCATTTTCGCGTTCATTTCATCAAATAACATAATCGTGATGTTTCCACGTGAAATGGGCAGTTTTGTAAAGACGCGCATCGTCCACCTAACTGTATCGCGTTCATTTGGCCCATTACCGCTTACCACTTCAACCCCACGCAAAAACCACTCCGATTTTCTGCAAAACCACCTTATGTACAATTTCAAACCAAATCAAATTTAAACGTTGTTTTCACCATGGAAACGCTCCCGCTGCATTCCCTGCCTCCGCACTACTCCTCTGCCTACACCTGAGCTTTCTGAAGCATTCAAACCATAAACGCAGGATTTATTTAACTAGTTTGCTATCTGTGCAAGTTTTTTATGGCATTTTAAATGCACAGGCCCTCTCATAGCCAATCACAGCGGCTTGAGGCCGAGGATGACGATCCTCCACGCCCAAGGAAGCAGAGAAGAAAGATGAAGAGGTTCAATTCCACGTCTAAGTCAATGGATCATGACCATTGTCCATTCCATAGGAACCTCCAGCACAGAAGGCCAACTCATCCACTACCAGTAGTGCCAAACCCTCCAGCGCAAAAGACCAACTCAACCATTACCAGGAGTATCACACCCTCCAGTACAGAAGGCCACTCCTTTCCACGACTAACGGTATTTCCTTTGCCAGCAGCAGCGGCAGTTCCGCCTCATCAATCAGTAATGATCATTCATGACTAAGCCTGTGTGGCCCTTTTACCTTATGTTCTTTTTACTTTGTCATTTCGGGTGAAATCCTTATTTCACTCCTGTAGTTTTTACTTCCAGTTAGCATATTTTTTACACTTCAGTTAGAAACGGATTTAGGCCTGCATTGTAAGATGATGAGAGGCAGTTTACTTCATCATCATTTCTGTTTTTTATTTAGACCTGCAACTGCATACAAGCATGCGGGGAAGATATTTTCCCAAAATATCTTCTTGCGTAGAGGAATCATAGGTTATAAAAACAGGAAGACAATACTAACAAAAGGTTCCAAATTTTCCAAAGGACTCACTAGTTCGAGTGTTCTGTATGTATCAGGTATGAATTTTGATAGTTGATGTTGAAGATCCCGTAGGGACTCAGTAATAAGAAGCTTTGTTGGAATTTGGGATTCCGCTCTGAGTGATTCACAGTTTGTAACCCTTCTCTATGTTTTCAATACAAATGTTCATTTCGCATCTCTCCATATTTATTGTATCTAATGTTCTGGAATGCGAGTGCTCCCATGTTTAAATGTGAATTTATCATTACAGATACTCATATTTACTCATCTATAGCGCTTTAAATATAGCTAAGGAGGGATTCTTTGTTTCATTTTCCATCTCTTCCACCGTTCTTCCGATATTAACTACAATGGATTCTTGTCTTTGAACTTGTCCAGATATATGGATTCTTATCTCTGAATAGGCCCAGTATGTATGGATTCTTATCCTTGAATAAGCCCGGTTATAGTTAATATCTTACTTCATCTTCTGTCACAGTCATCGCCCACATATTACTTGATATTTGTGTGTTCATTTCAGAAGTTGGCCCCCTTTACAGCATTCTGTTTTAAAGTTGTCTGATGCATTTACTTATTGCAGTTTATACTCAGTTTATGCAGTTTTCATAGTTGTTGTGTTTAACTTTGGGGTCTTGGTTCTACCCTTATTAAAACCATTCATCTGAGTGATAATAGCATGAGAGCCTAACATTGTCAACTGCAATCATTTGAGTCATATGCTCCTTGCATTTAAGATGTCCTAGGCACTGGTCTTTATACAACTCAAGGTTGTCTCTAGGAGCTACAACACCATTAATAGATGAATATATTGCTACTTTACCTATAAAAAAAAACCTACTAGTTTTTCCAAGGAAAAAGGATGCTCCCATATCCAAGTTTACCAGGATTCAAAGCTTGCAATAAACTAGCTTAAAAAAAGACAAGCATGCAAAAACCTTCTACTAGTTCCTATAATTGAAGAATTATGGAGGATTAAAGACCCATATTCCTTCTTGTATGTTCGCACACTTACAAGGAGTGAAATTGGTTGGCTAATAAGCTTTCTAAAGAAATATTGAACATGGAACAAGGTTTATGGCACATCTAGGAGCAACCTGAAGAATCTGTATAAGAGTACTATCACAGGCCATACATAGATTAGACATACAAGACTTAAATTTTTTGCATGACCTCCTCATATCCAATTCTCAGAAATCCTACAGTCCATATTGTTTTATTTTGGGTCCAAGAAGGGTGAAAATAGCTATTTCTTTTTCACCAATTTTTATTATAACCACATTCTATACATTTGCTTTTGAATATGTGCAGGCAAAGTTGGAAAAACTGAAAAACAATAGGCAAAAGCTTACCAGCTTACCATATTGGCACTAAAAACTCTATCTTGGAATACAAATTGTGATTTTGCATCATTTTTTTAAATTAAATAAAATTAATTAATTAATTAATTATATATCATTTTTCTTTTTTTTTCTCTTTGTTTTGTTTTAAATTTTCAATTCTTCCTTATTTTCATTTTAATTTATATTTTATTTTTTTTATAATGTATTTGGTTTCTTATTCTTTATATTTTTTTAATATTTTACTTGTATTTTTTTCCTTTTAGTTTTATTATACTTTGTTCATGACATAATTTTATATTATTGATTTTATTTGAAATTTTTATTATTTTGCATTTAAATATCAGCGTTTTGTGTCATAGTTTAAGAGTGGCTTATTAAAGGGCAATCAAAAGTTCTCTACCCCATCAACACTAATGATAGATGGATATTTTTGGACTAGTTGACTAAGTGAATTCATAACTTACATAGTGTGTTGTATTTTTACGTAGTTTAGAAATTATGAGTATTTTTTGGTTGGCGAACTATCAAAGTTTACTAATAGAATGTTATTTAGAGAAAATTGGTTCCACGAACACCCAGTGCTTGGCTAATGATAAAACTAAATCTTTGAAACACATTTTAGATTGTAAGAGCTTGTTGGCAAAAAGTTTTAAAATTCAATACCTTTGATCTATTAATCGAGAATGGGAAGAGACAATTATATCAAACGTTCTCTAAATTACAATCAGGATTAGACTCTAAGAACATTGTTTGAAACATAGGAAACATGGGTTTCCTTACTCTCATGAACTTCAATAAATTATATGGTTTATGATAATTTTTTCCTCAACATAAAAATCTAAAATGGACTCTTGTAATCGATAATTGAGCAAAAAAACTGGGAGACTGTCTCTTCTTATTCAAGGAGCATCAATCGAGGTCATCTCTTTTTATTCAAAGAGCATCAACCGAGGTTGTCTCTTGTTATTCAAGGAGCGTCGATCTAATCTAGGTTGTACTACATTCATCCTTTGGTCATGGTTTTAATTTAGGATGTGATTATGTCATGATATAATTACAATTATCCAAGGTTTTTTGTTGACGTCTCTATAAAGTAATTAGCTTTTCGCTTTAGATAATTATGTTTATAACTATAAATTGAAATATGCATGAACATTGGAAGAATAAAATGTACAACTACAACATGCAAAAATTGCAAAGTGATTTTATAGGTGTCACTCATGATTGGGCCCAAGGGATTTGCACTAAAGCTAAAGAGGCTTATGTTAAGGTAGAGAGAGTATTTATTGAAGCAACAATATTATGCTTAGATGTTAAAGAAGTTATAAATAGATTAGAAGGTGTTTTGATTGAAGTATAATAAAAGTTTCCAAATGTGTATATCAACCATGTCGATTTTTTTGATCAAGTGCCTCAATTTCAAACTATGTTATGGCACACCAAAATAAATAAAAAATCTTTGATAGGGGAAGTTGATAACCTAACCACCATGGGATTAAACCAAAGTTACATGTTTGAGAAAATAACTTTGATCATTTTTAAGGTATAGAGAAATAAAGAAACACTAGAGTGGATAAAGACTAAAAGCTAAAAAATATGGAGTCGACTCTAAGAATATATTGAGCATCAAAGAAAAGTTCATTGAAGATTGTAATGTTAAGCACCTAAAATGGCTAAAGAAGCAAAAAAATATAATAGAAGTGTAAGTATGAATGGATAAAATGGACGTAATTGTTGTTTTAGAGGCTTAAATTGGTGAACTAAAGGATAATAATATTAAAACTGAAAAAATGGAATGAAATTTAGCTAATTAATCATAAGATTGATACCTAGCTTTAAAGGATTTCACATAAAAAGGTTTAGTTTTAGTGGTAGGATATAATTAAAGAGAAACCTACAAAATAAGATGTTATGATTCTAAAAATAAAAGTTTTGTGAAAAAATTAATTGAAGTGGAATCCAAGTGGATCATAACTATAGAGTAATTTAACTAGTTCAATGATGCAATTGTGAAACTAATTCCAAAAATATTCCCTTCTATTAAGAGGAGTATACTTGTGTACTAAGTCAAGGGTGAGTCAATTGGTGTTGTTGGGGATTATCAGTTCCCTTCTTTGAAGTATTTAACTAAGGCTACAGAATTCTAATATTTTTGGGAACATGTTGCACATATATAATGCATACATGTAGGAAAAAATGTGCACCATGCAAATAGCATATACTTGTGCATAGATCATGGATACACCAATGAAACAAAGTTACTTCCAAAAAATAATGGAAAGAAATTAGTGAAAATGGAAAGTTCAATAAGTTTCCCTAATTGATCTTACAAAGCTATGAATAGGCCATTAGTTCCATTGGGAAGTACTTCTCATGCTTCCTATGGATTTTTGGGTTATTTGGGTTTTAATTATGTGATTAGGCGGGTTATGGAGGATTTATTGTACCTATGGCCACGACGATGATATTATGTTATGTAAGGTGGGTTTAATTCCTATAATGGTGCATCAAAATGTTGACTATCTAGATTAATAAGTATCTTAGTGTTGTTATTTGACTTACTTGGGCTTCCATGGTTCTTATGCATATGTAATTGTGAGGTTGGTTATATTTATTCAACTCAATGTATGATTTCTTCTTACATGTGTTTATGTCAAATCTTAATCGATAGATATTATTGTTACACACTAATATTATGCACTCATCGTGTATTTCTTTTCATAACAACTCGTTATATGCCCCTTAGAAGAGATTCATATTCTTGTATGCACATGTGGAAATGTCAATGTATTTTACTACAATAGTGAGTTGGAAAACCATGTGTACCTTGAGCATTCTATTTTGCACCAACCAATATAGATATCATCCTACTAGGCTCTAGTTGGAAGAATTCATAGTGTACCTAACACCACATCCCTTAGTTGTCGAGGCACTCTTGAAAACAATTCTCATTTACCCCATTTGGGATTTTCCTAGTTGTGATTCTATTTCAACCTAAACATCATGTGACCACTTTCTATATGCACATGTATAAATTCAATGTTGCAATGGAATTAAACATACATGCACAATATTTTTCCCAAATTGCTACAAAAAATATTTATCTATGTGCATAATTCACAGAAGGATTCTCATCCAATTATGCAATTAAACATTCTAGCATATACTCTTATACTATCAATTTGTTATAGGAATAACATAATAACATACACATTAAAAAATCCAAATAATGATAATTAAAATTATTTCCTTATTATTTCATAATTATTGATACCCACAAAGCCAAGTCCATCCACTTTGCATGGTTTCTTCTTTATTTATATAATTGAAGTTGAATTGTTTATTCTTTAGAAAAAACTGATGGCTAACACCCTTAGAATTTTCACATGATTGTTTCTCAAACAACCCACCACATATATCTAAGACATCATCACACCATAATAGTATTTGACAATTAAAAATCATAATATTTGCACTCAACAACAACCATAAGTATCAATTCTTAACATATAAACAATAATGATAGAATTAATTATTAGTTAATCATTTCACTTGGGGAAATAGCTCCATAAGTGTGTTTTTCCTCTCACCCATAGGCACCAACCCATGTAGTTGCTACTCCCAAGTGTACTGAGTAAGAAACAAAGGTGAATTTAAAAGCTAGAACACTCAAATACAACCCCAACCCAATGTGAAACTAAAATGTTTTTTGTAATGTTATATATTATGTATCCCAAGCACGTCAATTAACTCTTAAAAATTACAAGGACCTCTTTCTTATATCATAACCTTACATATACACTTCCCTTCTTTGTTAAATGGTTCCTTAGGAAATTCAATTTGTGCACTATCTCTATTCAATAAGACTCCAAATGCAATTCAACTTGTTGGGTGTCTTGGAACTAATTTATAAATAAGGACAACTCTTTTCATAACTCTATGTCTCATGGTCGTGTCATTTCTTTCACTACCAACATTGAATTTACCATACATTCCATGATATTAGCATGCTAATTGAATGAATGGAGTGACAACAACTCCCTCTTCTCCAAGGATGGCCTTCCATTGTTCATCATTTCCTATTATTATATAACATAGCCCAACTAGTGGTTCCTAAATATATTTTTAGCCTTTTGTTAGAAGGTTCGTGCATGTCTATCTGAGGGGCTACATGCATGCCCAAGGAAGGACAATAACTCTTAAGCAGATGAAATTTTCCAAAGCTAAGAAAAGGTGAAATGTTCCTCAAGTTGCAACTTTTCAACATGCTTAAGTCATTTTCCCTCTTTCATTCCCATGTTGTTAACTTGTTTCCTCCATGGCACTCCTAGGATATTTTTTCCCCAAATGAAATTTTATTTATTAAATGTTGATATAATTGAATTGGTAATATGCTTACCAAACATACCCCACAATGGGTGGAAAAACATGAAGAACTGGCTAACATTTCTCTTCAAAAACCAAATCTTGCATCTTCGGTCAATCTATCCATTCCAGACACTGATGATATTTCCACATCTTCTTGATGGTTTCAGTTAACTTATGGCTTTTCTACTCCACTTGGAATTTACCAATGTTGAGTCCTTCGTTTTTTGAAAAATATGGCAAAGAGAAGTTGCAGAAGATATATGGATAAATCCATTGGAAGTAGGTCACCGGAAATTTAAACGAGGCAAATAATTAAAGCATTGGGACCTGGGCAGCCGGAAAACAGGGAAGTGCGCCCGCAGAAAAATAAAAAGGGGTTAATTTTGAAATAATCAACAGGAAAAAGGGAAATTACTCCAGGATTTCGGAAAAGTAGACCAAGCAAAGCTGATATCAAGCAACCATCGCGAGGACCAAATCAAGCGAGCGAGTCTATATAATAAGATATACAGGGACGAATCGAGAAAAAATTTCCACATATTGAGCTTTTTTTTATGTGTTTCTTGTTAGTAGTTGTCGTAAAACTTTGTATCTATGTAGATGTTCTAATATATGTGTTGTAAAGTCTGATGTAATATTTGATTTGAGATAATCCTTCATATACATTTTGATCTATAATGTAATGGCTGGAAATCCTAATACAAATAAAGTTTTTGGAATTTTTGTATCATTGTTTTAATGAATGTGTAGCCACCTTTTAAAATTTCTTGTTTCATTTATATGAATGATGTATCTGGTTATTCGTTGATGGTGTGTGTCTTAGTCATAGTCTAGTTGTGTGGATAACAAAATATTAATGGAACAAATAATGTTCTGATACTAATATAGGTCCCTTAATCATTTTAATGGTTTCGGCTTGCCTTGGGTGATACGTTCCTTTATAAAAAGGGAGTGAAAATGCTAGAGAAAAGCTAGACTAGAACGGCCTCTTTTGTTGGAAACTCAGGTTGAACCGGGGCAAATATAACCTTAAAATTTTCCACAAAAAATGGTTCTGTTACGGGGACCATAAGCTTAATAGGGATCTGGATCATGGTATCTAGAATTTTTGGCAAAGGTATTCAGAATTGGTGGCAAGAGAAAGTTGATCGTTTTATTTTGTAACAAGCTCAACTAAGGCAGAAGAACCTGGACTGGATTAAAAAAAAAATTACATACATTGAACCTGCTTGTGACCAATACGAAATCTTTTGGTGTGAGTTTATTGAGAAGCTACAATATTGGTTATAACGATTGTAAGGCAAGGGTTGGAAGTTGGCCTGGGATTCATATAGATTGGTCAACAGCTGATTTAGATGAACTCATCGGATTGGATACAGATCTAACAAGGCCCTTGTTGATTTATGGGTGAATGTGAAAATAGAAGAATATATTATTGAATTTTCAACCGAAGATCATCAATAATTTTCTAAAGCAGAATCAGTTTTCAAGTTTGGGTTGTGGAGAATATTACTGAAAGAAATTCCCTTGTGGATCAAGGTATTAATGGTTGAATAAAATCTGCTACCATTCCAATAAGATCGAATGGACGCTTAAAACCATAAGTGTTGGGGTTCAGACCTAGGGGAAGGAATTTTGTCTAGTTAAGGAAAATGAGGGGATGTTCTGATGGATCAAGAAGAGTTGTGCAAAGCACGATATTTTATAGCATTGCAAAGGGCGGGGATATATGATGAGTGGAGAGAAAGAAAACTATGAGAGATTAGGTGTAGAATGAGAGAGTTACAAATGATAGGATAAGCAGTGATAAGTTCAGCGTCACGGAAGTATAATATCGATAGTCCTGAGTTACGGAGAAGTGGAGAGTATGAGGAACCTTCTTCTGGTGAAGTAGGAGAAACGGATGGTAGTTTTCAGGAAGTTTAGTTGGACCTAGTAGGCCCCACTCAGGGTCAAAAGTGTTTCACATGCCTGAGCCATATGTGAAATCGAATATGATGTCTAAGGAGCATACTATAGTTTATGATCACATTCATATTTTGATGAGGTGTCTGTTATTTGAATATGATTCAATCCCCACCTATGATAGCCCGCAACATACTAATACAATTCCTCCTCTCCCTAACCTTCCCCTGGTATTGTATCAAAATCATGATCAGTTCTTTTCTAAGTTAACTAAGATTATAAAATTTCAGTAGATACACTCTAGATATAATGTTGTTAGCTCTAGTGGAGGAAGTAGTTCCAACAGTGGTGTTCAGTCAAATTTAGTTAATAACTTTCACTCGGGCTTCAATGGAATTATAATTGTTCGTTCGAGGTACACAGCGATGGCTAGAAATATAGTCGGATCGCTTACCCAATATCCAAAATTTTCGGAATGGGGTGGTCAAGATGTTGATCAGAATTGGTACCTACATGAAGTTGTTTGGAAACTCGACATATTTCTGATTCCACTAAACTTATCGAGTTCTAAACTACTTTAAGGGATAGGTCACTTCGATGGTTTATTAAGTGTATTGATCCAAATCCCAATCCCGCTATAGATGTTGTCAAACAAAAATTTCTTGAAGAATTTAAGTTGCATCAGTCTAATCAACAAGGCTTAGAGGAACCGTTGGATATATGTCAAAGGGAAGGGGAATCTTCTTGGCAGTGCATACAAAGATTCAAAGATTCTATTATCAAACTATCATACATCATTGGTCCTCATCATCAAAGGGATTTTTTTATTAAGGCTTTGCTACCAACGACTAGGATTTTTTTGTCGCAACATAATATTAACACACTACAAGATATGTTAAAATAAGAAATATAGATTGAGGTAATGGAAGGATATCCTCAAGATTGCAAATTGGGTGCTCGAGAATGTTGATCTTGCTATTATGGGACTCTAGAATCAGATAGATACTGTTACTGGTATCATAAAATATCTTTCTCCTACGTGACCCATGCGACCTTAGGTTTGGTGCACACACTATCAAGTCGAAGGAAATCATGTCATATAATTTCTACAACTCAGGGGTCCAGGATCATCTAGTTTGACTATGGTACCTCCTTCGTCATCAACACATAATCACAGAGATGCGCGAATTTCTTCAGTGATTCCATTTCAGGGTTCGAATTAGTATCAATTGTTTCCTCCACATAAAGGTATGTCTATGAACGGTTCTTGTGAAATTTGTAGGTGCTTTGTCCATTCACCTCGTTTATGTCCTATTTTACAAAAGTATTCCAATTTTACCAACAATTTTTCTGTGAATTTTGTGGGTCACCTACACATCATACAGACCAATGTAAATCCTTAGATGCTTTGGTTGATAGCCTGGATCGTATATCTTTCCATGTTAATGAATCTCCTCGAGGGTGAGGAGGAGGAGCCCCCAGGGGGAGGACAGGAGGAAGAGGTCCAATCAGATGGTATAATTGTGACCAAGAAGGTCATGTTGCAAAGGAATTTCCAATGCCAAGAAGACCTTGAAGTTCACATTTTCGGGTGAATAAGCATGTTACAGAATATTTTCCAGAGCCTTTTCCCACTGGGAAGAGCGTAACCAGAAGAAGGGAGCTAATTTGATGAACGTTGAACCATGTGAACTAGAACTAGCGATGCAGTTGAATATGAATATTATGACCAAAGGAGGAAAAATAACCAAAGCCGATGTTGGAATCTATCATAAACCAACTGTCATAAGGCCAAAGTCACCAAAAAAATCTTATGATTCCAACCAATAGAAAGAATACTATAGATATGTAATTGAATTATTCTGGAAACTAGTTTCTTCTCAAGGCCCTTGAATTGAGCAATAAGACCAAGTGCAGACTAAAATTCCTAGACCCTCACAAGAGATATCTCGACCAATATTAGAATGGTTTAATCTATTATTATATATTATGAATGATTAGAAACTTCCTGGTCAGTTGTGAAAAAATTTAAAATTTGTTATGAAATATGATCCATTCTCAGAAGAATCTATTTCTGCTAACCTTCCTAAAAAGCATTCTAGGCGGGTTCGACAAAATAAGAAAAGAATAGGACTTGAGTTTCGGGTTGATGTTCATATTTTTGGATATCAGATCAAGGGTTCCATGTTAGATCTCGGTTCAGATGTTAATATTTAACTGAGAAAAACTTGGGAGGTGCTTGGGAAACCAAAATTAGTCTTTTCACCCATTCAATTACGCATGGAAAATTGGTATTGTATTCTTCCTATTGGTAGATTAGAATATGTTGAGGTTGATATCATAGGTGTTAATACTTATGAATATTTTGAAGTAATTGATATTATGGGTGACAAAGATCCATATCCAGCCTTATTGGGCATTGACTAAGCATTTGAAAATTATGCAGTGATAAATCTAAAATGTGAAATTATGACCTACGAGGTGGATGGATTTCGGGTCATACAACCACTAGATCTGTATTAAGGCCTAAGGTTTACCGAGCCTATAGATGATGTTGAAGAACCTTATTTTTTAGATCAGTTATATCATCTTATTGTGGGGGAAAGGGAAGATTATATTAACCCTTTGATTGTTGGATCTATCACCTGGAGAAGTGTTCAAAGCAAAGAGGTAGGGTCTGATGTTACGACGAAGAATTGGCAGCAGGGTGATCACGAGCTTCATTCACGACATTATGTAATTTTCAGATGTCTCTGTTGGATTGGTACTGAGGTATGCAATTATCATGTTTTCAACGGCACTGAATCTATTGTAAATTCTATCCAAGATGTTGATTCCCTAATAGAAGAAGGTAAAAATATTTATTCGGTGAATGTTGCTTTATAAGAAACCCCTACAAGACGGTGGAAATCCCATCATGACCAACTTCATGATTGGAGTACTGTTAAAACTGCCATGATAGATAGATTCTTTCCTTTAGAAAAAACCTCCAACAGTCTTGGTTATGATGGATTTACTAGCCCACAAAATCATATCCAGAGTTGTTGTTCCACCTGGAAGGATGATGGTGTACTATTTGCAATGTGGACGCATCAGTTCATTCATACATTGGAACTATTCTGCAAGACTGGTATTTGAAGGAAGAATTTAAAATAAAAACAATTGATTGGGATATAACGACTGAT
Source organism: Pinus albicaulis (assembly GCA_034641835.2). Lineage (NCBI taxonomy): Eukaryota > Viridiplantae > Streptophyta > Pinopsida > Pinales > Pinaceae > Pinus > Pinus albicaulis. The sequence goes on along the minus strand of CM076574.1, from coordinate 102,519,677 downwards.
CATTTCTGTAAATATTTTTCATTTAATGACACTGATGAGAATATAGTTGAAGCTCTCAGGGCTATTAAAATGATTTTATTCCCATTCAAGAGTGCTTTAGCGAAATGCAGCAAACATGGAGATTTTTCACATCAATATGACTTGAGGTTTTATGAATTTGTAGCATAAGGGAAAATTAATAGAGAACTTGATGATGACTTAAGATAATTTAGGCATATGTCATTTAAGGAATCCGAAGAGGAGAGAGGGATAAAATAATACCATGTTACGGATGCACTGCATTTGCAAACACTCAAGTTGAAGAAGTTAAATATTGGGACCAAAGAGAAACCCAAGCTCACCTCCATTGGTGACTATTGGGATGAGAAAACTACCAAGGAAGTTTTTGATCTCCTCAAAGAGTATGAGGATTTGTTTCCTGCTTCAGTCTCTAAACTAAAATGAATTAAAGGAGATCTTGGGGAGATGAATATAGATTTGAAATTGGATGCAAGACAAGTTAAGCATCGGCCTTAGAGGATAAATCCAAGGGTAAAAGAGAAAGTGAAGAGGGAGATTTACAAGATTATGGTTTTCGGACTTATATTTATGGTTAATGAGGTTGAGTGGATAAGTCCCATTGTCATCTAAGATAAGGACTCCAAGGATATTAGGGTGTGTGTTAATTCTAGAAGTCTGAAAAATTCTTGTGTACATGATCCATTCCCCACTCCCTTCGGCGATCAAGTGTTGGAAAATGTTGTGGGAAATGAGGCTTATTCTTTTACTGATGGATTTTATGGTTATCACCAGGTTAGGATTAGAAAGGAATAGAAGAATAAAACCAAATTTCAAACTGAATGGGGTCCTTATACATATAATGTCATGCCATTTTGATTAAAGAATGCTCGTACAGTCTTCTCTCGAATTATGATAGTTGCCTTCCGAGAATACATTCACAAGTTTCTTGAGGTCTACATGGATGATTGGAAAGTTTAAAATTTTCTAAAGAACCATTATATATTTTTAAGATTTATGTTTGACAGATGCATGCAGCTTCAAATCTCTATAAAATTGAAGAAATGTATTTTTTTTGTCACCTTTGAAACGTTTTTGGGTCACATAGTGTGCAAAGAGGGAGTATGTGTGGGCCCTGCCAAATTTGCGATGATATTGAATATGCCATGATTAACTACTTTGAAGCATTTGCGATCGAATCTGGGACATACCAGATATTATCACAGGTTCATCTAAAATTATGCTTTAATCAGAACACCATTGGAAAATATTTTAAGGAAATAAAAAGGTTTGTTTGGTCCTTTGAGTGTGATTCTGCATTTGACACTCTTAAAGAGAAACTCAAAAGCACACCAATATTGGTTTATCCCGATTGGAATAAGAAATTCCATGTTCATATAGGCGCATCTGGAATTTTGTTAGGAGTTATCTTGGCACAACCAAGAGAAGTAAACTTGGATCATCCCATATATTTTGCAAGTAGAAAACTCTCTACCGTTGAGAAGAATTATACCACTATAGAAAGAAAAGATCTTGTTATGGTGTACTCACTCCAAAAGTTCTGACACTATCTATTGGAAGGTCCATTTAAATTTTTTACAGACTATTCAACATTGAAATACCTAGTTAATAAACTAGTGCTTGAAGGAAGAATATGTCATTGGTTGTTGTTATTTGAGGATTTTACATTTGAAGTCATTGTCAAGCCAGGAAGATAAAATGTGGGTGAAGATCATATATCTCACTTTGAATTAGGATAATTGGGAGGTTCAATTGACAACCAGTAACCTGATGCACACTTATTCTGCATTGAAGTTGTTCCCGATTACTTGGAGGATATTGCATTGTTCCTCGCAACAGGTCAGTGTCCGAATGGATATAATCCACTCAAAAGCGGCGTATGTTTGTTCGTGTGACATACTATCAGTTGATTTCACACCATATATATAAAATTTGACTTGGTCATATCCTAAGAAGATGTGTATTATATAATGAGAGAGATAATGTTTTATGGGAATGCCATGATGGTGTAGCAGGAGGCCATGTTGGAGGAAATCTACTGCTCGGAAGGTCTTACAAGCTAGTCTATGGTGGCCAACCTTACTTAAGGATGCCAAGGAATATTAAAAGTAGTGTGATATATTCCAATGGTTTGGTCAACCATATAGAAGAAATGAGCTACCTTTGCATTAGTTCAGGCACTTGAGGCACTTTAAAAATGGGCAGTTAATTTTATTGGACCTATTAACCCACTTTCTCATCATTCCCATGCTATATATATCATTAATGTAGTATATTATATGACTCATTGGGAAGAATCAACCCCTGTTAAATATTTCATCATTGATATAGTTGCACAGTTGATTTTTTAGAACATAATCACCAAATTTGGTTGTCCCAAAATCCTTACCAGTGATCAAGGTTCTCACTTCAATAATGATACAATTTAGATATTGTTGTAGAACTTCATGATCCAACATCACAAGAGTAGCCCTTATCATCTGCAAGAAAATGGAATTATTGAATATTTTAAAAAGATCTTGGAGAAAGGTCTTACTAAAAAAATTTATGTGAATAAGGATGATTAGGATGAGAGGTTCCAGCAATGTTATGGGCTTTAGTGCACTATATCCAAGCCGTTGAATAATTATACACCTTTTCAGTCCATATATGGAAGGGAGGCAGTGGTTCCAATGGAATTTATAGTCCCTATCCTCTTTATCGCTCATGCTACTAAGATGTAGAAGGATGAGTTGATCCCAGATAGGTTACAAGAATTTTGGCAATTGGATGAGCAACACTTCCTTGCATATTTCCATCAGACTGTCGAGAAAGAGAGACAAAAAAAATTGCGTGACTGGAATATCAAGAAGTCATTTCATGTTGGATATCATGTGTTACTTTATGATAGCAAATAATTGAAGCATCCTGGTAAGCTATAAATGCATTGGCTTGGTCCCTTTTATGTTGCAAAAATTAGAGACTCTAGAGTTGTCAAACTTTCTTAGTTGGATGGCATCCTTTTTCCTAGTTGGGTGAATGGCGTTTTCCTGAAGCCCTATTTTATCTCAACAACCTATGGTTAAAGCACTCTCTGAAAAGGGAGTGTTAGTTAGGTTTTAGGGTAGTTGCATCATTTTTTTAGTATAGTTTGTTTCTTCTAGTAGTTCTATCAGTCTCAGTTAAAGTCATTCTATTTTGGTTGTCGTATCAATATTAATTTTCTAGTTGTGACCCACCGCAAGAAATTGTGGTCGGGGAGGGTTTTTGTTGCATCATGTCTTGTCATTCACCATTTATACCCATCTTTTCAGTTATTAAGGCCAATCTTGTCTTAGTTATTTAATGATCTAATTTGGTCACATTTCTATAAGATTTTTTATTACTCCTTGATTCTGGTTGTAAGTCAATTAAATTATCAAGACAAGTTGAGGTGTTTTTCATAACCATGAGGGATTTTTGGGTTTGATGCATGTCCATAGTGTAACAGTTATGTCACTTCAAAATCTTGTCATGCATTTTTATATAACCCTCGTTAGTTGTCCTTTGCATGTCATTCCACCTAAGGTTTTCTTAAGCTTTTCATCCTAGCTCCTGTATCGACCTCCCCTAAGTATATACTTTTATTTCATCCCCTTGTTCATTTGGTTTACAATCGTGACCCATCTAAAATTTTCGTGTCCCTATTCCCCATCGACTCTTGTATTCATTCCCACGATGACCTCATTGGGAAATATGACTAAGCTATTCTAGTCGATAATGACCTTTCAGACCATGTTCTCTTCCCTTCCCTTCACAAAAAAGTATTCATAAAGCTGAATGTCAGTCCTAGTACCCAGTTTACCCTCAAGATCAAATTTTCCTTCTGCCTGTTAAAACAATATTCCTTGTTGTTTCTGCATGAATTACCTTTCTTTGGTACCATGGGGGAGGTCATGAGATGTACCGAGTTTTTAATTAGCCGACTACATGGTGGTTCAATGTGGTTGGATCAATAATATATGATCCACGTCCAAGACATCCGTGGGCTCATAAGACTCTTTGACTATGGCTCTGATGTTGCTATGTCATTTCAGAAGGTTGCAAAGTGGGGCAAGAAGAATGATGTGAATAACCTTTATTAAAATTAACGCACTGAAATAAATGGTTGAGGTTCAATAATTGATTTTATCAACAGTCAGCGAATCAAGGCCACTTGTACTAATATATCCAATAAGCTCATGTGACATTTCACCTGAGGGGAATGTTCTCTCAACACAATTTATGTTGCAGAGGCATGTGTTTGAGGGTATTGGCTCAATTGGTCTAGCTACATGCTCAATGATTTATTAGAAGTGGCTCAAGGTGTCCATGCGAGGGCCACATATTTCATTTTTGGGTATTTACTTATTCCTCTCGCCATGTAAAAATGGTGCCCGCCCAAAGGAAGAGACCTAGCACCTGTCTCTGATGATGATTCGGTTACTTATGCATATGCCCCATTGTGCAGTACCCAGGATACAACCAATCACATCTATAATGACCTCGCTTTTGGAAATTGGTATAAAAATATGGTTGGTGTTACCCGTAATATCTCAAGGGTACCTCTTCCACTATTGGATCACTATGCTCACCAAATTTGGTTCGGGATTATTCACAGTAATACTTATATTCGGCTAATTAATGTTAACCAGGAAACCTTTTCTATGCACAAGCTACCATTCTACCCTAATGATAATGCATTTCATAGCGAGGTTTTTTCATGGCCTGGGATAATTTCTATGAATCAATATGGTCAATACCTTTATTGTCTTGATGATGCACCCCAATGACTCCATTGAAGGTGCTCCATCTTCCTCTTGTAAGATTTCAACTGATACAGATGAAGGCATCAAGCCACTATTGAAGAAAGTGTAGGAATTAATTACTTCAGCACACATGACATGGATGGAGGTAAGTTATTTTGTCCATAAATCTATAATTTTTCATTCCCTTACATATTTTTATGTTGTATCTCCCATTGTTTCTTCCACTCTCCCACCAGCTACCACCACCACCTCATTTTCCCTCGCGAGACCTGTCAAAATCCTACATCGCCCTCATCTAGCGTCATTGATCTTACTAATGAACGTGTTGCAACTATTGCACCTGTTGTGCCTGTCGATGAAGAGAATCCCCCTTCTCCACACTTCACCATTAATGCTTCATCGAGGACTTCTGAAGAAACCATCTCTGACTGTCATGATTTTGTTGTAGGGTTTTATGAACCTACCCACATGGATATTGATCAGGTCATTGTAACTTATGTTATTTTTCTTTCATCCAATGTCACCCCTTTGTGTCCATTATCCTCAGTATTTTATCAGATTGTTCCTACGCTAACTGTCCCTTCTTCCCCACCTAGCTCATCTCTCTCTGCGAAACAAGTTGCTACCTTCATCAGTGACCCTAAGCACTACCGAAAATTATTTTCTCTCGCTGCACAAGAGAATGATATCATCCATTTTCTTCCAGCACCAATTTTATTAAAGCTTCATTGAGATATCTCCAAGGAGCATGACTAGGAGCGAGAATATTCTCCTCAGGGCCAGTCAAAGAAGTCAGTTGCCAGTGGCCAACCACTACAAGATAGGTTTCCATTATCAGATACACTCTTGGTAGATGTGCTTAATGCATGGCCTAGCCAACAGCTCTTTCAGTTTATTCATGCCTCTACCATGCAAATTGAATACTTCCTATTCCATATGGAATCTTGGTGTACAGATATTTCAATGACATATGATCAACATCAACAACGGTTTTCCTTGGTTACAAGTGAGCGTGATCAACTTTGCATGTATAAAGCCTAGCTAGAGAAACAACTATCATACTGAACTACCAAATTTCATTCTATGTGTTCGGATATTGTTGCATTTTTTTATGGATAACATAATGACCTTGTTTATTTTTCCCCTACTGAATGTTGTGAGTTTGTTGAAGCAGATTGTTTAAAATTAGTTGTGCAGAATAAAGAGTTACAGGTTATCGTGAATAAAATTTAGCACTCAGTTCCAAATTTGTCTTCCCAATACCATGAGCAGGTTTCTCAGAAAATATATGTTGTGTCGGTAGTCAAATAGACTCTTCCCCAGCTTATGTATGACTCTCAGGATATTTTCATCCAAGTCTCTGACTAGAGCGGTGTTATTGCCAAGAAAAATCACCATATTTATCCTCTCTTGGAGAATTTCAAAGAACTCTTTACGTAGGCTATGAGAATTTCATATTTGGAACAGAAGGAAGAAATATTGGCCGAGGAAAATGCCCTTGATGCTCATATTAATTAGATATATGATGCATCCCGGGCCACTAACCAAGTGTTATGTGACCTTTGTCCAGATGCGCGGCACCAATTCATCACTTTGAGCGCTCTCACTAACAATGCTGATGAACAAATTTAGGAGCTCATTCAGTCGCAACCCACTAAGTTTAATGCTAAGACGACTACACATTTTGTGGGACAAGTTTTTGCAATATTGGACACATGGAATACTGTCATTTCTGCTTATACTAGTTTTAAGGATAATGTGTTGAATATAGTGCCAGAGTTGGGTCCTTCATTTGAAGGATAAATAAATGCAAATCGTGAAGAACAAATAAATCAAAAGACAGATGCACTAGCGGAAAATTGACTCGAAGGTGTGTCAATATATTATGGTTGGGGTTGTTGAGATTGCAACAAGATGATGAGCTTAGTGGAAAGAAGTCACCTTCACTAAGTGGGCCCGCAGGCTATTTTTGGCGCAAAGTCTATTTTGAGACTATGTCTATTTTTAGACATGTCGATCATGATTCTATGAGTTGCAGGATGCTATTTGTGGATGGTTGGTCAAGTTGGAAAAAATAGATAGACTTCTATTTTTAGACATATTGGGCAGAATCTATTTTTAGATTGCCAGTCTAAAAATAGATATGTCGAATATTATTAGCTCTTAATAATATTTGGACTATAAACATTATCTTATTCTCTTGGAGCACTTCAGTTAAGTGCATAGATGTGGCACAGGAGCTGACAAAAGGAATTATGCTATTCCTAAGGGTTAAGTGGAGCTATTGCATGAATACTTCAGTTAGAACTCATGTGACAGAGTTTGGTGGAGTTATTAAAGTAGTTGATGGAGTTGTATTCAGTTTAACTGAGTTAAACATAGTTGAGCTAGTTGTATCTAGTCTAACTGATTGATACACTAGTGAGAGTGGTGTGAATTAATTATTAATTAATTCACTAATTAATAACTCATTAATCAACTAAAGAATACATCAGTTAACTACAGTGCATGGACGGTTTCAGTGGAGACCAGTGAAGAGGTAGGTGAAAGAGCAGTGTGACTATCAATTGTGACTATACTGGTGCATGAGTTTGCACCACGCATTGATGGAGATGCCAATGAGGATTTCACAGTGCATACCAGGTGGATTCGAGTTCATTCAGAGCCCATCTTCAGCAGGGATTGTGCAGTAGAGGCAGGCTAACAGGTGGCAGAGATTGGAGCATGTGTTTTGCTAGATCTAAGCTTGATTAGTGTGTAACAAGTGGAGATTGTACTGAGAGCTTGTGAGGATATTTGTACAATGATTGTTACATGATCTCTATGACATATAATATACAGATAGTTGGGGTTTTTCAGCTTTAAGCTTTCCCATAAAATATTGTGTTCATATGTGTGATTGTTTATGGTTTTAATGTGCGCATGCAATTAATTTTATTTCCGAAATTAATGATCAATGGTAGAAGAGATTATGTATTGTGCATGAAGTTAAAATAGTGTGTGATCAGGAGAATCTCGATAAAATAACATATCATTTATTCAAATTTCTACAGGGGCATGTTGGGTCCTTCATTTTTGGAAAAGTATGGAGAACAATGGTTGTGGAAGGTATATAGATAAATCCATCGAAAGCAACCCACTAGAAATTTAAACGCGACAGAGAATTAAAGCATCGAGACTTGCACAACCAGAAAATAGGGAAGCGCGCTCGGGGAAATAAGAAACAGGGGTTAATTTTGAAAGGATCGAGAAGAAAAAGGGAAACGACTCTAGGATTCTAGAAAAGCATACCAAATCAAAGGTGGGATCAAGAATACTTTGCGAGGACCAAATCAAGCGAGCGAATCTATATAATAATATATAGAGGGACGAATCGATCAACTTTTTCCATATACTGAGCTTATGTTTTATGTGTTTCTTGTTATTAGTTGTCGCAACACTCTATATATGTGCATAATTTCTAATATATGTGTTGTAAAGTCCGATGTAATATTTGATTTGAGAGAATCCCGTAGATACATTTTGATCTATGATGTAATGGCTATAAATCCTAATACAAAGTGAGTTTTGGGAATTTTTGTGTCATTGATTTAATGAATGTGTACCCCCCTTTTAAAATTTCTTGTTTCATTTATATGAATGATGTATCTAGTTAGTATGTGATGGATGCATGCCTCAGTCATAGTATAGTTACGTGGATAACAAAAGGTTAATGGCACAAATAATGTTCTAATACTAATCTAGATCCCTTACACATTTTAATTATTTTGGCTTGCCTCGAGTGAGATTCACCTTTGTAAAAAGGGAGTGAAAATTCCATCGAAAGCTAGACTATGATAACCTCTTTTGTTGGAAACTCAGGTCAAACCTATGTCACCATCACCTAAAAATTTTCCACCAACAACCAGTACTTAGGTATAATGTATTGCATAATGAAGTATTGGTTAGTAGACCCTTTTGTATGTATACAGTTGGTATATGGACATTTGGGATAAAATACATTAACTTTTGTCATTGGTCTAGTTTCCAAACTGGTAGACCATGGAAACAAGATTTTGATATTATGCAATAGGTTTTTATTTTAATATAAGAAAATTATACACACACACACACGCCACATGATTACCATACCCATTTCGCACGGTTAAACCATTTTTCATGCTTGATTTCTTTCCATCCTATGATGTACCTTGGCCTTTCCTTGTGCACTTGAAGCAATAATATCTCCATTATAATATTTTCATACATTTTCATTCTTTTACAATAATATCTCCATTATAATATTTGCATACATCGTCATTCGTGTACAATAACCTTCAACATTTATTTTCCAAGACCAAATTCTTCCAAATCTTTAGCATTTCAACATATTCCTATAAAAAAAAACAAAAGGATATCTACACATAATAACCATTTTATTTTTTAGACAAAAGTTATTTCAACAATAGGAATTTTCAATTCATAATTAAAGCTTATATTCATTCATCTAGTACTTACATGTATAAATGTATACTCACTTTACATGGTTTCCATGAGGGAGATTTAACATGTTGTCTTCTCTGACACATCCAAAATATATTGCCTCTTGAACCAAGTCAATATATGTCATGAATCTCACATAACATATGCATTCAATCCTCTCTTCCTTGTTGCCACCCACTATTACAATCTCAAGCATCCCATTATCTACAAAACAATTCCCCATAGGATCCATCATTTACAAAGGCTTTCACATGCAAGAAAATAACAGACTTATAGAGTTTACTGAAAAGGACACTAGAAGCCTCAAAACAATCATTAGCTTAAGGGGATTAAGAGATAATTCAATGTTCAAAATTCATGGCATTAACATCCTCCTCATGCTTTGATCTTACAGCACCAATTGTATGTCCTTACTAGATAGATCCATTGTCTCACATGTGTCATAGATATACAACTATCATTAAATTTATATTATTCAATATTTTAATTATAATTTTATATGTTAAATTGCAACAATAAAATTCAATCATATATGTAATTTCTCCTAAATTTTAGCTTTTAATCTTGTATGTGTAATCCTAGTCCTCATGGTTGACTTACTACCATTTTCCATGTTCAAGGAAAATTTGCATTCTATCTGGTCCTTTTTAACATACTATTACATTAAGTGTAACACAAATTTTATGCATATATAACCCATTCATTTCCATATTGATAACAACATATAAAATGATCCCAGAAGTATGAATAGCCATAATTTAATCATTTCACTATTACTATTTTCTACAATGGCATTTCATTTTTCATATTTTCAATATCCACGTAGATATTCACTCAGCACAAATAATAATATGTGCAACTATTTGCACGTTAATTCATCATGGTTGCTAATATTCATATGTGAGTAACCATAGATTTTCACAATCACATAGTTCAAGTATTGCACACTTTCATCCTTTCAAGAACAATATATAGTTCAGTCATGTAGCGTATGTCAAGAATTTTCAATGTTTAGTCAATTCTAGGTATGCATTCTATATGCCTCCCCATCACTCAATTGACTATCTATACATGATCCTATCTAGACAAGCACAACACAAAAGAATAATTTTCCTTTATTTTCTCATTATTTCATAAGAAACCTTCGTCTGCTTATATTTCTCTTTAGTGTGGGCATAGAGATTACAATCCATGACATCGATACAAGCAGGGAGACCTTTAGATAGTGGTGCAATGATTATAGACTCTTACAACGCCATTACCAGCATTATTTCACACACAGTTGTTCCACATGCATTCCCTTTCACATGTGAAAGATTGACATGTTTCACTATCACTATTTGAATACCAACCACATCTTTGGTATTATAAGTTCTAGAAATGTCTCATGGGAATATAACACATCTCTCCATCATATACTCTACATTTTTTTCCTTGTCTTCAGGCATTCTTAGTTACATAACCAATAACATTAGTAGACAACAAATTTATGATAAAATGCATATTTATGACATTATTCATACTTGTGTTATGTTATCACAAAATTTCACTTGATTGGCTGCTAATTGGACAACTTCATGTGATTGTTTTAAACCAACTTGTAACTGAAGCTTAGCCTCTTCAGTCTAAGAGGGCTCTCTCAAAAGGGGTTAATGATATTTGATTATGATGAAACTAGAAGGCTAACTGTACTTGGAAAATAACTTGATTGTGATGTGTGAAGGTTGAAAAGAGTATAAGTCTGCAATCATTGGGCTTATGGAGTCAACAAATTCAGTAGTTCAGTGGTAAGTTCACTTGACATGGAATTTGAGGCAAGTAATAGTTTTTAGCAGAGGTAAAGCACACATGAAACATGAAATAACACAGCCAATTCATCAATAAAGGAAGTCAGAGCATTCACCTATGAATTCTAAGTATTAAAGATGAAAACCACTACAAATGGTACACATAGAAAGTATAGATCAAATAATCACTAAAAACTCCATGAGAATATCATGTTAGTCAAGTAAAAAGTCCTTTGTATTACTGAAAACAGTCAAATTACATAAAGTTGCAGTATTGCCACAAAATATCCAACCCTTTACAAATTCGAATATTTCCCCTTTAATAGACTTGTTACATGAAAGATGTTCTGCCTCTTGGCTAGATTCATCGAACTTTTCCTAATGACACCTTGCAAAATAGGAAAACATGTGCTTTAATGAGAAAATGACAGCTACACTATGAAACAGTCCTTTTCCTAATAGGACTCAAACTACTACTTATTACATCAACTTTTCTGATTCTTTCCTTCTGCATTGTGTTCATTATGCCTTCACACATCCTCCATATCATTTCCTTCCCTTAAAATTTAGCAAAATTGGTTTTTCAAGCAAAAAGAAAGCTACAGGTGGTTTCGTAGCGTTTTCCTGGCTTCAAGCCTAGGAAACGCTACAACACTGCTGAAATGTCAACATGCTCTTCCCAAACCTCTTTCATCATTTCAAACTAAAACTTTTGGACATTTTGTTTCCTTGCCTCCTTCTTCATAATTTCATGGTTAGCTAACCTCAATTTTTCTTCAAGGAGTTCAAACTCTATTTTTTCAATTACTTTCTCCTTTCCTTTCTTTGGCTTGCTAACTGTATCTTTCTCTGCAGGTGATGAAAGATCAATAATGTCTTGTGGTGGCTAGACTATGTCAGTGGGTGGATGAACTTATTTGATGCTCTCCAAAATTTTCTAGCATGCCTTGTCATGGTCTTCCCAGTCTGAAACATAAAACCTACATCCTCACCTTCAAACTCTAGCTTTTTTGCAGATTTAGCTTTCTTGAGTTTTTATCCACCTTCATCTATATCCTCAGCCTAGACTATAGGAGTCTCCTCAATATCAATGGCATGTAGTATGTCTTCTAAATTTCCTTTAGCCACTATTTTGTCTTCTAAAGCCACTGTTTGACTCCTTGTAATCCTTTTGCTTCCTTGTTTACTCACAGCTTGCTCTTGTTTTGCAGGTTTGCTCATTGTTGACCTTTTTTTTTTAAGTGAAACAGTGGGAGTATCAAATCTCTGCAACTGCTCTATTTCCATCATGACTGGTTCACTTTTCTCTGCCACTAAAGGTGATGGCATACCCCTAGGTTTAGGATTTCTTGTAGGGGTAAGGGTGTCCATTTCAAAACCACTAACAAATAGGAAAGAAGACCAGTCTTTGCCTAATGTTTGTAGCTCATCTAAAACCAGCAATTTTATTAAACCGTGATGAAACAATGAGGTTTCACTTCCTTCATATTTTGCTTTAACTTTATCTTCCATTTTTGCTAAAATTATGTGTAAGTAGAAAGGCAGATCAAGAGATATATTACCAGCAAAGTGTAGGAGAAGCTTGAAATGGTAAGAATAGACTTTATGGTATCTCCCTTCACAAGTGAAATATTTCTGGATGATAAGCAGTAACTTTGAGAAATTATCCTTCATGCAGCTCCTTGGAATGGAATTTGTAAGGTACATTTCACTGTTTTCTGGCTTGATAAACTCTTTTCACTCCTCCATGTTGAATTTTAACCCTTTGAACCATTTTTCTTGTCCCCTTGGAATCCCTGTTGCTACTGCAATGACCTCTGGTGTAATGGTTAGATTCATCATCCCCACTTTAGTAGTTGTTCCACTGAAGTTTAGAGAAAATTCTTTGGAAAAATGTACATGGCAGCCTTGTATTCTTTCACAAAACTATAAATATCTTGTCCTTCTAAAGACTTATACAGCTATTGGGTCTTCATTTATTAGGTTCATATCTGATGGCTCATATCTGAGACATTGGCCACCCTTATCTGTCTTTCTTTTTACTGCCATAGTTTCTTTAGTGTCTTCTCTGCCTCGCTTGATCATTGATATCTACAAACCTTTGAAGATACCAACCACAGCTTTGGCTCAATTAAATAGCTCTCCAGTGCTCAATAACATGCAAAGAAGAAATGGAGAATGAGAAATGACTTAATTTGGAAAGATGTTTTTTGAAGCTTGATGACCACTCATAACATAATGATGACTCATACATGCTTAAAATGGTGATGATGACTTCAACCCTGACCATGTACCTTTATTTTTACCCTAACTGACTCAAATGGTATCTAACTTATCCTTTTCAAACCATTTTCTGACACCTAACAGCTAATTTGACATGATAGACAGGAAACCTTACTCTTGTAGCGTTCCTGGTGTATTTCTGGGCGTTTTCGCTACGAAAGTATCAGCAATTTCCTAGCGAAAAGTGTATTTTCTCAGTGTATTTCGTTACGAAAGTGTGGTTTCTTGGCTAAAACGACCATTTCGGTGCTATAACCTTGGGAATTGAAAAAATTTCAAAAAATTATGATTTATGTGACATGAGGAGATTTGAATGAGGGTGGGTTTAGACCTTAGGATAGACTAAATAAGAAAATTTTAAAATTTTCCTTGTCCAAGTAATGAAAAATGAATCCTATAACCCTACCTTTGACACATGAACCTATATGACTTTGTCAAATGATGCTTCATTTTTTCTGAGTGATAACATGTTCATTCACTTTGTAATGCATTGATATTTTCAAATAATTGCATACATGCAACTAGTATTTCTTTCATTTAGAAAATATCCTTTGCCTTGACCATTCACACATAATCCATTGATCGACCCACAAAAATATAAACTATTATGAATAAAGCAACAAATAAATCAAGAAAAATCCCTTCTAAATCCATTTACATGGCAAGGTTTTTTTTTTTTTTTTTTTTTTATTCAAGAGAATTGATAGACCTATCACATGTCACCAAGGAGGCCTAGGGTTGAGATGGAGGGATTGCTCCTATATTTTTTAGCCTAATGAAACCGCCCACAAGCCATTCTAGGCAGGTTAACTGATTTTTTAACGTGCATGGGGCCAAAATATTGGTTAGTAAATTTCTTTTGATGAGGGATGTCCATCATCCACCCTATCCTAATGGGATAAACGTATATTTCTAAATATAACCTCTAGGTGTCAACAATGCCCTTTAGCTGATATGAGTAAATTAGGGTTTGACCCTATGACCATTACATAAAAAGTGCCTTAACAAAACACCCTAGCACCAACTGGTCCAACCTGGTCACCAAACAGTTTCCTTATTTTAAATATTAAATTGATTATTAGGTCTAATATAGTCACAAAAATTATCATTTGTAGGTTTCTCAACCAAATAAAAATTCAATGCATGTGAGCATGTGTATATTTATACTTGTTACTTTCTTAAGAACATGCATTTTTTTCAGAAGAAAAAATGAAATTAAGGTTAGAAACTCCCTTATTATCACATTTTCTTTGTTGTCCACATTCAACATTTACTATTCCACCAATTCTTTAGCATCCTGTAGTTTCCTTTTTTGTTTTGTTTTGCATTCATATTCATCTAATTATAGTTACCTACTCTTTCTTTCCTTGGGAAATCCTAACCTAAGAATAACCCTTTTATTGAAATGCTCCAACACTTTATAAGGAAACATTTCTACCATATAAGACATTAGGTAAACTCGTTCCCAAGGAAACATGAAGACCATTCTGATTTGAAACCCATACTAAGCATAAGCACCATTTTGCTTCATATGCATTCTTTTTACTTCCAATTCAAAAGTAGCAAGGTTGTATTGTGAATTGTAACTTTCATCTTTTTCTTTGATTTTCTGCTCCTTTTGTAATGTACCCAACTCTGTGTTAGTCCATGTTATTGCAAATTTCCTCTCTATTACCAAATTGTAATGTACCAAAATGAAAATTAACCTCAAGAATTCATGTTCTTGAGCTAATTTTCAATTTTTTATCCCAATTTATTTGAAACAAAAAGAATGTACTAGAAATAAATCATGCAAAACAATCAAAATATCTATACAAAAACAAGAAATCATATTTCGGACATTGTGCATAGCATTCAAAGATACAAAGAGCATTAATCAATGAACAAGCATAGAATAAACATAGCATGAATATAATAAATGAAGAACACTTATCTTTATCAATATCCACAATGGTATTCCACCCAATCATAGAGACTATTACTCCAAATCTCTCAATAGTGGGTCACCCCCGAGTTGGGGGGGACTACGAATATAGAAGGATGAGTGTCTTGGTTGACTCTAATCACTCAAAAATAGTGAAGTTCTCATGTTATTACAGTCTACTCAATCACACAACAATATCAACTTGTCAACTTTCTTTCACTTTCAACCTACATAACACAAAGAAAGGAATCTCATTCTCTACAATGCAATCTCTTAAGCTATCACATTTATCCCCAAGGCTCCAGTATATTCTAGTTAGGAAATATCATTGTTAAAAGTTGCAAATATCCTCAACTGTGAACGGTTTCCTCAAAATGTCAAAGAATACATGCACTTAAGCATATTACAATTTTATAAAATCACTAGTCTTATCATACAACCAACTAGTAATGACTGTTTACCACAAAAATATTATCCTATCTCCCAAAAGAAATAATAGGAGGGAATGATAATGAAAAAATGAATAATCCCTCCCCAACGTATGGTTAATATATGAATGATCACGATATTCCATGTGGATTTCTCAAGAAGCTCATGTAACTCTTTTTCCCCCTAATTAAAATACGAATTTAATAAAATATTATAATTTGGTCTACCCACTTTAGCTAACCATCCCCTCTCTCATGGAATCATAGCCCCCTATAAATATTGTACTTATTAATATGTAGTTGGTAATGTATTGTATTATTAATAATAATTATTATTATCACATTGTTATGCCCTTTAACCTATCATCATGTACAAAGATAAATTATTAATCTATGAATCAAAACTAAGGTATTACAATCCCCTCCCCCTTATTTTAGCATTTTCCTTGGTGCATGTCACCGTGTAGGTGTGTGTGTTTGTGTAGAGAGAGAGAGAGAGAGAGAGAGAGAGAGAGAGAGAGTTTTATTAGAAATTCAAAAATAACCATGGGCATGCATCCCACATTACATCTTTCATCTTTTATGTCACTTCTTTAGGGTTGTAGCATGTCCATTGGACATTTATATGCCCAATGGATTTGTTCCAAAGCACCATGACCTTATCTAGTATATGAATTGGCTATACTTGGAAATCTCATTCTAGATCCACCTAAATTAAATTATAATAAGTTGAATGGTTAGGATCATGGAAATATTTTTCCTACAAAAAAACATGAAATGCATTATGAAATTCATAAAAACAAGCAATTTAAGCATGTATGCACTTGGATCTATGATGTCCAATATTTCAAATGGACCACAAATTATAGCTTCCAACTTGATATAGTTTCCAAGCTTCAAGGTACTTTTCTCACACTTCACTTTCAAAAAATGCTCTCCAATTTTGAATTCTTTATTAATCCTACTCTTATCTACATAACTCATCTACCTATCTTATGTAGCTTTTAAATTCTACTTAATTTTAACCATCTACTTCTATATCTCCTTAAGTAATTACAACCCAATCTCTACTATGTCAATTGTGTTATATAGCCTCGAGGGTTTGCTCAATTGGTCAAGTCCCCATCATTAAAACACCTTGGATATTGAGAGGTCATGGGTTCAAGTCTCTCAACGCTCTCAAGGTCAGGCTCTGTGGTTGATTCAATAGCAAGTGATCCCTTTGGATGGATTATCAATCAAATAAATTATTAGAATATCCTCAATCACTCAATTGAATCTCCTCATCGACTCATTTATTTGCAGATGATATGTTGTGCTAGAATTCATATTTGTATCAAATCCTTAAACAATCATCTCTAGAGTTTGAAGTAAAATTAAGGTCCTTATCTAAACAATTGCTTTAGGAATTCCATGCAAATGATCAATTTTCTTCATGTATATTTATGCAATATTTGTTAACTTCTAACTTAATATCAATGGAATAAAATGTGCAACCTTTTTCAATTGATCAACCACCACCATTATTCAATCAGGTTGTCTTACCATCCTAGGAAACTTAATTATATAATAGGTTATTACCACTTCCCATTTCCACTATGGGGTTGGAAACAACTACAGAAAATTTGTTGGGTGTTTATGCTCAACTTTTTCTCTTTAACATTCTTTGCATCTGAATATGTAATTAGCCACATCATTTTTCATTCCTATCTAAAAGTATCAACTTGTTATTTCTGCAATTATTTTATGGTAACCTAAGTGTCCTACATGTGGAACATTACACATTTCTTTTAACATTGACTTCCTCAACTCTTTAGAATTAGGAATATATACTCTATGTTTAGGCATAATTATTCCATCTTCTCTTAGCTTATACTCTTTAAATTTTTGTTATACATTTTATTATTGTAAGATTCATTTTAGCTGTAGATTATACTTCTCTATAATATCAACCTCTAAAACTATTCCATTCAAATCTGATGTATATATTCTAGTGGTTGTAAGATGCATTAAATGTATCCTTCTATTGAGTGTGCCAACAACTTTTTTATTTGTTCCTTTTACGTGGTGCCAGAGTCAAATTCACTTACAAATTATAATCATATTGTTTGTCTAGCATTTAAATTCAATTGTTCAAAAAAATATTTAAACCACTATGGTCGATCCTCAACTCAAAATTATTTCCCATTAGGTAATTTCTCCATGTTTTCATTGCATGTAGTATGGCATCAAGTTCCAAGTCATATGTGGCATAATTCCCTTAATTTTCTATAATTTTTATGGACTCATCACTAATGGCGATTCCATTTTGAGTAACAACTCCACCAAGCCCCTCTTTTGATGCATTTGTTCTTACCATAAAATTTTCATTTGGGTTTGCATTCTTCAAAATAGGTGCACTAGTAAGAAACTCTTTCAATAGTTGAAAATTTTCTTCATAGTTTTTTGTCCTCTCAAACTTAGTTACCTTCCTCTAAAATCATGTGTCCCAAATAGTGATGTTTCTCTTGATAAAAATACCACTTTTTTAGCTCAGCATATAGCTAATTCTTCCTTACATTAGTAGCACTAGCCTCAAATGATGTTCATGTTTTTCCTTGACTTAGAATAGACAAGTGTGTCATCCAAGAACACAATGACAAACTTATGTAGATAATTTTTGAAAACGCCATTCGTCAATAACATAAAGATACCAAGTGTATTGGTCATTCAAAATGGCATAGCTGCAAATTCATAATGGCCATACCTAGCTCTAAAAGTTTTTTTATTAATGTATTCTTTCTTATTTCTCACCTAGTGATATCCTAATCTCGTGTCTATCTTCGAAAATACATTTTCTCCTCTTAGCTAATCAAATATTTCATCAATTCTAGGTAGAGGGTATTTATTCTTCACCTTGGATTTATTTAGTTGTCCAGAGATAATATATAGCCTTAATTTTCCATCCTTATTTTGCACAAGAAGGAATTTTTCTCCCTACGGTGACCAACTAGCATATATACCCTTCAATAACTCTTATAGCTGCATTTGTAACTCTTTTAATTTTGGTGTGCTCATTCTATAAGGAATATGTGATATTGGAGTAGTTCTAAGCACTAGGCCAATTAAGATTCTATGTCCATCTTTAGCAATAATCATGGTAGTTCTTCAATTACAACATTAGACTCCTATGGCACTGGAAAATCCTCAAGTCTTGGCCCTTTAATATTTTCTAGATTTTCCACATGAGTTACATGAAATCAACATCCTTTTCCAAAACATTTCTTCAATTGTAGGTCTAAAATATCTCTTATAAAAATGGGTCTTGTAATTCCTTGCATAGTTCTCTACTTTCCTTCATCATCAAGATAAGGAAAAAGTGTCGATATGGTAGTTTACGACATAATCACACTTGTCCAACTAGTTCATTCCAATTAGGATTTCATGATATCCCAACAGTATGTTTATATCAAAACTTGCATTTGCTCCATTAAAATCCATTGGACAACCTTTGACAATATCATTAATCCTTTTTTAGTCCTAGTATCTAGCTAAACCAAGCATGATATTCCAAACATGCACTTCATCAAATGAATTTTTCCCACTAATCTAGGATCAATGCAATAGTGCCTTACTCCTGAGTTAATTAAAATAACAATAGGATAATTTTTTATCTTACTTACCACCTCAATTATATGGGATTGATGTTTTTCTTGTCAATCTTATAGGTTTGCATATATCCTTGGAATATTTCTTCCCATGTCTTCCACTATGGTATCCTCTTGGATGTTGTGTAGGGTCCTCGCATTTTCATATTTTGTACATATCATATCCTTAACATCCCCAAAATTGGATTGATGATATTTTTCTTTTTCCCAAGAGGTATACCACTTTGGAATCATCCTGAGATGGCTAATTTTTCTAATATGCATTAGGAATATTTCTATTGGAAGGAGGTTTGAATCCCCTTTTTATATAATCTGATTTCATTTTCTTCTTATCCTTCTAAGACTTCTCATAAGTCTATTTTCCTTTATTTTGTTAATAAAGGTACTTGGTCTTTCAAATGGTCTATGCCAAATTCTCGAGTTCATCAACTTGAATTTTTTCCTCGTATAAAGATGGTAGTTCTCTTGAGAACCAATTATCGTTATGACAAACAGCCTCTAAAATTTTGTGTACACTCGAATTTTGGATCCTTCTGTGGATCTTACAATCGGTCATTCCATGTTCTTGGTCAATTGATGCTTTTTGAGCCCCCTCTTGGATTAGAAGTGTTGAAGTCACTTGATCACACATGATCAGTCTGTAACAAGTGTATGAGCGCATTCTTTCATGCAAGCTTGGACAAGTATAACACTTTATTATCATGATTTTTCTTCTACGATGTCCAATCCATGTTGACTGTCAGTGCACACTGACAATGACAGTTTCTCACATTCTAGCGGTGCTTGTACTTATATTTTGGTGATTTTCGCAAATGGTCACTTCTGCGCACCTTTTCTTTCACAATTAATGTTTTCAAGTTTATCATTGTCTCTTTATCGTTATATCCCTTTAATTAGTGTTGCTTTCATGTTATCTTCTCCCTGGCATGTGTTGTTTCACCTTCATTTGCATATCGCAAGTGTCATTCACACTTTTATCTTCATATGGAAAGTCTCGTCTTCTGGCATGGGAATTGTTGCTTATCATGCAAACTGGAGTCTTGATTTTTTTCAAGAAGAAATATATGTGATAATGAGTTGTTATTATCATGTAGGCATGATTCGCACTCATTTCCACATTTTCATGCAATGTTACATAATTGTCGTCATTATCATTGCAAAGTCTATCTTCAGTGTCGCACTTGTCATAAGTTGTCAAAATGGTTGTTGCACTAAGGGAAGTATGTGTTCATATGTTCTGGATGATCTACATTGTGTCGTCAAGCATCTAAATGTGTGATCACAGTCAATTTCTATCATTGTTCACATCGATTTCACTGATCCCACACTTCACCAAATTTCACAAAATTCCTAGCAACCTAGCCTTATCCAGCCCTCTTGAATTGCGCATTGCGCAGTCTCAGCCCTCAAGAAACAATATTTTATCTTGGAACTACACAATGCATAGTCTATGACTCCTAGAATTGTGCATTTCGCAACCTCGGTGCTTAAGCCCAAGCCCTAACTCCTAGAACTGTGAAATATCTCTCTCAAACCAAGCCATAACTACGCATTATGTAGTCTCAAGTCTAAGGAGCCCCTGAACTGCATAATTGCATAATCACCCAATCTCCTTTGTATTCCAGAACTGCGCATTTGGATAAACCAGTGCCCAATCCCTCAGCCTGGATCACTCAGCTCCCAATTGTTCAATATTCTTCCTCAGTCTTGCTTGAACTGTGATTTTCATAGTCTCAGAATTCAAGGTACAACCTTGACTGCCAAATTTGTGCAACTATGCATTCATTGAGCCTTTCCCTTGGCCCACCAATGGTTCTATCTCAGTCAGTGGATCATCATGCATCATCTTAAAATAGGGATTTATCATACTAATTTCGTCTTGTCATGAGTGGATTGTAGATACAGGAACTCTACCATGATATGACAAGATGATGAATAATGAGATGGAGAAGGAGGACATGCTAGATGACACCTAAGGAGCTGAGGAGAAAGGATGATAATCAGACAAGAAGATGAAAGAACATTGGAGTATGAGAGTATACCAAATATCAGGACATCGTGAAGACTCTATCTAATTTACAACCCTTTGGAGGATAAATATGAAGAACAAAGCACATATCTCATGAATCTGAAGCATTGAATGCACCTCTTATTCAAGGCACAAATAAAGAAGAATTTTGAAGGAAAACTTATCACTACCACATCATTATGCCTTCAATTTCATGTATTGTAGCAAAAACTGAAAAACATTCCATGTGTTTTTGTTTAAGTGTTTTTCTCCCTTTTGCAAGATAGGCAAGATGTCATATTTTCACATGTTGGTTGTCGCATAATGTGTATAATATTGTTTTGGTGGTGTTACACAGTAATTTTTCACCATGTTAAATTTTTGTCCCTAATCCTGAAGTGCCCTAAGATGAAAAATGTGTAGTATATCCACCATGGAGAATAATTCAAGATATCCCTTGAAGACCAACAAAAATTTGCATTGAAGATTTTCTGAAGAAGCTCAGCTTAAAACCTAAATTTTTGGACCAATGCTCTTTGCTAGTTGCCTGCTCATGTTGATGGTATGTCTCAACACTTTGACCTAGTGTAGCCAAAGTGATTTTGATGGGAAAAAATGTGATAACCCCTTTTTGGAAGTGTTTCCTCAAATAGAGAAGAAGCTTTGTGTGCTAGGAGCTTCCAGAATGACAAGTTGGATATGGTTCAATGCAGATATGCTCGAGCTCTCTCATTTGGATCTCTTGATATTATCATTAGGAAATTTTCCCTTGAGAAGCGGGCCATCCTCCTTATTTTATGGATCCCTCTCCCTACCTATAAATTTAATCCCATCCTTCCACTACTGGTTTTTTTTGCCTAATCATTAATACTTTGCATCCATATAATGTGATTATGCTCAATTTTCCACTTGGGATAAGGATTGCTTGAAGAGCCTTGGCGTGGACTTGGACATCACCAAAGGGAGGTCTCCAACATCAAGGCCATGGTTGTATGCTTCCTCTTTCTATAATTAATAATACATCTGATGTTTCACTTTCCATATTTTTCTATATATCTAAGCAAGTAGCCTAATGCTCCTTGATTTGTTAGGTATTATGTATTTGATGTATGCTATGTACCTTGTCACGTTTCTTGTTGTTGTCTTTTGATATCTTACAGGTATTTGAATGCCACAAGCAGCGAGGACCGATCTTGAAGGATTGTTGAATCAAGGTATTCACCAAAGGACTGGACGATAGCATCAGGAAGAGGTAGGTTCTTCTTCTTCTTCT
Source organism: Pinus albicaulis (assembly GCA_034641835.2). Lineage (NCBI taxonomy): Eukaryota > Viridiplantae > Streptophyta > Pinopsida > Pinales > Pinaceae > Pinus > Pinus albicaulis. The sequence continues at coordinate 102,497,061 of CM076574.1, read as the reverse complement.
TCCACATTAAATATAAACTAGGAAAGGGTTCATTAGTTAGTCTCATGTGTTTCTAGACCCACTCTAGATCTAGATAGATCACCTTTTTCCGCAGAGGGGACTGTCTTCACAGTAAAATTGGCGACTCCACTAGGGATATATAGCCTCATTCTCTCCTGAATTTGGTTTTTGAACAGTTTGACTAATCGTCAAGATAGTTTGTTTGGGCCTCTATAGGTCTGCATAGTGCTTGATTATTCTTTAGGGTGTCATGTCTGGTTTGATTGTTGAAATTATTTTTATTTTTACTTTTATTTCTCACCCAATGCCTTTTTTGTTCTTATAGAAGTGTTGATAGCATTTATTTATATAAAATAGTCACGTTGGTCTACCTTTCAGCGCGCATTTTCCTTTCACAAGCACGTTGATCCCAAAGATTAGAACAAATTAAGGTTTCCCTTCAGTTTCCATTGTGTATTTTCCTCTGAGGTGTCTTTCTAGTCTGATATCATCTAGTACCATTGTGTTTTTCTTGATTGCCTTGCTTGAGTGATTAATTTGTCTCTTTGAGCACGTTTATGTTTGAGTGAAGTTTCATCACCCTCTAGGGTTTCTAAGTCAGTTTTCCTTCGCTTGTCACGTGTTTGTGTCATTAAGATATTGGTTGGCTCTGTCTAAGGGCTCTATTTCAGTCATTCAAAAAATTGTTTCATATTGCTTTTGGATTGTATTTGTAAATTTTCTTTCATTTTCACTAAATCATTATTGCACTTCGAAATCACCTTTGATTAACCATCAAACATAGATCACAATTGTTTGATTTGCGAGCTTGAGAGTGTATTTTTTTTTTTTATCTCCCATTTCGAAAGAGAAAAGTAAAATTCATTTTCATTTAGAACTTTTTAATTGGTCTGTTCTTCTTTCGTTTTGAAAAGAAAAAGTGAAATTCATTTTCATTCAAGTACTTTTGGAACGTTTTTTTTCCATTCGAAAAAAGGAAAGTGGAAGGGATTTTCATTTCAATTCTTTGTCCATTTGGTTAGTTTTTCTTTGATTGGTTCATTAATTGCATTAGTTTTCATTTGAGCATCCAAAGTAAGAAGAAAATAAATAAATAAAAAGAATATGTTTGGTGCATCTTAGTGAAGAAAGAAGTCATTTCATTTTCAGTAAGATTGCATTTGGGATGGTGAAAGTGAATTCGTTTTAAAGTTGCATTTCAGTAATTTTTAGCTAGTTGGGGGGTGTCATTGCTTGTTGCATTGCTTTTTTATTACATTATTGTTTGCTCTTTATCCCTTATTAGTTTAGATTTCATTGAAATGAAATGAATTCCCTTTTTAATTTATTTGCATTGTAGGGATTAAGGTGACATCATTACTGATCCCAAAATTGAAACATAATCAAAGATCAACTTTAAAATTTATTCAATTAACATTAAGGATAATTTGGAGTTAACAAAAACATCTATAGGTCTCTACTAGAGACTTGTTACAGCGTCGTTAAGCGTAGAAGTTGTCGCTAACAGCTTGTGTTGCATTCCGGTGGTGATATCCCATCCCACGTATGGAAATATATAGGAATATGCTCCACATATGAAAAGTATAAGGGGATGCTCTCATCGAACAGTTACACATTAGACAACGCTACTACGGACTAAGCTACTACTACCATCGAGCATATTTTGGGAGACCCCACCAGGTAACTGAGTTTCTCCTTGTAGACGTGATACACTGAACACAACATTCGAGGAGATTAGTTGTTGTATGTTAAGTCCTTGGTAATTTATTTTTCCAAGTTTTATATTTCAGTTCAAAGAAACTTGGTAATCCTTTATGCCTAGATTACCCTTTTTGATTTATTTGTTTAATTCTAAAATTTACTGCCCACGATAACATCCTACATCTGTAGTACTCTCCGCCTTATCTTGCCTGGTTAATTATAAATCTTAATTTCTCAAAAATTTATTCACCTTTCCCTTCGTTGATCTTGTCCTAAACGTCATCATGGATGAATCTTCGAATTCGCCTCACTCCTCCTCTCAAGGAACTCAAGGGTGTCCTCCTGAGATTTCGCAATTTCCACCTGGGCCTCTTGAAGCTCAAGGTGTTGAACTTGGAAGTCTCATAAGTTTCCAACCAATCTCGTCTCGACCACTGCATGACGACTCACTTTCGTCATCATCTAAGGATCCCGAGCTAGAAAGCCCTGAACTTTCTGCATAGTTTACGGTCTTTCCTCCAAATCCACTCTACGATATGTTTGTGATATCTCATGAGCATCCGTATAGTTTTTTTGATGGTCCCAACGTTCCTTTTGGTGCTTCTCCTATAGCATCTCGTACTACTGCTCATCATTTGTTTCCACCACCCATGGCATCAAATGTCGACGATACTCCATTTGTGATTACTCCTTAGAGTATTCCTCAGGAAACTTGTGCGACCCATATCCCAGAAGTTGACATGGATTCTATCTTCCCTCTGAAATGTTTTCCTTATGTTCCCACTCCTCATGATATAGGAAGTGGGACAAGTATGCCCTCTAGCCAAGACGTGTCTTCACTTCTACCCAAGTATACTTCTCTTGGAAACCTTGTTTCGGGGACTTCTGGGACCAAATCTCTATTTCAAAACCCCATTTTCTCAATGGGTGTTTCCCGATATTCTGGCACATCTGTCTCAAATGCAGTTGTCAGTTCACAACCTGCTGCTCAACCTGCAATTTCTGTAGGTCAAATGACCATTTCACTAGGATCATATGCTCCTATGTCACTATCCACGATCACTATCATCCCACCTTTGAGTGGACCATCTACGGTTTCTTCCATGCCTGGGGGGGAATCCCATCCTTTATATGTACCTCCCCTTATGGGTGGGGGGAATTTGAATTTTGGAACTGTATCGGGGACGGGACAGGGTCATAGCTAGTCTTAGAGGAACTTTTCTTTCACGCCCAATAAGTTATGCCTAGTAACCTCTCTAACGGGTGATCATCATACTTCGGCTCAGCTTGTTTATCAACATCCCCACGTTCAGTACCCTCAAGTTACATAACCCCATGTTCAACAACCAAACGTACAATCTTATTATGTTCAGCAATCGAATGTACAATATCAGTATGTTCAGCAACCGAACGTCTCATAGTAGTATATCCAGCATCCCCAAAATCCATTAGGTGTCATTGCAACTAATCCTCAGTTTGGTCCTCAAATCCAAACTGGTCTGAACCTTCCTCTGGGTCAAATTGGAACCTACCCCAATCAGCCTAGTGTCCAATACCAGCAAATGCCTCCAGGTAAGTTCCAAAAACCCCAACAAGGAATTGATACCTAGAAGATGCCTTATAAATAGCCCCAAAAGGGTACTTATGTTTAGCAAGGGCCTTATCAACAGCCCCGGCAAGGACCCTACGTTTAGCAACAGCTAAAAGAAGGCACACATCAGCAACCCCAGCCACAATAATGTCCCCATCAATAATATATACCTTATCAACAGCAGTGGGGATATTTTGGACAGTATGGTTAGAATCAACCCCTTTAGGGGGGGACTCCTTACCAGCAACATTGGAATCCACAAATGGGTAACTTCCAGAGGCATTTTTCTCACTATAACAGTCTGTTTCCCTTTCTGGCTACGTTGGAAATGTTGGATGTGTCTAAATTGAGAAATTAACCCATACAAAACATGTTTCATTGGCCTTCAGTTCCAACTAAAATTCTTAGAGATTGTCTAAAGTTTGAAGGCAAAACTGGGGAAGACCCCCAAGCCCATGTCATGATGTACCATTTATGGTGCTCTTCCAACACTTGGGTTGATGATTCAATTCATCTATGTATTTTCCAGCGCACTTTGATGGGTGTCGTTGGTTACATTGAAATTACTCATGGTGTCTTACATGATTTTAATACCTTATCCATGGCCTTCCTCACCCATTTCTAGTTGCATGTCTAGTATGAGACCAGCACCCATATATTGAAATATTTGGAGCAATCAAATGCTACTCATATTTCGAATCATATTCATGAGTCGGGGCGCAGGCGTCACCTTATTAAATTCAATATCCCTGATCAATTATTGACTGAGTGGTTCATGAAATATTTCTTTCCTAAAATCGCCAAAGATATGGCTATGGGTGGTTGTGTGACAGAAGAGCAGGTCATCGCCCAAGCTCAGTATTTAGATCTGGTCTAATCCAAATCTGGACTTTATTTGAGCTTTTACCTAATGCAACGCGACCTTCAACGGACCCATTATCATCCAAATCTACTTATACACCTCTCGTTGATGGCGTCATTGGGACAATGGCCCATAATGCTAAGAGTACGTTTAAGGCTTCTTCGAATTCTAAGTCTACTTCTCCCAATGCATCCTTCGCTCCTTTAAACAATTCGAAGAATCTTGGTAAAACCTCTGAGGTTAATGTTGTTCAATCTGTTGCAGTAGACAAATCCTCAAAAGGTAAAAATAAGGGGAAAGGTAAAGCCAAATCTAATACCGGTAAACAGGATTATGCTAAGTCATTTTTCGATGATGCTTCCAAGCATAAGCCCGAGTATCCTTACTTGATATGTGATGAGGATCATTACACCAAGAATTTTCCTCAGCATGCCGAATTCTCCCGTCTTCTTAAGGGCACACCCAGGACACCGACTGACTTGAAAGAACCTTTTCCTTGTCATCATACACAAATTATTGATCAACCATGGTATTCTCCATCTGGAAGCTCCAAATTTTCTATGTGTGGTACAGTGCCTATTTATGTTGCTACCCGATCGAAAGAGTACCTGAATCTTTCAAAATATCCTGTGGGAAAGGATGCTTCATATATCCCTTTGTATACCACTCCTCCTAGTTCTGGCCTTCTCCATATTAAGGACCTAAAAGTGATTCCAATGTTTGACCATCTCCCAAGTGTGTTCTTTTGAAATCATATTATAATCTAAAAGCACGAGCTGCCCAGCACTATAACATCGTAGAGGATCTAACTCAAGTGCCTTTGGTGATGTCGGCCTTCAAAGTCCTTCAATCATTCACATCACAATAGAAGGCAGTATTATCTGTTATTGGAGGGATTTCTCCAGTAAATTCAAATATTATTACTTTCTATCTCAAGAATCATGTTCCTCGGCTCCCATCACAATTGGATTTTCTGATCGAAGTCATTGTGATGGGTAAAATAATTTATCAGACTATTATTGATGAAGGTGCTTCTACCTGCATCATGTTTGTTGCATGTTGGAAAGCCATCAACTTTCCTCCGTTAATTCAGTCCCCTAACACTCTGGCAGCTTTTGACAGGAAAGGTTCTTGGTTGTATGGTATTCTCAAATCCTTTTAAATTCTGTTGGAGGGTAAAACGGTGAAAATGGAAGTAGAGTTGGTGGATGCCAACATCAATTATAACCTTCTACTCGGACATATTTGGACTAATGCTATGATTTGTGTGGTCTCTGCCCTTTTCCACATTCTCCACTTTCCTCATCAGGGGAAGATTGTCGTTGTTGATCAACTTGCTTTCTTTTCCCCAGATTCTTCAACTAGAAATGTTCTGTATGTTGGGAACACCTATGTTCCTTATGATAACATTGGGCTGGGTATTTTCAAGGACTCGTCCCTCATGGGAATTTTTCTGCTCCCGCCTCCTAATGTCGCCTCTATTAACATGATATCATCTGGTCACGATCCATGGATTATTCCTAGTCCCAGCTAGCTTGAAAATTTTGGTGACGTTATGCCCCTTATCCATGTAGAAAAAATGTATCAAAGCATTCTTCTAGCCTCTTGGGGTGTTTTTGAAACCAATGATAACCTGGTTTCATCTCTGGGAACATATTCATAGTCTCCCTAGTTTGGTACCTTGGATTTGGATGATCCCTTGAAAGAGATATTTCCCACTAATGAGAGTATCGTGGAAGTTGTGTCTCTCAAAGAAACCCCTTCGGATGATGGCCATCATCATTCCTCATTTCTCCCAAGCCCAGGTGAAAGCTCTACTTGTCTAGAAACATGTGTTTCATCTTAATTGACTTGCCCACTTTAGCCTCCCACTCTGGTTCATGAAGTGTTGTCCGAAGGAAACATGGGTAACATCTCTGCCACCACTCTAATCAACATCTTTGTTAATTTAGGGGTTGTCAAGAATATCCATATCAGTGCATCTTGTTCTCCCAATGAGGTCAAGATTTAAACTGCTCTCTTTAAATAATTTTGTGATGACTTCTCATGATCTTATGAAGAAATTCCTGGCATAGACCCTAGTATTGCGGTGCATGAAATTCCTACGTATCTAGACTCAATGCTTGTTCATTAATGGCTTCATCCTGTGCACCCAATAAAGGTAGCTTCCATTAAGAGAGAGGTTGAAAAAATTCTCAAGGTTGGTTTCATCTATCCTATACCACTAACGGATTGGGACTCTAATTTTTTTCCTGTTACCAAAAAGCAAGGGACCATTCGAGTTTGTTTTGATTACCGTGATATAAATCGGGCTAGTCCTAAAGACAACTACCCCACTCCTTTTATAGATCAAATTATTAATGAGTGTGCCGAGAGTGAGATATTCTCTTTTATGGACGGTTTTGAGCTTCATGCATAATACTTAACCTCTTCTACTATTGATCATCAATTTGCGGAAATATAAACAATCACATGCGCACATTAAAACCATAAACAATCACACATATAAACACAGTATTTATGGGAAATCTTAAAGCTGAAAACCCCCAACTATCTGTATATTATAATGATAGAGATCATGTAACAATAATTGTACAAAATCCTCACAAGCTCTCAGTACAATCTCCAATTGTTACACACTACAGAAGCTCAGATCATACAAAACACATGCTCCAATCTGCTCCAACTGTTAGCCTGCCTCTACTGCGCAATCCAATATGGATAATTCCTAGATCCAGGTTCAAATCCCACTGGTATGTACTGCACAATCCTCATTGGCATCTCCATCAATGTGTGGTGCAAACTCATGCACCAGTATAGTCACAACTGATAGTCACACTGCTCTTTCACCTACCTCTCCACTGGTCTCCACTGAAACTATCCATGCACTGTAGTTAAACGATGTATTCTTTAGTTGATTAATGAGTTAATAATTAGTTAATTAATTAATAATTAATTCATACCACTCTCACTAGTGTATCAATCAGCTAGACTAGATACAACTAGCTCAACTATGTTTAGAACCGAGTTAAATTGAATACAACACAACTCCATTAACCGTCTCATCAACTCCACCAAACTCTGTCACATGAGTTCTAACTGAAGTCAACCATGCAATAGCTCCACTAAACCCTAGGAATAGCGTAATTCCTTCTGTCAGATGCATGTGCCACATCCAGGCATCAAACTGAAGTGCTCCAAGAGGATAAGATAATGTTTAGAGTCCAAATATTATTAAGAGCTAATAATATTCGACATATCTATTTTTAGACTGGCAATCTAAAAATAGATTTCGCCCAGTATGTCTAAAAATAGAAGTCCATCTAATTTTTCCAACTTGACCAACCATCCACAAATAGCATCCTGCAACTCATAGAACATGATCCATATGTCTAAAAATAGACTTTGCGCCAAAAATAGCCTGCGGGCCCACTTAGTGAAGGTGACTTTCTTCACTCCAAGATCCTCATCTTTGTTGCAATCAGAAATTTGAATAACTATTATGTTATCCACCGAGATTATCCTGATCACACACTATTTGAGCTTCGTGCATAATACGTAACCTCTTCTACTATTGATCATCAATTTGTGGAAATATAAACAATCGCATGCGCACATTAAAACCATAAACAATCACACATATAAACACAATATTTATGGGAAAGCTTAAAGCTGAAAACCCCCAACTATCTGTATATTATAATGATAGAGATCATGTAAAAATCATTGTACAAACTCCTCACAAGCTCTCAGTACAATCTCCAATTGTTACACACTACACAAGCTCAGATCATACAAAACACATGCTCCAATCTGCTCCACCTGTTAGCCTGCCTCTACTGCGTAATCCAATATGGATAATTACAAGATCTAGGTTTGAATCCCACTAGTATGCATTGCGCAATCCTCATTGGCATCTCCATCAATGTGTGGTGCAAACTCATGCACTAGTATAGTCACAACTGATAGTCACACTGCTCTTTCACCTACCTCTCCACTGGTCTCCACTGAAACTATCCATGCACTACAGTTAACTGATGTATTCTTTAGTTGATTTATGATTTAATAATTAGTGAATTAATTAATAGTTAATTCACACCACTCTCACTAATTGTATCAATCAGTTAGACTAGATACAACTATCTCAACTATGTTTAACTGAGTTAAACTGAATACAACTCCACTAACTGTCTCCTCAACTCCACCAAACTCTGTCACATGAGTTCTAACTGAAGTCAACCATGCAATAGCTCCACTAAACCCTAGGAATAGCGTAATTCCTTCTGTCAGCTGCATGTGCCACATCCATGACTCGAACTGAAGTGCTCCAAGAGGATAAGATAATGTTTAGAGTCCAAATATTATTAAGAGCTAATAATATTCGACATATCTATTTTTAGACTGGAAATCTAAAAATAGATTCCGCCCAGTATGTCGAAAAATAGAAGTCCATATATTTTTCCCGACTTGACCAACCATCCACAAATAGCATCCTGCAACTCATAGAACATGATCCATATGTCTAAAAATAGACTTTGCGCCAAAAATAGCCTGCAGGCCCACTTAGTGAAGGCGAATTCTTTCCACTAAGCTCCTCATCTTGTTGCAATCTCAACATTTCTAGCTACAACCAGATCAATATAATTCCTGTTGATCAACATAAAACTGCCTTTATCTATGGGGAACCTTTTCCTATCAAAAGCTCCCTTTTGGTTTGAAAAATGTTGGGGCTACCTTCCAAAGATCGATTTCCTATTATTTTCATGATATTAAGCACATATTTTAGCCATATTTTTACGACCTTCCACCTCATTCTGTGAAACGTCGTGATCACCCTAAACATCTTAGAGTGATATTTCTTCACTACCAACACTATAACATACAGTTGAATCCTCATAAATGTGTATTTTTTTTTAATTAGGTCGTATCTTAGGTTTTGTGGTTTCTAAATAAGGCATACAAATTGATCCTCTCAAAGTAGAGGCAATCATCAATCTGCCTCCTCCCTCCTTCTTACATCAACTGCAAAGCTTGTAGGGGGAAAGCCAATTTTCTCCGTCGATTCATCCCGAATTATGTTGAGCTTGCTAAAGGATTTACCTGTCTACTAAAAAAGGGAGTCCCATTCATTTGGGATGATATTTCTCAGAATTATTTTGATGCTTTGAAGAAATCCCTTGTCAGTGCTCCTTTATTGGATCCTCTCGATTATCATTGTGATTATTCCCTCCATTCTTGTAGTTGCAGACAACACTATTGGTACGGCACTAGTTCAGAATGATGAATATGGTCATGAACATGTTGTTTACTACTTGAGCTAAAATATCTTCGATGCTGAGACTCGCTATGCTCACGTAGAAAAACTAGCCTTAGTTGTTGCTCATGTTGTTTAGCGCTTCCGCCATTATATTATCCTACGTAATACCATTGTGATTTATGAATGTAACCTTGTGACTTCCATTCTTACTCGTCACTTACTTATGGGAAAATACTCCAAATGGATTTTCATTCTCCAGGATTTTGACTTAGATTTTGCTACGGCTAAGTCTAAGAAATCACTCGTCTTTGTTGAATTGATCTGCGATCTTCTAGTTGTAATTGATCCTACCACTTTCAATGAGTCGATTCCTGGTGAATCTCTCTTTCTCATTAGTACTCTCGATATATGGCATGGAGATGTCATTTTTTATCTCCAGACCCTAACGTTTCGACCAGAGTTATCTCACTCTAAGAGATAACGGATTCGTTACCAATCCCAGACATACCACATCATTGGGGATACTTTGTATCGCACCGGTGTCGATTATGTCTTTCATTGATGCTTAAATCTTAAGGAATCTGAGAAATTCCTTAATGACTGCCACTCTGGGCATGTGGAGTTCATATGTCTGGTTATGCTACCACTCAGAAAATACTTTGAGCATAATATTTTCGGCCATATATTTTTAAACATTGTATTCTTGTCATCCGTAAATGTCAAGATTTCCAAAATTATTCTGGGAAATAACGTGCCCCACATGATCCCTTACATCCAGTTGTGACCGTCGAGCCATTTTCAAAATGGGGCATCAATTTCCTGACCTGTAACCCTCGGTCGGTTGAGGGACATGGTTATATTATCGTCGTCGTCGATTATTTTACAAAATGGGCCGAGGCGATGCCTACATATGATAGTGAAGGTCTAATTGCGGTGCAATTTATTTTTAATCATGTCATAGCTTGGTTCGATGTCCCGAAATCCATTTCCACTGAACATGGATCTCACTTTCGCAATCATATGATGACATAGCTTACCGCTCAGTTGGGACTGCGCCATGATAGATCCATTCCATATTATCCATAGACCAATGGCCAAGTCGAAGTCGTCAACAAATTTTTGGTAACGATGCTTCAATGAACCATTAGGGGACATAAAAGAGATTGGCACCTCATGATATTCTCGGCTCTGTGGCCTTCATGAACTTCACCGGAGACTGCTACCAGATTCACACCATTTCAAATGGTGTATGGTGTGGAAGCTACACTTCCAATTAAGTGTGAAATTCCTTATTTGAAGCTAGCTATAAAACTACTTCCTAGTACTTTGCTAGAAGAGGAACGTTTTGTTTACCTTGAACGTTTCGATGAGACTCGACAAATCGCTGCTCATTGAAGCTCAAAATAAATGGGTTAAATCACAGTACGATTAGCCTGTCCATCCTCGCGTTTTCTCTGAAGGTGACTTGGTCCTACTTTATCATTAATACCATGAAAAATTAGGGGTCGAGAAGCTTGAGCCAATGTGGCATGGACCCTACATCGTTCAATGTGTATTGGAGAAAGGTGTCTATGAGCTAGTCGATTATGAGGGTAACCAATTGGTTGAGCCCTGGAACGAGCTATATCTCAAGAAGTATTATGCTTGATTACAAGTACAGTACTCTGTACAATAGTGTGTGACTCATTAGTGTGCTTTTAGATTTTTTTGTGTGATTGTTTGTTTTTAATACATGTTTCCTATGCTTACCTCGTGTTCCACTTGGTTTGTAGATTTCATCGAACCATTATGTCAGTTTTGTTGATGATGCTTGCCGTAGCATGCATAATTTATCTTCCGCAGCATGAGCATTTTTTTCCCATGATGGCGAGTTGGTTAAACTACAAGGTATTTTTCTGGGTCAAACAACTAATAATATTACTGAATATAGTGCGGTGATCGAGCTATTATCATATGCAATTGCTCTCGGTATTAGAGACTTGTTTGTCAAGCTAGACTCGCAACTCGTTGTGTTACAGTTAAATGGTCATTACTTAGTGAGAAACCCTCATATTTCGAGAATGTAATTACGTGTTCGATTACTGGAAATAAATTTTGATTATATTACATATCAACACATTCCACAAAATTTGAATACATTAACAGATACATTGGAAAATTATGTATTAGATCAATAGTAGAAACATGGATATATATATATATATATATATCGAGTCTTTAAAAGTTTTTTACATCAAAATATCAAAAAATATGTGTTTCATGACACAATGGCTCCACATGCCTATATCAGTGCAGAAAAGTAAAACTAAAGGCAACTATCCACCCACATGGTGCTCATGATGGGAAGTGACAGTTTGGATAACTCGAGATAGTAATCGGCGAATTATTCCTGAGACTACTACAATATGCCTATGATAGCGTAGTGGTATGTCATCAAAAGTTCCATACTCTAGAATGCCTCTAGTTAGGCCCTCCAGGTTGCTCTCAACCTCCACAATTGGGTCTACCCCCGCCTCGTACGGAGAATCCTCAATCTGTAATGCTACCCTCCTTACAATCAGGGACATCCCTACTGGCCTCTTTGATCCAACATCTGCAAAATAATCATAAGTTTAAATATCAAAATACATAACTAAAAACATCAAAAAATAAAAAATCCAAAAACAAGTATTTTACTTGCATCGATCCACTTTGCACCAGATGGAAGGGGAAGATCTAGATCTCCTCATAAATCCACACCAGCATATGCATATTCATCCACTACAATCAACTAACGATTGAACCAACTAAAAAATTTTGAAGGGAAATGCATCTGATGGCCACCTCTATGGCGAGGCATGATCTCACACCATCTGAGCAGCCTTGGGTCTCTCGGGTCTAGATCATCCACCTCAATCTGATGGTATTTAAATAATGGAACACTCTCCAAGAAGAGTGTGACCAATATGGATCCATATCTAAATTGCTTCATTCATCCAGTTTTCACTTTGTGAGTTGGCTTTTCATGTTAACCAACAGTCCTTCGCACCAGTTGAATATGGTGGGAGCAAGGCAGCCAATGGCGTACTGAAACTGAGACTTCATTTCCTCATGCAATGGTTGAGCCCCAGCTACATGAGATATAGTATGTAAAATATTCCTTAGGGGCATATTGGTGAGAGTTTTGATGTCTACCTTTCCACTTGAGGTCTTCACAGCCCCAGGACAATGTCTCTTGATGATCATACTCGTGCTTTCACCCTAGTACGAGCACCAGAGAGTTTGATTCACTCTCCTCTCTTGGATATTCTAGTAATGAAATAGATATTTTATATATCCATCTCAAGCTCTTGGTCCCCGATGATGAAAATCTGACGATCTACATCTCGTAGTCCAATGAGATATTCCAACATCTCGATTTGAGCTCTAAGTCCATAAGTCTGAAAAAACTTAAGCAATCCGCAATTTCTCAAAGCATTGATATAATGTGGATCTTGGGAAACTTGATGATCTTCTACTTCATGGCCTCTTTCTTTCCATTAAATGGCCATCTTCATAGAAATCACCTACAAAACATCCATAAACGATATTTTAGGAGTTTTCAACAGATCAAATATCTAAATAAAACCTTAAAAATGGAGATTTTTCTTTTTAATTCTTATTTTCGCTCAGCGCGTCTGTCATAATTAAATTTGCACCGACAGCACGCTGGCCTAATGAGATATGGGTGATCGGTGCGGGTCTGATAGGTCAAACCCACATCGATATCCCTCAATATAAAATTTGCAAATCTCCCCTTAAACCATAAAATTTCCAAATTGAATGGCTTGAAAATCAGATGAAAATGAAAAGAAGAGACATAGCTCTTACACAAAATTCACGGATCATTGACTGGTGTCTTGGATTTTTCGCAACGTGTTGAGCCTCAAAATTGTGCTTTCCTTCACCTCATTTTACCTCATTTTCCCTTGTCCATTGTTATCTTAGACCCAATTGATCAATGAATATAGTTAAAATTACTTCTAGAATGATTTACATGACTGACTTGTTGAATTTTGTGATTTTTTCCATTGTAAAGCATTTTGACCGGAACTAGCTGCAGAATGCAGACATTCCGTAGCTAACCGGCGATTCTGCAACTGCCTTCATGTTTGAGTATGTTCCAGGTGGCCTCTTGAGAAAAACCGCATATGGGCATGATCCACGTCATGTCTACATGGTTCGTTGTTCATCATGGAGGAAGAAATGAATTCTGGGTATGGTTTTGAACGTGGGGAACACATTTATGAAGGAAGACTTCTATTAGGACTGTCTCAGTCCAGATGTCTTTTCTTCTTCACGCAGCCACTTCAAAGAGTCCTAACATGATTCGGATAAGGAAAGACAGTGTTCCTGAATTTTTGCAATTATTGTTATGTGCATTTGCTTTATAAACTCTTGGGAGACTGAGAGCTATGTTGGAGATTTTATGTTAGATTTGCTGCTAGATTTTGTTTAAACTCTGTGTTACATTCCTGAAAACGCAGAGTGTTATGTTCAAACTATTTCATCTTTAATGGAGCAGACAAAGTTATTTTGAAGGCGTGATTTAATTTGGAGTTGAATGCTGTCAAGTGGTAGAGGGCCCCTGCCTCTTGCACGGATTTATTTTGCGTAAATTAGATAAGTTTCCTAGCTGCCTTTACGTTTTGCATTTGAATTTGTAGTTGTTTTTTTTAATTAGCTACTGTAGTCGTATTCATTCTAACTCTTCCACAAGAAGACACTCTTCCAACAGATTATAATGATGAATGTTGAAAGACTATAGTATTGTAGGATTAGGAGTTAAATTTGTAGTTGTTTTAACTAGCTACTGTAGTTATATTCATTGCAGCTCTTCCACAAGAAGACACTCTTCCAACAGATTATAATGATGAATGATGAATAGCTATAGTACTGTAGGATTTAGTTGTAGTTTTTGCTATTCACTATCACAATTACACTTGTTCTAATCACTCTTCCACAAGAAGAAACTCTTCCAAGAAATTCTTAAGAAGTTCAAGACATGACCGTGATAATGAATGATTTAGTTGTGTGTTTGTACTAAGTATCATCTCTGTTCTCGCTCTTAAACGCTTGCCCAAGACATCATAATGACGAGTAGGGTATGGATATGATATCTTAGTTTTTCATTTGCTTTCAGTCTATTTGCTTACAATTGCACCCAATTACACAGTCAGAATTGTTCTATCTCTTCCAAAAGAAGGAACTCTTCCAAAATATCACTAATGATGAACAAACAGATTGTGTAACTTCATAGAATAATGCATGTCAGCATAGTTAGAATGCTCCGGAGTTTCATTGCATTTAAATCATGTTCAATTACTTTGTTTCAAGTTTGATGATGACTTATAGTTCAACATTGTTCTAGATTAGTGGCATCTTAGGTTCATTCTTAGATTAACTTATTGCACTTGCACTTCATATTCAAATTGTCATCCATTGCACAATAAACTACTTCAGTTGTTAGGATTAACAAGACAGCCTTCATTATTCACAAACCTCTTCTTGTTCTAAAATCCCTAATTGATCTATAACCATATGAACAGAAGACAACATCACTATAAGGTCTGAAGTATCTCTGTAATTTCCTCATCATTTCATAAACAGAGCTCTTCCTCAAAAAGAACTACTTTGAACAAGAAACCAATAACTCTTTGAGTATAGGTTCTGTGACATTCAATTAAATTGCAGAATAGAACTAGGAATTAGTCATAGAATAGAAGAGCTTAGGACAGAGTATTGCATCATTGTAAGTTAGTTGTTTCACTGTCTATGTAGAGAATTTTCATACTTAGTGATCATTTCTCAAGTTTAGTTTGTTTCATTTGCCTAAAAGTCATTATCAAGCTTTGCTTTTATTTAGTCATAGTTTAGATTCTGCTTCAGTGTTTCCAATTGCATTTGCCATTCCATACATTAGGCTTAACTCTGTTTTTGACCACCAACTCCTTTCCATTAATTTTCTAGGCATTTCCATTGTGAACATAAAAATCACCAAAAGACCAAAAACATCATAAATCATCACAAAAGACCAAAAACATCACAAAACACTACACACAACGCATTAGGAAACAAGCACCTAGGTACATATGGTACACTTCACTTCAGCAGTTTACAAATCATGGTTGACAATTAAATGAGCTCAGTTTAGGAGACTAGATTGAGACCAAACACAACACTTGCGTGAAGATCGAAGGAAATGGGGTAAAAACGAGTTCTCCAATTTACCCAAGGTGAAATGGTAAAAAAAAAAAAAAAAAAATTCCATATTTATAAGTTTTAAACATATTTTTTCCATTATTATATTTTTTTTCTCGATATCAATGATGTGTGGTTATCTTTGTGCAATAAAAGGATATTTTTTTACGGTGACAATGATCATTTTTTACTTATGCAACGGGTTTTGATTTATCTCTTTTTCGGACTCGTTCAAAATAAACGAAAAAGGAACCCCCTTGGAGTCATCTTTAAGCTCTTTTTTTACTCTCAAAAACTGAAAAGATCGTCGAGTACTTTTCATTTCAAACTCATTAAATTAAACTAATTGACGTCATCTTAGTATACTTTTACCCCTTTTTCAGGCTGAGACTGACTATTTACAAAAAAGGAATACCTTGATTGAACAAGGTTAAGAGGTTCTCTCAAATATTATTTTCTACCTTTTTTGATTCGAGGGACAATTTACGAAAAGGGACCTGTTCAAGTTTTAATTTTTGTCTCTTTTTCAAACTCTTTAAACATGAAAAAGACATTGAGTTCCTCTTCCGTCAGACTCGTAAAACTTAAAGGCGAAAGACTTGTCACCATGACAAGATTGAGTTACTCCTTTCTAGGGATCTTTAAACTTACTAGGATGGATTCATTTGAAGAATGAACTTATACACTAACCATATGCTATCCTCTTCTTGATTTCTATCAAAAACAAAGAGGTACTCGTTAGCAATAATTGGGGAAAATTGAAAGTAAAACTTCCTATGTGTTTTGAGGCAGCATGTCGCTCTTGAACATGACACATGTCTGCATTTTGTCTCGGGTTGGGGATATCCTTCATTCATCATTTTCCTTCCTTGGTTTTGAAAATTTATTTGCCTCTCATTCGATCATAATATGTTGTCACCATGTCCTTTGATCCCATTTTTTAGTCAAATTTTACCATACTCTAGAGTCATGTCGTCAATATGTTCAAGAGAGGTCCTTGTTGTAAAAGTTAAACTTCCTTTGCTTATTTAACCCTCTCTGCAATAGTCCTGAATCACTTCTTTGTTTCATGTCGATGATGTGGGAATCATTATGATCCTCCTTCAACAGATCACTTCCTATCATCTTTAGCTCATTATCTAGGAAGATGATTTAGAAACTCCTTTTCAGTACCTTGCATCTTGCATGCCTCAATGGCAAGTTCTTCGTCTTTGACGATAGGTTCACATCACCGGCCTTCGATCGGATGATTCTGCAGGTGTTCGACTTCAAGTTGTTCATTCACACATTTATATTGTGTTTTCGTACCTTGAGGACCATCATCATCATTGGTGGTTTCTCTAATGCTTATTAACGGTTTACATTATTGATCAGTAATCAGGTGGTTTCTACCATGTTTGACATCAGTACATCTATTCACATGGTTAGATCCATACAGTGGCTAGATCGATATAGAGACAAAGACCATGGATCGCATATTTTATTATCCAGGTTGCATGGATTTATTGAGTACTTATGATTGTACACATGATCCTTTCTATATGGATGGTTGTGACCATACTGTGGATCCATTTCCATGATCTCTTTCAGATAGAAGGTTGTGACCATGCCGTGGGTTCATGTGTTATTTGATTCCTATTCAAAGATATGTTATTAGGCATGTTTATATCAGAGATGTCACATATTTTATTTTTCTTGATTTGGCAGGTCTCCTGGTGGTATTCTAAGTCATTGCCTTGGTTCATAAATCATTTCACCCATCACTTCTTGTTCTGCCTTCATGCTTTAGGGGGAATCTGTTACACAGTAATCTGTCACCCTGTTCACTTTCCATCCCTAATGCTAAAGTGCCCTCATATGAAAATTGTGCAATATATCCACCATCGAGAACACATCAAGATATCCCTTGAATACCAACAAAAAGTTGCCTTGAATATTGTCTAAAGAAGCTCATCTTAAAACCTAAATTTTTGGGTCATCGCTCTTTGCTAGTTGCCTGCCCGTGTTGATGGCATGTTGTAACACTTTGACCTAGCACCACGAGCGTGATTTTCATGGGAAAAAATGCGCTAAACCATTTCTGGCAGTGTTTCCTCAAATGGAGAAGAAGCTTCCAGAACGGCGAGATGGATACGGTTCAATGCAGATATGCTTGAGCTCTCTCATTTGGAGCTCTTGATCTTATCATTAGGGAATTTCCCTTGAGAATTGGGCCTTCCTCTTCTTTTATGGATCTGTAACTCCCTCTCCCTGCCTATAAATTGAATCCCATCCTTCCACTATTGGTTGGTCTTATGTGATCATTTGCATCCCTATACTGTGATTATGCTCAATTTTCCACTTGGGAGAAGGATTGCTTGTAGAGCCTCGGTTTGGACTTAGACATCACCAAAGTGAGGTCTCCAACATCAAGGCCACAGTTTTATGCCTCCTCTTTCTATAATTAATAATACATTTGATGTTTCACTTTCCTTTTTTTTCTAGATATCTATGCAAGTATTCTAATGATCCTTAATATGTTAGGTAGTTTGTATTTGATGTATGCTATGTATCTTGTCACGTTCCTTTTTGTTGTCTCTTGATCTCTTAGAGGTATTCGAACACCACAAGCAGCAAGGATTGAGCCAGAAGGATCGTGGAATCAAGTTCTTCACAAAAGGACTTGATGATAGCATCAGGAAGAGGTAGGTTCTTCTTCTTCTTCTTCCACTTTGAATAAAAAATAGGATAGGGTTCATTAGTTAGTCTCATGTGTTGCTAGACCCACTCTAGGGCTAGAGGGATTGCCTTTTTCCGCAGAGGGGATTGCCTTCACAACAGTGGTTTCAAGACGTCATGTTTATGTATATGAGTTTTGGTAACCATGTAAAAATTTGTTGCACTCGTTCTCAAAGTTTTAAGCATTGTCACACAAGTGTCGTCATAGTCGTTGCAAAGTATATCCTAAGTGTCGCACTTTTCATAACTTGTCGTAAACTTGTCACACTGAGGGAAATGCATTGTTCATGTTTCATGGATTATCTATGTTTTTGTGTCATTAAGAATTCTAAGTGTGTGATCACAGTTCAATTCTTATAACTTTTTACATCAGTCTCATCGATCCCACACTTATCCATTTCTAAAAATGCTTCCCGACCAAGCAACCTAGCTTCACCCAGCCTCCCTGTACTTTACACTGCGCAGTTTCAATCCTCTAGTTTTGACCTTGCCTCTTGGCACTGCGCAATGCACATTTCCTACCTCCCAGGATTTCTCAACTGCGCAATTTATGTGCTTAAACTCCGACCTTGACATCCATAATTGTGCAATTCCTTCTCCCATCCTAGCCTCAATTGTTCACTTCACAATCTCTAGCCTCAAGCTCATCCCTTGAGTTCCTTATCTGCATAATTTCGTAGTGACCCAGCCTCCTCTTCCTCTAGAAACTCCGTAGTATTTTCCTCCAGTATCCATCCCCTTAACCTGACTCACTGGCTCTCAAAACTGTGCATTCTTCTCCCTCAAACTAGCTTGAACTATGCACTATGCAGTCTCAGGTATCAAGCCTCACCCCTGGCTGCTTGAATGACTCAAATTTGCAGTCACTAAGCCCCTTCTCCCAACCTGTCACCTAGTTTCGGCTCAGTCAATGGATCAAAATGCACTATCTTAGACTAGGGTGTTTTTGGACTAATGTTGTCTCGTCATGAGTGAATTGTAGATGTAGGTACTCTCTCACACCATGACAGGATGTTGAATAAGGAGATGCAGAAGGGAAGCATGTTGAAAGACATATTTGTAGTTGAATACACAAGTTTCTCAATCAAGGCAAAGCAAAAGGGCACCATTTTGCGACCACGACTCAAGAATTGAGATCATTGAAGATTCCTTATCACCAAAGCATGAGGAGGTGGAAAATATTATAATTCTCAAGTAGACATCATACACAGCAGCAACAGTGACTTTACATTGCCACATCATCAAGAAATTCATATCACTAATGCCATGTCATATCATGTCATGAGTTCTCATATGCCACATCATTGTTGTGCATCATGTAAATTGTTATTCAAAATGTATTGTAAAGTGGAAGTCCAAAGGACACACATGGAATAGGAAGAATCATGTAAGTCAAAAAATCATAGGAAGTCAAACAATGATGAGGGTATTCAAAGAGTCACAAGGAAGTTGAAGCATCATCTCTTGGTTATATATACATCCTCATTGTATGAGTAAAGGACCTTTCACCTTGCCTCCTCTTGCAAGGCATTAGAGAGACAAACTAGTTATTTTGGGGAGCAATGAGTGGCTCCAATGCTCCACTGTTGGAGCTAGTGATTTTCATTGTATACATGTGTCTTGTAACTTTTACTTAATAATAGAATCCTTCAAGGCCATCACGTGCTTCATGCATGGATTATTAATGTTCGTAATACTATTCTGCAGATGTTTGATTTCATGTTTGCTTTCACATGTGCTAAGGTAGTTGAACTATTTCAGTTATTTTAGTACTTATATTATTGAGAATGTGTTTTAATGGTTGTTATTTTTATCCCATCCTTGTGGACTATTCCACAGGATACTAGGTAGACCTTTCTCGTTTTTTGGTTGTAATGATTGTCACATCCCTTGTGGACTATTCCACTAGATAATAGACAGGCCCTTTTAGTTCATGTGTGTCTCTTCTTGGGTGGTACTATTACCTCTCTCTTAGAAGCTCACTTTTCTCCCTCTCTCTGCAGTAGAAGAAATTTGACACATTTACAGTTGCACACTCACCAGGCATACCTTCTTGCTTTTCGAAGGCACCGTGCATTCCTATCTCTTGTTGATAGTTAGAGTCAAGGAAAATATATAAGAATACATGGCAACCAGGTCGATATTTCTGATGGTGCTCCTACTCCAAATGGTGTGAGGTGTAATTGGAACTTCACATCAGAGAGACACCTTGGTTGACAGATTTCTAGCACCGTCAACAATGGCACCAAATGGAGGGCCAGATGACAAGTTGAGCCCGTTGAGTCTGTTTTGAATCTCCTGTAATAAATGGCTCTTTCCCAAATCATAATCCTGGAGAGTTTTTCTAACCTACCTCTTGGAAAACTTCCAATCTCCACAGAAATTATTCATGCCTTGTCTCAATTCAATTTTAACGGCGAGTGTGGTATATTTTTATCCAAAGACATAAATTATTTTCTTTGGTTTTGTAAATCTTACCAAATCAATAATGAAGATGTTATGTGTATTATATTCACCTTCACTCTCAAAGGTCATGTTAAGCATTAGTGAAATACCTTACCATCTTCTTCTGTTCATTCTCTTCGTTATTTTACTAAGGATATTCATCAAGATTTCGATTCGTATGATTACTGATATGTTCACAAAAGAATCAATCAACTCAGAATGGAGCCTAATGAATCAGTTGAGGATTTTGCTAATATATTCCTTCATTTATGTTATGATTTTCCTGAAGAAGATATGGATCAAGATTTCTGTAAGAAAAAGTTTAAACATCTGGTCTGGATTTCTTTGAATTAGTTTGAATCAAAACTCCTGATTTTTTCACTTCCCCAACTCTTGTGAATTGTGAGACACCTCTAATTTTAGAAGAGGAACCTATTATTCCTTTTGTTCCTTGTCCTACACCTTTTCCAATCCTGATGTGGGTTCCTCCTTGCAGTGATTGTAAAATTGGGAAATTAACAAATCAAATCCCTAATCCATATTCTCATTCTTCTTCTGGTTCTCATGATTCAAATTCAATGGAGGAAATTTCATATTGGCTCATGAAGCCTACAATGAAGACTAACTCCTCCATTCTACAAGATGATGTTACTATTCATAACCATAGTGTTGAATCTTATTTGTATTTTTGTTACCTGTATCACCTACAAGCCATGAATTTTTGTACCATGATTTGCTTAAGCAATCTGTTCCACCAGTTAGTTTTTCACACTCTCTTGATTTTCATGTTGCTGGTTCAAATTGAGATAAAATACAAGGCAGTGACATTACATAGGTAGAGGAGAAGAAAGGTGAATATTCTTTCAATATTTCTTCTATTTTCCAAAATCCTCCATGTGAAGAATGTGCTTCCATTTTTGGATGATTTTCAATTTGCTAATCTCGGTAGTGAATCAAATGTACTCAATTATTTCGATTAATTTGTAGCCTTGAGCAGCAATCATTCCAATGATGGTGACTTTATTGATATGAGCAATCACAAATGCCTAGGTGTATCATCTGATCTTTTAGTCTCTCCTGAAGATTTTGCTTTGGATCCAGAATTTGATTTGGTCAAAGAAGGTGTGTTTATTGAAAATTCCTCATCTCACTATCCCTTGTGCTTTACCATCTACGATGCATTTATTTGCAACGGAGGTACTCCATGTTCTTCAATTCCATCATATGATGATTTAACCTCTCAATTGGCACAAGTGTATGATATTATCCATGATGCAAATGAAAACAATCAAATCTTTGAGTACTCTTCCCATCCCTCATCATCTCTTCTCTTGCATGAAGACAACTCCTCAAATCATCTTACTCACGAAATTTCCCCAATTCATTCATATTTGAATTTGTGATCAAAGAATCTTTAGACTTGTGTAATCGGGTTATTGAAGTTGAAAAATCCTATAAAATCATTGACATAGATGGCTTCCATCCAGTGATCAGTGGCCTTATTTAAGCAAGTGGTAGCAGTTGTCCTCAAACCATGCATGATCTAGTTCAATATTCAAAATTCAATTTTATAATCCTTGAAAGTTCCAGGTCCTGCCAGAGAGTGAGTCACTTCAACTTCCATTGATGGTTATGTCAAGATCTTGTGACTCTAGTAAGCCCCCCGAGATAAGTTAGATCTAGTTTCTCCCGCACAATCCTTCTCTTTGCATGGTTTCACTTGATGAAAATTTAGTTTTGAAAAATGTTTGGTATTTCCGATGTGATCTTTAAAATTTTCAAGATTTTAATTATGACAAAATTCAGGAATATTTTTCAGCTCATTCATCTTCATGAAAATCTCTCGCATCAAATTTGAGTTTGGAATGTGTATCTTTCATAGAGTCATGGAATTGTGAAGTTGATCGTTCCAAGGATTATCATTGGTCGAAGGAATCATGCTTATCGAGTTCATATCTTAATAGTGAGCTCTCGGTTCTTCTTGTGCATGTTATTTTATAAATATTTCTATTCATCACACCTGAAATCCTCTAGAGTCCGAATAACTACATGAGTTATTGTGTGAATCAAATTCTTCTCCGTTCACTGCATCTTGGTTGGTTTAATGTGTTTGTTGTGATGGCAACCCTTTTAAATTCTTCTAATGATTACGATGCTTGTACAGTTTTTCACCAGTTGCAGGAAAATGGTTTTTCACATTTGGATTGCGAGGAAGTCGGTTCAATTGTTCATATCATTCGCAGATTTGTTCAAATTGGTTTATCTTTGTTAATTACAAACTGGGAATTTGATGCTTTAATAAGCCCATCTAATCATTATTATGTCCCTAATGACTCTCATTCAGCTTATCATTTTCCCATTGGTAGATGTAATGACATTTGTTTCACATTCTTTGATATTTATAGTTCAACATTTCATTGTTCGGATTTTTGTCGAGCAGTTGAGGAACTTCAGCCTTTTCTAATGGTTATGTCAGGTCCTCACTTTCTGAACATGACTATTCAATATGATCAGATATATCTTCCCTCACAATATTCTCATCATAATCTCGTGCCTCTAATTGAAAATTTATCTTTTCAAATATTTCATGGTTTTCAAGAGGATCATCATGAATTTTATGATCCAATCATTGAATTGTTGGAACAGTCTTACCTGACAATCTCTGTCGCAAATAAAAATTTTTGATCTTCCCTCGTTCTTGCTAAGGATTTCGGTGTTGATGGAGACACATTTGTGAGTAGCTTCCAAGGTTTTCTGAAATATGGTATTCATCGAAAAGGTAATAATCTAAATTGGATGAAATTAGTGGTTGTGACACATAATATTTCCGCCCACAAGCAATACCTTCGTTTTGTTGTGAAAATTATTCAACCTCTCATATATTTTCTTGCACGTTATTTTATATATGTTTTAATCGATCGTATTTTTTTGATTGCGGGTCGGGGACGATTATGGTGGCTACATTGGAAATTCCATTATATGTTATTGTTGGATCTCCAAAATGTCATTCATTTCACCCTCTTTTCTTTCAAGTTGCTTCAAAATTTTCCATATTTTGCGGCTCCATAACCATACACTAATAATATCTTCATAATTAAATATGGGTTTAAAAACATTATTTTCCAATACATTTATTTTGATATCTTAAGGGAATTTAGGGTTAAATATTAGAAAAATAGCATGCACTCACTTATATATAAAATTTGGAAGAGTTTTGTGACATGTGTAGGCATATTTGAATATTTTAAGACAGTCCTATTTGGCCTCCAATATTCAATTTCGAATTTCATCTTCAAACTTTTGAAGATTTGAGATCATTGGTCAAGCACAATTCTTGGAGAAGAATCATGGAAGTTTTCACCAGTGTCTCATATCAAATCTAGAAGATATTTTTGAGAGGATATGAAGAGTTTTTAATTGTTAGATGTCAACACATGGTTGTAATCACATGAGATATTTGTGGATCTAGGAGATATTTGTGGATCTACATTTATGAGTAAGTTATCTTAGTTTTTGTATCAATAGGAGTGCCTTCTCCTCTAGAAATGTGTGTAACGTTTGGGAGCTATGTTCATGCTTAAATGTAGAATTTTGATGTTAAGGATTGGCACTATGCATATGAATACCATTGTAGTTCACTTTGATATGGTTGTGTCTTCATTTGGTGTTTGATCAAGAGTTTTCTCAACTTTCCACCCCTCATGCAATTTGGGATGGCCACCTAATGAGTATGGGATGTATTATAATGTTTTATATCTTTTGTTTCTTTATGTTCATTTTAATTATTTTGATTAGATACATTGTTTACATTCTTTTATACTCATTCCATTTATGTTATTTTGCAGGTTAAGCATTATTTCTCTCATTCCATAGATTCATTACTTTTCAATTTGTTTGATAGATATTCATGAATGATTCTAATTTGAAAATGCACACATTAGTAATTTCAATTGATCTCTTACTTCTTTCAGAGTAGGTTTCCTTTAAATTTCATAGTTTAAGAATTTAATGCTTTCTTAGTATAGGATTTGTTGCTTTCTAGATTAAATTTACTTTCTACTCATTAGAATAGATTTAATTTCTTGTTGGTAAAATACATGTATTTTCATGTCACTAGAATAGGTTTATTTTCATGTCAATAGAGTAAGTTTAATTTCGTGTCAATTTTCATTTCAATTTCATAGATTAAAATATTTATTTCCCAAGTTCTGAATTTGAGGCTTTTGAAAAAGAAAGTGTGTGCATACTCATCTTAGACATTTTTCATGAATAGGTTTGTCATCATTTCAATAGTTTAATTTACTCTTAAATTTAAATTTGATTTCTAACATATATTTTGGAAGTATACTTCGCAAGTTCACGAACCCCAGGTTTGACAATTTAATGAAAAGTAATTTAAGTAACAATTAAATTACCCAATAATGACCCTAGCATTCTAGTTGGTTAGGTTAGGATTAGGTCTAGTTGCATTGTCTTTTACCTGCTCATCCATCCTGCATTCGTTCCCTGTGGTATGTCTTGCATTTTCTGGTTATGGTTTAACATCATGTTTTGCTTTAGACCTTTTATGTCTTGTCTTTGGGCTTTGTTTCATTGTTGTGTGTTTTACATCCTTTAATTTTGTAAGACTATGCATGAAGATGCTCTATAGGCTCAAAGGGAATGTGGAAAAATAGAAAATGAATTTGTGACACTGCAACTTTTGGCTAACTCTCTCTCCTTCTTCCTTGTCTGGGTTACATATTTTTTTCAATGATGTTCCAACGGAAAAAATATGATCCTTGTGCTAAGAAATACTTGTGTTGAACCATGACCTCAATGTCTATTATGGAAACCTCATGCCTGCACTCAGGTTTTTATGTTTTGGTGTTTTCACACTGATCCAATCAAGTAGAGAAAGATAAGGGGAAAATATAAACGAGTAAACAAATATCATAGGTCTTATATATGCTTCTCTGAAGGGACAACCTCTCCTGCTCTCAATAAGTTAGGATCCATCTTACACCCATGAAATAAATAAGTGTTGATACATGGTCATATACAAATAAATAAAGCAAAAATAAGAGAAAGGCTTCCTATGCAAAGAGGTGAAGACAACAACTCCTTCAAGGTATTGTCTAGGTTCGCTAGTAGAGAAGTAATGTTTGAGTTCCTTAAGTGACTCCGTTGGGGTAGTGTCTAGGCCTACTCGCATCGGACAATACCAGAGATGAAAAATTATACTTTGAAAATATAAAGCTCGCGAACTTGATTACCCTACTTTTATTCGAAACATTGTATGATCGATGGTCCTACTTTTTTTTTTAACTGAGTAAAGGAATGAAACGAACTATTTTTATGCATGGGGTAAGAGGAGAAGCCACAGTAATCTCAATGATGAATCAATACTTCCTGAGGAACTAGACCATGCATGAAATAATTGACAGAGTCAGAGAAACTCGAGTTCTACCAGTGTGTCTCCAAGTGTTGTCATTGCGACAAACACACTCCACAATTTTACGTACACTCGAATTTTGGATCCTTCTGTGGATCTTACAATCGGTCATTCCATAGTCACTTCTTGGTCAATTGATTATTTTCGAGCCCCCTCTTGGATTGGAAGTTTTGAAGTCACTTGCTCACACATGCTTAGTCTGTAACAAGTGCATGAGTTTATTCTTTCACTCAAGCTTGGACAAGCATAGCACTTTCCTATCAATATTGTTCTTGTTCGATGTCCAATCCATGTCTACGGTCAGTGTGCACTGACAACGAAAGTTTCTCACATTTTAGCGGTGTTTGTAATTCTATTATGGTGAGTTTCGCAAATTGTCACTTCTGCGAACCTCTTCTTTTGCAAGTATTGTTTTTATGTTTACCATTGTTGCTTTCACTTGCTTTCCATTTAATTCATGTCGTTTTCATGTTATATTCACCCTGGAATGTGTTGCTTTCATCGTCATTTTCATATCACAAGTTTCATTCACACTTTTATCTTCATATAACTAGTGTCTTCTTCTGGCATGGGAATTGTTGGTTATCATGCAAGTGGAGACTTGGTTTGTTTCAAGGGGAAATATTTGTGATAATGAATTTTTCGTATCATGTAGGAATGATTCAGACTCATTTCTAAAGTTTCAAGCACAGTCACACAATTGTTGTCATTATCGTCGAAAAGTCTGTCTTCGGCGCCGCACTTGTGTTAACTTGCCGGAAAGGTTGTCGCACTAAGGGAAGTATGTGTTCATGTGTTTTGGATGATCTACGTTGTTTCACCAACTTTATATGTTTGTGATCACAGTCAAATTTTATCACTGTTCACATTGGTGTTACTTATCCCACAGAGCCAAATTTCGAAAAATCTCTAGCAGTGTAGCCTCATCCAGCCCTCTTGAACTGTGAATTGCACAATATCATCCCTCAAGCATCAATATTGTCTCTTGGCACTGGGAAACGCATAATCTCTACCTCCTAGAACTACAAATATCTCAACCTCAGTGCTCAAGCCCAAGCCCTGACTCCTAGAACTACGTAATATTTCTCTCCAACCCAACCAGAACTGTGCATTATGTAGTCTCAAGGCTCAGCCTCAGCCTTGATCCCATGAACTGCACAATTGCATAATCACCCAGTATCCTTTGTCTTCCAGAACTACACAGTTGGATGAAGCAGTGCCCAATCCCTCAACCTAACTCACTCAGCTCCCAAACTGTGTAATCTTCTTCCTCGGTCCAGCCTGAACTGCATACACAGTCTCAACACTAAAGCTCCACCCATGATTTCCTGATTTTCACAACTATGCAGTCACTAAGCCTTTCCCTTGGCCCACCACTGGTTCCGGCTCAGTGAGCGGATCATCATGCAACATCTTAAACTAGGGGTTTATCAAACTGATGTCGTCTTATCATGAGTGGATCACAGATACAGGAACTCTACCATGAAATGGAAAGATGATGAAGAAGGATATGCAGAAGGAGGGCATGCTAGATGACACCTAAGGAGCTGAGGATAAAGGATGATCATCAGAAAATAAGACGAAGGAACATTGGAGTATGACAGAAGACCAAAGATCATGACCACATGAAGACTCCATCTGATTTACAACCCTTTGGAGATATGAATAACAAATCACATCTCTCATGAATTTGAAGCATTCAATGCATCTCTTATTGAAGGCACAAAGAAAGAAGCAGTAATAAGGACAGCTTATAATTGACACATCATTATGTCTTCAATGTTATGTATTATCGCAAACAGTTCTTCTCTAAGTGTTTTTCTCCCTTTTGCAAGATAGGCAAGATTTCCCATTTTTGCATGTTGGTTGTTGCATAATGTGTATAAGGTTGTTTTGGTGGTTTCAAGAGGTCATGTTTGTGTATATGATTTCTTCTAACCATGTAAACACCTTCGCACTCATTCTCAAAGTTTTAAGCATTTTCGCACAAGTGTCGTCACGGTCATCACAAAGTGTATCTTAAGAGCCGCACTTGTCATAAAGTTGTCGCATGGAGGGAAATGCATTGTTCATGTGTCATGGATGAAATATGTTGTTTTTTCATCAATAAGTCTAAGTGTGTGATCACATTTTAAGTCTTATCTTTGTTTACATCAGTCTCACCAATCCCACACTTAGCCATTTCTGAACAGGCTTCCCGACCAAACAACCTAGCTTCACCTCGCCTCCATGAACTATGCATTGCGCAGTTTCAATCCTCAAGTTGTGACCTTGCCTCTTGGCACTGTGCAATGTGCAGTTCCTACCTCCCAGGACTGTTGAACTGTGTATTTTATGTTCTTAATCTCTGACCTTGACCTCCAAAATTGTGCAATTCCTTCTCCCAGCCTGGCCTCAACTGCGCACTTCAAAATATCTAGCCTTAATTTCATCCCTTGAGCTCCTGATCTAGGTAATTGCATAGTGACCCATCCTCCACTTCCTCCTAAAACTATACAGTATTTTCCTCCAGTGTCCATCCCCTCAGCCTGCCTCACTCGCTCCTATAACTGCGCAATTTTCTCCCTCAGCCTAGCTTGAACTACACACTACGCAGCCTCAAGGCTCAAGCCTCACCCCTGGTTTCTTGAACTGCACAACTGCGCAGTCACTGAACCCCTTATCCTAGCCTATCACCTGGTTTCATCTCATTCAAAGGATCAAAATGAATTGTCTTAAAATAAGAGGTTTTCAGACTAATGTCGTCTTGTCATGAGTGGATTGCATATGTAGGTACTATGTCACACCATGATAGGATGATAAAGAAGGAGGTGCATAAGGGAAGCATGTTGAAAGACATATTTGTAGCTGAATACGCAAGTTGATCAATCAAGGAAAAGTAAAAGGACACACCAGTTTGCAACCACAACTCAATACTTGAGATCATTGAAAATCCCTTATCACCAAGTCGTGAGGAGGTGGAAAAGAAAACCATTCTCAAGCATACATCATATAGATGAGAAATAGTGACTTGGCCACATCATCAAGTAGTGCATATCAACAATTCTATGTCATATCATGTCATGAGTTGTCATATGCCACATCATTGTTGTGGATCATGTAAATTGTTTTTTAAAATGTATTGTAAAGTGGAATTCCAAAGGACACACATGGAATATGAAGATTCATGTAAGTTGAAAAGTGATAGGAATTCAAACAACCATGGAAGTATTCAAAGGGTCACAAGGAAGGTGAAGCATCACCTCTTAGTTATATATACATCCTCAATGTATGAGCAAAGGACTTTTCACCTTGGCTCCTACCACAAGGCATTAGAGATATGGACTAGTTCTTTTTGGGAGCAAGGAGTGGCTCCAACGCTCCACTATTGGAGCTAGTGATGTTCATTGTATACATGTGTTTTAGAACTTTTACTTAGTAATAGAAGCCTTCAAGGCTAGCATTTTATTCATGCATGGACTATGAATGTTTGTAATACTATTTTGTAGATGTTTGTATTTCATGTTTGCTTTCACATGTGCTAAGGTAGTTGAAAAAATTGTGTTACTTTAGTACTTATCTTACTGAGAATGTGTTGTAATGGTTTTTATTTGTGTGCCATCCCTGTCGAATATTCTGCGGAACACTAGAAAGACCTTTCTCATTTGTTGGTTGTAATGACCGTCACATCCCTTGTGGACTATCTTGCTGGATGATAGACGAACCCTTCTGGTTCATATGTGTCTCTTCTTGGGTGGTACTATTACCTCTCTCTTAGATATGCAATTTTATCCCTCTCTCCGTAGTAGAATAATTTTGACACAAATTCAATTGAA
Source organism: Pinus albicaulis (assembly GCA_034641835.2). Taxonomy (NCBI): domain Eukaryota; kingdom Viridiplantae; phylum Streptophyta; class Pinopsida; order Pinales; family Pinaceae; genus Pinus; species Pinus albicaulis. The sequence continues at coordinate 102,467,019 of CM076574.1, read as the reverse complement.
CACTCACCAGGCATACCTTCTTGCTTTTCAAAGGAACCATGTGTTCCTCTCTCTCACTGAGATTTATGGTCAAGGAAAATCTATAAGAATACATGGCAACTGGGCCGAGATTTCGGAAGGGGTTTCTAATCCAAACATTGTGAGGTCTAATTGAGACTTCACATCGGGGATACCCCTTGGTTGACGAATTTCTAGCATCGTCAACAAAACCTTTGAATTTTTACCTTATCCTCCTTGATAAAGCCCACATACCTCAACAACTTCAAGAAATTCTTTTCATATTCCTCCATGGCCATATTTTCCAACTTGATTTTAAATAAATCCTACATCTTCTTGTCATAGTAGTGCTCTGAAATATATTGTTGCTAAAAATGCTTCTAGAAAATTATTTTCTCATAAAAATGCTTGCCTTGCTTCAATTAGTCCCACCACATAGAGGATTTTCCTTGTAAATGATATATGAAAATCCTAAATTCTAGATTAAATGGGTAACTATTTAACTAAATTATTTTTATGATTCCAAGAAACCAAGCTTCAACACCATTTCCTGTTTTATTTTCACCATCAAATATTTGTGGCTTACACTTCTGAAGCTCACCTTGCAAGATAGTCCAACTCATGCCTTCTACTTTGATGCCCAATAAGGGATAGATTTGGGCTACTCCTTGACTCTTCAAATGCATAAAACTTTCCAAATGAGTGATTAGGTGAGTATTTATGTCTTTGAGCTCTACTAGATCTTCTTGAGTGCATGTATCCTTTGGAGTTATCCCTCATTGCATGATCTCTTCCTCATTCCTCGTGTCTTGAACTTAATCCATTCTTGGTTTTTCTTTCCTATTAATTTTGACTTTGGAAGAATTGATTATTTATTTGATATTTATCCTCTCATGCTCTTATTGGTCTTTCATTATCAAATATCTAACTTTGTACTTCCATTTTCTAACTCCTTGTAGTCCCTATTAACTATATTGGCTTCACCCTGATTCTATGTTCGATAGAATCTATTTTCTCATTACCTAAATTCATATTTATACTTTGGCTTCTATTGCATTATTATAGGTTCTTTGTACATCTTTTATGTCTCTAATATGTAACCCTAAGCTTGGCATGTTTTTCTTGTACCCTTTATTATGAAAAATGCATAAACAACCCTTCTTTTTAGAAATTATGATTATTATCAAATTTTCATTTGTTACACTACAAACATTCTTCATCTGAATACATGGAGAGTGCATACGCACTAAACTATATTTTGATCCTTTGAACACATTCTCTTCTAATTCAACTTTTCAATGACTATACACATGCCTCATTCTACTTTTTTAGATGAAAGTTGCAACCATCTAAATTTTGTCATTTATTCTCATTTGTGCTCTTTTTCACCTTGCAATTATTCTCATAGGCCAACTTATGCCACTTACATAAGAAAATATGTCAAGAACAAGGAAAACTTGCAGATGGGATATATGGTATTATTGATTGTGAGTACGTATTAACATTCAAATTGCAAATCTAATGCTCCAACCAAATGTTGTATCATTTTGTAACTACCAACTTCACTTTTTCATTTTCTCCCTAATATTTTTTAGTGAAATTGGTTAGCTCTTAAATGAGCATTTATGAAATTTATTCACTAAGACAAATGTGTCAGGCTTGATGAGTAGGTAAAATGTGGAGTAAATAATTTTTTATAATTTTTTATATAGGGTCACTTTTCCTCCAAATATCTCAAAATACCTAAAAAGTGGATCATAATAGTGGATTTCAACCCTTTCTTATGTCTCCGTTTAAAACCCCTTGGAATTTGGCCAAAATCCCAACTAGGTGTAATCATGCCTACTTTTTGGACTCACTATAAAAATTTCATCTTCATCTAGGTCTTTGTCATTAAACATCACCCATTTCTTCAAAAAACACTAATTTTCCATTTCTGGAAAAATGATTAAAATTGGCCAATGGCCATTGCTAGCGCTTTTACATCCCTTGAAACTATGGATATGACCCCAAAATTTCAAATGATTTGGATTTAATATACTCATGTCATCATTAAAACAAGTTTTTGGCTCCTAACCTTTTTTTTACATCAACATCTCGTTCACCTGACAACTAGCTAACATGTCATGACATGTGGTTGTGGATATGGCACTAATATCCATTTTTCAAGCCCTAATATATCCATGTCACCATCTCCCTTTCCAGGCCGAAGAATTTTTCTGTCAATAGTCGCCAAATTTCTCATATTGGAGGTCACCAAATTTCTTCCTCTATCAAATGTCTCCAAAATGCACTTCAATAAACTACAAAAGTGTTTGTTCTGCAGACTATGAAAAACCTCCTTTTTCATTAAAATCTTTTGATGGGTTTTGATGAAGTCTTGAAAACTGTTTCGAGAAAATTTCTAAATAGATTCAACAAATTTTGAAAAAACCATCCAAAAGACTTTTTCAATAGATTTTGAAAAACTCTTTAAAATCTATTTCGAAAATAATTAAAAACTCCTTCGATAGGTTTTGAAAAATTATATGAAAAATAATTCAACAAAATTTATCTTTCTTCTTTTTAGTAGTCTTCAAAATGCCTAATCTTCTTTTCAACAATTTTCAAAATACACTAACTTATTTTCGATAGTTAACAATCTTCAAAATGCACAAACTTCATTTTGGTGTCCTTCAAAAAGCACTAACTTCTTTTTTTAGTCTTAAAAATGAATTTGTCTCCTTTTGGTAGTCTGCAAAACGAATTCTTCTTCTCAATCATATTCAAAATACCGACTTCTTTTTTGTGGTCTTCAAAACGCACTAACTTATTTTCAACAATCTTGAGTTTTCTTCTTTGGCTAACTCATTTTAAATTATAATTTTTTAACAAATTATAATTATAATTTGAACCATCCATTTCAATCAAACTAATATGAGTAATTGATGGGTATAAGTAATTTTTTGAATAAAATTTACACAGGCCACCATGAAACATGTGGTCTAAGCCCCGCATATGGGATTCCAACTCAATACTCACCCATTAAACACTATAAACAATACACACTATATTTCACCTAGAAATTGAGAATTTATCTCCTAGTTAATCATTTTAACCCAATCCCATTGATTAAAACTCTACAACCACAAATTTTAACAAAAAGCCTACAACCATAAATTTTAACAAATTCTTATTGGTCTCTACCCATATAAGTCTAGCGCTAAAACCAACACTTTGATATTATAATGTAACATACTAAGCTCTGATCTAGGCCACATCACGACAAATTTCCTCTATGAAAGAAATAAAGAAAGAAAGTATCTTTAATGTCCAGTAGGCTAAAAATAACCTATGGGACAGATTTTCTCTCCATCTGGCTCTTATATTCGGCCCTTTTCTTGTGGAGTTTTACAATAAACGTTCCCTGATTCTCGACAAAATCTTCGTTGAATAGATTATCCCAAGAGCTAGCTACCAGAATACCTACATATTTTTCCCTGTTGTCTTTGAAGGCCTCACATTCTAAAATGACATGTTTTTCTGTTTCCACTTTTCCAAAAGAACAAAAAATACATACTCTTTCCTCCCACATTTCTTTTGGCCTTTTCCAGCGCCATGTTTCACAATGGAGTTGATGAGAATTAGTCCTTAGTTGAGCAATAAGAATTTTAGATCTCCAAGAAATATTGGCCCCTATGTACACTTTTTGTTGATGATTATGAGTGGGGTTAAACTCTTCAATGTAGTACATATTTCTCCCTAGCTCTTTCTCCCAGATACGTTTGTGGAACTTATTCATAACAAAAAAAATTATCTCTTTACCAAACTCTAATGCGTCCAAATCATAGGCTACTTCAACAATTGATGTTCTCAAGCTATTTTTTTTAATTTCAAGACCAATGTATTTAAAATCGAAGCATGTAAAGGAATGAATTCATGAAAAACAATCAAGAAATATATACATAAACAATAAAGCATGTGAATTGGGTGTAGCTTGAGTAGCTAGGAGAAATATTGTGATCATTCCCACCTTGTTTCAATTTTGGCATATGATATGTTGAGCTAAAATGATTATATCTTTGTAATGGCTTCAATTATTGTTGTCTAAGAGTCTGTCAAGGAAAAATAAATGTATATTCCTCATATGGAATTCATCCATAAACTTCCATGGATATTCCATTGGATAGTTCGTCACAATAGATCTACTAAAACATATTAGTAAATATGAAATTTACACTAAGAGGGTTAATTTCTTCTTATATTTTTAGATTAGTTATTTATTGTTTATTGCATATGCATGCAAATGATAATTATGCATAAAAATAGAGAACAAATAGAACAAAAACTCACAAACCACAATAACACAAAATATGACCTAGGAAACCCTTTCAAGAGAAAACCCATATGGAGGGTGAGGTTGCTTCGTTCTCTCTTTCTTTGAATGGAAATTGATGCAAGTGCAAAGAAGTGAGACTTGTGGCCCATGGGAAGCTACAATATGCAAATCATATATGCTTGTTCTCTCTCTCTCTATCCACTCTCAGCTACTCTACTCATCTATGGAACAAAATGCACTCGACTATAAAGGAAACCCTTTTATTTCTAGTGGCTCATTAATAACATAGCTTGATATCCTACTAGTGGTTAAGTTTGACTCCAACTCATAACTAAAATTAAAATTTTGACTCTTCTAGAGACTTCTTCATCATGAACAATCAACTTCTAAGCGGCATAACTTTTGTATACGAACTTCAATTGAGGTGATTCTTGCATCGTTGAAAAGGCATCTGTGTGTAGAATAATGTTAGGGAGAGTGGAATTTAAGTAGAAAATTTTACCCCAAAAAATACCAATTGATGCCTCAAAATACTTCTAAATGGTTTCAAAACCCCATTCACCAAATTGGGACATGCCAATAAAAATGGTCCTATGAACTTATTCCTCTACATATTTCACTATGGATGCATCAACATGGATAATAAATAATATAAATATACAATCTAGATCATACCTCCCCATTTTTGGATTTTTTTCTTCCCCAAAATCTTTTACAAAATGAGGTGAGTAATTTTTTTCTCAACCTTCTCTCGGGTGTATCATTTAGCCATTCCCAAAAAATTCCTTTCAACCCAATCTATGAAAGGTCATGTTTCTCCTATCTTGTAGTTCTGGACCTCTTCTAAAACAATTTATGCTCTATCAATTCTACCTGAGTATCTTGAGCCAAATCCTCTATAAAAGGTAAAACTTATTCCTCTTCCCAATCTAGAATGGAAGGTCATAAATTTTTTAATTCTATATATTTACCACTTAACAAATGCACATGTATTAGGCTTGAGTGAGTTAATAGGTATTATCTTCCACCTTCTCCAATGCCTCTAAGGGACCATATTGCAGAGCCTTGATTTTCTTTCCAAGACCTTATAACCATTCCTTATTCAATAGTTACCATACTATGTCTCCCACTTTAAACGACTTATGAGTTTTATGTTAATCAAGCCTGGCCTTATAAAATGTGATTTCTACAATGTATCTTGTACCTATAGATGGATTTTTCTAATCTTCTCAATAATTTTTTCTTCCCATAAGGCATCCCCTGCAAGATACTCCCTCAAACCTCATTGTTTCCCATATGCAATATCTAAAGGTGAAGGTGGAAATATCCAAAACAAATTTCAAATGTGAATTTACCTATGAAAGTGTGGACTTCTTTGTTATACAGTTTTGTATATATACTAGATTTTTGTCTTAATTTGTTGGACGCTTCTGATTGTAACCACTCAAAAGCTACACCAAAATCCTATTGACTACTTTTGTTTATCCATATGTCCATGGATGGAATGTTGCAGACCCTTTTAAATTCATGTCCATATTCCCCCACAATGTAATCCAAATTGCACTAATAAATCTTGTGTCTCTATCTAAAATTATGCTCCTTGGTATCCCAAAGTGCACCTAGAGCTATCCAAAGAACAATTTCGTTGCTTCTTTCCCGTTTATGTTCTTTTATAGGGCATAGAACACACACATTGTTAAACCTATTAGTTACCACAAATAGGTAGTCATGTACTTTCTAATTTGTAAGTAAACCTCCCACAAAGTCCATGAAAATTCTTTCCCAAGAATGAGTGGGCACATGTAAGGGATAGTATACACCTTGTTTCGTATTACTAGCCTTGTTGTTAATACAATGCATGCATCCTCTTATGAACCTAGCTACATCTTCTTGCATTTTGGGCCAATACACATACCTCTGCAAGTTGGCCATTGTCTTTCCTACACCAAAATTCCCTGAAGCCTTAGAGGTATGAGCCTCTTTGATTAGTTGCATTCACACACCTTTAGGAACACATAACTTATCTATCCTCTAGAGTAACCCATTCTTGAGACGGTAGTCAATTGTTTTGTCACCATTATGCACATGAATCTAGCTTTTCAATTGTTGAAACACCTCCTTAAAGTCATCATCCTCTATGTATGCCTCCCTATATGCATCATGGATGAAATGATCCATGTGCATAAGATTTCCCTAAGTTATGATATTTGATATGGGCTTCCTTGAAAACATGTCGGCCAACTTGTTTGTGCCTCTCTTCTTTCACTTGATCACTAAATGAAAATGGTGCAGAAACACCATTCACCTAGAATGTTTGGCCTATTGTAGCTTACTTTGGTATTTTAGGTATAGTGGTGGCTAGTGATATTTTGGGATTATTGTATCATTTTCCATCATACTTCTTCACAGCTTGCACTACAGAATATACCTCATTGTCATAAGTATGGTAGTAGATAATCGCCCCATGAAATACATTGGAATGGTAACATATAGGCCTTCTTGCCTACATCAAAACCACTCCCATAGCATACGCACTCACATATGTCTCCACTTCGAAGGGATACTACAAGTTCGGCAATGCTATAACTGGTTCTTGACTGGTCTTCTTCTTTAACTCCTTAAAGGCCCTTTGTCGATGCCTTGCCCACTGGAAACTCTTGCCACTCATTGTACTATTGAAATGAAGTTATGAATTTTCTCAAGTACGATTTTTCCCCAACAAAATTCCTTACCTCAAAAACATTATTAGGCACAAACTATGTCAATATGTCTTCCATCTTGGTAGGATCTATCTTCATCTTTCTCCCACCTATCACATATCCTAGATACACCAAATATTACTATGAAAACTCACACTTATTGATATTTACCAGTAATTGTTGCTTCTTTAATGTCTCTACCACCTACATCAAATGTGAGATTTGATCCTCCCAAGTATCATTCTATACTATTATATCATCCAAATAAACAATAACAAATGGATCTATAAAAGAGAGTAGTATATCATTCATTAACCTCTTAAATATAGTTGATGCATTTCATAGGACGAACAACATGACTAACCACTCCTACAAAATTTTCCTAGTTTTGAAGGTGGCATTCTAGGTATCCTATTATTTTCACCGAACCTAGTTGTACCCTAACTATAAGTCCATCTTGGTGAAGTATTTTTCTTTTTGCAAGTGATCCAACACATCATATATCATGGGAAATGGGTACCTATTTGTAAGTGCAATTTTTTTAGTTCTTTGTGATCAATACACATCCACCAAATCACGTCTTTCTTTAGCACAATGATGATGGGTGACCCACGTGGTGAGGTAATTGGTTGAATGAGACCTTATTCTAATAGTTGTTGCAACTAATTATTCACCTTATTTGCCTCTACAAAAAACTGGTTGTATAGCCTAATATGTTTCAATGAAGAGCCTTATGACAACTATATCTCATGCTCCACTTCCCCTGATCCAGATTCTCTCAGTTACCGGAATTAACCAAGATCTTTTACTTATGTGATGTTAGCATAATTGCATGTGAAAGAGTATGAAAAACCATATGTTCATACTTTAAAGAAGAGGAAACATAAATGCAACCATCAAATAAAGGAACACACACAATTTGATAATAGAGTTCACTCCAGTGTGGGTTACGTATCTGGGCCCAGTGTCAAGAGTGGGGAGAACTCTTCATTAATTGTTGCAAGATTATGATTAATACATGATGTTCTCTTTGTCAATACAAGGAAGAACTCCCTTAACTATAGTGGCATGTCTCTCCATGAGATGCTCTTCTATAAGAATTCTCACTCATTAAAGCTCCCCTTCAGGATGACAAAATAAAAACTCTCACATGAAGTGGCATATGAGGATCCCCCAAAAAAATGGCAAACAAAGATCTCAACACCAAATAATCATCTCAACGAAAATCAAAAGAACACATGGCATAAATGTATGTTATACCTCCACTTATGGCGACGACTTGAAAATTCACAACTCTGTTGAAGAAAGGGACAACACAGCTGAATTCCAGATGAAAAATAGTTAAATATGACTTAAAATTGACCCCTTTCTGACTCGGTCAAAATTTGGCTCCCTTGGAATCTCAAAGATTCCTCAAAGATTCTCTTTTGCGAGATGACTGAAATTCAATTGTACGGATGAAGAAACTAATCACACCATCGATTTCCTTGTGAAAATTTGAGAAAAGTGAGTATAAAGTTAGCTTGGTTTTTAAACCTTCATTTTAGAGAATCCAAGGAATATTTCAAATTACATGTGAGGTCTTGTGTCAAGGTTCAAACTTCATGGTTCTACCCTCAAAATTTTGTTTCTGAAAAATTCATTACTCAGATCAGAAAACCTATCATGCCATTAGACTCCTGGCAAAATTCTGGTTCATTTGAGTCTAAACTTGGCATGATTCTACCACTGTCAGAAATCAGCTCCAAGGGATCCTAAAGATTCTTCAAGCATCAAAGAATATTCCTTTGTCTCGAAACTCATGCCATCATAGTTTTTCCCTGGTCATGGTTTCAGTGCGTCAAGGTTCTGCACCTCATCCCTTGAGCTTTTTGTTTTGTCTCGCCTTTGTTGGGTAAATGAATTAAATCTCGGTTTATATAAGTTTATTGGTGGATATTACAAAGCCAGACCAGTTGGCGTGTTGGTAAATTTGGCTATTGGTTGGGAGTGGGTCGGGTTCCAAACCATGTCCGACCTGTCTTTGCCCTGATTTTTATTTTGGGTAGCATATTGTATTGTTTTGGCCAGTTATATATAGGGTTACCCATTGGCGGACCGAGCGGGTTCAAGTCCCGTCGACCTCCAAAATTATGATATGGTCGTCGACCATTTTAACTATTTGATATATATAATATGAAGCCATGGGTTGGTGGGGGTGGTGACCCCCCACCCCATTAATTTATTATTATTATTTTATTTTTTATTTTATTTTTTTAATAACAAATTCAAAACCTGTCGGCCAAAATTTTGGGATTACCGGAAATTTTAAGCAGGAGATAATTTTGTCATTTTCGACCACTAAAAACTGTCGTCGTTAAGTACAATTTTGTAGCCTAGTTAATAGTTGCCAAATTTAGCAGGTCCACCAGTTTTAGCTAGGCTCCAAATTTAGTTGTCGCTTTCCTAAATTTAGCCAATGGGCCTAGTTGACCAAAACTTTGACTAGCCATAAATTTTTCATAAGAACTCGAATTGAGGTGCAATTTGCACCATTGGAAATCTTGTGACGACATATTCAATATTATTATAGTTTCACTGCAATAGAAAGACTTTTATTTTTGAGATTTTTTAGAGCCACCTTGATCATTCCTCCCCACTGAGGATGTATCAGTCCTCCAAAATCACGAGCATTATCTGCAATCTATTGTAATCCATCGTCTGGACAACAAGTGCCATAACAGGCCACACTTCCTTCTCCTTCACCTTTGTCCTTCGGAGACATAATTAATGAACCAACACTTGTAATCTATGCAAACATGTAATACATATTGCAAAGTACATGTTCAATTACATGACCTATCATGACCCAGGCAATCCCCATACTTGCCAATATTTTATAAAAAAATAATTGGTCAAGTTTACATCATAATCATATGAGAAACCAATACCCCTGTTATCAACAAAAAAAGGCCAAAAATATCACCATGTTACATTCATAAGTGATGGAAAACACTTCAACACTTTTACAAACATATCGCAACATGTGATTTACAAAATGTGGCCATGTTCAACTACTTAAAAATGCTACCCATTTCTTACCCAACCAGGTTGATGGGCTCTCTTCTTGTAGCTGGATTTCTTGTTGATTTTCTTCACTAACAGGTTCCTTTTCAGGTTCTTTCTGGTCCTTTGATCGCTACTCTTGATGGAGCTCCCAACATGTATCTCTTTGATGCCCATGCTTATTACAATGGATGAAAAAATTCTTCTTGCTCCAGACCTACTTAACCTTATTAATTCCTGATGTGGAGAATATCTTTAGTATTTTGTCCTCTTTCTTACTTCCATCCTTTTCCAGCACTTGGCAACCACATGGTTATACAAGACACAAAAACTACATGGTTTTCTATGCCATAATTTTTGCTCATCATTAACAATTTTCTTGTAATCAAAATGAAATTTAAAATATTGAAAGTTTTTATACATTGCTTTAGCCCTTTCTTTGGAATGCTCAGTTCCCTTTGGAAATGATCTGCAATCACGATTAGTAAATTATTGTGATCTATTCTTAGCATCCTTCATTGTCATGGACTTGTCGCCTGAAGATTCTCCTATCTCTTCCTTTTTGACATAGCCCAATATTGCATGTCATGGTAATTCCACCACTTGGATGGGATTAAAAATGCCTTTCCCATCAGCTCCTAGGCCCTTTCCTTCATATCCCATCTTCTTCATTAATCTTGAACCAATTCCTGTAGTTTTCTTTTCAAAAGCACCCAAATCATCATCATCATGTGAAAATGAAACTGAAGAATTATCAAAACTATTTATCTTTGAAGCAAGTGATGATGGCTTCACTAGGCCCTTGTCGCACTTCAACCTTTCTGAGGCCTCTTCCGTGGCTCGTAATTGACACTACAATATATGCTTCTCTTCTTCTGCTTCTTGTAGAAGTCTCTTCAATTCAGTATTCTCCGCTTGAAGGATTTCGTCGATATCTTTGTTTGAATGATGAGAAGAAGGTGAAAAAGAAGTATATTCACTCGAATATGGAGATTGAGCATCGTCCTCTGCTCTCTCTTTCTCATATTCTTCTTTTTTCCATTTTCTCCTCATAGTTTGCATACATTATATCTACCATGTTTTCCATCCTCAAGAAGGCCTTGTAGAGATATTTTTGATACTCCATTTTATTTGTTGTTGCGCATTCAATCTCTGGTTATCATTCACACTCACAATTCACATCAGCAAGACGACCGAGCTAATACCAAACTTGATCCAAATTCACTCAGCTACCGGAATTAACCAAGATATTTTACATTTGTGATGTTAGCAAAATTGCATGTGAAATAGTATGAACAAAAACATGAGCATACTTTAAAAAAGAGGAAACATAAAGGCAACCATCAAATCAAAGAACACACACAAGTTGATAATGGTGTTCATCCAGTGTGGGTTACATCTCTAGGCCTGGTGTGAAGAGTGGGGAGGTTGCTTCATTAATTGTTGCAAGATTATGATGAATACATGATTTGTTTTTTGTCAATACAAGGAATAACTCCCTTAACTAGAATGGCATGTCTCTCCATGAGACGCTCTGTTATGAGGAATTCTAATCTATGGATAAACTAGTCTTCTCTAAGTGTGGTGTTCCTTCACTCAGAACAACAGAGGAAAGGTAAATGATTTTCTCTCTATAATAAATAGATAAATAGAAGATTAAGAATCTTACTTGTGATCCTTCGGTCTCGTTCTTCTTCTTTCATCGCTTTTGTCACTTTTGATCCAACTGAACTCGTTGGATCAATACCTGCAATTAAAAATAGAAGACAGCACAAGACGATACAAATATACAATATCTATTTATCATAACTAGATTGAACTGACTAAATCCGAGAATATATGCACATATTGAGAATTAATTCACAAGATACAATTGCATATATGGGATAAAAAACAAATATCTTTATTGCAGTATTAGGAGGGACAGATTAAAACCAGTCAATCAGTTCATTGTCAACTTGCTCAAACTTCATCCCATCCTCATCACACCAAGAATCAATCTAGCAGCATCACAGTACTTCAGCTCTCCAAGAATTGAGAATCCAACAGCATAACACTACATAAATTTCTTCCTTCCTTGCACTTAGATGAGTGCTCAATTTATAGGTAAATTGTAGGTAGTTTCTCAATAAATGATATTGAATGGCTTTCTAATAATAGATAATACATGTTTCCAGGTTCAATGGTGATGGATGAACACATGTATTTGAAGTATGACACCTATGAGCTCTTCTAGAAGGCACTGGACATGTGGAGATTATGGGAACAATGATGATTTCGCTCCCAGGAGACCAACACACCCTTAAGTGTCGGGAAGTGCTTTGCAGAGCACCCTTGCATGGGGATAACTGATTTGCAATGCACTTAGGCCCATTCATAGGAGCGTTGATTAGTTAATGGGTCATTTTAACTATACTTCAAACATTGAAACTCTCATGAATTAAAGCCATCAGTGGAATGAATTCTCTAGGGCATGTAGCAACTGAATTAGGGGGTGATAGATCCCATTTGTATTGAATTAGGGGATGATATACCCTATTCATACTGGTCTTAGGGATGATGCCCAAATTTACCTATAACAGTTTCCCCCTAAAGCATGAAGTTAAAATAATGATAATATTTGGATGAGATGCTTTACGGTGTGATAAGTAGGATTTGAAGCAGATGGTGACCTGCATAAATTTGAAATACATTACATCATGATATCTTGTACATCTTGGACATGAATTGCTGAGGGAGGCGTACCCATGCTCATCACATAAACTCTCATAAATAATGCATAAATTAGAAAGTCGTCTACAGATATAGACATGCCTACAGATATAGGCCCATGATACGATGACCATCTGTATGTAAAGCCATCATACGGATGATGTGGTACAATTCGTGAAATCGCAGCTCGGATGGATGAAACTATATTTGGAGTCTTCTATTTCATTTACTCGATCATTCAAGTACAAGTCTAACCATGCAAATATGTGATCTGAAGTCGAGCATGGGAAGACATCATCTGATTATCGGCCAATGATGTAAGTCGTTAATAGACGTGAGAGAAACCACGGTTGATGTTAATGGTTATCAAGGTACTACGATACAATTTGCAAGGTGTGAATAGATGATTTAATTTCAAATGCCAAATAAAATCTTTCGGTTGAAAGGTCTGTGATTTCAACCTATCGCCGAAAGCGAGAAACCTGTCATTGATGTAAGCAAGTTCCAAGGCACTGGAAAGATGTTTCAAAGTCAACTTCCTGGATGATGAGCTGATGTTGAAAGGAAGCGACTCGTCATAGATACAACATTAAACGAGAGTAATGTTTTTGGAGACAAAATGTGATTTGATGAAGCAATGTTCAGGGATGGCGGTCATGAAAATGACGGTTTATAATTATTGCAGAAGATGAGGAATTACTGGATGGATTCTTTTTAACATATCGGCGACACTGAATAGATTGGCAGCATTGACCCAAAACTAAAGTAATGGATGGTATGATAGACCATAGGTATGATAAACCGTCAAGAAGATTACCCAACCCAAAGCCACAGAGATGAAGTGAAAGTGTCATGTTCAAGAGTGACCTACTACCATAAAGTGTTTTGTTCTTTTTCCCAAATTTTCCCCAGTCATTGCTGACCAGTAACTCTTTATTTTTGTGAAAGTGTTATGTTCAAGAGTGACCTACTACCATAAAGTGTTTTGTTGTTTTTCCCAAATTTTCCCCAGTCATTGCTGACCAGTAACTCTTTATTTTTTAACAAGCCTGAGGAGGGTAACATATGCTTGATCTATAATTCGACCCTTCGGGTGAATCCATCACTATTTCATGATTTGACGATTCTAGCGATAGTGAAACTCGATCTTGTCATGATTGGAAAAGTCTGTCGCTATTTGTTGTTTTAACGAGTTTAACAATAGTGAAAAATAGGTCCTTTTTCATGTTTAGACAGTTTGAAAAAGGGACGAAAAGAAAACTCCATGAGTATTTTTTTGTAAATTTGTCTCTTAGGTCCGAAAAAAGTGTAAAATGATACCCAAGAAAACCTCTTAGCCATGTTCGACTAAGGTGTTCATTTTTTTTAAATAATCTATCTTAGTCTGGAAAAGGGTTAAACTTATACTGAGTAGATGTCGTTTCATTTCCTTTTACGAGCTCAAAAAGACAAGTGCTTGGCAATCTTCTCAAATTAACGGAGTCTGAAAAGAGGTAAAAGAAGACTCCAGAGGGTTTATTTTTGATGTTTAACAGAGCTCGAAAAAGAGATAAAAGTATGCTCTATGGTCAAATCATTTTTGGATAATTATGCACTTCAAACTAACTCTATCAGCTGTAAACATGTTTAGAGAACCATCAAACAGATTAAAAATATCTGTTTCGTAGTAAAAATGAAAAAATAATATAGTCACATCACTAAATATGATTAAAATAATCAACATGACTACTAAAAAAAAGTTTTTACCATTCCATAGTTACCATTTGAAATTTAGGAGCTCTGAACCTGTTTTTCCCTCGAGCTTCAACGGTCGATTGCGACAATTTGAGTGGACGATTTCTCATGCCATTTGATCCAGGTTGTAGATATGAACCTTCTCTTCCTTCTAGTGTCATTTTTGTTTCATTTCATGCTGAATTTTTAGGTTTTTGAGCCCCCTAGGGTAAATCTATTGTTTTATGAGGGAAACATACACTTGCATGTCAAAAAGTACGTTGTAGAGCACTGAAATTGAAGCTCAGATGCTTTGCAGCACTTTGTCTATGGACCAAGGGTGCGTTGGGCTCATTTTACAAATTTTTTTCTTGCTAAGTGCTAAAATATTCCCAAAAAAAAAGCACGAAATAGATCCTAATTAAGCTTATGGTTGGCTTTCAAGTATTGATTGAATCAAAATGACCATTACATGGCGAGAAAGAGAACATGAAGAACAAGACAATTTCCCTAAATGATCCTGGCACTTTAAGAGCCCTTAAGGTTTGTGGGTTACTTAAGCATTTCATATTATCAAGGATGAGACAGCATCTTGAACTATTAGAGTTTCTGGTTCGTTCATGGGATCTAGCATGATCCTATGCATTTCATATTGGGGACAAAGTGCTCCCAATACTAGTTGAGGATTTTTAATTTCTTATTGGATTATCGAGACATGATTCTCCTGTTTCCCTCGCGAGATCTGCTCATGGAGGTGAGGCATTGAAGGACTACATACGCCAGCATTATCGTCCAGGTATTGAACCTAAAAAATATGCAAAGATAAACATTTGTGATGTGTGGGATTTTCCTCTAAGAACTATCCTTTTCACTATTGCAAAACTTGTTGGCTCTGTGACACTACATGTCGCAAACCGATCATATATGCAGTCTGCTCTCGAGTGTCTGGAACCGACAGTGTTCAACTGGGTTGAATCAATACTCTTTCAGATGAAAGAATAGCTAACTAAAGTAAAGGGTGGTAGAAAAAAAAAATTTATTTATGGTTCGATCTTGATTTCCTTTATTTTAGAGGTAGTTCCATTGATGCAACCGTAGCATGTGACAATGAGAATTTCTGGTCCTAGATATCCGCGGATGCAAAGATGGGTCAAACTGATGGCCAGGCATGCTAGTCAATCGACTATCATATTTTCTACTGCATTCTTTTCCTAGCTCTGACGACATAATATCACCATAGAGGAGTATCTGTACACAGGCGTATATTTCCGTGGAGATACAGATTTGATTTTACTAGATGGCGCTCAATGGGGTGCACTGGGTAAAAATGTTTTAACCATGTTTTTTATTTTAAGGTTTCTACATGTTTTTGTATTTTTGATGTTTTCCAAGACTTAACTAAAGTTTTTGTGTACATAGATGTGGGTCTCATTCAACCCGTGGGTTGACCAGGGCAGGCAACAGATGAACGACAAAGAGGACTATCGGGAGAGAAGTCCTTCGGGATTTAGATTTTACTGAGACTCTTGTTGAGTTGCAGCATCATCTTGAGGGATTGACTCTTGGGATACTGGATGTTCAGATCGAGGAGTTACCTATGAGGCTGTAGCGACATACTATTGGTCTTCCTAGCCATTGGATGAGGCTATTGCACAGGATAGCTAAAGCAGTTGCTTGTTATCATGAGCATCACTAGTTTTACTTTTGACATTTTTGTATACATTTTGAGGTCAGATGACCAATGTGTCTTGGGCACAAATTTCGTAAAAACCTAAAATATATATCTATTTTATTTTAAAGTTTTCCTATGTTTAATGCTTAATCCTATTCAATTGTATAATGTGAATTGAAAATGTATCCTTACATGTGTTGAAAATGTTTGTTTAAAACATAATTCGCTAAAGAATCAGTTAATGTTTTCAAATTTCTGGAGATATGTTGATATTGACTGTAATCAAAATGTCTTTCCAAAAGTTGAACTCTAAGGAACATACGTTGAATTGTTGGATTTCAGACGGCATAGACACTAGTAAGTTGTAGTACGACAAGCTATGAGTCTAACCTAATGATGATGCGATTAATGCCAACTGAAACTGCATCAGAGAAAAGTTTGATCAACGTGCTATACTCAGCGATATTGTCCATGGATTGACCGATACAAATCACTTGAAAAATCACTAACTCGCCACCTAGAGAAAAAATGGACCATGATGCAGAAGATAGGTTCTGCGTACTACGACTAGCACCATCGACGTACTCGACGAATGGTTCCAAAGATTCAAACATATGCGATGAAATGTAAAGTGGATTACTAGCTTCAAGAAAGCTTGAAAAACAAACTAACATAGTGAATGAAAATCAAATTATATATGCAATATGATACAAAATTTTACTACGCTCAATTAAGCATAGTAGCTTTTAAGATACATCCCATTTCAAGGTCGCACCAATGGAATTCCATCATAATCAACTAACTCATAGGCGCCCTTAACCATAACTTTTTTGACAATGTAGGGACCATGCCATAGTGGCTCAAACTTTCCTGTTCCTATCAAATTAGCTTCTTGGTCATAAAGAAAGACCAGGTCTCCCTCTGAGAAGATGAGAGGCTTGACCTTGCGGTCATATTGCGCCTTGATTTGTCTTTTATGCACTTTGTTGGCCAATGCAGCTTCACGACGCGTTTCATCTAGATGGATGAGGTTTAAAATACATGCTTCTTAATTAGAGGTGCCAGGTAACAATTCAATAGCGAGTTTTAATGACGCAATTTCATATTAGATTGGTAAGATAGCTTCCAGACCATGCACCAACTGAAAGGGAGTAAATCCGGTCGCATTTCTCACCGAGGTTCGACATGCCCATAAAGCCGAGTACAGGGTTAAATGCCAATTTCGTTTGTGAACCCCTATCATTCGTTGAAGCATTCGCTTAAGGATCTTGTTAATGGCTTCAACTTGTCCATTAGATTGCGAATAATAAGGGGTATAAATATCATGTGACAGTCCTAATTTGGAATTCAACTCATTCATCATGTTATTGCAAAAATGCTTACCATGATCTGTAACTATAGCTTGTGGTACACCAAACCGAGAGACAACATGATTGAAAAAGAACAATGCATCTGTTTTGGTTGTGTTATTGAATGTAAGAATTCAATGCCCCATTTTGCAAATGGTCCCACAGCGATGGCAAGATGCATTGGTGCTGGCGATATGCGGATTTTATGATCAAATATCTGGAAAGCGTGACAAATTCTGACCGTGAGAATGCAGTCGCAGAAAATGGTTTGCCAGAAGTAACCAGGGCCGAGAATCTTATGCGTGGTAGCGTACCAAGAAAAATGTCCACCAAAAGCACCATCATGAAAATCATTCAAAACTTTCTCGACCTCCTCATGACTGAGGCACCTCCTTAAAATCGTATCGACACCACGACGATAAAGTGTATCGCCGACGATCATATAATATTTGGCTTGGTATTGAATACGTCGTTGTTGCGAGTGAGAGGTATTGGACCAGAAAGTTTGAGTTTAGAGATAAATGATAAAATAACCATACCAAGGGTCAGATGACCCAATTAGAAACAGAGACTCATCTGAAATTTATGGTTCCGATGTAGACTCAGAACTATCAAAGGGAAGGTTACAGAAAAGCTCATCAAAAACCAAAGACTTCTTTGACTTGGATTTGATGAACTCCAAATCAAATTCTTGCAAAATGACGATCCATTTTGAATATTTCCCCCCCAAAAATTGACGTGACAGAATGTATCTCATAGGGTTGCAATATGAAATGAATATGGCCTTCTGGAGTAGGATATAATGGAGAAATATTTGGACGGTTTCCAAGGTGAGATTTTCGGCGTATGAGTACCTAACTTCTGTATCATTGAGATTATGACTCAAATAATATATCGGATGTTCTATCCCATCGTCTTATTGGACTAAAACCATAGCAATGGTTGTGTCTACAGTGGTGAGATACAGGAAATAATCACTCTGATAATTAGGGGGATACATTAATGACGCTCGGATCAGGGTATCTTTAAGAGCATCAAAAGAAGCTTACATAACCTTATCCCAATCGAAGGGAATCCCCTTTTTCAGGAGATAATTAAATCCTTTAGCCATTTAGGCATAGTTGGGAGCCATTTCGGCGTAGTTGGGTATGACACTCCTTAGAAAGTTAGCCTTTCCTTGAAGTCTCTATAACTGAATTAAGTTTGATGGTGTAGGCAAATCAAGAATTCCCTAGACCTTCAGTGGGTCAATTTGAATTCCATCTTTTGAGACGAAGAATCCAAGAAAACGACTAGAACCAACACAAAACACACATTTGTGTGGATTGAGGCATATCTTGTAGTGTCGGCAATGTAGAAATAGAGCTCTCAAATGCATCGGCTGATTTTTCTATTTTTGTGAATGCGTGGGTACATCATCTAGATAAGGTTGAACAATGTGCTTAATGTCATGGAAAGCATAATCCATTGCTCTCTGAAATTTTTCCTAAATGTTCTTTAAACCAAATGGGAGTTTACGATAAGAGAATGTTCCCCAAGGACAGATGAATGTTGTCTTATATTGGTCCTCTAGGTGAATATTGATTTGATTGTAACCGGAGAATCCATCCATGAATGAAAAAATTTCACAGTCGGCACATTCATTAATAATTTGGTCGATAAAGGGAGTAGGATAATTGTCTTTTGGACAAGAAAGATTGACATACCAATAATCAACACACACTCTAATTTTTCCTTGTTTATTCATGACAGGAACAATGTTGGAAACCCAATCAGTAAGCGAAATAGGGTAAATGAAACTAGCACGCAAAAGTTTTTCAACTTCTGCTTTAATGGCAGCATCCTTCTTTGGATGAATAGGAGGAAGGTGTTGATGTACTGGTTTGACATTAAGGTACATTTTAATTGTGTGTTCAACAATACTAGAATCTATGTCTGGCATTTCCTCATAATACCAAGCAAATACATCTCGGAATTCACAAAAAAGAGAGCGATAAGTGGCGAGTTCGGATGCAAAACAAGACACGCTAACATGAATGTTTTCTACAACGCTAGTTTTGGTCGAAATATTGATAGAAATCATTTCTTCAATATTTGATAGGTTTCGCTCGGATTTGATGGCATTAATTGGAACATAATTTGAAAATAAATCAAAGATCATAGGGTGATATAGTTCAATAAGATTATCTTCGTTGTAATCTGGAAGACGGGAAGGATGATGATAATCGTCCCATGGTTATCCTTTTGGCATCATGGCTTCCACAATGCTCTCATCATTCAAGAATGTGGATGAAAAAGGATCAGAAAGAGTACTAAAATCTAATGAGTGATCGACCCAAACGATCGGTGACAATGGATCAAGATGTGCCGCCCAAGCCAAGAAAATTGATTGTTATGTGAGCTCAATTGGGCTTGGCAGAAAAAATTCACCCTACGTATCTACTTCAAAATTATTGGTAATCTTCCTTAAATCAGATGAAGTGGAAGATAACATTTAGCAAGTCTCTATATTCACAATTTCCGATGACGTCGTAGGTGGTGGTAATGAAAATGTGCCCATTAGGGAAGAATCCTTAAAGAGACCAACACCAATGTTTTGAAGTGTTAGCTGGGGTGTGTGAACTAACATAATTCTTCCAGATACCTGAGAATTAGAGGCAAAGAAGGAGTGTTGATTAATGACTGTGATAGCACCTTTTTGAGGGAAGGCGATCATTCGAAAGTAATTAGAAACGATCGCAGTCATAGCGTAAACCCATGGCCTTCCAAGTAATATTTTGTAGTCAAGGGGTCCGTCAAAGACCTCAACTTCAACAGTTACAATTTTTCCCCCTAGTTCGACATGCAAGTTATTGATAATACCACAAGGCTTATATGTACAACCGTCAAAAGCTTTCAACGTCATAGGTGATTGAGATAAGCGAGACGAGCCAAGTGACTTCCAGAAATTGATAGACATAATACAAGTAGATGCTCCCTCATCAATAATAGTGCGATGAACGATGTGATTATTAAATTTACTTGGATTGAAAATGCTAATTCAGCTGGTAATTGTGGCACATAGCCTGTGTGATTAAAGACTACAAGATTAGAATCTTTTGGGTCGATTCCACCAATTGCCGACAACAAAGCTTGCTTCTGGGAGGGACAATTTTGGAGTACCTCAAGCGTCGACATAGCTGAAGGTGAATGAGCTATATCTTCAACTATATTGTAATTTTGAGCTACGCAAGCTCGAGTATTGAACGTCGATTTGTGAACGACTCCCTTTGGTGGTTTTATTGTTAACCCTAGAATAGCAGGTGGCAGAATTGATTCAGTGGATAGATTCATGGTCTAGGTAATAGGTTGATCAGTAGCCTAACTACCGCAATATTTGTTTCTCATAGACACCAAAACATCAGTTTTTGGCTTTGTGACAGATAGCATAAGCACTTGGGAACTAGAAGCGTGATCCGTAGAAACCATGTTTGTGTCTGGATTCGGAAAAGGATCTGTCAACACAGCAGATGCAGGTGAAGTCTTAAGAATCTTTGTGACTTCGAAGCAGTGAGGATAATCTCGCATAAAGTGATCCTCATTACATATCAAGCAAGGGTAAAGAGGTTTCCGAGTATTTCCAAATTTTTGATCAAATGATCGTTCCTGCTCGGGTGAATTTTGCTTTTTCTTTGCTTTCCCCTTTTTCATGCTTTTGGGTTGCTTGTCACTTTTGACTTTGTTAGATGACTCGACATGTATTTGAGAAGAAGGTGTAGGATCAGATGCAGTAGAGGTGTACGTGTTTGCAGAACCAATCATACCATCGCTAGCATGAGATTTCTTACCAGATGGAGGAGGAACTGTAAAATTTGATCACGACGCATTACAAATTTTCTCATAGAGCATGCGAGACTGAATATAAATCAAATCTAAGTACTGGGCACGAGAAATGACTTACTCTTCAGTGATGATGTTGCCTTTAGCTACATCCTCAGTGATATATGGCAGCAAGGACTTAATAAACCACTAAGCCAAGAGTTGATCAGGAACAAATGTTTTGACCATTCGCAACGACAATGCCACTCATGAATATGATAAAAAATGTGAGTAGAAGTTATCTGTTTAAATTTGGTCAATAGTTATGTTCCAGTTTCGTATCATATGGGTAACTATAAGTGGGTTAAAAAGGTAGTGGATAAGGCAGTGAAGTTATCAAATGAAGCTCGTGGTAATTTAATATACTACTTCGTAGCCGGACCAGTAAGCGTACGCTGGAAAATATGTAGTCTAACAGAGTCATAATTTAAGGATTTTGGTGACCACCACAAATGATAAGTCATAACATGTGTTGACGGGTCTTCTCTAGGGTTTCCATTGAATTTAGGAATGTCGGAGGGTAATTTGTTTGGAATCAACTGCCACCAAGGAGAATAGCTGATGGGATCATTGTTAAGCTGGTTTAAATCATGTAATTCTAATGTTGTGACAAAGGGCAACTGTCAAGTCAATTAATGTTGAGCATAACCGGGATAGGATGGAATTTATTTGGAAACAGGGCTTTGCGCACCAACATAAGGCATTTATTGTTGGTAGCCCAAATAAGGGTTATTTTGATGACCAAACGCTTGAGGGATCTGTTGACCAAGGCCTAGATAAGCTTATTGTTGTTGGAATTATTGTTGTGGCATTTGAGGTTGTGGCTGCCAAGGTGATTTCCCGCCAATATTATAGCCAAAACCATAATATATTAGACCCGGTTGTGAATAGGTAAGACCGGTAGGAGCCTGTGACATCCCATAAAATGGTAATCCAACCTCTGGTTGTAAGCTTCCAGATACAGGTGATTGTTTTAAACCAACCAAAGGAGGTGGAGTCTGGAGGCCCAAGACTTGAGGGTAATGGGTTGAAGGACCCGCCTGAGACGGTTGAGGTACAACCAACTGAGCCTGTAAATGGGGTAATAAAGTATTAACTGGTGGGCTAGATGTAGGCACAAGAGGTTGAACCAGTTGGTATGAATGCACAACTGTTTGTGGTTGAACGGGCAAGATAGGTTGCCACTGACAAAAATTGATTCCAACATTTGGGTGACCATAAAACGACAGAGTACTATCAAAATGGGTGACCATAGGTTTCCCCCCAGCATGAGGAGTATAATAATATGGAATATATTTATTTCCAAATGGTGGGAGTCCAGTTGAGATTGAACTGGATGGAAGGTACCTAGATGGACCAGCTTGATGTTGAACTAAAGATGTGTATAAGGGATCAAGCTGTTCAGTACTCATTATAGATATACCAAACAAGATACCAGAAGATGACATAGGTGAAGTCCATGGATTTGAGGAGGCACTAGAGCAGGTTCCAAATAATGATTGGTAAGCCGGTGGGACGGACGGACCACCATAAAGATGTGACTCAGGTGACGTGGTAAACATCGACGGAGTAGCAACAGTAGATGTTGTCACAACTGTAACAGATGGTACAGCCGGAGATGTTGACTCAACCATGGTCAAATGACCTAGTGAATACCCTATAGGATCTATGGGAACTTGGATTGAAACAGGATCAACTGAAGCAATGTAAGTTAATCGAGGAAAACACTCGTAAAGATAAAGCCCCGACCCAAAATGAGTTGGATTTTAGGGTATTTATTCTTGAGGTTCTTCCTTAATAGAAATCAAACGAGGTGGAAGAATTTTTTCGTCAGGCCCAAGATATATTTCAGGTGGTTGACTGTGCAATAGAAGAGAAGAATCAATGGCTACAGATGACTGAGGAGTGACCAATATAGGAACAACTACTTTTCATTCGACTTCGGGATCTATATTTTCTCGTAAAATAACGATGGGATTCAGATCAACTTCCAGTTGAACAACGTCGGGTTCTGTATGTATAGTCATACTGATTGGAATTTCAATGTCCACAAGTAGCGATGAGGAATCTGTTTCGACGAAAGTAGATAAACTAGGATGTGTAGAGACTACTCGAGATGACTCTGGTAGATGTGATTAAGATGATGCACCAGAGGTACTGATGGTACTAGATTCGGTAGAACGGGGTCGCCTTCACCGACCAGAAATGGCTTCCGGTGATAAAGGTGGTTTAACCTCTATTCTACGCGAACGACGGGGAAAGGATTGTTCTTATTCCACGATGACTGATTGATTTTATTACAAAAACAAATAAAAAAATAAAAAGGTGATACTAGGCAAGAGGTTTTACCAAGTAATTGTGAACTGCAGAATACATCCTAGCGAACTAAGAAGTATGGGCATGTAATCTCCCTGAATGTTGTGTTCGGTGTATCAAAAGCTATAAGGCGGTTGACTTGGTTACCTATGGATGGTAAGAAACCTAAAGTCTTCCTCCCAAATATACCCGAAGGTACGTGGAGGCCCAAGTCCATAATAGTGTTGTCTAATGAAAAACCGCACAGTGAGAGCACCCCCTTATACTTTTCGTAATAGAAGACCGCCCTATATACCTGAAGATATGTGGAAGAGCTCCGATATACTTACGTACCTGGAGTGGGATTTCACACTCTGAATGTATCGCAGACAAGTTAGCAACAACTGCTATGCTTAATGACGCCAAAACACGTCTCTAGCCTAGACCTTCTAAGTGTTATCATTAATGTTACAATTCTTTCTTAGGTTGATCGAGGTGAATTTTATGTTGATATTGCTTAATAGTTTATCTTTCAGGTTCACCGCGAGATGTAATGGGAAATTCCTGAAATCCAAACTAAATGAGAAGCAATCTTGTCAATTTAGTTTTTCAATGAAAACCTTAGCTACTAAAGGGATAAAGCAATCATATTTTTTAGCATAGATCAAAGAGCACAAACTAAATGCAGATTTCCCTAATATATTCCTATGCAACACTCACAATATCTAAATGCATATGCATGTTTTTCTTTTCAGTTTCCTTTAATGTGAATGATTAAAAAGAAACTAAATCCACAAATCATCAAACAATGTTTTCTTTTTTTAAAAATGAGGACTGAAACAAAAAAATTCTCTTAGGAAATGAAGACTGAAACGACAATTTTCCTTTTGAAAACAGAGAATTGGTCTAATGAAAAATTTACAACTTTGGATTTAATTTGAAAATGATAAAGAAAATAGCTAATGAAACTTTGAACAAACAATTATCCAAAGGAGGAAGAACTGGTAATGTTTATTGGTCTCTAAGGTCAAACGGGCATCTAAAAATACAGCAAGCAATAGGCTGAAACTGAATGCAAAATACAAATTATGATAGAATTTGGCTGGTTGAGGGGAAATGCACCCCTTAAGGACAGACAATGTGTTTAAGAGCACCTCTGAATGGGAGATGGTTCTATGCAGAGCATTGTACCCCAACCAACAGTGCGTTGGGCACAGTGAAGCTTGAATATCAAGTAGGCTAAACACACTTCTAAGGAAAAAAGTACATTCAAATCACTGAATAGATGAAGCAAATTATATTGATGATGGTTAAAAAGGAAAAAAACACCAGGAATGATGGATTTCTCCCCAATATGGTAGCCAATTTGTTATGAGGAATTCTAATCTACGGATAAACTAGTATTCCCTGAGTGTGGTGTTCCTTCACTCAGAACAACAGAGGAAAGGTAAATGTTTTTCTCTCTATAATAAACATATAAACAGAAGATGAAGAGACTTACTTGTGATCCTTCACTCTCGTTCTTCTTCTTCCGTCGCTTTTGTCGCTTTCGATCCAACTGAACTCGCCAAATCAATACCTGCAATTAAAACTAGAAGATAACACACAACAATACAAATATACAATATCTATTTATCATAACCAGATTGAATTGACTAAATCTAAGAATATATGCACATATTGAGAATTCATTCACAAGATACAAATGCATATATGGGAGAAAGAACAAATATCTTTATTGCAGTATTAGGAGGGATAGATTACAACCAGTCATTCAGTTCGTTGTCAACCTGTTCCAACTTCATCCCGTCCTCATCACACCAAGCATCAATCCAGCAAAGTCACAGTACTTCAGCTCTCCAAGAATTGAGAATCCAACAGCATAACACTACATAAATTTATTCCTTCCTTACACTTAGACGAATGCTCAATTTATAGGGAAATTGTAGGTAGTTTCTCAATAAATGACATTGAATGGCTTTCTAATAATATATAAGACATGTTTCCAGGTTCAATGGTGATGGATGAACACATGTATTCGAAGTATGACACCTATAAGTTCTTCTAGAAGGCACTGGACATGTGGAGATTCCGGGAACAATGATGATTTCACTCCCAGGAGACCAACGCACCCTTAAGTGTCAGGAAGTGCTTTGGAGAGCACCCTTGCATGGGGGTAAGTGCTTTGCAATGCACTTAGGCCCATTCAGAGGAGCATTGATGATTCAATGGGTCATTTTAACTATACTTCAAACATTTAAACTCTCATGAATTAAATCCATCAGTGGAATGACTTCTCTAAGGCATGTAGCAACTGAATTAGGGGATGATAGACCCTGTTCATACTAGTCTTAGGGATGATGCCCAAATTGACCTATAACATGCTCTTCTATAAGTAATATTACTCATAAAATCTCTCCTTCAGCATGACAAAATAACAAACCCTCACATGAAGTGGTATACAAGGATTCCCCAAAATGGCAAACAAAGATCTCAACATCAAATCATTGTCTCAACGAAAATAAAAAGAATACATGGCATCAATGCATCTTATACCTCCACTTTTGAGGATGACCTGAAAATTCACAACTTTTTTGAAGAAACAAATAACACAATTGAATTCCTCACAAAAAATCATGAAATCTGATAGTAAACTTGACCCCTTTCTGACTCGGTCAAAATTCGGCTCCCCGGGAATATCAAATATTCCTCAATGATTCTCTTTTGCAAGTTGACTAGAATTCAATTGGTCAGATGAATAAACTGATCACACTGTCGTGTTCCCTGTGAAAAATTAAGAAAATAAGTATACAGTTGGTCTAGTTTTGAAATTTTCATTTTAGTGCCTTCGGGAAATCTTTCAGATTCCATGCAGATTCTTGCGTCAAAGATCCAACTTCATGGTTTCGACTTCAACATTTTGTTTCTGAAAAATCTACTGCTCATATCAAAAAACTGATCATTCCATTAGACTCTTGGCGAAATTATAGTTCATTTGAGTATAAACTTGGCAAGATTCTACCACTGTCAGAAATCTGCTCCAAGGGAATCTAAAGATTCTTCAAGCATTGAAGAATATTACTCTGTCTTGAAATTCATGGAATCAAAGTTCTATCCTAGTCATGGTTCTAGCGCATCAGTGTTCTGCACCTCGACCCTCGCACTTGTTGTTATGTCTGGCCTTCGTTGGGCGAACACATGAAATCTGGGTTTATATAATTTTAGTGGTAGATATTACAAAGCGAAACCAACTAGCGTGTTGGTGAATTCTGGCAGTCGGCTTGGAGTGGTCTGGGTTCCAACCCATGAATCAGTTGTCTCTGACCTATTTTTTATTTTGGTTGGCATATTGTATTGTTTTGGGGGGTTATATATGGGGTCGCCCGTTATCGCGTAGGGCGTGTTTGAGTCCCACCAACCTCCAAAATTATCATATGGTCATCAACTATTTTAACTATTTTATATATATATAGTATGAAGCCACGGGAGGGGTTGGCGGCACGCCACCCCACCCCGCCCCCCACACCCCACCCCCCGCCCACACACACACACATATATATATATTTTTTTGTATTTTTTTTTTATATAACAAATTCAAAACCTGTTGGCCAAAATTTTGGAGTTACCTGGAATTTTAAGTAGGCGACAATTTTTCCATTTTTGACTGCATGAAACCATCGTTGTTAAGTGTCATTTTGTAGCCTAGTTAATAGCTGTAAAATTTAGTAGGTCCTCTAGTTTTCATTGGGCTCCAAATTTAGTTGGTGCTCTGATAAATTTAGCCAATAAGCCTAGTTGACCAAAACTTTCACTAGACACAACTTTTTCATACTAACTTAGATTGAGGTGTCATTTGTGACGTTGGAAAGCTTGTGAAGACCTCTTAGATATGATTCTGATTTAGCTAAAATACAAAGAATTTTATTTTTGAGCTTTTCTTGAGCCACCTGGATCATCCCTCTTGGGTTGTAACCCTTTAGGATCCTAGAACACACCCCTATACACATTTAGAAACTCTTCCAATTGTTGTTTCTATTCCTTAATTCACCCCTATAGAGATAACTTAGCCCTCATGAATTATTCTACAAATATATTTCCTGTTAAAAATAGAAATATATATTTCTTGTTGGAATTGATCAAAATTTTGGCTCGATTGGCTATTACCAGCAAGATATTTAACTTGTCCTTATGTGCATTAATGCTGAAGTATTTTTCATCCCTGATGAGGTGGTACCTATTTCCTCTCCAGATGAATATCACATGCCGCATATGCATATAATTACTCTTAAACACCACATCACATACATCTAGTGGAACTACTTCCAACTATACTTCATCAACAAAGTCATCACTGATAGAAAATTTGATTTTGCACTGTTTGGTTACCTTTATCTCCACCTCCTTGTTGACCCATCCCATTGAATATGGGTTAGGAGGGTCATATGTCTCTAGTCCCAGTTTCTAGAACAAATTTCCATGATGATAATCTCTTGTGATCCTAACTCAAATAGAGTATCAATTTTCATCTTCTTGGCTTGTATCTTTATATGGAATATTTTGGTCATTTCCTTCTCTTCTTATTGCTAAAGGCTACTCAGATTCACCCCCTAATACACACTGATATATAGGGAATATTTTCATCCATTTCTGATGTGATTTCCACTTGGTTTCTTGAATCAATGGCCATGATAATTTTCTTCTTAGTATCTTTTTTTTGTTCTTTGGGTTGAGCTATGGATACAACTTCTATCTCTTATCCTTTGTATGACCTTCAACATTACAGTGGTTGCAGTGGTTGTTGGGATATTTCCACTAGTGCGTTGTGGTTTTTTTCTTTTTGTCTTTTCCCATCTCCACTTCTTCTTCCCCTTAGAATCTTCCTGGTGCTCGTTCTTCTTTAACCCACTTTATTTCCCTTTCTTCTGACTTATGTTCTTCAAGTATTGTGCATGTACACAACCTCATCGACTAGTTTTGGGTTTCAATAAAATAACTTTCTTCCACAGATGACTATGTAGACCCCATAGATACATGAGGAGTGTGTTGTAATTCATTGGTGAGATACCCAGCATTACAATCATCTTTCTAAATTTTGGGGTGTACTCTTATACATTTTTCCTCTATCTCTACTTGAAGTAATGCCATTGAATCCATTGGTCCTCTACATTCTCTATAGGGTAAAAATATGACTTTATGAGTGTTTTTAAATCCTCCCACTTAATAACCAGAGGACCTCCCTCTAACCTCAAGTTTTTTGTGTGGATTTATCACCAGGCTAGGGCAAGGGCCTCTAGTTCAAATGAGCAAATGAAATTTTATGTTCTTACTCTATATAGTGCACTGTAAAATAAATTTTAATTGTTTCAGCCAATTATTTAACTTCAAAGTGCCAATATCACCTTGATATCGTTTGATGTCAACCTTCGCTTCCATATTGAATAGGGACCATGTATGGTTCATGGCATGGGTTGATCTTTTTTGGCTTTCTCTTAGACTCCCTATTTGGTTCTTCTCAATCTAGTAATCTCTCTTTTGATCTTACCTCTATGTTAGAACCCCCATCTTATCTAAATAGTTTGAGCTTATTGGTCAAGGCTTCCATGAGGAGGCTCCAATTATGGTTTATATATATGAATTTTGTTTCCACTTGTGCAAACATATCCTCTGTGGGATATTTAGGGTTATTACCAAATTCATTGGCCATGTATGGGGTTTTATGATTTTCAAATTAACTAATCTGGATCCAATGCAACTTCCAAAAATACACCCAAAGAAACTTGCTTTAATACTAATATTATCCATAAAATGTAGTGGATATTCCACTAGACAATTCATCACTACAGATCCACTAAAATATATTAGAAAATCCAAAATTTACACTATGAGGGCTAATTTCTCCTTAATTTTCGATTTCTTAGTTATTTTTTATTGCATATGCTTAGAAATTACAATTACGCATGAAATAGAGAACAGATATATCAACCACTTACAAACCACAACAACACAAAATATGATCTAGGAAACCCTTTCAAGAGAAAACCCAATTGGAAGGTGAGGTTGCTTTGCTCTCTATTTCTCTGAATGGAAATGGATGCAAGTACAAAGGAGTGAGAACTATTGGCAATGGGATGATATAATATAAAAACCCTCTCTAATTTCTCTCTCTATATCCACTATCAGCTACTCTATTCATCTATGGAGAAAAATGCACTCAAATAGAATGGAACCCCTTTTCCTCTTACTGGCTTGATTATAACACAACTCGATAGCCTACTAGTGGTTAAGTTTAACTCCTTCAAATCTTAAATAGAGTTACAATATCGACTCTTCTATGGTATTCTTCATCGTGATCTTGTATCTAGCCCATTTTCCACGAGTGATGGGGCTAATGTGGCATAATCTTGAATCCTGGTGGTTAAAACAGGAAGGTTAACTTTTGAGTGGCATAACTTTTGCATATGGATTTCAAATGAGGAAATTCTTGCACCATTGGAAAAGTATATTTGTGTATAATATCACTATGGGTGTGGACCTAAGTGGAAAATTTTTACCACCAAAAAATTGTGTTTGATGCCTCAAACTACTTCTAGAAGGTTTCAAACCCTAATTTACCAAATTGGGACCCACTGGTAAAAATGGTCTTATGAGTTGATTCTTCCATTTTTTCCACTCTGAAAGCATAAATATGGATGACAAAGAATATAATGACCAATATTTGATCATGAACATAAATATATTTCTTTGAAGGAAAAATAAACAAGAAATCATATCTCTCATGTTGTTCCTAGCATTCAAATATATACACAAGATTAATCAATGAACAAGCACATAGTAAACACTACATGAATATAATAATTAGAGGACACTTATCTTTATCAATTTTGACACCAAATGGTTGCAGAACTTGGACCTTCCAAAAAATTATAGATGTTGTTACTCCAAATATCTAAATAGAAAATCACACCCATGCCAAGTCTATGAATCCACAAGGACAAGAGCCTAGATTGACTCCCATCACTTATAAAAAATTGAGTTCCCATTTTTTTATAGTCTAGTCAATCACATAGAAATATCAACTTTTTAGGTCTCTTTAAACTTCAACCCACACAACCCAAAGAAAGGAATGGCTTCTCTACATTGTAGTCCCTCAAGTTGTTCCATTTCTTTATAAGGGTTCAATATAATCTAGTTAGGAAATTTCAAAGCTAGAGTCTCTAAAGATTCATGGTTGTGGATAGTTTCCTAAAAATATCAATGCATCCATGCACTCAAATATCTTAACATTTCTATAAAATAACCAATCTTCTCATGCATCCAACTAGGAATGGCTCTCTACTATAGAAATTTCTCCTCTCTCATTAATCAAGAAGAAGAATGAACGAGAATCAAGAATGAGGAATCCACCCAATCATCAAAACACGGTTCATATATAAATGCTCACAATAGGCCATGTGTCTTTTCAAGAATCTCATGTAACTCCTTTTCCCAAATAATTTGAATATTAGCTTGATAAACATTATAATTTGGTCTATCCCCTCTAGCTACCCCTACCCTTTCTCATGGAATCATAGTCTTGTCCTTATATGTATACAACCAATATATAAATGCTCACAATGGGCCATGTGTCTTTTCAAGAAGCTCACGTAACTCCTTTTCCCAACTAATTCAAATATGGGTTTGATAAACATTATAATTTGGTCTATCCCCTCTAGCTACCTCCACCCTTTCTCATGGAATCATAGTCCCCTGTAACTCTTGTCCTTATATGTTCACAACCAATGATCTATTTTTAATTAATAATTAAAAACTATTAAATTTCCAGGCTCTTGGGCCTTTCATCATGTGTAAACATACATTATTGATTTGGGGATCAAAATTGGGGTATTGACCTTTTCCATATCTAGAATGCATTTATTTCTATATATCTTCATTTCATTCCAATAATAATCATTTATTGATATGTTCATTTCCTTAGTGGTGCAACATCTTCAAACAACTTGAATATTCATCGTGTGGCATCTCATGCTTTGCCTTAACTCAAAGAGTTAAGACAATAAATTTTGTTTTTCACGTTAGTGCATAACTCCCTCATTCACTAGTATCTTCCATACCTCTACTAACACTTATTGTTGCAATCTCTCCTTTTATGGTACTATTCTTGAAACCAAAAGCATACACGACTATTTTTTCACAAATCATATTTGCACGTATTGATCTTGTTTAAATGCATTGTATGCATTCTTTTTTGGTAAGGCACCAACAATCTTGGTATGTTTTATTTTCTCATATGTTAGACTATCAAGTATGCAAAATATTTCAACCATTTTTATTAATACATTTAGCTTGCTAATTGACAATCATTGCAATTATACTGTGAACTTGAGTATCTTTAATTATCAAATAGTGATGCCATATCTCCTTGATTATCCCATTATGAAATCATCCCGACACATTCATGCCACTTTATACTCATAATTTCATCACATAGCCCTTCTTCCAAGTTTGTGGCACTTTGGAGATCATGCACATTGACAATTTTTTGTTATTTAAATCTAATATACACCATTTTCTAATTTATAGTCATAAGTAATATTATCACATAATCATAAGTAATATTATGATATATAGTCATAAGTCATTTTCTAGAAAAATAATATTCATATCTATTCTCCTTTGGATTATATTTCCAATGATTGTATTCTTGTCCAATTATGACTTTGGAGCTAAAAGTAATAGTTCCTAGAAGTACACTACTCTTACCCAATTTGGGCACTTACGTTGGTGCAATCAAGGTTGGATGTCATCTTCTACCACTCATAGAAGAAAAATGGGCAAGAAATATAAAGACATTTAAATGGGGTTTTGATGGTAATTCTATTTGTGAACACTCGAAACTTTTAGAGTTTTGATAGACTACCACCCCAACCATGTTTTTCATCTCTCTAGACATGACTACTTATTACTTTCTTTTTGCACATAATTGACCATGGAATGAAATGAGTGTAAAAGGCTAATTCCCAAATTAGCAAAACTAGAAATTTTCCGCTATGACAAAGTTGTCCATATTAATGACACATTTAACTATTGGCTAGGAAATTTTCCCAAAATTATTTTCTTGGCTCACTTTTCCTTGATATATATTTTTTAAAATTCCCCAAAAGTATCTAAAAATAGTGGGTTTGGCCCTATTTTTTCAAATTCACTTAGAAATATTTGGAATTTATTCAAATGATTCTATAGGTTTACTTGTACTTTCATATTCCTTACAGTCCAAGTTTCATCAAGGACATGATTGCAAACAGAGAATACCATCTTGTTCTCTAAAAATTGCATTTTTCCATTTTTTTGAATTTTAAGGCCAAAACTACAAACGAAATCCTAGGACACTTTTGTAGAAACTACCTTGGCAATCTTCAATTAAAAATTTCAACTTCAAGCCAAATTGATGTGCAAAATTTATGTCCAAAACAAGTTTTTCATTTCAAACAAGGCCGTAGTGAGAACATATGATGGGGAAAATTTGGAATGTTAAATTATTCCTTGTAACAATGGAATATTGATCACTAGGACTATCGAAGACCTAAGTGACAACATATGGCAGGGAAAATTTGGAATGTCAAAATCTTTGGTGTAAAAATGACAACGAAACCTTTCTATATACATTTTCAAAGAGGTTATACTCTTATTTTTTGAAAGAATAATTATATATACATACACATACAATACCACATAATATAAATATATTATTCTAAATGGGGATGATATAAACAATGGGATTCACGCCGTATGATTCTCATATTAAATAAATAAATTTCCAAGAACAATTATTTCCAGCACAATAGTAAGCAATACACACCATATTATTGAATTAAATGAAAATAAAAATGGACCACATTTGTAGAGAACTTAAAATGATCATTCATTTAGATTCCCATGCATTAAAAGGAAACACAAAAAAAAAAAAAAATATATATATATATATATTATATATATATATATATATATATATATATATATATATATATATATATATATAATAGAATATAAAAGTATTATAAAAGAAAATGCATTCATCTTAAATATGTTGGGATTAGGCTCTCACAGACCATATAAATGTAGAAGACCTGAAAGAGAAAAGAAACAACGATTAGAAATCAACTTTAACCTTCAAACACTTTGATATGAAATGTTGGATGAAAACTGAATGAGAAGAAGGTAAAGAAGACTCAATATAAGGGATTGATTTACTTACTGTGCTGGAAAGGTGTTCTATATCTTATAAATTTCATAAAGTATTCCTTTAAATGTTTTCCTTTAAAGAATTGCAAACTATCATAATTGATTTCTAGTTGTGTATACCATTGTTCATCAATTATCCTTTGTGTTGCGTTATTTGGCCATTGTTTAATGAACTCCCATAGTGATGCTACAATTATCTCATGTTTGACTTGATGGTAAAGAACTCACTGTCAATATCCTTTAGTTCAAACCCAATCTAATGTGTCATAGTTTATTGGCCTTCATTGTTGGTCTTAGTGCTTATATCTATTTGATGGTACAAGGGATGGTACAAGTGATGCAACAATGATGATTATTTAATTCCCCTTGAGAATGGTGATCCACTTCATATATCACCAAAAGAAACTAAGTAATGGATGTGAGATAGAAGGGTACAGGGGTATGGAGTGGACATGGTGAGATGAAGGGAGGTGTCTCACTCGACTTTAATCAAAATGGCTAAGTGTTAAGTGATGTTGTAGGACACAGGGTGATCGAGATGGGGTAGTCAAGTGGGATTAAGAGATATACTATGCATCAACATCAAGAAAACAACTAAGTATTAAAAATGGCAGAGGGTAGCAAGATTGAATAGTGAGGATTGTTGTAGGAAAAGGCAGCTTGACATCATGAAAGGGTGGGGGTGATTAAAGGTTAGTTCTCGAAGTCTCATATACCAAAGTCTTGACTAGTTGAAAATCAACTAAGTGTTAAGAAGGATAATTGTGGTTAATGACCACATAAGGTATTTTTTAAATAAATAAAGGATAATCTTCTGAGTGTGTGGAAATAATGAATATCTTGAATAAAAAGTCTTATATCCCCTCATTGTTCAAAAATGAAACCAAGGATATTGTAGGTCCAAAAATGCATCATTGATTAACAAATGTTGATCAAGAAGGCATTATCTCACGGGAAAGAGTTTTGAAGTGAGAAGATGCCACAAGGGTCTGAATCATTTATTTGGATAGCCAACTTCAAATGTTAGACAAATTAGATGTGTGGAATTTCTATTTGAATATTAGTTTGAGATCAAGCACATTTTGGGGAAGGGAAACAAAGTGGCTAATGAACTTAGCATAAGGGTGCATGAAATACATACTAGAACAATAAATGTATGTAAATATGATTTAACAACCAAAATTTTAGAGGTTGAAACTAAAAGAACAACTACAAAAATGTAATTGTAGCTAAATTATAGACATTATGAGCTAAACGAGGATGGAATCGTCGTGTACAAGGGAAAAAATTATGTGTGAAATTCTCAGGGGCTGAAAATATAGTGTTTAGTGAGATGCACAATGTACCCTGTGTTGGACATCCATTATACTAAAAAATAATTTTAGTTGCAGGTGTTTTCGTTTCTGGAATAATTATGTGGAGTATGGGAAACATTTGACATTTCAGGTGGATGCTCCACCCATAATCGGGGACACATAAAGCTATATGTGAGAGTGAAGAGTGCATGACCACGATAAATAGAAAGAAGAAGTGAAGAGAGATGTTAGAATTGGTCAAATTTAGCCAAAATTAATAAAAAAAATAATATTAAAGATTAAATGAAGGGATCTAAGAAGTAAGAATTGAAAAATACTTTGGAGAAGATAAGATGGATAGTGGTTAATATATAATAATATTAGTTAATGATGATAAATTATTATTATTATTAACAAAAATCTAGACTAATTAGTAAGTTCAAAGCATAAGGGAGATAAAAGAAGGAAGGAAAGGGAAGAATTACAAGTTAATAATAAATAAAAATAGAGGGGGTTGTTAATGAAAGAAAAGTGATAAAGTTTCTTTTATTAAAATTGATATTAAGGTTGTTAATGAAAGAAAAGTGATACTTTTTTTTATTAAAATTGATATTAATTATTAAAAGGATAGTTTAACTAATAGAAGAATTGACCTTTTTTCTGGTCAATTTTGCCCAAAATCCAGTAGATATTTTTTAGAATCATAAATTTAAGTAGTTTAATATGTGTTTTAGAATTTTTTTGGGTGGTAAATCTATTTATGATTTAAAAGTGCACTTTAAACAACAATAAATCACAATCTTGCTTGAAAGTGCACTTTAAACAACACGAAATCACAATCTTGCTTGAAATTGT
Organism: Pinus albicaulis; assembly: GCA_034641835.2. Lineage (NCBI taxonomy): Eukaryota > Viridiplantae > Streptophyta > Pinopsida > Pinales > Pinaceae > Pinus > Pinus albicaulis. The sequence continues at coordinate 102,430,972 of CM076574.1, read as the reverse complement.
ATTGCAAGATTTTAGCCAAAAAAATCATTTTGTCTATTAGTTAGATTGCCCCATTACTAAAATAATGAGATCATTAAATTAAAAAAAAAACAAAAATTATATAATAAAATTAATATTAAATATTTATTAAAATTGAAAAAGATAAATATGCCAAGGATGATACCCTTATTTGTTAAAATAAAAATATAACTATATATTAATTCATTAATTATATTATTTATTTATATAACTAATATTATTATATTAATTATTTATATAATTAAATATATATATTATAATTATATAACTAACATAATATAATTTTAATATTTAATTAAATAAAATATTATATTATTAGTTATAATAGTTATTTATTAAATAAATTATTATATTATTAGTTATATTAGTTATATAAATAACTCATATATAGTTATATTAAATAATTTTATTTTAATAAATAAGGGTATCATCTTCCCATATTTCTTTTTTTAGTAAGAAAAAAATTTGGCTTATATAATGTGCCAGTGCATATGTCATCATCAGTGCTCAATACTGCCATCATAAAAAAAATATGTACATGCCAAATTCATATATAGAAACCTGCCACAACTTGCAAATGTAGCCACCATACACAATGTAGTCAAAGGACATTAATCAGAAAGACATTCAAAAGTCATGTCTCATCATAAGCCCAAGCCAATGTAAAAAGATCTCCCATATTATAAGCAAAAAAAACCAGAGTATGTGAGCCAAACCCAAGTGTCCCTTGTCCAGTTGTCACACTGTCCTCCAGCCTGAGGGATGATAAAAAAGATCTGAACCAGAAAGTCTGATCCTGACTGATTCATAGAATTACATAATAGATGTATAACGGTAGATCATGAGAAATTCATAAGATGTTGTTCCAGTTATGAAGCCATATATTTAAGAGAGTTATGCCAATTTACACAAAAATATAATAAGCAAAAATGTTTGGAGACAATGGATGAAAAAAAAACAAAACAAAAAAGTAAAGGTTTGTACTATCAGATAATTTGTATTGTCCCCTATGCCTTAATATAATCCGCCTCCAACGGAATTTAATGCATCTGACCTTCAATGCATCTCAGTCCCTGCTTTGATAGTCCATTAGCCATCTGATTTTGTTCCCTGCAATTGTGTGAGAAGCTTATGCTCTAAAAAATAGCCCTAAGGAATCTTATATGCTCAATCTAGTGTGTCAACAGTGGGGGGTTAAAACGGCTTTTATTGTTTATGTGATCAATAATAACTTTAGAATCACCATAGATGTTGATGTTATCAATAGAAAGTAGTCTAGTGATCCATAATAGTCCCCATAGGGCGACTATTTCCGCTTTGCTATTAGCGCCTCCCCCACAGTTCCAGTAAAATTTGGTAAACCCTCAACCAGACACCGCAGCCACATAATTGTTGTTGTGTTGTGCCATCAAAATATCTAGCACGTAGGCTGATTGAATGCGAACGGTATTTGTGAGAGTGATCTCGAGGTGGTTTTCTGGGCACATTGGATCTCTGAGAGGATATCATAATTCGATGGGCTGCCACAAGAGGCCCAGTCAGTATCCCATCAAATATGTTTTGGTTTCGTATTTTCCAAATGTTTCAAAGAAACCAGAATGGAATATGAGTGCCCCATTTTTTGCCCAACCATATATCCACACACTATTGAATGTTTTCAAATGGAATATAAGGGACTAGCAATAGTAATAAAATCCATTGTCAGACTGCCACCGAGAATGGACAGGTAAAGAATATGTGTCGGTTATTTTCCTCATCAGAGTGACACATAAGGAAAATCCCCAGTCCATACCAGCCCCTTTTTGTGAGATTCTCCCATGTCAGATTACGGTTACGCCATATGAGCCATATCGGAATGGTCACCATATGTGGGAGTCCCATGTTCCACACCCGCATAAACCATCAGTTTTCCATCAGATTGTGTTCAGATTTTATTATCAATTTATATTTATCCTTGAGTTGTATACGATCAGCATTATATATGCCTGCCCACATAATTTTTTCTGGTGCCCCCCTTCCATGGATGCCCATATTATGTAAATGGGACTTGATAGAGTCCCATATAGAGATCGTCGGACCCCTAAGACCCTATGTTGCTGCCAATTTCTAGATGGGAATGCCATGAGTGTATTCAGTTGTTACCTGAGAGACAAGAAAGAGCCCTCGAGAGTGTAAAGTGAGTACGATATCTAGATGAAGGTGTAGACCCACATGTATGCCCCCAATGTTCTCGTCATCCAGGTTGATCGATCCGCCATCACCGAAAATCCAGCACAAATGACTTCGGAAAGTGACCAAATTCTTCCTGAAATCCAACCAGATGTTAGAACCCTGAGCCTTACCCAATTCAGGCTTTCTGTACCAGAAACGTAGATCATGGTCCCCAAGATATTTCTAGACAATAATCGACCGCTAGTCTCCAGAAAGAACCAAACCCCGCCACATATATTTTAAGATGAGGGCCTTCCCAAACACTTTGACATCCAGAATACCCTAGCCACCCATGTCTTTTGGGGTGGAAATTTTCTCCCACCGTACCAAATGGTATTTTTGTGTCGCCCTACCCCCTATCCATATAATTTTTTCCATTAAGCCCTTTATAGCCCGAATAATAGTTGAAGGAAGGACATTTAAATGGGCCCAGTAGACCGCGATTTGCTGAAGAACCGCCATAGCGAGAATGTATCTCCCCCTTGTGGATAACCATCTGTGGGACTAATTCCAAATCTTTTTCTTGTATTTCTCTAGAAGCCAAGTCCATTCTGTCGCCCTCTATCTAGATGGTTTTAATCTGAAACCCAAATATGTAATGCCCTCCTTGATGTGTTTCGTGGGATACTGGAACATATCCACAATACAAATAACAGTCTCCTCCGTAGATTCAAACTAAATAATGAAAGACTTTGATTTGTTCACCATCATTCCAGTAGCATTTCCAAATTTCTAAAATATAGAAAACATATGTGCCCATTTGGAGAGAATGGCCCTTCCGAAGACCATAATGTCATCCAAGAAGAAATTGTGTGATATAGACACTGACCTACAAATGTGAACACCATCAAATATGCCCTCCCTTGTGGCCCTAGCGATCATGTGGCTGAGCCCATCCATAACTAATATAAACAGTAGAGGGGATAATGAGCATCCCTGTCGTAGTCCCTTGCCCACCTGGAAGAAAACATAAGGTAAACCATTAATAATAACCACAAATGATGCAGTAGTAACACATTTCATCGTCCAAGCCACATTTTCCTGTGACATGCCGACCTTAGTCAAAATGATCCGGAGATGTTCCCAATCCACACAGTCATAAGCCTTTGATAAATCAACCTTCATCGCAAATGCATTCATGTTTTATTTGTGAATGGTATGTAAAGTTTCTTGTGTTATAGTCACTGCATCATGAATTTGTCTATTGTGCAAAAACCCAAACTACTCCTTGGATATATGATTAGAGAGACACCTTTTAATCCTCATCGCAATGATCTTGGATATATGCTTATACAAAATGTTGCACAAGGATATGGGCCGAAAATCACCAAACTTTGAAGGGTCAGGTCCCTTCGTAATTAAGGCAATGAACGTGGAATTTATAGAGCCTGTGATGTGGCCTTATAATCGGGACTCCCTGATACGGGTAAATTTCGGATACCATTTTAACAATTAACTTTTGCTTTGGCTGATGTGTTAGAATTTCATTTTATCAAAACATTAATGAACTCATGCAGATATAATCAAGAGGAAAGCATGTCAATAATCATACAACAAAATAATGCAAAAGGTTTAATAACGGAGTTCGTCCAGTGTGGACTACGTCTCCGGGCCTTGGTGTCTCGATGGTGTTGGTTGCTTTATTCAGTGTTGTAAATGGTTATGGTTTACATGGACATTGTTGACTTTTCATACAAGGAAAATCCCTCAACATGAGTGGTAAGGTCTCTCCACGAGACATTCTATTACAAGGAACTCTCACTCATCACAAACCCCCTATCAGCATGACAACTTCACATATGGTGACAAAGAGTATCTCGCCTTCAAAGAAACAAAGGGATCTCACAACATAAATCACCATCCATGATAAATACATACCACATCAATGCACATAAAGATTCCGCATCTTACATCAGCAGGAATCAACAACAACAAATAAACATGAAGAATCCACATCATACATCAAGCAGGAATCGACATGACATAAAGCATCCTATAGCAATAATCAATGAAGTACATGGCAACAACACTTCATATACCTCAACTCCAATGGTGGTTGAAGCATAGGCTGCTTAATCGTTGGATCTGAATGCACCATCACAAACATGGCGTTGAATGGCAAGAAATCGACTGTCCACTTGCTGAAATCCGACATTGTCATCCCATCCTGGAATATGGCCGAAAAATATAAGGCTCAGATGGAAAATCTGACTACACCAAAAAATTCATGTCACCAAGAGGTGTAGAATTGACTATCAATTTGTTGAATTCTGACATTGTCGAAATCTGGGCCATAAGGAATCTTTTAGATTCCCCTTAGATTCCTTAAAGATGTTGCTCCACAAAGAATCTGGAAATCTTCCACTCAAGACATGAACCTGATCTCACCACTGAAATCCTTACGAAATCTTGAGAAGAATGAGTATAAATTTGACCTCATTCTGACACCACTGAATTTTGGCCTCCATTCTGCCTCCTCTGCCTCGAACTGCGTGCCCGAGTCTCTCTGACTTGCCTTTGGGCACACTGGAGAAAATGAATTTATAGTGTTGAATGGGGGCAGAACTTCCAAAGTTTCATTTGGCTTGTTGGTAAAAAGGTGTAATAACAGACGTGGGGTCGGAGGATCAAATCTTGCCCATGCCAATCCTGGTGCATGGTTGAATGGCGCAACCGGATTAGTTTTAAACTCCGGCATTTTTTGGTTTGTTTGGTTGATTGTTAGTTTGTATTTGGTTTGGAATGGCTTTATTTGGGATTTCCCGCTTGGGGGTCGGCCACGTGGGCCGGGCAAGTTCGACCCCCGTCGGTCCCCTACACCCCTGCCTTCAGTAGCGGGTTTAACTATTACGGTTTGCAAAGTTTGGGGTGGGCGGGGTCTGCTCCATGAGGCCCTGACACGACCCATTCTATTTTTTTATTTTTTTTTACGTTTCAGCCCTGTCCCACTATGATAATACACAATGTAGTGTGGTTATGCCGTGGGCGGAGGGTGTGGCGGGTGTCATGGCCCGCTGCCCCATAAATATAGATATGTGTTATGCAGTGGGAACATCGACAGGGGGTGGTGGGATTGGTGGCCTATCACCCCAATTTTTTTTTTTTGTTATTTTAAAACAAAGAGGTCTTTTTTAAACTTAACTAAAATAAGGGTCATTGGGAAAATTAACGAGGCCACAATTTCATCTGTTTTCGGGAGTTGGGTTCCTTACTGGTTGATGGTGAATTTGTGGGACAGTTATATCTGGCCGCTGCCCAACTTTGACCAAAAATTTGACTCGCTCTAACTTCTCCATACCGGCTTGGATTGGAGATCTGTTCACACCATTGGAATCAAGGAAACGAGTGCTTCAGTCTAAGCCCAGTTCGAGAGCAATATGAACACTTTGAATTTTGACCTATCATCAGCCCTCTTGTTCTCTTGAGGGTGTTTGGAGCCACCTGGATCACTCCTCCACCATCTGCGCGATATCCTTCCCCATCTGATTCAAGAAAAACAAAAAAAATACCGTTGTCCACCCGTCTGGACCCGAGCTATTGTCATGTGCAAAGGTCTTTAAAACCGCAAGAGTTTCATCCTCCGTGACCACCCCAAAAAGTATGTTGTTTTGTTCCCCGTCAAACATAATGGGGTATTCCTAAGCTAGCCATAGTTGATCATCAATATGATCACCCTCCCGAGCTTCATAAAAAATTTTAAAATGTCTGACAACCTCCTTTTGAAACTCATCTCCAGAATCATTTATGATTTTCCAAATGTTTTTATGTTGACGACGAAGGTTTGTCATATTGTGGAAGTATTTTGTATTCCTGTCACCCGCATGTAGCCATAATGCCCTACTATTCAGTCGCCAAGTCTACTCCTGTATAGCCAGTATCTTCCTCTTGCGGTCCTCCAAAATCTTAAGACGATCCCATAGTGCAGTCTTGTCACCCCTATTCTCTAGTTATTGAAAATTCACTTTTATTTCTGAATTTATATCAATGAGATCAGCTATATGTTGTACCTTTTCTTGCTTCTCCCAAATCCTTCATTTTTTTTTCTTTTTTCTTTTTTCTTTTTTTTTGAATAAGTCTAATTCTATTAAGAGAAAACATACGGTACAATCAAAGGCTAATTCTATTAAGAGAAAACATATGGTACAATCAAAGCTTGCATGCAAGCGACGCAGAGAAGCAGGGGAGCCGGAGGTGAAAGGCTATCAACCCCGCTCCAGAAGAACAGTTGAGGAAAGAGCAACAAGATAACAAGGAAGCAGATAGAACGAGAGTTGGACTGAGGTATCTACCTAGTATGGGTGGATACTTCCAAACGACCTTTTTTCCCTTTTTTCTTGCTGACTTTGACCCAATCATTGGAACTTGGCTGGGTCGTGACCAGTTGTAGACTATTTTGCACTGAGGGCGGAATATCCTTATCAGAGTCAGAGGACAAAGACACATGTGAGCGTTTCTGGGAGATTGGAGGGGCAGAGGGATCCGCAGGACTGGCTGTGGGCACGTCCATCGGAGTCCCAACAATCTCCCCATCTGCATATATTTCCTCCTCATCCGAGCTGGAGGAGTCTGTGTCTTCCAATGGGGGGGGAGGAACACAGGAATTCCAGGTCTTAGATTTGGATTTGCGATTGGGACTCTTCTTTTTTCTAGGGAACTGAGTGCAAGTATTTTGGAGATGCCCTGTTTGATGACAATGGCGACATCGGAAGGCCTTATTCTTGTAATCCAAGGTTTGTGTCCAGTGGAAGTCCCCAATTTTGAGGTTGATCTGATCCGGCAATCCTTTTTTGATGTTTATTTTCGCGCATAATCTGCCGTAGGTGTAGAGTCCATTCTCCCTTCTTGAGGTATCTGTAGCGAGATAGCGGCCTAAGGTGTCTCCAATGTTTAAGAATACCGAGAAATGCTATATATGTGCTGGAAGGTTAGGGAGTCTAATCCAGATGGGTATTTTGGTGATGACTGTTGTAGAGGGATCGAAATCTGGAAACCAAGGAGTGAGGAAAAGCCCAGCCGAGCCCCAGAACCAAGGGCCTCCCATTAAGGCTTTCTGGTCATCTTCATTTAGGGCAAAAGCCACAATGAAGAAGCCTTTGGAGCATAAGAAGATCCTGCATTTAGTAGTCCAGTTGGAATGAATCCATTGGTATAAATCTACTGTACGAGGCCATAGGCCATTGAATCTGCATATGATTGTGGTTTCTGCAAATGTCTGGTAATGATTGGCAAGTGTAGGATGAGAGAGTTCAATAGAAGGAACTTCCTCCAATTTATCCACCAAAAATGGTTTGGGAGCCATAGAGGGTTGAGCAGCCTTTGAAGAATATTGTGGGCGGACTGCATCTTTATGAACTGCATCTTTGTATGAGAATGAAGGCACATAGGAGGTCTGCCCGAATGCCCCTCCTCTTAGACGAAGGGTAAATACAATAGAAGCATCTCTTTGAATACAATAAAAGGAGAGGGGAAAAGGGTCCTCTGGTTTTTTTCCTTTATAAAACAATCTCTGGTAAGAGCAGGGGATCCCCAGCCGGAATTCAAGTTTGCGCGAAAGATCCTGCACTGGATCTGTAGCACGCAACCAAAGCAGCAACATTTTGCCAGAGAGGAGAGTGACTTGGATCTGAAAAGCAGGTGCTTCTGCGTTTTGATCTAATAGGTCCGGGAAGCAAGACCTCTTCTTGCAATCGGTAGAGGTGGAGTCTAAAAGCCCACCCGCTTGGAACTCATATACCCTGTGGACATGGTTTTCTGAAACATCCCTTGTCCAACTACTAACCGCCATTTTTCTATGGAGACATGAACTTGTTTGGGAATTCTCTGAAGAGGCAGGATCACCAGTGAAAACCCTCAAAATCTCTCTCTTATCAATATCGGCGGCAGTCCAGAGAGGTGGAGTATGACTCCAAAACGGAGCTGCAGCTGAAACCCTTAGTTTTACAGAAAGGGCAGCGGTAGCAGAGCCTCCAGAAGTATTTGCAAAGAATGGATTCTCACCAACCTCATCTGCAACAGCGCTGAGGAGAAGCCTGTACTGGATCAAGCGTCCCTTCAGACTTACAATTGCAACCAGGAGCTTGAATGAGCGGAGATCAGCTATCAGAGCTGTAATGAAGGAGCTAAAAGCTTTGTCTTCGTTGGCCGTGCTGGATTAATAGGTTGCATAGGCGAAACAAAGCTTCAGAAAAGAGCAGGTGCTCAATGAGCTCGAGTCTGCAGAAAGTTCAAGGCAACGAATACTGCAAGAAAATGTATATTTGTCGAAAAAGTGAAGCCAATAGTTAGGGCCCAGGACCTTCAGGCCGGCTATGAGCCGCCATTGTCTAGAGAACTTGAGAGCAGTTGTCCCAGCGCCGCTGAAAAACTCAGAACATCAAACCCTAGTCGCTTCGCCTGCCGTCGTAGATTATGTTGCTTCTCCCAAATCTTAACCTTGCCCTTCAGCCCCAATAGAACCAGTCCAAGCCATTTCATCTGAGAATGTGAGCCACGAGCAACCGCGGATTCTCAGTGATCGACGACCAGCCTCTGAAAGTCAGGTTCATCAAGCCAAGTCCTATTAAATTTAAAAGGCAGACCACGAGGGTACTTGACCTCACACTAGCTAAGTATAATGGGACAATGGTCGGATATTGCAGTATCCACCACCCACGAGTGCGTCTTCCCCGACCTTTCTAATAGTTGTTCATGAATAATAAATTTGTCAAGCCTCTTACCTATGAAGGCATCTCTGGTCCTGCCATTAAACCAAGTCGAGCATAATTTATCAGGTTGTATATCCTGTAAGTTGTTTGTCATAAAAAGGTAAGATACATAGATAATGGATCCAATCTGCAGTGCTTCCCCCAATGTTCCTTCGAGGACAATGTGGCATTGAAATCCCCTGCAATAAGAGGAGAGTTAATGTTGAGAATGTTACAGTCCTCTATTTTCTTCCAGAAATCAAGTCATTCTGAATATGGGGCATATAGATTAATAATGTGAATCCGGTCCTTGAATCCCCCGATAAGGCTCGATAGAAGTATCTCACCAAAGAAATAGTATGCTCGAAAATGAGCCAAACTAGGATTCCATAAAGCTACCACCCCCCCCAGATAGTCCCCGATAATCCACCGCCACCATGTCCCATTGAGGATACATTTTTTGGAAGTAGGCATATACCTTGTCTGACGAAGTCATGGTATCTTGGCACATGAACAAGAATGGACTACTGCAAAAAAAGAAAATCTCGAATTGAGAGATATTTTGAGTAGCCTACCAGGCCACGAATATTAAAAGAGACACATTTCACCATGAACCCTTATACCTAGGGGGCAATTCTCTAAGAACCCGATTATATACTGTAGAAATAGGGACCTCATATAAACCACGAATGCTCGTCGATGATTCATCCCTGCCATAACATATTTTACCCCCCCCCCCCCCCCCCCGGCTGTCCTCCCTTTCGACGGGTCGTAACATTTAGACGAGAAGATGGGCTGATCCGAAAAGGTCGAGTGCTCACATCACATTGCTTAATCGGGGTTTCAGCTAATTCCAAAGTGGGATTCTGGAGGAGAATTTCAATGTCATTGTCAGAATAGTTGTGCAGGCAGAATGGCATGATGTGAGCAGAAGGGAATAATTTTGATTGCCGAGTTCCCCCTATAGAAGCCCAAGCAGGGGAATCAGAAGATGGTGATGGTATTGGATCAATGGCCTCAATCGGAGAAATTGATGAAGTACAGAGAGGGTTAGCCTGGATATCCAAAGTTCTAGTCGCACCCAGAGAAAGAGGAGCATGTGCCAAGTCTAATGGGTGCAGATTGGGTTCAGTAAGAAGTGCAATGTGACAAGACGACAAGGATCGTCGAATGGGAGGACGAGGAATGGTCAAGTCCCGCAAGGATTCAAGAGCCAAATTAAGAGGGGATAAAGTAGAGTCAAAAGACATATCTTGAAAAGTAGGAGGGGGGAGAGTAGAAAGATATTTGTTCGTACTTGTAGTATCACCACCTGACGTAGAGGGAAGCCTTCTGATAATTTTTCTGAGTCCTCCCATCCTCTTGAGTCCTGGTATTCCTCCCATGGTGGCGCCTCAACCAATTTTGAACTAGGTGTCCCGTGTCATGACACAGAAGGCATCAAAATGGTATGCACCAGTAGTCCACCTGCTGCTGGTGAATTGCATATTCCCACACCAGATCAATCTGGGCAGGAAGTCCGCCGACAAAGCCCAATTCAACCAAGATCCAAGCAATCCTCTTGTCTCGCATGCCAAGACCCCTAGTATCAGTATAAAAAAATGTGCTTATGGAATCCCCAGTGGCCTTGAGGACATGGAGTGTCCAAAATTCCAGGGGTAATACTAGGAGTTTAACCCAAACCAAGTGCTTCCGCGGGACCTCCGACGTCGAATTAAAACCAATATATTAGGCGTGTAAAGATTAAAAAACATTTACCTCAAACCCATGGTGTCTTCAGAATCTGAGCTGCATCCACCATTTTCAAGAAATGGGAACTATACCAGCCATTTGGAAGTCGGCATACCTTAGGAGGGTATCCCAGTATACGACTCCATTCAAAATTTACCCAATTTTGCATGTCACGGTCCCGCTCCCAGTCGAAATGCTAGCATCCGACCAGAGCCCGCTTGTGGAGGCTAGCCACTCGATCCCACATCACGTCATAACCGAAGCTCAACAGCTTAGTCTCAGAGGAAGGTCGATGGGGTTGGTCGTTTGAGCCAAGGTGATGAACAACATGTTTCGAATTAAGACAACCGTTGTTTGTCGTTGGAGATCCCAGGGTTTGGGACCCCCCACGTCATGGATGTGAGCCAGTTGTTTGCACCTTAACATCCATAACCAATTGTAAAGCCTCCGGCATAGCCTCCTATCCAGAAAGGTCTGCGTCCAGGGATGCCAGATAATCATTCAGTTGTGTCATGATGGTGAAAAGGTGCATCCCTCCGATATGGCAGGGGGGTGTGAAATTGACGACGTCCAACGATAATGTGGGTAATGAAGATAGGAATAAGAACATTCCCTAATGTTCAATGTTAGATCCTGCAGGTGTGGTGTAGTCGAGGAGCCCATAGCTTCAAGATTAGTAGTAGAATTTAAGAATGTTCCACCAACCGCGGCCCCCCCCCCCCCACCCCCCCCACCCCCGAGCACGCCCTCTAATGGTTGGTCACTGGATCTAATCTCGGCCACAACCCAATAGATCAAAACGGTAACAATTCATCCCCATGATACCATTCAATCCCACTTCACCACACCAAATCGGAGTGGCCAATAGGGAAGTGTGGTAGTTCCCCAAATATAGAAACAATGACAGGAAATAAAAATAAGAACAAGGAATATTAAAATGACCAAGAATAGATCATTGGCAATAGCAACAAAAGTAGTAGCCAAAAAACCTCCACCACCTGTTACATGGAAAGAGACTGCAACTTTTGCATGGACAAGTAATAACAAAGGCCTCCTTCCACCTGTTCCAAAAATATCTAATATTCATTTGTTTCGGGTATACTCCTACCTCCACGTCACCCTGCAAAAAAATACCAAGTAGAGTTTTTACCCATTCCCACATCCTCCGCAGACGGTGAGAGGGCCCCAAAACTCCTGTTAATACAGATATTGAATATTACATCCCTACATATTTTTCCTATTGTGTCCTAAGTCCCCATGAATACATCAGCATGTCACCCGAGGACTTTGACGCACGAACTAGGACTTGCATATGAGAATCACCAAGTATCAACCACATTTCACACCTGCCTATTCCCTTTCCAGTAGAGACCACATTTTTTATACGCGGTCCTTCTCAGTGCTTGCGATATCACAACAAATGGACTTTAGTTTCTGGCATCTTATCATCCTCCCATATTTATCTTTGGTATTTTTCATAAATATTTAATATTATTTCTATTAGATAAAACTCCTTTAGTTCTAGGAGGGATTTTGTCTCCTCTCCTAATATATGTTGTCTCCTACTGATGATATTCCTTACTAGCTTCAGCAATGGAAGCAACACTCCTTCGCCTCGATCATCCTAGGGTTACAGTATAAAGAAGGTCAGAGTTGGTATTTAATTTAATGATCTTATTATTTTAATAATTAGAATCAATTTTAATAAATAATTTATATTAGTCTTTTTTCAATAACAACCTTAGCATTTTTATCTATTATTAATTAGTAATTCCTCCTTCTCTTTCTTATTTTCTCCCCATTTATTTGATTTTACTAATTAATATAGATTGTTGTTAATACTAATACTAATACTAATATTATTTTATTATCATTAAATAATATTATGATATATTAATGTTGTAATTTATATGTTTTGTGTTTTGAAGGATTTTTCAGCATATTTTTCGCTCTAATTTGCTTGGCAGGGATTTCTTCGAATCACAAATTTGAGTTGTAAGCTCTCCACAATCTCAGTGCCCCATGGGTTTTTCAGGGTGTCGAATCCATATATGCAATCAAAACCCCATTTTAAACAACAAAAATTAATATTTGGCCAATAAATAATTGTCCAATTCCAAACAAAAACTCCAAAATATAACATGTTTAGATAACACTTAAATTAATCATTAACCATTTAATCTTCTCCAAAGTTTTTTTCAATTTTTACCTTCTAGATCTCTTCATCATATATATATATTATCTATTTTTTTATAGTAATTCTGGTCAAATTTGACCATTTCTAATGTCTCTCTCCACTTTATCCTTTTATTTATTGCAATCATGCACTCTTCACTCTCCTTGAAAACTTTATGTGTCCATGATGATGGATGGAACATCCTCTCAAAACTTCAGATGTTTACTACACTCCACATAGTTATTCCAAAAGCAAGACCATCTGCAATATTAATCAACTATGAAAACATGTATACTCAATTTCTAAACAACAATTATAGTTGTGAGGAATCAATATGTTTGGCCAAGTATGAAAAGGGAAATGACTGATTATAGCCAAGTGTTTGGAATGCCAAAAGGTGAAGGCTACACGCAGGCATCTAGTTGGATTACTACCACCACTAACCATTCCTAAGTGAAAGTGGGGAATTGTTTCAATTTATTTTATTATAAAATTGCTTGGGACTATGAGGCAACATGATTCCATCATGGTAGTGGTTGATAAGTCAACACACATGGAATTAGATATAGCTAAAATATATATGAAGTAAATTGCAAGGTTATATGATCAACCTAAGGCAAATATTTCAAATAGGGATCATAGGCTTATGCCAAACTTTTATAAAGGTTTGTTCAAGGGATTCAAATTAATTTTAATTTTAGTACAACGTATTATGTAGAGTCATATGGGTAGATGGAGAGAGTCAATTTGGTGGTCAAAGATATGTTGAGGATGTATGTGATGGATAAGTCATCCAAATGAAAAGAATATTTGCACCTAGTGAGACTTGCATACAATAATAGGTATCATGCATATGTGAATATGAGCCCATTTGAAGCTTTGTATCACGGGAGGTGCAATAAACTTGTGATTTTGGATAACCCAATGGATATGGCCATTGTTGGGCCATATTTCTTCAAAGAAACGGAAGAGAAAGTGGTGAAAATTAAACAAACTTGAAGGTGACACAAGAGAGGCAAAAAATTTATGTAGATAAGGGTAAGATAAATAGAGAGTTGAAAGTTGGTGATCATGTATGCATAAAAGTGAAGGCCAAAAACAAGTCATTAAAATTGGGAAGGTACTTAAAGTGGGAAGTTATATTTTATGGGGTATTTGAAACCTTAGAGAGGATTGGCCCAATTGCATCTGGGATTGCATTGCCAATAGCCATGCATGTTCATAATGTGTTTCATATTTCCTTAATTGAAATGAATGTTCTTGATGCTATTCATGTCATTTATTGGAATGTGATTTAGGTTGAGCCTGAGAGAGGCTTGTAGGTTCAACTAGTGGGAATTTTAGATAGGAAGATTAAGGTGCTACGAAATCAAGCCATCACCTTGGAAAAGGTGAAGTGGACCTACTACAAACCAAAGGACGCCACATGGGAACATGAATATACCATGAGAAAGGAAAACCCTCATCTTTTTGAACAATTTTTAATGTACATGTGTATATAAGGCGCTAAGGAAAATGTAATAAATAAGGGGGAGGGAAGTGTAATAACCCCCTTATGTATTTGTACATACATTTACTAGGATGATGAGTTATGATGTGTCGAACCTGGATGTCCATATGTACATATGTTCTTTGGTATAACATTCCTACACATATATATGTTTTGAGGCCAGAGTGCCTATGTGAATTTAGGTTGGTAAGTCTATGTGCCAAAAAACCAATGAGCCTGATTATGTAATTATGTAATCACCCTCATATTAATAAAAATACATCGTCGTTGCAAACCAAGTTAGACAAGAGAGATGCAGAGATATGACTCCATGAGTAGGGAAAGGGGTTAAGGGCTAAGTAATGAGGGGCTCAAGCCTAGGGGCAAGCCATTATTAATAGGAGCCTAAAGTTAAAAGCGAAGACATTTTCATCTTAAGTGCTTAAAGTGACTTCCATGAGTACCATTTGTCACTTCTAGTACATGCACATAAAAGTGGGAGCTTTAGTTTTATTCTATCACTTCATTCCCATCACTCCTTCCATTACTCTTGTTCAAATTTACAACTGTGATTATGGAACTTTCCCTCAAGAGAGTTGGATACTGATGATATCATTACCTTGTTGATCCTAGGTGGATTTTGGTATGCACTTTTCCCTGAATTGCCTTAAGTTAGTCTAGAGCCCTAAAGGGAGGGTACATAGAGACCCTCGAGGGAAATTATAACTCTTAGAGTCACAAGGCAGTGAGACTCCAAAAGTAGCCTATGCTAGAGCCTTGGAAGGGTAGTGGCACAACTTGAGGGATTGTAGGTGTAGAAAAGGGGGTGCCCTACCTTGGGTTTTACGATTTGATGGGGGATTAAAGACTATAGGTTGGAGGCTAGTGGAGTTTGGTACCTTGGACTGTTACATTATTGTTGTAATTTTTAGCTCTTAGTTGGATTTAAGAAACTTTTTACCATTCTAGAGTCATAGCCTTGCCTCAATGTGACCCACTACTAAGAGATTATGAAAAATGGGGTCTATGGTTGGTTGGAACATTTGAGGTTCGTAGTTAGTTGGTGATTCCTTTAAAAAGGTAAATGTTTCTTATGATGTTTTTATGTTTCTATTGTGTTTAATTCATGTATTTACACATGTTGTTCATGGTTAATGAAACTACATATGTGTATCATGCTTTTATGATTATCTATATTTGTGCTTTTCATGGTGTTGGGCCACTGAATTGTCATTATTATTACCACTTTCTTGTTGAACCCTTAGTTAAACTGAGAGGGGGGGGGGGGGGTGAATCAGTTTAACACATTCATGGACTTTTAAAACTTTTTCATTAACACTTTTTTACACCTTCATTTCATGTTCAACTTAACATGTGAGTAATCTTAGAATGTGAGCAGCAAACATTAATATAATGTAACAATAGACTTAATATGAGAGCATCAAGTATTAAGCAGATGATATAAACCAGATCAACACATAAACATCATGCACAGAGACACTAGATATAAGTGGAAACCCATAAAGGGAGAAAACCACATCTTATTATTGTTGTGATGCAAAGGCAAGCTCCAAATCCCTCTCACCATGATTTTCTGTAGGCACCAACCTACGAGGAGGGGCTCCAACCTCAGTGCCATGACTACAACTTGCAAGGAAGCTCAACTCCCATCAATTTTGCAGCATAGGCACCTACCTACATGAGGCTCCAACCTCAGTCAGCTACAAATGACATTTTATCAAGCTACAACTTGATGTGGAAGCACCAACTCCCATCTATTTTCTGCAGGCACCAACCTACAGGAGGCTCCTACCTCAATTAGCCACAACTGACATCTATCGAGCTACAACTTGATAGAGAAGCTCCAAATTCCTTACTCTTTCAAAAGAAAAGCACTTGCTGATTTAACTTGGATATCAACTCTGTTCTGTATCATCTTCACTGATGTGCATCAGTCTTCATATATGCCTTATATCATTTCTGCATCTTCTCAGATTCACTATTAGCTCCTCCTTCTTCTCTGCTCAGCTCCTCCTTCTTCTCTGCCTCAGTACTTCATTTCTGCATTCTCTAACTTTGCACAACATCTCGTTCTGCTCCTCCTTCTTCTTCTCTTCTCTGCCTCAATTCCATAATCAACATTCTCTATGCTCACTCTCTCTCACCTCTTGCAGCTTTCTTATTTTCTTCGACTCTCTTCAATTCTATTGCACACTCTCTTCTTCTCTCACTCTATTTTCGTCAACTTTCTCCCCTTGGATATTACCCTGTTTTATACAAAATAGCTTCATGGATGTTTGTATTCTACTGGGAATTCGAAATGGACAACCATGTCTCTTTGCCTTCTGCCTTCTCATCTCTTTTATCCGCTCATTCAGAAAATATAACTATAGGTACCAATTTAACATTACAGTGGGATATTTGTTCTCTTCCGGAGACTTTCCAATGCATCACAACAATATAAATCAATTAAAACATTTACATTTCACCTTTTCGGTTACATAAAACCAATTTCACTCAGCCCATTTTCTGGCCTTTGGCTTTGCTGGTTTTGTCTTCTTCTTTTTTGCTGTTGTTAAGAAACTATTATGCATGCTCTATTTACTACTACTCTGTGCACCTGCGCATGTACACCTGTCAAGTTCATTCCTGTGCATATTCCTGTTCACCGTGATTGTGTGTCTCCTGTATACATATAGCTGCGTTACAATATATATAACTACTGACTTTAAATCTGGGAAAATTCCAATGCTTTGGTTTCCTTCACTGGCAGTTTAAATAACTGAATGTGAAGGTTTTAATATCGCCATGGTTATAAACCCAATATATGTCCTCTATGCAAGGTTCTCTCCTTCTATTATTTCAAGCAATTAATGTTCTTTCTCGGCATTATTATTTTGATATTCGAACCTTAGAATCAGCCCTTTTAGATAATGCTCTACGACATATCCATCATCGAGCGCACCAGTCTAGTTATTTCTTTTCTCTAATGAACTCCGACCCATTTAACATTTGAATAAATCACTTAATTGAATAACTCGGGCCCACAGGGTTATTCAACGCATATCACAATTCTTCATAGTATATGTTGGTCTATACATAACAAACCAACAATAAATCTTCGCTTTTCACATATGTTAACATATACGACGCCTTCAACAACTGATGCGATTAATCGCAATTGAATTCTTCTGATTGTGATCAAATGCCGATGCGATGAAACACTGTTATGCCGAAACTCAAGCACTTATGAATCATAGTTCACAGACCCGTCGGGTCCGAATCTTCATCGCAATCACAACTTCTATTTTCATGCTTCGATGCCCTGCTCCTTCTCCGATGCAATGAAACATTGTTCATTTGGATGTGCTGATGCGATGGGTCCGATGCGATTAATCGCAATTGCATCCTTTAACAGTTTGGTACGATTAAAAAAGGGCCCCACTAGCTATCAAATCTCCGGAATTCAAACATATATGAATCATTGTTTAAACCATATCGGATCCGGAACTCAATCGCAATCGCAATTTTTATTTGCATGTTCCGATATTCTTATGCTCTGATGCTCCGATGCGATCAATCACTGTTTACCGGAACTCAAGCATGTATGAGTTAGAGTTTATATGCCCATCAGGTCCGGAACTCAATCTCAATTGCAATCTGTTGTTAACATGTTCTGCTTGTGAAATTTCTCTGATGCGATTGGGTGAGGGTCCCACCGTATAAGAATTTTTTTGTATTAGGCCCGAGCTATAGAGTACTTCACATATATGTATCTATATACATGTATACTTTGATTCTTCCTTTGTTTAAAAAGCGTAAACGTTATAAGCGTTGCATATATATATATATATATGTGTGTGTGTGTGTGTGTGTGTGTGTGTGCTTTGCCGCTTCGGTCTTTAATGTATTCTCTAGGTAGGGTAATGATTCTCGAAAATTATGTTTATGTCCTCCGGCTGAGGTAGCTCTCGGAATTTTCTGTGGGGTCACACCTTCTTCTCCCACCTTATGGTGCTTCGTATATAGTGTGTTGTGCATATACATATACTTTTTTCTTTCTCCGATGCGATTAATCACTGTTCACCTTGAAATGCTGATGCGATCAGCGATCGATCCAATGGTCACAAATAACTGTGATCTAATGGTTGTGATTCAATTGCTCAATCGCAATCGCAACATTCAACAACTCGTACCCTTGCTCTTCCACTACGCCGATGTGATTGGTTTCTTCGGACTCGATAGCAATATAACTCCATTCTATAACCGCTTGAAGTCTGGATCTTTATTTAAACACGATTTCAACCTGATATTTAGTATATTTTGAGCATTTTTTCCTGTAGGACTAAAATGATACAGTACGCCCCCAATTTTCCTTTTAACACAACAATTTCCTTTAAAAAATAAAATATTCAAAGTTGGCATCAAGGTATTCACATGAAAACAAAAACATTGAGGCCTCCACAACGGATCGAAATCACGGACCTTCACACGATTATAACATTGCCTCCTCAATCTTATAGTCCTTCGTCGTACAGTTCAACTCTGGCTTTTTATTTTGACCCCTTTATCCTGGGTTTTGTATGGAACTACAGTTCCATTCTTGTATATTCACAATTAAAATATGGCTTCCCTTGCCTTAAATTTAATCCACTTCCCTTTCTGAGTTACGTATATAGAATCTACTCCACCGGTTATACTTGTAGCAAACCCCATGAGGCTCTGATCTTCTACGCCTTCAATTCAACAGTTCTTTGCCTCAACTTCGAACTCTGCTACGTTACCAGATTTCTGTTCCTCATCTTGATTTAATTCTGTAGAATGAATTGATGTATTCTTCCCAATGGAGAAGTTCCTTTCAGGCCTGATATTCAATCAGTGGTCTTTATATCATCATTACTCTGTCTCTCCAGATCTGCTACTTCTGCTTTGTCTGTTGCTTCTGTTCCTTATCTGCCTTGCTGCCTTTGATGCCTTTGCTACCTTGCTACCTCTCTGCTTCTTTGCTATCTCTGCTGCTCTCTTTGCTGCCTTTGCTAATTGTCTTATGCTCTCTCTGATGCCTCTTCTTCTTGTCTGCTTCTTTGCTGCCTCAGCCTCTCTGCTACTTTGTTGCTCTCTTTGCCTTGTTGTTGTTTCAGGTGTTCATTCTTTTCCATCTCCTTTTCCATCAATGAAAAAATTTCCAACAGTCTCCCCCTTTGGCAATGATGGCAACACATCCACCAATAATCCAATGCTTCCTCCAAGTCTTCCTCTGCCTAGCTTCTTTTAGAAGACCCTTTCTTCTATTACCTACTTTTCCTCCCTCTTTGACATCAATGGCAAAGGGTTGAACATTTCTCAGTGTAGATTCTATCTTTGCATTTCTTCTCTCTGATTTGTGTTTAGACCTTCTTCTTCTGACTTTGTACATTGCTACTCCAGACTGGTGTACAAGAGTTGTTGAGAGAACACTTTTGAGGATAAATTGAACTTGAATAACCATACAGTCTTTGTCTGATGTAGTGTGCCAATAAATTTTTGCTGAGGAACATTGTAGATGGAATATGTCTTCTTATGCAATACTCATATGTAGTACAACATTTGTTCAATTGTGATGAAGCCAATATATCCTTTATTGCTGTGGTACACCTTTCCTGCTTGTTGGTGATGATATGAGCTAGGATGTTGATATTATCCTTAATAGCTGAAGGTTCTTGTTACAGATGTGATCAATTAATTAACCAGAATTTGATCTAAGAGATCAAATGCCTTTACTACTTGCATAATGTACTTTCACAACAAAACCTTGAGGCTAGATACATTCAATTTATTGTTTAGTCTTACTTATCAACCAAGTACTTTTCTTTATGACATACGGGGGTATGTATGTCAATGATCAACCTCTTTTCAATGGTGAGATGTCAGCAAATCCTTTCTGCTGAAGTATGTTCTTGATGATTTAAAGACAGAGTTTTGAGCTTCAACTGACCCAATTAGTCCTTCATACTTTTGATACTTTAACTATTCTATCAGAATGAACTTCCACGAAAGCATATTCAAGGTGTTTAATTGAAAACTCAGCAAACAGACTTCACACAGTTTTGTAACTGATTTTAAGAAAGAGGCCTTGAATATATACATGTACCAACTTCAGGAAGGCATGAAATTATATATAGAAAAAGATATTGCCTCAATGCTCAATATACTACTTCAAGTGTAAGCAAGATAATGTTATTTTTGCTCTGCTACTGATCTTTTCATGCTGAATGCAAATAATACTGGTACTATTACCTTGAGGTTCTTTTGCCATAATCCTTTGATCCTGAGGACCTGTACCATACTGCTGCTCCACTGATAATACCTGATATTCAATTGATAGGCATGCTGCTTGCACCAAGTACCAAATGATATTACCTTTCTAGAACTGTTCCAGAATCATTACTACTTTATAATAAAATCAATTGTTGTAACATAAAGATCTTTGGGAAGACATCTTCAATTTCTTTCCTAGGACTCTTCATGGGAAGATCACTCAGAAATTTATCACTTACTTGACTATACTCCTCCAAGGGGAATTTTCATAGATGAGTGATGTAATGATATTAATGATGACAGGCACTTTCCTTACTCATTCTTCTTAATGTGATTCATTGTCAATTCTAGCAATATGATGCGTGACGGAAAATACGATAAAATAGCAACCAGAGGATCTCCCCGGTAAAAGGTCCCAATTAGACCTTGAACCGTTTGGAATAGGGATCTCGTCCGGGGTGTGGGTCCGGCTACCACTGATTTCTCCTTTGCTTTGGGTCTCGCTTAAACTCTATAAAACAGTGGGTACACACCTAATCAACTGATACAAGACATATGTTTGATGCATTAAATGTACATGCAGCACTATGAGTAGCAAGAGAAAATAATAAAGCATGAAGACCGAAGGAAGTGTCGTTAGCAACACTTCATTAGGGTCATGCTTGAAGACTGTTCTGACCGCAAAGGAAACAATTCCTCACGCCGAGAACACTCTTCACTTCCTAAAAGTTTAAATGATAACACAAACGCAGATAAACAAAGTCATCAACATTAGCTAAGAAAGTGAAATAAACTCAACCACCATTAACATACTCAGAAAAATATTATGTAACTGTGATAGGAATTGAAGATGCAGTTCCATTAATCTAAAGATATTCGGAAACTGAATATATAATACTCAACAGTGCTCATACATAAAACAACATCAGATCCACAAAAGGGGTTTTACAAAATGCTTGTATTCATCATTAAATGTATATCTACTCGTAATACAATGCACTCAGCTCGAGTCCCAAACCAAAATCCCTTTTACAAGCTCCCGAAGGAGTATTTATAATACAAAACCTGCCCTTTGGGCTTCCTTGAATTTTCATCTTCTTGACCATTGGGCTGCCTTGCGACCGAGTCTTTTCTGCGACCTGCGACCTGAGCTGTTGTTGCAACCTGCAACCTGAGCTGTTGTTGTGACCTGCGACCTGAGATGTTGTTGCGACCTGCAACCTGATTGGGTCGCAGGGTCGCAGGTTGTAAGAAAATGTCCAAAGTGCGACCTTGCGACCTTGCGACTGGGTCGCAGCGTCGCGGGGTCGCGGATCGTAAAAACAGATGCACATGCAACCTTGCGACCTTGCGACTAGGTCGCGGGGTCGCGGATCGTGGAAAAATATGAAAATGCGACCCTGCGACCTTGCGACTAGGTCGCTGGGTCGTGGGGTCGCAACTTTCAGGAAAAATCAGAAATACGACCCTGCGACCTGCTGGGACATGCGACCTCGTGACATCGACAGACATGCAACCGACGACCTCGCCAGATCTGCGACCTGCGACTGCCTAGGATTTGCGACCTCGTGACCTAGGCAAATATGCGACCTGCGACCTCGAGCAGATCAGTGATTTCTTTGGAGTTTCGCAAGCATCTACTTGTTTTGAAAATGTCCCCTTGTTTGTTGGGGGCAAACCTTGGCTCTTATGTGTAAACAGAGTGGTTCCTCCTACAATAAAATAAGACGGGTCAAATATCTTCATGATGGAATAATAATAATGCTAAGGGCATTTTAATCAATTGTAAGAATGAAAATGATAACTTAGACCCCTGTGTGGTCAACTACTGAATCGTCAGAGAGAATAGCTAGGGTAAGCTTTCTCTGTGCCCTTTCTCTGTCAGGATTATCATCTTCCCCACACACAAGGTTCTCTTCAAGTCTTGGATTAAATTACTTGATAGGCATGAGCTTCTTTATTCACGTTCTTAGTGTTCGTCGTAGGTTTTCATGCTCATCGATTTTCCCATCTATAAGGGGAGCAATACTTGTCATCTTCTATTGGAGAATCTCGGGTATCTTGACTGAGGAGAACTGTTCAGGTACGGCGATCTAGGCAAGGCTTATAATAGTCTTATACAATGAGGATTGGTCAGTTAGGACCATTAAATCATAGCTAGCCCAACTAAAAGATTTCCTTTGCGCGGCTCCAGAGCCACCATATTAAGATCCCATCCCTGGGCTAGCTATTATATAACATCCATTGATAACCCTGTAGAACGACTTCCACCTACATGATTACTTCTGTTTTATGATGCTCCCATCTGCTAAAGGGACCAAGCGACAAAATGATAGCAGCCTTGCTCCGATTCTAGATTAGTGATGAGGTAGGAAACCATCTCTACTTCCCAAAGACCCTAATGACAGTGTCGTTCTAGATCTAGCACTAACTATCAAACGGGTTCTTCCAAGCCTCGATGGCTGGCTATCACATCGACAGCGTAGCTCTTCCTCCAGGAATAAAACAGTCTTCTATACATAGTTTCTGCCATTCAGCCTCTAATGTTAGGTAAGCCAATTGTATAAGACATCTAGTATTGAAAGCTTCTACTTTGGCCATTCTTCTCACGGGCTTGCAATTGAACGCGCTGCAACAGTCTCAAATCAATCTATGTGGAATGCGAGATCTGGTTTTCAGTGCCTTTGGACATAGCAACAGCAAGCACCTTAGGAATCATCGAAGATTGAGCTCTGTGAAGACAGCTCGACGTATTCAATAGTGGCAGTCTCGGAAATTTAGCTTCCAACGAGTATGTAATGATATCATCTTTCTAAACGGGACCAGCGTAGGTTATTAATAGCAAATTCGAAGCGTGATTATATCCCAGAATATCGCCCTTGGGGATACGAAATCGTATTTCATGCTGGCTTTTCAGTCCATGACTACAGTCGTAACGCATAAATCATTCGACTTCTATTCCAGCACGACGGTTTCCATGCAGACTTGGAGATAGATATGTTGTAAATTCAACCATGCAATTTGACCAATCAATGTATTATAACAATTGCTGCCACGACTTTGGACCATAAATATATCTGCTTCAAACCTTTTAGCGTGCTCAAAAACTTGCCATCGAAACCTTGGGCTCCACGTCATGTGTCCACGTGGTTTCGTTGCACCATCTAACATGTTCTTGCACCGCTAGAACATGGCTGCAACACTTCGCTCCACGTATATGTAATAAATCAAATAGATAACAGTGCTCAGTTTAATTTATCCAAGCCATGAAATGCACACTGTAGTTCGAGAGCGACTCCTGAAACGCACACTATAGTTTGATTTATCCAAGCCGTAAAGCGAACACAGGAATTTTAGTTGAGTTTTCTGCAAATTAGGAAACCAGCGTGGATGATGATAGATGCTCACAGCCCGTTACTCTGCCTGTTCGAATGTGGAGGAGTTCACCAGGTGAGGAGTTCATATGTAATGTGACGCCATGCTCTAATAACTTATGAAAATGGATTGACCGTAATTGAAACAGTGGTGGAGGATTGTTGAAGTGAAACGTCAAAGGATGAAGAAAAACAAGCCACGTATATGTATATGTATAAAAGTTTTCATTTGGCTTATTGAACGTTGGGCTCCATGCAACGTAGACCTTGAACGTCGGACCATAAAATATATATCTGTCCCATGTCTGCTCGGTGCCCATTTGCCACGTGTCTTAATCATAAAGTTTGACCGCTTGAAAACTTGTAATGTTTTCATATAGTCTCGATCCACCATCTTACATGGTTTGCAAACTAAGTTGCTTTGCGCTTTGGCATTTGAATGTGCATCCTTTATAATGTTATCACTTGGTTTTGCTCCAGGATATCTTATGGTTTTGAAACCATATGCTTTCGAGCCTTGTTTTAATTTGATCATTGGATTTACCTCATAATACGAAGGCTTCTTGTTTTGAAATATCGAGAGTCGAAATATGCTTCTCGAGCCACATTGATGGCCCTTTTAATATGAACCCTTTCTATCTCGTGGTTCTGGAGGCTCTCTTGGCATATGCATCAATGTGCTTAGCTACCAAGAGGTGTATTCATTCAAACATAACCTTTTAGGTTCCCTTGGAAGTTCTCCATCTCTTATGGTCCCACATAGACAAACTTGATGGATATGAAAGTGCAAAGGGGACTAGGGTTTTATGGCCATTTCATTGCTCCACATTATACTTCTTGCAGCATAAATAATTCCACACCATGTCGCTTAGGATTCATAAATGTTGCTTCTAAAGGGTGCGTTCACATATTTGAAACCCTGTCGTTGGCTTGCCACAGAAACACGTATGCTTTCACACTGCTGCGTGGCACGAGAACGCCTTCAATGAGATTTTTATTCCCTGGGGAAATCTTCTGAGTTCGCTTTTTTCACCAGGATATAATTCAGGCTAAACTTGTCGAAGTGGCGACATATGTTCCTTTGTGTGCAGACATTGACACGGAGCTAACATTGTGCAGGATTTTCAAAAATTCTTCAAAAAATACTCCATCAGGTCCTTGCGTAAGCTTAAATGCTTCTGGTTTATGTGAGATGGCATCTGGTACAGACATTTCCAGATGGAGCATTTCTAAGTACCGGGTGTGCACTAGTGAAGAAAGCTTCTTGCATCAGTGACATAAAAGGCTCTTTCTCTACTCAACCTGTATCACACCATCTTTCTTTTAACAGTATGGGTCACTTGCTTCTCCTCCTCTCCTGCCTCACAACTTTGGCCTTGTCATTGAGCTCAATTTTATTTCCCTTGATGTCGTGACACGAATGAGGAGTCTGTTACCCATGGGGTCGACCTGTGGAACATTACGACATCACAATCACTCTTTGATAATGGTGGCCCCAGATAAAACATATGATACTAACAAGTGTAAAAGAGGTATTCAAACAATATGCTTAATGGCTCACAGCGATAGGGATTTTAATCGTCGATACACAAAAAGGTTTCCATTCAAACGTACACATGGCAATCTCAAGGCGCAACTGTGGTAATAGTGTTCGAGCGTATACTGGATGATCCCTCGCACATATGGCGTCATGAAGCAACAACATCTAATCATGATGGTGAGACAACTCATGAGGGGTTGGGTATAGGTCGGTGGGATGTCACTAATTGCAGGTCGAGTGAAAGACTTTAACGCTTAAGCGAGGAGAGGGGGAACCCAAAATTTTAAATATGCCCAAAATTTTGGGTGGTGTTGTGCGCTGACACAACGGATGCACAATGTGATCATCATTTAAAGGTCTTTGATGTCTTCTTTCTATTACCATGGCTTCTTGTTGCCTTCTCTTCTTCCAACAATACGTCGGCGATTGAAAACTTTAGATAATCTTCTTCTTCTATAGTTCTCTGTTAAGAAATTTCCTTTCCCTTCCTTTGATCTCCTGCATTTTGTTCTCATTTCATGGATCTCTTCTTAGACTACTTTTGTGGGGACTACATATAGGCACTCTCCACAGGATGTTGCTTCATATCTATCAGCAGTTGGATATTTGCTTTGTTTCCTAAGCTGACTCCCCCTGAGACTATGATAGATTTATTATTTTGTTGATATGTGAGGCTCCCCCTTTCTCTTTTCCTTCCACTTTTTATTGGATTATTCATACTAAGCGTCTTCACTTTTGATTCACTGGTGCCAGTTGATGCATTTGATTCCATCTTAGCTCTGAAGGTAGTGAATATGTAGCGATTATAGTCTTTTGCTTTGTGGACAAGCTTGAGGCATATATAACATCTTATTTTATCAAAGTATATTTGAGCTGATGTATAATATTTCATTCCCCTTTTTGAACATAATTTACAATCAACAGATTTATGTCCAAAATTATTACATGCATAACAGTAGCCATGGAAATAATTTGTGTACCTGGTGAAAGATTGTCTTTTCCATTTGCTTGCTTGAGAGGTTCTTCTCTTTTGCTGCATCCTTTGCTGGTTGGACTGGGTTTGTTTTGTCTTACAACATGTTGTAGTATGTCCTTGTTTGTGGCAGGAAAAACATGTGATATTTTTCATAGGAGGAAAGAACCTCCTTTGACATCTTCCAAATTTATTCAGTTCATGTTCAGGAGCATGTGAGCCTTTAGCAGTTGATTGTTTCATCCTCTCATTCTCTGTTCTTTCATGTTGCTGCTTGATTCTGCTTGTTTCTTCACACCTCATGTTCTTGCTGGCTGCTTCTTCTGTAGGAATTTTATGAGCTGCGTCATTTTCCTTTATAGCTTTTACAAAGATGATTTTCTTATTATCTTCTACCTTGGGCTTACTGGTTTCTCCTTCATATCCTATCCCAGCCTTTATGAGAGGTGACCTTTGAGCATTTAGCATTCTGTCCAATTGTTCAGTGCTTTTCATTAGAGGTGTATTCATTAATAGTTCTCTTTGGGCTTTTTCTAAATTCTTTCTCAGGCTCACTACTTCTTCTTCCAATATTTCACATTCCTGACTTTTCTCTCTCATTTGTTGTAGCAGAGTGTCTTCTACTTTCTTTGCTTCTTCAAGTTGTGTCTTCAGGCCAATAATTTCTTTCTTATCTTCATATTCTCTCTCATCACATATTTTCACCAATGTCTTCAGGTCTTTGTTTTCATTCTTCAGTGTTTCTATTTCAGTCAAGGCTATGTCAAGTTTGGATTTTTCCTTAGCTGCAATTTCTTCATGGTTCTTACTACCATTCACACTAGTAGGTACCTCATGTGTTTGAACATTTTCCTTTTGACATGAATTTTTCTTCTTCTTAATGTTCTTCTCCTTCTTGACAATGCAATCCTCAGTGTCTACTCCATGCATGAAATGCAATCTGTCCCAAATTTCTTTTGCAGAGTCTAGATCCATTATCAACTCAAAGTCCTTGTTATGAAGACTGTTATATATCACACATTTTGCCTTGGCATTCCTCTGTTGTTCTTTCACCGTAGGGGAGTGATCTGAAATTGTGAGAACAAAGTATTTCTTATACAAAGATTGACAGTAGGGGGCTTTTACTGGTTATTTCACCTTTACTAGAAAGGATGAAACCAGAAGCTTCTAGCCCACAAACTGGCTCTGCCTAAAGAAACAAAATGTAAACACTAAAATAGATCCTATCAATGAAAGTATTTGTTTATGTGCAAAGTATTCATTAATCAAAATTTTATGTGTGAATAAGCAAGTTCAAGTATTCTGCAAAGGAAGTAATGTGGTTTGAAGTCAAACTAATGAGTTTTTTTCATTGTATAAGTCTGTTTGGGAAAAGTGTACTTATGAAAAGTTACTATTTAATGTAGTATAAACTGAAATATAACAGCAAAAATGCACAACATAACAGTAAGCATTTGTTTAAGCAGTTCACCCCTCTCTTGGGCTACCTCTGCTGGGTCCAAAAGCCTCTAATTAGGCTTTTCCCTCTTTCATTAATGCTTAAATTAAGAATTACACTGTGTAGAAAGCCTCAAAAGGAAAAATTAGCTGCATATTCAAAAACAGAATACTGAAATTAGTATAAATCGACTATTCATTCACCTCCATTGGATGAGTATAGTCCAACACAGTTGATCTTTCATTAGGCCCTGGTGGCTCCACAACCAAAATTGCTAGTAAAATCACTAATAGAGCACCCTGATGACTCTACAACCTGTCCCAACAGCTCCAAAATTCTTCAATACCCTAAAATCAAAAAGAAAATCGTCCCAAATGGACTTCCCTAGCCAAAGTTATGGCTAACTAAAGTTTGCTCAGTGTCACCTAGAAAAACTCCAGCTAAGTCTGGCTAACTGCCAGATAGCACCGACAAATCAGGGCGGTTGCTAAAATTAGGGGAACCGCCATACTAACCGCCAGTCGTGGTGGG
Organism: Pinus albicaulis; assembly: GCA_034641835.2. Lineage (NCBI taxonomy): Eukaryota > Viridiplantae > Streptophyta > Pinopsida > Pinales > Pinaceae > Pinus > Pinus albicaulis. Next base: position 102,402,511 of record CM076574.1, on the reverse strand, counting down.
CTTACGAACCGGGCCACGTGACCGCACCCTCCGAAATATGTTGAACAATCTTTGAGTTAAAGTCGGCTTATAATAAAGTTTGAAACCATATGTTTAATTAAATTCCGCTCCAAGCGCTATCTCCGCGGAACCACAACCCAAACGAAATTTGAAGTTTAAATAAACATTAGCGCCAAAGGTTTAACAAGAACTAATGATGTGGTCCAACGTTCGGGCCGTTTGGTTGTTATCCCCCTGACCTGGTTTCAAATCCTGCCCGCGACATAACAAATTTTGAACGCCATTTCCATTCCACTTTGGGGCCACGTGGCGCCTGTTCATTGGCTACCACTGGAATATTATGTGGAATATTCCACAGAATATTCCTAGAATATTTTGTGGAATATTTTTTTTTTAATAAAATTTTTTTTTCTAAAGTCAAATTTGGACCATTTTTTAACTGAAATTAGCAAACTTCAAAGCTGAATATCTTCCTCATACGATGTCGGTTTTCAGTGTCGTTCACGTCTACAGGATCATTTTTCCGAGCTCTTTCCAGTCGATTTGGTTCGGACCAATTTTGAGCAACTTCATTTTTGAGCATTTTTCTACAAGGGACTTGATCTCTTGATCACACCTCCCAAATGGGAAGCTTTTGGACCCCAAAATCTCTCTGATTACTGAAACTGATGATGTGGAGACTGATTCTCCACTCTTACACCCTTGAATAACTGAAATCTACCCGATTTCATCAAATGGAGCTTTTGAGAAAATGGTAATCTGTCTCTGGAATCAACTGATCAACCATTGCTAAGATTGACGGAGTCATGATGCAAATTATTAAAATTTGCAAAACAGCAATTGTAATCTGTAGAAAAAAAAATTTTTGTACACTGATAAAACTTCCCATAAGACTTAAAATAACTTTCACCTTGCAAACTGTTCCCATGGCGAATTCTACCATTCTGAAACCAACTTTTTCCCATGTTGAATGGTGTGTCCTTCTTGCTTGCACCGCTTTGCTTTGACACTTCATTCACTGCATTGGCTGACCCAAAAGGTAATTTTCGCAACATAAAATCATCTTCTTTCAAAGACAAACTGTTATCAAACTGAGACAAATCATTAGCAACATCATAAAAAGGCGAATGCTCAAAATCTGGTCGTTTCAACATTAACAAAGTTAGACTTTGACTTGCATTGACCAGTCTTTTTAATTGACTTGCATGGAGTAAAGAAGATTCCAGCTTCTTCTTGTGAGCTCTCACAATGTACTCTTTACCATCTTTGAACAAGTGATACTTGTTTTCATGGCGATAGAAGATGGCCTTCCTGTCAAATAAATAAGGACTTCCCAAAACAATACCTGAGATATCAAGCGGCACCACATCAAGTTCCACTGTGTCAATAAAGTGTGCAGTTATTGCAAAGCGCAATATGCACTTCCTTGAAACTTGCAAATTAGCATCCTTGCATATCCATCCAAGTGGATAAGGCTTCGGATGTGGAATGGTCTCAAGTTTAAGCTGCTTGACCAAGTCTTCAGATATAAGATTCGCTTGTGACCCACTGTCAAATAGTGTGTCAATTTTGGTATGTTTTGAAATTACCCTCACATGGAAAATCTCTATCCTCCTCTTTTCTTCATGAGTATCTTTGTGAAAATTCAAAGAGCTAGAACTGGGAATTGTGTCTTGCACCACTTCTTTCCCCTTAATGTTCTTTAAAACCATGGCTATGCTTTTTGTCTCATCTCCTGAGTCTGACCCTAAGTCTTGCTCAACTATTGCTACAATTTTCTCCTTTTCTTTGGTCTTGTTTTTGTTCTTGTATTTTTTTGGTTTCAGTTCAGGATGAAGCTTCCAACAATGATCTTCATCATGACTTGTCTTTGAATAGTTCTTGCAAAAGAACTTTCCTTTTTCTTTTCTTGAATTTGCAACTCTTTTCTTTCCTTTGTTTTTGAAATTACTATCCTCATCAAAAGTATTCTTTCCTCTAGCTTCTAAATGTGTAGCCTGCACACAGACTTCATCTAAGCTAGTAGGATTGAACATTAGAATAGTATGTTGAAGGTAATTGTGCAAACCTCCTATGTATTTTAACAAGGTGTCTTGACTTTGTAAGTCTACTCCAAGTAGAAGTGCTCTCCTTCTAAACTCTTGGGTATAATATTGCACATTTTGACCCTTAAGTTGCCTAAAATTTTGCCAATTCATGATTGCTTTCTGAATATGAGCAAGAGGATAAAATTGTTTCTTAATAGCTGTAATAAACTCATTCCATGTTAGAGTTATCTTACCATGCTTTTTAATTTCCTCCTTGGTCTTGGCTTCCCACCAAACCAAAGCTGCTCCATCCATTCTCAAAGAGGCTAATTGGATTTTTGTGTCATCATCATGAAAATTTTGAATCCTTAGATAGACTTCCAGCTGTCTAATCTAGTTATCCAATTTTTCTACATTCACATCACCATTAAACATCGGCAACTCAAACTTTACATCAAGATTTAACAAAGGATTTTTAAGAGATGTTTTTGTTTTGTGTGACTCATTAACAAAAGTTGAAGAGGATGATGTGGAGGAAGAGGATGACGATGGAGATGAAGGATCACCATTTCCTCCATTCCCTTTCTTAGACTCATCTTTGTCTTTCTTTCCTCCTGAAGAATCTCCTTCTTCTTTTTGGTTTCTAGACCCTTCTCCAGCAATCCTATCATTTCTCTCCTGATAGAGGATCCTAACCATCTCAGTCATGTCCAAGAAAGCTTTTCTAAAGACTCTTTCTTCTTCCTTGGGATCCATTTCCTCATGTACTTCTCCTTCTCTGGAAGACATGTTTGTGGTTGATTCTAAGGCTAATGAGGATGAAATGGAAGGTGGAGATAATGGCACTCTAGCCCTCCTTGGTTGAGGATTAACTTGTTCTCTAACCAATTGACCTTCTCCTCTTTTCAATTTCAGCCTAGTAAGCATCAAATTTTGCAGAATAACACAATCTTCTTGCACAAATTTCACAAAATCTTAAGCAAAACCTAGAGCTCTGATACCAATCTGATCTGAAATTGTGAGAACAAAGTATTTCTTATACAGAGATTGACAGTAGGGGGCTTTTACTGGTTATTTCACCTTTACTAGAAAGGATGAAACCAAAAGCTTCTGGCCCACAAACTGGCTCTGCCTAAAGAAAAAAAATGTAAACACTGAAATAGATCCGATCAATGAAATTATTTGTTTATGTGCAAAGTATTCATTAATCAAAATTTTATGTGTGAATAAGCAAGTTCAAGTATTTTGCAAATGAAGTAATGTGGTTTGAAGTTAAACTAATGAGTTTTGTTCACTGTATAAGTCTGTTTGGGAAAAGTGTACTTATGAAAAGTTACTGTTTAATGTAGTAGAAACTAAAATATAACAACAAAAATGCACAACATAACAGTAAGCATTTGTTTAAGCAGTTCACCCCTCTCTTGGGCTACCTCTGCTGGGTCCAAAAGTCTCTAATTAGGCTTTTCCCTCTTTCATTAATGCTCAAATTAAGAATTACGTTGTCTAGAAAGCCTCAAAAGGAAAAATTAGCTGCATATTCAGAAGCATAAGACTAAAATCAGTATAAATCGACTATTCATTCACCTCCATTGGATGAATATAGTCCAACACAACTGATCTTTCATTAGGCCCTGGTGGCTCCACAACCAAAATCGCTGGTAAAATCACTTATAGAGCACCCTGATGGCTCTGCAACCTATCCCAACAGCTCCAGAATGCTTCAATACCCCAAAATAAAATAAAAAATCGTCCCAAATGGACTTCCCTAGCCAAAGTTATGGCTAACTGAAGTTTGCCCAGTGTCACCTAGAAAAACTCCAGCTAAGTCTGGCTAACTGCCAGATAGCGCCGACAAATCAGGGCGGTTGCTAAAATTAGGGGAACCGCCATACTAACTGCCAGTCGTGGGGGGCTTACGAACCAGGCCATGTGACCGCACCCTTTGAAATATGTTGAACAATCTTTGAGTTAAAGTCGGCTTATAATAAAGTTTGAAACCATATGTTTAATTAAATTCCGCTCCAAGCGCTATCTCCGCGGAACCATGACCCAAACGAAATTTGAAGTTTAAATAAACATTCGTGTCGAAGGTTTAACAAGAACCAACGACATGGTCCAACGGTCGGGCCGTTTGGTTGTTATCTGCCCGACTCGGTTTCAAATCCTGCCCGCGACATACCAAATTTTGAACACCATTTCCATTCCACTTTGGGACCACATGGCGGCCTTCGGGATGGCCACGTGGCACCTGTTCATTGGCTGCCACTGGAATATTCCACAGAATATTCCCAAAATATTCTATGGAATATTCTTTTTTTAATAAAAATATTTTTTCTAAAGTCAAATTTGGACCATTTTTTAACTGAAATTGGCAAACTTCAAAGCTGAATAGCTTCCTCATACGACGTCGGTTTTCAGTGCCGTTCGTGTCTACAGGATCATTTTTCTGAGCTCTTTCCAGTAGATCTAGTTTGGACCAATTCTGAGCAACTTCATTTTTGAGCATTTTTCTACAAGGGACTTGATCTCCTGATCAGGGAGTCTGTGCAGTAACCATCACAAACAAGCTTCCATACCTCAGGTTCATCAGCCATTAAACCTGTTTTAACCTTATCTCTCCATTCAGGAAAGTTTGCTGTATTTAGCATAGGTACATTTTGATAGTCCATAACTCAACCAGATCTCCTTCATGCTATTAAGCTTACACCAAAGTAACCTGCTCTGATACCAATTGTTGAACCCTTAGTTAAACTGAGAGGGGGGGGGGGGAGTGAATCAGTTTAACACATTCATAGACTTTTAAAAAAAAATCATTAACACTTTTTTACACCTTCATTTCATGTTCAACTTAACATGTGAGTAATCTTAGAATGTGAGCAACAAGCATTAATATAATGTAACAATAGACTTAATATGAGAGCAGCAAGTATTAAGCAGATGATATAAACCAGATCAACACATAAACATCATGCACAGAGACACCAGATATAAGTGGAAACCCATAAAGGGAGAAAACCACATCTTATTATTGTTGTGATGCAAAGGCAAGCTCAAACTCCCTCTCACCACTGTTTTCTGCAGGCACCAACCTACAGGAGGCTCTATCCTCAATTCTGCAAGCTACAACTTGCAAGGAAGCTCCAACTCCCATCAATTTTCTGCAGGCACCAACCTACAGGAGGCTCCAACCTCAGTCAGCTACAACTGACATTTTATCAAGCTATAACTTGATGTGGAAGCACCAACTCCCATCTATTTTCTGCAGGCACCAACCTACAGGAGGCTCCTACCTCAGTCAGCTACAACTGACATCTATCAAGCTACAACTTGATAGGGAAGCTCCAACTTCCTTACTCTTTCAAAAGAAAAACACTTGCTGATTTACCTTGGATATCAGCTCTATTCTGTACCTTCTCTTCTGTTGTTCATCAGTCCTCATATCTGTCCTTATATCATTTCAGCATCTTCTCAAATTCACTATCAGCTCCTCCTTCTTCTTTGCTCAGCTCCTCCTTCTTCTCTGCCTCACTTCTTCATTTCTGCATTCTCTAACTTTTCACAACATTTCGTTCTGCTCCTCCTTCTTCTTATCTTCTCTACCTCAATTCCATACTCTGCATTCTCTATATACTCACTCTCTCTAACCTCTTGTAGCTTTCTTATTTTCTTCAACTCTCTTCAATTCTGCTGCACACTCTTTTCTTCTCTCACTATGTTTTCGTAACGTTCTCCCCTTGGATATTACCCTGTTTTATACAAAATAGCTTCATGGATATTTGTATTCTATTGGGAATTCGAAAAGGACAGCCATGTCTCTTTGCCTTTTGCCTTCTCATCTCTTTTATCCGCTCATTCAGAAAATATAACTGTAGGTACCAATTTAACATTACAGTGGAATATTTGTTCTCTTCTGAAGACTTGCCAATGCATCACAACAATATAAATCAATTAAAACATTTACATTTCACCTTTTCGGTTACATAAAACCAATTTCACTCAGCCCATTTTCTGGCCTTTGGCTTTATTGGTTTTGTCTTTTTTTTTGCTGCTGTTAAGAAACTGTTCTGCATGCTCTATTTACTGCTACTCTGTGCACCTGCGCATGTACACCTGTCAAGTTCATTCCTATGCATATTCCTGTTCACCGTGATTGTGTGTCTCCTGTATACATATAGCTGCGTTACAATATATATAACTACTGACTTTAAATCTGAGCAAATTCCAACGCTTTGGTTTCCTTTACTAGCAGTTTAAATAACTGAATGTGGAGGCTTTAATATCGCCATGGTTATAAACCCAATATATGTCCTCTATGCAGGGTTCTCTCCTTCTATTATTTCAAGCAATTAATGTTCTTTCTTGGCATTATTATTTTGATATTCGAACCTTAGAATCAACCCTTTTATATAATGCTCTGCGACATATCCATCATCGAGCGCACCGGTCTAGTTATTTCTTTTCTCTATTGAACTACGACCCATTTAACATTTGAATAAATCACTTAATTGAATAACTCGGGCCCACAGGGTTATTCAACGCATATCACAATTCTTCATAGTATATGTTGGTCTATACATAAAAAACCAACAATAAATCTTCACTTTTCACATATGTTAACATATACGATGCCTTCAACAGCCGATGCGATTAATCGCGATTGAATTCTTCCGATTGCGATCAAATGCCGATGCGATGAAACACTGTTATGTCGGAACTCAAGCACTTATGAATCGTAGTTCACAGACCTGTCGGGTCCGCATCTTCATCGCAATCACAACTTCTATTGTCATGCTCCGATGCCCTGCTCCTTCTCCGATGCGATGAAACACTATTCATTTGGATGTGCCGATGCGATGGGTCTGATGTGATTAATCGCAATCGCATCCTTTAACAGTTTGGTACGATTAACAAACGGTCCCACTAGCTATCAAATCTCCGGAATTCAAACATATATGAATCGTTGTTTAAACCATATAGGATCCGGAACTCAATCGCAATTGCAATTTGTATTTTCATGTTCCGATATTCTTATGCTCCGATGCTCCGATGCGATCAATCACTGTTTACCGAAACTCAAGCATGTATGAGTTAGAGTTTATATGCCCATCGGGTCCGGAACTCAATCGCAATTGCAATCTGTTGTTAACCTGTTCCGCTTGCGAACTTTCTCCGATGCGATTGGGTGAGGGTCCCACCGTATAAGAATTTGTTTGTATTAGGCCCAAGCTATAGAGTACTTCACATATATGTATCTATATACATGTATACTTTGATTCTTTGTTTAAAAGGCACTACACTTATATAAAGCGCTGCATATATATATGTGTGTGCTTTGCCGCTTCAGTCTTAGTGTATTCTCCAGCTAGGGTAATGATTCTCGAAATTTATGTTTATGTATCCTCCAGCTTGGGTAACGATTCTCGAAATTTTCTGTAGAGGGGTCACACCTTATGGTACTTCGTATATAGTGCGCTGCGCATATACATATACTTTTCTCTTTCTCCGATGTGATTAACCACTGTTCACCTTGAAATGCCGATGCAATCAGCGCTCGATCCAACGATCACAAATCACCGTGATCTAACGGTTGTGATTCAATCGCTCAATCACAATCACAACATTCAACAACTTGTACCCTTGCTCTTCCACTGCACCGATGCGATTGGTTTCTTCGGACCCGATAGAAATATAACTCCATTCTATAACCACTTGAAGTTCGGCTCTTTGTTTAAACACGATTTCAACCTGATATTTAGTATATTTTGGGCGTTTTTGCCTGTATGACTAGAATGATATAGTACGCTCCCAATTTTCCTTTTAACACAACAATTTCCTTTTAAAGAATAAAATATGCAAGTTAGCATCAAGGGATTCAGGAAAACAAAAACATTTGAGGCCTCCACGCAGGATCGAAATGCGGACCTTCACACGATTGTAACATTGCCTCCTCCTTCTGCGTTTTCTTCTGCAAATCGACTCACGGTTCAACTTCACTATTCATCAACCCCTTTATCCTGGGTTTTGTATGGAACTATAGTTCCATTCTTGTAGATTCACTATTAAAATATGGCTTCCCTTGCCTTTAATTGAATCCACTTCCCTTTCTCAGTTGCGTATATAGAATCCACTCCACCGGTTATACTTGTAGTAAACCCCATGAGGCTCCGATCTTCTACGCCTTAAATTCAACAGTTCTTTGCTTCAACTTCGAACTCCGCTACGTTACTAGAGTTCTGTTCCTCATCTTGATTTAATTCTGCAGAATGAATTGATGTATTCTTCCCAATAGTGCTTCACAGTTCTGTTCCTTTCAGGCCTGATATTCAATCAATGGCCTTTATATCCTCATTACTCTATCTCTCCAGATCTGCTACTTCTGATTTGTCTGCTGCTTTTGTTCCTTATCTGCCTTGCTGCCTTGCTACCTCTCTGCTTCTTTGCTATCTTTGCTGCTCTCTTTGCTGCCTCTGCTACTTGTCTTATGCTCTCTCTGCTGCCTCTGCTTCTTGTCTGCTTCTTTGCTGCCTCAGCCTCTCTGCTACTTTTCTGATCTCTTTGCCTTGTTGTTGTTTCAGTTGTTCCTCCTTTTCCATCTCCTTTGCCATCAATGACAACATTTCCAACATTTCTAATGTCTATTTCATCCATTTCTACCATTCTTTATCATAATTTATCATTTAATTCCATTTTATAATAATTTATGCTCTTATGGATAAGTAATACGTATTCTCCTTTATTTCTAATAAATTGATAATTATGCATGATTTTTTCAAATGTGGTTTATTAATCTGTTATAACATTGCTCACGCTTTTAGCCTCCAAGATCTCTTCCATATTGGAAATTCGTTCTTCAACTATTCCAACTCAAAAATTCGCTGAGATAAAAAGTGACAGTTTTTCATTGGCTATTTCGGACAAATGAAGTTGAATCCTGAAAATCCGAGACATGGGTTTTGTGCAGAACGAACCAATTCCTTTTTTTATTGAGTAGTTTTCCAAAATTCGGTTTGGATTGAGAGCAATGGAAAGGTTCTCTAAAGGAAATTTTCTCATATTTTTTGTTGTGGCCGTTTTCCAAATTCTTACAATTGCAATACCAGATTCGACTTGTTCCAGCTGTGTCATGATATTTCAGATCTCATCTTGCTAATCAATTTGTTGTAGACAATCTCCAATTGTAATGGTAAATCATTTTGTAAGTTAGTTGTAATTTCCCTTTGCTCTCTCTGTATTTAAATGAAAACAAAGATCAAAGAGAGGGAAGGAACAAATGAACAATTGTTGGATGAACGAATCAAAAATTGTTGAATACGAGATGAATAATTGTTGAACATGAGACAAATCCAAGAGCTTCATTCTGATGTAATTATTTATCTCATATATTTTAATGAAATAAGTTATCCATTGAGTTCTACATCTGTTACTTGTAATCTGATCTGAATTATTTCTCAAGGCAGAACTGAGTCTTGGGCAGTTGGGCCCACTACCTTGGACGAGGTGTTGCCTTCAACATCTAAAGTAGTTTAGTTGCGTGCTTGTTTATTTGAATTTCAATTGTTGTTCTTTAAATTAAATTTCCTTTCTTTAAAAGTAATTTGTTGTTTGCTGCATTTTCCATATTTGTTGTTTCCTACAATTTCTAGATTTCATTTAATTTATTGTTGTGGATTAACATTTGAATTATGTTGTGTGCAATAGGTTAAACTTACAATTCATCAATGTATGGTTTAATTTAGTATTGATTCAAGTCGTGTGATTAGCATACTTATTTTCCATTTAGTATTGTTTTTAAAGACTTGCATTTTATTTCTTTTCAAATGAGCTTGATAGTGTAGAACATAATCATATAGAACCAGTGTTAGCTATAGGTATTTTCTATGCATATTTTTTCCGATTGCCTTGAAGAAAAAGACGTTCCTTGGTTGATAATTAATGTTCAAGTGATTAGTTGTTTTTATTAAGCAATTAATTTTACCCAACATTTTGGTGTCGTTGCCGGGAGGTAGTCAAATAGCATTACCACACTAATCTATGGTTGTAGATGCATTCTTGACTCTGAGAGGATTGGATATTAAAGAAGGAAGGTAAGAACCTACGTACGCACCCTAGCTAACTTGTGGTGAGGTCTAACCTCAGTAGTTAGGCTTAGGTCATATAGCATGCATGATTAAAAGTAGGAATCTTAGAGGTAGAAATTTGAATAAATCTTATCATTTCACTGAAGTGGTGATGTAAGCACCACCCATTTCACTAACCTATTGATAGGAACATTTGGAGGAGGAGATTCAAAGTAGCACATGAAGAACATCTTCTATTTTTGGAATAAATTGCACACACTGCTACTTTTGAATTTCTTATCAGAGATCTAGGAGGAATGATGCAAATGCACATAATTCCCTCATCTACTCAACCAAAATTTCATGGTTTGGCAAATGAAGATCCAGATACATTTTTATTTGAGTTTGAAGTACTTTGTAGAGGATATGATTTTTATACTAATAATCAAAGGTTCAAGTTGTTTCCTCTTACTCTAAAAGGAGTAGTTCTTCGATGGTTCATGAGCCTTGGTGGAAACTGCATTCAAATATGGGAGGACATGAAGAATATATTCTTGAAGAAGTACCAAAACTATTGCAAGGCCATTGAAGACATTTTCAGTATGATACAGGGGGAAGATGAAATCTTGGAGGTCTATGTGGAGCGATTTAAATACAACCTTCAAAAATCAAAGCATAAGCATTTGGAAAAAGAGATCTTAAAAACACTCATTCTTAAAGGAATCAAAGATGAACTTTTAGAACTCTTAAATCTGATAGGGAAATGTGATGTTTTTTAGCTATCATATGATGGTGTTTGTGATTTATGCATTACGTATTCAAGAGGAATATCCAAGGCTAGTAAGAATTCTACAAAATTTTCTTCTTTCATTTCCAAATCTACTACAAGAACAGGAGATATAAGAGCTGAAATCTATGATTTATTTGAACGTTTTAAAATTGATTTTATCAGCACTTTAAATTCACAATTGCATGTTTTGCAAGTAAAGAAAAATCAGGGAAAATTTGAAGAAGTGTTTTTCCCTCATTACCAAAAGGAGTATCCCATGCATAGTTTCTCTTTCTTACCTAGGATGAAAGCAACATATCAAAGAGATAGAGAAGCTACAAGCTCACAACCATGGAAACCATAGCCTACATGTATGGTTCAAAACACTTCCTCTCCATTTTCTTACTTGCATAATCCATTATGGAATACTTGTTTGTTAGGGCAGCCATGTCAATCTCAATATAACCACTATCAATCTTGTCCACGACTTTGGCAGGGTTCATCTTATGATTATATGACTGCTCTCCCTTATCTTGTAGCAGAAACATATCATCCATATTCTTTACCAAATTTTCAACAACATCTTACTTGTATATCGAAATCATCCACACAATCCAATCAACTACATCATCAAAATCCTCCATGCCCTACACAATTTCCTGCTCAATCCATTCCACACCCTCACAATAATAAACTAGTACAACATGCTTACAATGTTGAACTGCAAAATTTACCCACTCTTCCCACCCATTCTATCTCACATGCACCATTGCAGAAAAATTATACTGAGATTGAGAAGGCTTAAAATCCAAAAATTGTAGAATTCATGGAAGAAATTCATGATATGAAAACCATGGGAAATCAAGAGAGTCAAGGCTATATTGAAGATTGGTTTCACTCCATCATTTCTTTGCAGCATCACTCCATACTTCAACAATTTTTGGCACCATCTTTTCAAGGGAACTTGGTCTCTCATACCCTGGTATTTATTAATGTATATTTTTATAATTTGGGTATGAATATACTTGAGGCCTTGTTTCGAAAATGGTTCCATTGGAAGTACTCTTATACGTAGAGATATTTCATCTTTTTCAAACTAAGTAGGTTAGTGTAGAAAATAAAATAAATAAACAAAGAGTTATGTTTGTTGCAACACGTTGTGTAAATCGATATTGGTGATATATCTTTGAATTTATATGTGTATGTAGACATATTATATTGAAAAACACATTTCTACAAACAACCATCACCATTTTGAAAAAAATGTTTGTTTACCATATTTTATGGTTTGTGGGCTTCATGAAATTCTTGAAAAAACAGTTGGGACAATCATGTTTTGAGGGGCCAAATGGGCATATTTTTAAAACATGTTTCTATATTAAGTAGGGATTGATGTCTAATTCGCAACCCAATTTTAATCATTCCACTTGGATATGAAACGAAAAAGTTATAACCAAAACATTGACAATGTGTCTAGTAGGCAACTCAAGAACAAAATTGGGACAATCAGTTTTTGGAGGCCCAAATGACTAGATCTTGCAGACCCGTTTATATGGTATATTCCCCTATGAATCTAGTTAACAAGGCAATTTGAATCACTTTATTTGGATATCGTATGAGAAATTTATGACCAAAATATTGATTACCTATAATAAATAAACATTTTCAAAACTCTATTTTTTCGGCTATTCACTAGCATATTTGACCTATCAATTCTTCTTGCCTCCAAAACCTGTTTCTGTTGGAGATAGATACATGAAAATAATTTAATCTCCAATTTGAATCAATTCAATCCGTCATCAAACGAAAAAGTTATGCTTAAAATATCAACTGTTGGTTTAAGTTGGGAAATTGAAAATGACTTTGCTATGCAGGTTGTTCTAGGTAGATTTGACATATCATATCATGGAATTTTTATAACCTATTTCTATTGGTGATAGCTCTTTGAAATAACTTTCACTGGATTTGGAATCACTAAAATTGGACGAAAAACAAAGAATTATTAAAACACTTTTGGTTAGTATGGTTGACCAATGCTCTCTCGCATGTGACATACAAATTCTTCTTTGTTTATCTTTTTGTGGATTTATTTTATAGAGTAACTACTTGATTTTTTTTTTCATATTTCTTGGATTAAGAGAGCCCGTACACCTCTCTTCTTCCATGATTTTATGTTTTATTGCAGGTAGATGCTCATTTTTTGCAAGTAAGAGGAGAATAAAGGAAGTCCATTTATGAAAAAATGATTCTTGAAGACAATATTAATGAAATAAGGGAATTTTATCCAAATATCTATTAAGAAGTTTAATATCATATGATGTTAAGTTTTTTTAGGTGTCATGGTCTAAAATGTCTTATAATATCTTGCCACAAATGTCCCGCTAATACCTGCCAACAAGAAAACGATATGAAGATATTTTCATTACTTGACGGATTCATAATAGGAAAAATGAAGAATTGAAAATTAAAGTCATTTCCACGAAAACATTTTTTCTTTTCTTTTCAAAATATCGTTTTTTCCATTCATTCAACATTGACAAATTGTTGTTCCTGGAAACAGATTGATGTTCCCTTAGAAAACAACATTACTGCAACTGAAATCACAGCTGTTGTAACTTAATTAATTAATTTATTTACTCTTTTTAATAAAGTGTTGTTTATTTTATGATTTCTCTTATGTTTTTGTGTTTCAAGTGTTGCTTCCTTCAAAGTTGTGGTTGCCATTCTGTTGGCAAAAGCACAGTTGCTAAAAATGAACAGTTGTTGTTCTGTCCAACGAACAATTGTTGTTCTATCAAATGAACAGCTGTTTTTCTATTCCTGACTACACATTTGTTGTCCCGTCTTCGATTGCGTAGCTGCTGTTCGATAGAACAAATAATTCAGATATCTTTTGCGCGTGTTTAATAACTGTTGTTCAGTTAATTAAACAACTGATGTTCAGTCAATTGAACAATTGTTGTTCAATCAAATGGACAGTAGTGTTTTTTGTGCGTGTTTAATAACTATTGTTCAATCAATTGAACAGTTGTTGTTTTATCAAATGGAAATCTATGTTTCTTTTGTGTGTGTTTAATAATTATTGTTCAATCGATTGAACAATTGTTGTTCAATTGAACAAATACTGTTAAGAAAAGAGAACAGATGCATTTTATTTTCTTTTGTGTGTTTGACAGTTGTTGTTCAACCAATTGAACAGTTGTTGTTCAATCAATTAAACAACCGTCGTTCATAAAAATGAACAACCACATTTTTTTTGTGTGTGTTTTTGTTGTTCAATCAATTGAACAGCCGCAATTTTTTTGGTATGTTTTTACTGTTCAATCAATTGAACAGCCACAATTTTTTTGGTATGTTTTTGTTGTTCAATCAATTGAACAACCACAAAAAAATTTTGTGTGTTTTTGTTGTTCAATCAATTTAACAATTGTTGTTCAATCAATTTAACAATTGTTGTTCAATCAATTGAACAACTGTTGTCGAATCATTTGAACAACCACAATTTTTTTTGCTGTATTTTTGTTGTTCAATCAATCGAACAACCCCAATTTTTTTTTGTGTGTTTTTGTTGTCCAATCAATTGAACAACCTTTCTTCAGAAAAATGAACAACCGCGATTTCTTTTTGTGTGCATAATAATTGCTTTTCAATCAATTGAACGACTGTTGTTAAATAAAATGAACTTTTGCGATTTTTGTTGTTATTTGATCTCAATCAAATAACCATTTTTCCTTCATATATTTTTCCATGAAAACCATCTTTTTTATTGGAAGTTTGTACCCAATATAAAGAAAAAACAGTGATACTAACAACATTATGACTTTTAAAAACTTTGATGGTTATATTTATTCCGAAACTGACATGGTTCATCTATATAATGACTTGTTGAATGTCTCCTCTTTGGACATATCATAAAATGATTCACTATCTCAATACCATGTTGGTTTATCTTTCACACTTTCAATTGATAATTCCCTTTGGTATGATGATATGGGGATAAAAGCATAACTTTCATTGGCATTATTTTACTTCTCACATCATCCCTAGCTCTTAAGGAGTTACCGAGCCTCCCTCCATTTATAAGAAAAATGTGAAAATCTAATATAAATTTTCTTAGAGATGATATGGGGTCTCAACATGAGCCAACCTACCATGATCATAAGGATGTAACAAGTGACGTTCCCATTATGGCCACCACGCTAGGGTAATGGCCTTCTAGACAGTTGAAACTATCAGAAGGACATGAGGTCTCATCACGAGCTGACCTGATCACTTTGTTATATCCTGGTGAATGGCACTGTGATTATCTGGTTACCATGCAAGCACAATGATCTCTTTATAAAAATAAACCGTTATTTAAATACTAAATAGAGGATTTTGACTAATTTTTGGGTTAAAAAGCAACCCTGTCGAGGCTATCGACGCCTGCTGGCAGCAGTGGCTCTGCTTATGGTATTGAAGTTCTATGCTACATTGCCAGTGATTCCAATCCCAATATTTCCCATTGATTCATTTCCAAAAAACAAATTTACCATTTGAACAATGTTTGTATCTATATTAACCAATGTGCATGTTAAACTATATTTTTATATGAATTATATTAAAAATTGTCTGATCAAATGATATCAGTAGTCGTCATCATACATTGCTTGTCATGATTTCATCATATCTTGCCACCAAAGGAAAAATGTTTTCTCATAATGCTTAAATCTCTGTTTTACTCTTTTTTTGGTCAATTCCTAATCATCTTTACGATTTGTACTTCTATGGAAGTTTCTACCATATGTACACTACTCTCATTATTTTTCTGCCGCATTTATGAATCCACAACGCCCTTTCCTCTTTTCCCGTGCTTTATGGTCATGGACGCCTGGGGGAACAAAACCATGCCACACTTTATACTTACTTTCAACTTGCACGGGTTCCACCTTTTGCCTCACTTTCAGCATCAGCTCAATCTACATCATCTTCAGCAACTGCCAGTCCATACACGCCATTCCACATTTCTACGAAGGTAAAAATTGAGGTAACATAGCATAAATTTCTGATTTATTAAAAATTTAGGAGAATTTCATGAAAATCCATTGAGCATTTATTTATCTTCATTTGTTCCACTTCTTTACCACTTCCCATTTTCCAGAGACACAAAATCTTTTAGTTTGGGGGAATGTTACTTTCACTCATTTCTTTATTATGACCATGCCATCATCCAACGATCTCCTTATTCATTCTCAAAACCTCCCTTATTCCATGTTGTTGTACATCAAACATAATGATTGTAGTAACTACCTCAATCTGTTTTCTAGTATAGCATGAGGGCATGCTAATTCTCCAGTTTGGGGGAGGAATTGCTACACATGATGGTTGTTTTCTACTTTCTTTCTCATTTAAGGCATACGATTTCATTTTATACAATGCATAAATTGATTTGTGCATATCTTTAAAACTATGAACTGAATTCTTGTGATTTTTGGACAACAAAGAGGTATCTTTAAAATACACAAACCCAAAAAATTTCAAGCTAAATCAGTTTGTAAAATTTCAGAAATCATGCACTGTCACCTACAACTATTTTGCTTATATCTCATGATCCATACATCAAAACGGTCTGATTTTTGGATTAGAGAAACATAAATTTAGTAGAAATCTTCTTGCAAAATTTTAGCAAAATCTGGTTTGTAGTTTTTGAGAAAATGGTCAATGAAGTTTGTTGTTGCTTGTATCATATTTTGTTGCAACTTCATATACATATTGTTGAAGGTCAATGTGTCAATTGTTATGCCTTCACCAACATCGCTAAAATTGAATAGTTATTATTTGAGGAAGAAGTCATTTGTTCCATCAATATAACGACTTGGGGTGAACATTTTGATTATTGTATTACAGCTTGGTTAATACAGAGGCTTTGGGTTGCATAAGGACATGCAACATATTCAGTTTGGGGGTATGTTGGGCCACTAAATTGTCATTATTATTTCCACTTTCTAACGTCTATTTCATCCATTTCTACCATTCTTTATCATAATTTATCATTTAATTCCGTTTTATAATAATTTATGCTCTTATGGATAAGTAATACGTATTCTCCTTTATTTATAATAAATTGATAATTATTATGCATGATTTTGTCAAATATAGTTTATTATTATGTTATAACATCACTCACGCTTTTAGCCTCCATGATCTCTTCCAGATTGGAAATTCGACTTTCAACTATTCCAACTCAGAAGTTCGCTGGGATAAAAAGTGACGGTTTTGCGTTGGCTATTTCGGACAAATGAAGATGAATCCTGGAAATCTGAGACATGGGTTTTGTGCAGAACGGACCAAATTCATTTTCCTAGGAGAATTTTTCCAAAATTCGGCTTGGATTGAGAGAAACGAAAGGTTCTATGAAGGAAATTTTCTTAGATTTGTTGTTGTGGCCGTTTTCCAAATTCTTCCAATTGCAATACCATATTCGACTTGTTCCAGCCGAGTCATGATATTTCAGATCTGATCTTGCTGATCAATTTGTTGTAGACAATCTCCAATTGTAATGGTAAATCATTTTGTAATCAATTTAGTTGTAATTTCCCTTTGCTCTCTCTGCATTTAAATGAAAACAGAGATCAAAGAGAGGGAAGGAACAAATGAACAATTGTTGGATGAACGAATGAAAAATTGTTGAATACAAGATGAACAATTGTTGAACTTGAGACAAATCCAAGAGCTTCATTCTGATGTAATTATTTCTCTCATATATTTTAATGAAAGAAGTTATCCATTGATTTCTACATCCGTTTCTTGTAATCTGATCTGAATTATTTCTCAAGGCAGGACTGAGTCTTGGGAAGTTGTGCCCACTACCTTGGACGAGGTGCTGCCTTGAACATCTAAAGTAGTTTAGTTGTGTGCTTGTTTATTTGAATTTCAATTGTTGTTCTCTAAATTAAATTTCCTTTCTTTCAAAGTAATTTGTTGTTTCTCGCAATGTCTAGATTTCATTTAATTTATTGTTCTAAATTAACATTTGAATTATGTTGGGTGCAGTAGGTTAAAATTAAAATTAAGCAATGTGTGGTTTAATTTAGTATTGATTCAAGTCGTGTGATTAGCATAATTATTTTCTTGTCATTTACTTTCTATTTTTGAGATTTAGTATTGTTTTTCAAGACTTGCATTTTATTTCTTTTCGAATGAGCTTGATAATGTAGAACATAATCATATAGAACCAGTGTTAACTATAGGTATTTTCTATGCATATATTTTTCCAATTGCCTTGATAATTAATGTTCAAGTGATTAGTTGTTTCTATTAAGCAATTAATTTTACCCAACACATGGTAGTATGCATTAGGCATGTATGCCAGAGAAAGTATTTATCATGCTATTTGATTTTGGAGCTCTATTGGCCATTGCATTATCTGGTATCAAACGTATAGGGTCCAAAGTTAAAGAGAAATTTTGGAGTCTACGAGTGTAAAGGTAGTAATATAGACAATGGAAGGTTGGGGGTGTTACATCTCCCCTCAATTTTTATATGGGAGTAGGAAAGAATTGCAAGAATTGAGCTATCCTCTAAAATATTTGGATTTTCATGCTGTCTAGTGTGGCCACAACAATATTTAGAACAATCTTTAACCATTTATATTAAAAAAAACAAACATGTATATCATATGTTTTTTCACACCCATTGGAGCATCTCTTTCACATTGTCCTTGTGTTCCTAATTACTATAATTACTTCTATCATCCTCATTATCTTTTTTTTTTTGGGAATAAATCCCTAGGAAACTTTTGGGCACTTAACCCCATTTTGAGGATGGTACCTAGAACAAAATGTGCGATGTAGATTTAGTATGCCTAACCTCATGTGGATTGAATCGAGGTCATACACAACATTCCAAAATATGTATAACATCCTAGTAATAGTAACACCAACTAATTGAAGTAATCCTCTAAACTTCAATATGCTCATTATCATGGTCACCATATTTGATTTAGTTTTTTCAAACATTATAAGTTGACAAAGAAGATGCACTCCCTTACAAATGATCCATTGTTCATTATTTTTTTTGGCTGGATTAGATGAAAGAAGACATTCTATCCCGAGCTATTTCTAAAGGTAGTATGGAAGGCACATATATTTGATTATGATGGTGCCATAATATTTGGAGGTATAAGATAAGTATGCGAGTATAAATTCAAATTAAGGAGAATTCTGTAAAGTATTTTCATTTGTGAGGGTAGTATTTATATTATTCATTTCTTTCTAGTAAATTGTAGATAATCATAGATAGGGACATCAATAATCATTTTTTAAAATAATACACACACATGTTAATTGGATTTATCTCAAGTGGTTGCGAGGAGTGATTGTTATTCTCCCCACCTAGGTTCAACTCGTGCAAGTGACATAATAAGCTTTGTTGTAATGCCATCAAACCTTGTTATTGAGTTTGAGGAGTCTCTTGAATACTGAAACATGTATATTGCTCATGAAATATAAATATATTTTTCATAGAAAAAAAAATATATAAGACACATATGTTTTTTTGTGTGGCCTCCTCCCTTTTTTGGTGGGCTACATATGGATAAAAGTTGGATATCCTTATTATGTGTGCCTTAGAATTGTTTTTTATGATTATAAAACCTCCTTCCCTCCTTGTATCCCACTTTGTCAAGGAAAGAGATTTGTGAAGGTGTAAAGGCCCTTGCACGCCATTACAACCTCTTATATGCACAACAATTATCAAGGGAAAATATGGAATCCTTTTCCCTTATGAGATGTATATGCAAGTACTTAACTCAATGTAATTGTGTGAATGAAAGTCATATACACTTGTTACATGTATCTTGAATTTGTTTATATGGCTATGAAATCTCTTTTATTTCTGTATTCCACATTAGCTAAATGAGAAGCTCAACCTTTTATACCTCATTATAGTTTTTTGATGTATATGCATGTGCGTAAATATAAATAATACACTAACATATTGCTAGATTATTACATGATGTATATTTGCTTGATTATAATATTAATATGCCTTTTCTTGACCCTCTAGCAAGCTGTCTAACATATTACTATTCCACTAACGTATTGCTAGATTAAATGCACTCTATGCATGCCTTGATTTACTTCCCTATCGAGATGTTTAACATATTGCACTTTGGGTATACTTTGTTTAACATCCTAGTGGGATGCTTAACACATTGCTAGATTAAGTGTTATGCTAAATGTATATGCAATTGATCAACCTCTTAACAAGGTGTCCTTTATTACCATGTGATCTACACACATGTATTTCTATATGCTAACACATTTCTTGATTAATTTCAAGGTGTATATGCCTTTTGTATGTTTTCCTCTCAATAAGATGTGCTTTATGGTTATATGATGGATATAGACGTGTATGAATACAAGTTACTATCAATAACAACAACACTTTAATTTAAGGTCACAACCTAACTAAAAAAAAAATGTTGACATATGAGACCTCCTTGTTTGTGGGAGAAGGGATTCCCTCCACACAATGATTTGATTGCTTGGTGTAAAGAGGCGTAGATACCCTAACCCTCTATGTATAAAACCTATAACATAAATTGATTGCATTGTAGGATGTATATGTCTTTTCTTAACATCCTATAATTTCCTTTATGTTTATGTTAATTTGATGTATACATGTATGTATGAATACAAGTTGAATGGTAACATATCCACACTTAATGTATATGCATTTGCTCTAAAAGTTGAGTAGTAATGTATTTACAATGGATGTAGACGTCTTTGTTTGATGATAGAATGTACATCTCGATGAAACCTTCCAAGCACTTCCCTTCATTCTAAGGATGATACTTGTGGTAAATCGACCAATTGTATCTTTGACAACTTGGTGGGGATATTGAGTGAGGCTTGATAGTATATTTGGAGGTAACCAACCTAAGGGATTTACCCCATGACCTCTCGTTTGTGATTCACAACACTCAACCATTCTAGCTAACCCATTAAGCTGTTTATGTGATGTATATGTGTGTATTACTATTTTCTTCAAAAAAAATGTTAGAGAAATTCCTTATGCATTACACTACATTTTGTAAATAGATATCCTATATAAAGTCATAATATGGGTATTGCTATATTTTTCAAAAAAAAATGTTAGAGAAAATCCTTAAGCATTACCCTACATTTTATAAATAGACATCCTAGGTAAAGGCATCAACACTTATTTAATAAAAATATTAAATAAATTACCTTTAAGACAATATGTACAAGGCTACCAATAAACCTCTAGGCGATCAGGAGATCATGTTCATTGTTCAAAAAGGCTAAAAAATGAAAGTGCTCGAAACAGGTCCGAACCTAAGCGACTGAAAAGGTCTCGTCACTGCGATTTTGGAGTCGCGAACGGTTCACAAAACAAAGGTCGTTTGTAGAATTTATGAAGGTTTGAAAAGCCCAGTAAACTCCAAAAAAATGACATTTGACTTAGTTTGACTTAGTATAAAAAAATTTCAAATATATATATATATATATATATATATATATATATATATATATATATATATATATATATATATATATATATATATATATATATATATATATATATATATATATATATATATATTATTTGAAATTTTATTTATTAAGGTTTTTTGGGCCTATCATCGGGTGACACGTGGCCAGCCCGGACGCCGCCATGTGTCCCTAGGCCAGAAGTGAAATGGCAAGTTAAAATTTTGTGAAGGGCATGGGGATCGACCATTCGACCTCGCATCCGCTAGCCCGCCCGCATACCAGTCCACCTACATGATGTTTCTTAACATCATAAGACCTCCACTTAAATTTATTGCTTAATGTTTTTGTATACGGGGGTTGGGGAGGCCAACCCCGAAGGGCCAGCACCCCCCCCCCCCCTCCATATGTTCTTGCGCCCAGAACCGTGGGCCTTCAACCGGCGGTTAATCCGCGGAGTGATCACATGGCAGAGGTTTGGCATTTAATATAACCGACAGTTAACTCGACGGTCAAAAAAACCCGGCGGTTCCGCTGGCAGACCTCCAGAATCGACGGGAACTGCTAAAGTTGTTGGCATTAATTGGAGTTCCTCCAATTTTGGAGGAGCTTTCCTAGGGGACATTGGGCAGTTTTATGTTTGATCATAACTCTTGGATATTTCGACCATTTTTTTAAGAATGAATAGTCATTTTTGGCTAATTTTGACATTCTGAACTCATTAAAACAAGTTTCAGAGCCATCAGAGGTCATTTCACGCAGGTTTTTCTTCAGGAGAGGCCAAGAAGCCACCAGGGCCACTAGGGTGTTTTTAGTGTATTGAGCATCCATTCTCTGTTTTCTGCAAATGAATAGTCATTCCTAACTAATTCAAGCATTCTAAAGCTGTTTTTACAGAGAGCACAACCATTTGAGGCTTTTTATCACATTTACTTACCATTTTTGAGCAGTAAGTTATGAGGGATATGCCATTGGGAGCTGGACCAACAGATGTAGCCCAGGAGGGGTGAATTGCTTCATCAATTCGCTGAGTATTGTCATATGCGATGCTTTGTTCTCTATCATTTACTGCTGAACAATGTTATACAAGCTAATTTACATGCTTTAACCTCACATAAAAATCTGTTTAACTAAATTAAAACCATTTGTTTCACCTGCAAACTTCAGTGAACCTTATGCACACAATTTAATTACTGTTTAGATACTTAGCACAACAAAACTAATACATTCCATTCAGATCACTAGGGGTTTATGGTCCGTCCTCTTCTCCGTAAACCAGGTCACAATTCAGCGATTTGAACCTTGGATCTCTTAGTTACCACAAAATTCCATGTCACAACTGAGAGATTTGAGGGATTTGAACCTTAGATCTCTTAGTTACGACAAACTTCCGTGTCACAACTTGAGAGATTTGAACCTTGGATCTCTTAGTTACCACAAACTCACATTACTTTGATAACTAATTGAGTTGCTCCCCTCGGACAATGCACCATGTACAATTATTATGAATAAAACATATTACTAAATTAAAAAACATATACACCTTTATAATGATGAACTCAATATAGTTATTATGAAATACAACATGTTACTAAATCACTATTACTAAAGTAAGAAACACATACACCTTTATAATGATGTAATCAATATAGTTATTATGAATACAACATGTTACTAAATGGCATATTCTAAGGAGACCATGTTTTTGCTCGGAAACAATGGAAATTCCAGCATAATTTTGACAAAATCCCATGATTTTTTTGGAAATCCAGGTTATAGCAGTGAAGCTATAGTATTTTTAGGTGTCTAGGGTTTTTGCACTCAATATACTTATTATGAATACAAATGTTACTAAATCGCATAATCTAAGGAGACCATGTTTTCGCTGGAAAACAATGGAAATTCCGAAAAACAATAGAAATTTCGGCATAATTTTCTCAAAATCCCATGAAATATTTTGGAAATCCAAGTTACAACAGTTAAGCTAAAATTTTCGGTGTCTAAGGTTTTTGATGAAACTGAATCCATTTCGACCATAAAAAAAATTAAAATACTCACACTGTGGAGTTTTTAGAAGAAGAAGAAGAAGAAGAAGAAGACCATGAGATCGAAATTGTTGCCTCCCTAGACAAGATGTAGAGAGCCAGGGTTATGGGATTGGAACACGATCAAAGTACTTTTTGGACTCCTAGTTTGTCCAGTGCTATTATATGGGTGTGATTTGTGGGCTAGCAACATCCCTATTTCAAAATGGAAACAAATTGAAAAAATTAAAAAACGCTTGATCATGAGCAAGTCCAAAATAAAAAGTTTGGTTTCCTATGAGATAATGTTGAGTGAAACAGGGGCAGCTCCCATCGAAGCAATTGCCATGGTGCATCTTATAAGGTATCTAAAAAGAATTGAGCAAATGGGAGGAGGTAGATGGCCAAAAGTTATCTTCAATGAAGGTATGAGTGAAAGAAAGAAATCATGGATGAGACAAAACAACAAATGGATGCAAAAATGGAATATTCCCTGAATGCATGTCCCACAAATAGCAAGGAGTTAAAGAATTTTGTGTTGGAGAAGTTTCGTAGAGTATATGGGGAAAAGAGTTGGGTAGAAAGAAGAAGTATTGTGTTCAGGAATTCAACCCCACTTGTGATCTCCAACAAAAAGAATATATTGGAGCTAACATTCCGTGGAGAGCAAAGGTTCTTATTGCTCAATTAAAAACTAACTCACATCTACTTTGGTGTGAAACGAGATGGTGGAAGAGACCTAAAGAAGCTTGGGAAGAAAGGGTATGCACTTTTTGCACTTCTGGGGCAGTGGAATCAAAAAAACATTTCATTTTGGAATGTGACGCTTTTAGAGACATTAGGGACAGTTACCACAGTATGTTAGCGTCAATTCCATAGCATTGTCTTTTCAGTGAAGGCACTGTTAAAAAGTTGAGTCAGCTCATCATCAACTTAAATAAGAAAATGATTAAATTAGAGAAAGTAAAAAACAAAAAAGCTAATAGTCTTATAAACGGTCTTTAAATCTCGTGAACATTAAAATATCATTCATAAATTAAATACATTGAGTGAGATATAAGACTAATCAACCATGGGCAAAATGAGCCCACGCGGTGCAAAAATATTTTAGCATCCAAACTAGTGCTGTTATCATTAAAAGGATATTTTTTGGTTCACTCTGATTCAAAATAAATAAACGTGGGAGAGAGTGAGCGACATTTTATGGGTTAAATTTGATTTAAAATAAATAAACGTGGGAGAGAGTGGGCCTAGAGCGCATTGAAGGTATAAATTTCCAAGTGAAATTAAATTCGATTCTGACTTCGTACGAGAGATTGCGTTCGACGCGGATGATTTTTGCGCTGCGCAGGGCGCATGTTCAGTGTTGGATCATGGAATGTAAAATTTAATTGCGATTGATTTAAGATCGAACCTCTGGTTTATGCGGTGAAAGGCAGTTCGGATCTGTTCGTTCCCCCAATGATAAATATGAATGGCTTCAATCTGAAAATCTCCGGGTTACACATCCTTTCTGTTATAGTTTGGTTTTGACCGAAGAACAGTCTGTAATTTCTTCAGTGTTTCGATGGCAATGACAAAATAGCTTGTATTTCTTCCACTCGATAAACTGATACAGTGGAAAACCGTAAGAAATTGCATCATAGAAAACCCGAGTTTGTGTCATTTTCGTCTACGCAATGGTGGAAATTGGAAACGTCGAAACCTGTTATTTCTGGCAAAACCATGGCCGAAACATGGTTCAAAATTTTATTTGGCATGCGAAGGTCTATTAAATTTGATCCAACATTTCTGTAAATCCTGCTGGAATATTACGATTTGCACAAAAACATGTCTCCAATCCGGTTCATCTGGCGATCTGTTTTCTTATGCCAGAAAGATCGATAGTCAGGTTCATTTCGGGATCAAATTGCTTAAACTAGTTTCGCTTTTGAGTTATCAGTAAATCACATTGGGAATCGTACAATTAACGAATCCAGTAACAGGAATTTTGGAGCATATAAGTTGGGGGTAGTCAGGCTGCGGTAACGCAGCTTGCAAAACTAGGGTTAAATACGAAGGATTTGGCGGCGAGGAACATATCATGGATGAAGATAAACGAAAGAAGAAGAACAAGAAGAAAAAGAATAAGTCCAACAAAGCTTCGGAAGAACATGCTGCAAAAGCAGAGGGCGTTTCTCTAGATGAAATCCAGGGTTTACAAGGCACAAATACCAGTTCAATTATTAACGATGAGATTATATCGGCTTCAGAGTTAGAATCAGAAAAGAACGGCCAGAATGCCCATGGACCAGCTGATTTTTCTTCAGGTGGACAAACGACTGAACCGGAGACAAGAGATTCTGAAAAGACTGAATGCAATGTGGAACCCTCTACAGCCAAGACGAATGAAGAAACGCAAGAATACTCTGAAATGAAGAATGCATTACAGAGGGAACTTGCTTATTCACAAGCGCTGAGAAGTCAGTTAGCTCTTCTCGAAGAGCAAATGACCAATTGTACGGTCTCCGAGGCAAGCACGCAGATCCCCGAACTTTCTGACAAGTACATGGATATATTTCTTAAAATTAAATTAAAATTTGCTGGGTATCCCTTAGCTTTTAGATTACAAAGCTTTGGAATGGTTGTTTATTGGCTATATGATGGCTTCTTGTCTTTAAATGATTTGTGATGAGCTACAGATTTTAGTACGCGTTTGCTAGAGAAAAGAATATTCAATAAACATTTCAATTTCTTTGTAATTCTTTGTCGAATAATTATTGCCAGTGAAAATGTCAAAATCTACTTCAGTTCTGAGTTTCCATTTGTCCCAGGGAAGAATAACCACTAGAGGTGCTTTCAATAATTCTTTGTAGAATATTTCTGGTCAGGTGTATGTGGTTTTTCTGGTTATTGTTCTAGGACTATGTTTTATTTACTTATGTAATTATTAAATAGATTTCCCAAATTTTGAAAAAATAGTTTACAACACATTGGGTGGTACCCGTATGACTGTACCTTTTACGTCATTCATAATTTCATACCACTGACAAACCATAAGGACACGGTCAGCCTTTATATGTATGTATATCGTACATATACAAATGCTTCTAGCACAGAAGTGATCCGAATAATACATAAAATGCCATCATTACATCAAATTAGCCTTTTTCCTGCCCATCGATGCAAGTAGAGCAAGTGCATGTGAAATGCCATCTGTATTTGGTTTATCAAGATCTTTTCCTATAGCACATATCCTGAACATTGCAGAGCTATCCAGTCCAAAACTGAGATTTTTTATTTATTTATTTTTAAAATTTTTATTTTATTTTATTTTTTCCTCGTTTTAGAAATGTTCTTTAGGTAAGTCGTCATTTTTGAAATATTATATCAAGACTGGATTAGAGCAAC
The DNA here is from genome assembly GCA_034641835.2 of Pinus albicaulis. NCBI lineage: Eukaryota > Viridiplantae > Streptophyta > Pinopsida > Pinales > Pinaceae > Pinus > Pinus albicaulis. Next base: position 102,375,748 of record CM076574.1, on the reverse strand, counting down.
AAGGGTGGGTGGTTGGAAGAATGCAAGAAATGAGCCATATATCTTTCTTGCTATCATGGAGAGGGAAAGAGGGTGAAAAGGGAAAATAAAATTTTTGCCTACACCATTGGATCCTCTCTCGTAGCCTGAATATGCAGTAATCAGTAATCGATTTTAAGCACTCCCGCCAAATAGCTATCTAAGGCATGCAATTCTTATTGATGTCACTAGGGACATGTTGAGAGTGGCATGAGGGGGGAGATGACTGAGGGGTAAGGTCTTGACTCTTGACAAACAGGCTGCTCATCACGAAAATGAGATTCAAAAGGGGCAACCAAAGTTGGTTCATCAAGTTCACAATCCATGGACTCTGAATATGACCTAAGAAACCGGATTCGTCCCCTAGGGCCCAAAAATCCTGAATCCTACATATCGGATATGATACTATAGGATTCGTACCCTATTCACTGGATTCGACCGTATCCGTACAGGGTACAGTTGTCCGTATCCGTATAGGGTACAGTGAATCTCGACTGTACCCTGTACGGATATGGCCGAATCCTGTACAGCCGGATTCGCTATGCCAAAAAGTGCGATTTTGGGTTATAAAAAACCGATTTCACTCATTCTTTCTCACCGATTTGTGTTTGTGAAGTGAGCAAGGAGCAAGGGTTTGCAAGAAGAAAGGGTTAGCAAGGAGAAAGGGAGTTTTTTCAAAGAGATTCGAGCATCCGGTAAGTGCACTGTCCCTCTATATTTTGCATTTAGTTTGCTGTTAGTGTTTGCATGTGCATATGTTTTATATATTTGGTTATTTTTGTTTATTTTTTACATTATTCATGGCTCAATCTAGGGCAACAAGACAGGGGCAAAGAAAGGGGAAGAATGTCCCCATTGGAGATGCGCCTCCTGTCCCTCTTTCATTAGGGTCTTCAAGTATTCCATCTATTGGAAGTGGGGCTGCAACAACAACTTCAAATGTGCAGGGAAAACAAACTCATGACCCCAAATACTCATTGTGGAAATATGTGACAAGAGAGGGAGGGGCAGGAAAAAAGGGAAAGGGAGGAGGAAATTGTTCATGGAAATGCAATATATGCGACGGCCATTTCAGTTCCACATATTTCCATGGGAAAGCTCATTTGTTGGGTTTTCCAGGTTGTGGCATTAAATGTTGTACAACAATTGAATCAGCACAAAGGAAGGAATTAGAGAAAGAGCAAGTTGTTGGTGCCGCAAATGTGGCATCAAAATCAAAACAAAACAAGAGTGATGACCCCCTTCCATTCTTAAGGAAAAACAACAACAAGTTCCCTTTTGAGACTTTTAGTAGGGGACAATCAGAAAGGCAACTGCAATTGGTCCAATGGACAAGATTTTTCAAAAAGAGAAGAGGGAAGAGCTTGATCTCACCATTGCATTTTTTTATTATCAGAACTTCATATCCTTTAATGTTGCACGGTCACATCTATTTATTGAGATGTGTCGAGCTCTTAGTCATGGGGCTCCATCAGGGTATGTGCCTCATGGGTCAAAGAAGCTCAGAACCACATTGTTGACAAAGGCAAAGAAAGAGGCAAACAAAATGCTTGAGCCTATTAAATCAGCATGGCCAACATCTGGGGTTAGCATTGTTTCTGATGGATGGACAGATCCAGCACACTACCCACTCATCAACTTCATGGTGTCATCCTTGAATGGTCCAGTTTTCTTGAAATCAGTGGATGCACTTGGACAGTAAAAGTATGCACAATATATGGGTGAATTATTTATTAAAATTATTGAAGATGTAGGTGTCGATTCTTGTGTGCAAATCATTACAGTTAATGCACTTGTTTGTAAGGCTGCTGGCATGATTGTGAAAGCAAAATATCCACAAATATTTTGGACACCTCGCATTGTCCATTCATTGAACTTGGCACTGAAATCTATTGCTTTTGATGTGCTTTGGATTGGAGCCATTATTGAGGATGCACGACATATCCGCAACTTTGTACAAAACCATACAAATGCCCTCACTATCTACAAGGAGTACAACAATCTATCATTGTTGAAGATTGTGGATACACGGTTTTCCTCTTCATTCATCATGTTGAAGAGGTTGAGGGAGGTCAAGACTGCTCTTGGGGCCATGGTTATTTTAGAGTTTTGGTCTTTTTGGAGAAAGACAGATCAAGCAGCCTCAAATAAAGTGAAGGACACAGTGTTGGATGATCTATGGTGGGAGAAGGTAGATCTAGTTATTCAGATCATGGAGCCTATCATTTCCTTGCTTCGATTTGCAGATACAAACCAACCCATCCTAGGAGAGGTTTATGAGGGATGGGATTCCATGATTGAGTCTGTGAGGACCATTGTTTTACAGAGTCAGTGCCTAGAGTATGAGACATCACTAGAGGCCTACTTCACTAGCATACAGGATATTCCTGTCAGCAGATGGGACAAAAATTGCACACCTTTACATTGTTTGGCTCACTCTTTGAACCCAAAATACTACAGCCATGAGTGGCTGAATGGTGGACCTTCCCGCAGATTCCCTCCTCACATGGATGGTGCAATCTCACAGGGAAGGAAAGATGCATTGAGGAGGATTTTTCAGGAGAGGGCATCCCTTGATGAGGTGGAGGATGCCTTTGCAGAGTTTTCCACTGGCACTGGGCGATTTGCAGGCTATGATGTGATTCGATATAGGGGGGCTAAGAGGCCCTATTCTTGGTGGGCAACTCATAGGGCAACAAGCCCTCCTCTACAACAGTTAGCCATGAGGCTCCTCTCTGTGGTTGACTTCATCCTCTTGTTGCAAGAGGGTGGAGCTGTGGGAATTTGTAGGGTGTGAAAGCGGGCTTGGGCAGGTCCGGGGCGGAGACATGTAGCCATGCTGCACACCAGCCTTCGTCTCATCTGATGAGAGGGAGGATTGGTTGAAGAAAAGCAAAGATGTGGATCACTACAGTAGTATGGGTCTGGACAACAGTGTTGAGTTGGCATTGGCCAACTTGGATCTCAATGCGCCAGTGCTAGAGCCTGTCACATTTGATGATGCCGATAGAGTAGAGGCGTCATTCTCCACATCAGCAGATGTAGAGATGACAGAGGAGGAGGATGCAGCAGAGGAGAGCAGTGGTGAGCATGATGATCAGGATGAGGACAGTGATGCTAATTATGATGATGAGGATTGATGACTCATTGACTCTGACTCATTGAGGCTTCAGGCTTGTAGTCTTGTAGACTGTAGTTTTTTTGTATTTTCTATTTCTATTTGCCATTGGCAGTGTGCTTATGTAACACATTTTGATTCTGATGACTTAATGAGAAAACTACACTATCTTACTATCTTGTCTTTCTGAGTAAATTTGACAATTGTATGATGTATCAATGTATCAAATTTCAATGTATCACATATGGGAATTTGTATAGTGTGAAGAAGAGCAGGCTTGAACAGTCCAGGGCAGAGACAATGGTGTATGTGCACACCAACTTTCGTCTCATCTACAGGCAGAGGGAGGATTGGTTGAAGGGAAAGACAAAGATGTGGTATGTCTTTCCTGAAGATATGGGTTTGGACAACAGTGTTGAGTTGGCATTGGCCAACTTGGATCTCAATGCACCAGTGCTAGAGCCTGTCACATTTGATGATGCCAATAGAGTAGAGGCGTCATTCTCCACACCAGCAGATGTAGAGATGACAGAGGAGGAGGATGCAACAGAGGAGAGCAGTGGTGAGCATGATGATCAGGATGAGTACAGTGATGCTGATTATGATGATGAGGATTGATGACTCATTGACTCTGACTCATTGAGGCTTCAAGCTTGTAGTCTTGTAGACTGTAGTTTTTTTGTATTTTCTATTTCTATTTGCCATTGGCAGTGTACTTATGTAACACATTTTGATTCTGATGACTTAATGAGAAAACTACAGTATCTTACTATCTTGTCTTTCTAAGTAAATTTGACAATTGTATGATGTATCAATGTATCATGTATGAGTATCTAAGATCTTAAATCTATGTTTGAATCAATGAATTTGTGTTAAAAATATCTAATTTTTAATATACACACACACACACACACACACACACACACACACATATATATATATATTTTAATAAAATAAAATAATATATAATGTATCGTATCCCGGAAGTGTCTTGTTCCGAGGGTCACCATATCTCGAATCCGATTTTCGAATCCCCATATCCAGCGAATCCCGAATCCCCGTATCATGTGACTTAGAATATGACTGAGGAATGATATGAGAAAGAAAAGAAGATGGTTCAAACAAATCTGTAATCACCCCTTCTTGATCATGACATGGCGTGCAAGGCTCATTGCTAGCAAGATCCCCTTAATTCTTGTGACCTTTACTTGATTCATGTTCTTCTTCTTCAGTTTCTCCCTCAACATCTTCAAAAGAATCACAAAGGCATTCCTTTTGGAGGGCTATGGCCAAATCTTGAAGGATATCTTCATAGGTTTGAAACGTTGCCCCCAATATTTAAGAAATTTCTCAATGAATACTTGATTGATTGGAAGGGATGCTTGGTTTTTGAAATGAATATTCAACCCATTCACTTTAATTTGTCCTAAGAGAATTAATGAATAACTTCACGAGAGCATCCTCATGAACCATATTGATCTCTGAAGCATACTAGGTGAATTTTACCATGTGATCAACTACTTGAGAAGGATCCCTCTCAAATTTTGGAACATTTTTCATACAATTTGTACCATAATGATTAGGATATCCAAGAATATTCTTAACATCCAGAGCAGAGTACATTTCATGCAAATCCCGGGGAGCCATTGTCGTGTTTCTTGCATGACAATCAACTATGGAGTCGCCAAGGTGAACTTAAATGCCTTGAAAAATGTTTGCTTCACCCTACAAACATTGAATCTTTGAAGTACAATGAAGAACTAGGTCTTCGTTCTTCTAATAAAGTCGCTAGATGACTAGATTTAACCTGTCTATGGGATACTCTCAATCAAGAAAAAAAGCCTAAACTTGAGATTACAAGGAGGTGAACACAACTCTTCCCCAACAATGACACCAAAGATGTTGCCACAAAATCTAGTAGGTTTGGTGAAAGGCCTCACTGGGTGAGGGGCTAGACCTGATGGCAACAATGAGAAAGGGTTGCCATTGTCACCTCAATAACCTTCCTCTTATTCTTTAGTGGGATTTCAACCACAAGGGAGGCTTCCCTATATCACCTATAGGATATTTTAATACTAGGGCTTAGGGTGACTTATTTTTGAAGGTCTAAGGATGGATAGAGGGCTTGGCAAGGCCAAAGATGACCAAGGCATTCAAAGCTAGGGTTCAAGCTCTCTAAGGTTAGTCCAATAACATGGCTGCTATAAATTAGGGTTTGGATGATACTCAATATTAAGGCATGCAATGGCATATTGTAGCTTAAGGAAAATCCTTCAAGTGATTTTTAGCAAGAAAGGATCAAGGGTTTCAAATAGAGACTAGTGCTAAACTCAAGCAAACAGGTTGAGGGTTGTTAGATGTGTAAAAACAACGATAAAATAGGTGACATAAGCCCTTCTAAGGCTTGTAAGGCTAGTCGTTATGCTAGATTTTCCTTTTGGAAGGTATATGGAGACTAATTTATAATTTAGGGCCACCTTCAAATGTTAAATCAACACTTTTACACACAAATTTGCTCCTAAAACCCTGGCGGCTGCCCTAGTCATCTAGAAGAGAGAAATTTAGAGAGGTTTTTGGTTTTATGGTGATCAACACACTTCTAGATTAGTGCCTTAACGTACAAGTGCTAATGGAGTCTTAATGAAAGAAAATACCAAGGAAGAATAATGATGGAGTAAATGGGGATGCTCTAAGGCACTCGCTTTTAAAACCCTAGTCATTATTCTTGTGAGGGGAGAAATGAATTATATGGTCTACACATAAATAGTTTCCTTAGAGGCCATGAAGAGGACAATTTTACATGCAATGTTGAAGCAAAATTTCAAGAATGATAAGCATTTAAACATGGAACAAGAGAAACCCTACTTTAAACATGAAAGCATGCAAAATATCTATGATCACCAATAAACTTACAAAAGCTTCCACAATAGCACTTCTTTCAATCCCAAAATAATGTCTCCAAGCAAAAGTCTCATCCAATAGTGAGTTGCATCCATAAGGGATCACATTATGCCCAAGTAGTGAAAAAGAAGCTAGTTCCTACTCTCTTTTGGAGAGGCCAAATTCAATGTATGATGATGAAAAGAGTTGTGAAGGGGAGGCTCCATTTATATGAGCCTTCTCCCACTCACTTTACAAATAAAATGACTAAGAAGCGTTATAGAAAAGTTCACTTTGAGTGTTCCACAAGAAAGAGGTTATAAGCCAACCTCATAGCTCAACAACAAAACAAAAATGCAATAAAAAGCCACACGTGTGGGAATAAATGATCCAAAAAATATGATGTGACCATTGAAATGAGCTCAATAAGCCATCAAAATGTGAGATAAGGGCCAATGAGTTATCTATACTCCAAGAAGTGTCTCAAGGATCATGTGTAAGCCATCAAAAGTCACCCCATGCCAACACATCGTGTCCAAGGTGCTCTATGTCACCCTCAAAGGAGGAAAATGGGTGACATGGCACTAAATAGCTCAAGCATTGGGGCCCTAAGGTGATGTGCAAGCCCTCCCTTGTCATATCAAGGATGACCATCATCATCTAGGCTATGGATCAAATGATGCCATCAAATAGTGGCAAGGCCAACCTAAGGGCATCCTGGGTCCATTGGGCACATCATGAATATCTCCAATACTAAGCATCATGGGCTTAATGTTTCAGCATATAGGGGTCCCTCAGAGTGTGTAGCATCACATGAAGTCATCAAATAGCTCAATCCTTTGCTTTGGGTGGGCAACATTGCACCATCAAAGTCCATTTCTCTCTTTGCACTGGATAATACAACCTCTGTTGCTCTGCTGAGAAGGTGGGGCAATCACCTCAAGAAGCCTCTGTTGCTGTGATGTGAACCACCTGATAAAACCTCGTTAAGATCAAGTGTAAATCAAGAATCATTAGGTAACAAAAACCATAGATGCATCATAGTGGACCATACTTAATGTTAGGGGCACAACCAATACTTCACACAAAGATCACCTTCAAATATGTAACTAGACCAAGTCCAAGATAAGTGTTCCATCTCTTGTGATAGGGATGGATAGATGAATAAACCTATTAGGTGTTTCTAATTCCCAAGGGTAAGTAACAGGTCCCCCAGGTTAACCCATCAATCCATAGGTGCATGTGTAGATGGTGGTAATGGAGTGGGCATGACTTTAAGGCAAGGTGCCATAGTGAAGCGACCAACAAATGGTGGCCCAACATCCTGAGTGTATGAATGTAGGAGGGAGCAATCCTGAAGGCATGATTCACCCCTTTCCTCAGTCTATTTTTTCCACCCCTCTGGGGCACCTTTTACTTCTTTATAATAATGGTTTGATATGGGTTCGTAGCTTAGTAACCCAAGCTTGAATTTGAGAGATTTAGCATTTATTACTCAATGCTGAGGTAGTTTATTGCTCATCAGGGTTGGGACAATACAAGGGTTCTTTTTGATGGATGGAGCGTCAAGTGCTCTAGGAACAGGGTGATGGCTAATGAGGGGGGTAGAGCTCATGCTAGTTTTTTCCCACACCCTACTTTTTGTGCCAACCATCCTTTGCATTTTATCTTTTTATTTCATTGTGGCTTTCTTTGCTTTTATCTTTCTTTTAGATACATCAACTTCCAGGGCAAAGTTTTTCTCTCCAGACCCAATGATGAGGAGGAGAGGGTGCCGATCCCCATTGACCAATGACCCCTAACATGAATAATGGATATGGAATAGAAGGAATGATGGAAATTTGTAAGCATGGAATATCATGGGCACACTACATCAATTAGAGTCTCCCTAGTAATGTCCTTCCTATAGCCCTAAGGTCTCACAGGAGGTTTTGTTGGACTAGGAACAAAGACTAACCTCCTAGGTGAGGTGAGGGAACAAGAATGTAATCAAGATTGGTCAATCATTCGAATCACCCCTTGTTTCATATTAGTATGCCCCAAAAAATTAAGTAAAAGCACATGACTACAAAATGGTTAAAGTACCTATCGATGGATGATCTACCTTTCTTCGAGGAAGAATGCTGGATGGGAGAAAGAAATCTTACTGGAGAAATATGTGGAGGGCCTATGGCATCATGTCATGTGCTGATCAATAGGGCTATTGGCTGGCTGCCTGTCCAAGGAGGAGGAAGAATTCTCCTATGGGTTACTCACATTTTGGTGGGTAACAGTGCCTTTAAAGGATAAAAGAGCTACAAGTATGGCAAGACTAGAACCATGGGACTTGATAGGGAAAGAGCCAAAATCCAATGTTCTAGTTTACAAATGATTGGAACGATTATGGGGTATCTATTGTATCTGATTGTTGGACAAATGTTAAAGGCATGCTATCGCTAAATATTTTGGGGTGTTTGCTAGTGATACAGTCTAACTTTTAGCCTCTGGCCACTCGAATCATTACAAGACTAGTATTAATATTGTAGAACCCTTAATTAAAACCAATCAGGAGATTTAGTCATACAATTTCATTCATGTCATTATTGATAATGCTGCTAATTATAAGTTAGTGGGAGCAATCATTAAGGATATGTACGCTAACATATTTTGGTCAGGGTGTTTGGTTTCAACCATTAAACTTCTTGGTGCATGATATTATTAATATGAAGGATTATGATTATAATGGATTCATGCATTATATAAAAGGAGGAGGAAAACAAAAAAATTATTACCAATCATATCATGGCCCAACACATTTTTTACGATCACTCTAAGCTGGAGTTATTAAAGATTGCAAGGACTAGATTTGCTAGCTATGGTTTGAAGTGATTCATGGCAGGGTTTGAAAGACAAGGTTGCATCCGCATTTGGTAAACTTGAATTTCAGGAGGAGGAGGACATTGTGCTTGATATGTCAGTTTTGGCAATAGGTTAGGTATGTTCTATAGTTCACCAAGTCCATTTATAATATGATTTGGTTTGGAGATACCGATCAATCGGTGATTAAGGAGGTGTATGAGTTGATGGATAACATGTTGAGCTAAATCAAAGACATTGTTGAGCCAAGAGACGTGATCCTATATGATCATATCCATAGACATGTGGTCAAATAGTGGGACAATTTGATTCAATGCCCTAGCATATGCTCTTACACCTAAATATTATTCTCCATCTTGGTAAGTCGAACTAACACTTGGGGGCTATGTCACAGGGTTTGTCAATTTTGAACCTTTAGGTTCGAAATGCGGCAAATCTCAAGCAAAAAATAAATTCGTTCAAATTTGGCAATGAAATTCACTGGTTGAAGATGGAAATCTCTTTTAGAGATTTGTTGGCTAAAGAACATAAATCATTTTTAATTTTTAGATATTAAAAAACCCTAATAAAGATACCACCAATTTTGCTGACATTTATGGGCTGAAGATCGAAAGAACTTTTCAATTTTGGTTATTGAACAACTCGAAATAAAATACCACCGTTGAACTTCAACCGGAAAGAAAATACCACGAATTCCATTGACCTGCAATTTAGCTTGAACAAGACATATAAAAGGGGCGAGTATTGCTATGGTGGAGCGACTATGTCGACGCGGATTGCTATGATCGTACAACTGTTCCAGTTAATATTCTAATGAATAATGAGTGAGTAGTCACTTGTGACTATGCAATCTTGTAATTTTTTGGAATGTTCTTGAGAAATTAATTGCTCAAGAGATGAAGTAGCCTCCTTGTAGGCTAATTCCTTGATAAAGAGGAAAACCCCAAAATACCCAATGTTTGGGCAGGCGAGTTTTGGGGCAACTGGGAAAAGAAACCCAAATTTAGGGTGTTGAGTGAACCTCACTCAACCAATTAAGGAGAAAGATTCCCTCAAAGAAATCTATAAATATAAGAGGGCTAGATTCATTTGGATCATCATTGGATTGGATCATTATCTCTGTTTTTCTTTCAGCTTGAGGCTTTGAGGGTTTTAAGACCCCTTCCATCCTATCAATTTCAGTGGTGAAAGTTTACCCCCTATTTGATAAACCTATTTTCTATTATATTTTCCTATTTCCTATTTGTTCTGGCGTAAGAAAAATTCATCAACCAAGTACAGTAAGGTATCTCAAGGGAAATTGAAGGTTGAATAAGTTCCTCAAAAGATAATCGCTGGACATAACACTAGTGGCCTAATCTCTGTGAAAACTTGTCTGAAACTGGCCGAAATTTTTGAGTTTGAGAAGAGCGAGAATCCTGAGCAAAACGAGTTGCTTGTGGATCAATCCTGTTGCTGGGCGGTGACAATTCTTAAGGCCGAATTGTGCAAGATTAGACCCCGCTTAGAAGACTGAAATCCTCCTGCAGGAGTTGAGTTGTTAAATTTGGACAACTAGGTCCAAACTCCATCTTGTGATGCTCAGATGAAGATTCCAATATTTGTATTGGCTTCCTCTTTCAGAGAGGTGTAAAATCGATATAAAATTGATTTTAATCCGATGAGCAGAACATTTATTTTGAATTTATTATTTATAATAAATTTAAGTGCAGGTCGGCCTTAAGGTTTTACACCCCCAGCAGATGTGTCACACACCTCAATGATGGATATAAATACAGTCAACGTTGGAGAGCATTTCACTCACTCAACATCACACATCTTCTCCTTTGATTATATACGAGCATCTAAGAAGCAGTTTCATCTCCCACGTGAGAAGAAGGATGAAATCTACTGCAGCAAAAAGGACGAAATTTACTTTGCCGGCAAATTTTACGCGGTTAGGGTTTACGGGCAAGTTTGACAGTGATTGACTTCCCAGTCAACGCATGGTCCCGAGTAGGCTAAATTTGGTGGAAATTGATTTTTGAAGGCCGCTCATTGGCACAAATAGAGTCAAAGTTGTTGAAAGTTTTGTAGGACTATTGTTCTGCCATGTGATACATTGATTGATTCAGCTTTTAGGGTTGACTTTGAGTTGACTGGATGACTGATTTGAGGACTGTTGTGACACATTCTGGGTTGGCCGACCAAGAAGACTTTGCTGGTTGAAGCATCCTGTTGACCGTCGTAACGCACCAACACATTCTCCTGTTTTTGGTTTGTCTTCTATAGATCCACTGGTATGTTCTATCAGCATTTTTACTTAACTGTTTATGTGATTGTTGTTATAAAAGTAAAGTTGCATCAAGCATAGAACATCTACAAAAATTTACATGAGCACATTGAGAGTCTAAATTGTATATTTGTGGCAACATCCGAGTCATTAAAGATGTGATCCAAATTCATTCTGAACATAGCGAGACTCTTGGTGTTGATAGCTAACCGAGTATTCAAAAGCATACAATTATCTGCTACTCCTATGATCTAAAGCCTAGTAACTAAGTGAGAATTTTGTAACAAGAAGTGGGAGCCCATAATGAGAAAGAAGAATCTCTTGTGGAAGTGCGAGGGTCGTGATTTGAACAGACTTGAACTGTGGCAGTGATTAGGACAGAAAAAGAGGCATGGTCTTGAGGCAAGCTAGCGTATTTGAATTATGTAGTATCAATCTGCTTTAAATGAGGTCTCTGTGGTATTGTTGAATTCATTAATATTTGTTTTGACTACATTTATTGTACTGAACCGTTGGATTATGCTATTGGATTTATTAAAAATCAGTACTGTTCATTGAAAATCATATTATTTGTGTTGAATTCAATTGTTTGCTCAAAGGAGATTTTCTGAAATCCTAGTTACTAAAGGAAAACCTAGGGAAAAAATTGACCTAGAACATTACATTTTTTAAATGTGATTTTTTCAGAGCTTTGGTAAGTTTTAAATTACATTTTATAATTTATATTTATTAAATAGATAGGTTAATATTTATATTAGTGTTATAAAGTATTTTATATATTATATACTATAAATTATCAATTATATATAAGGTTATAAGCAATTTGTATGCGATATGTTATAAAGTGTTTTATATGTTCTATATGTGCTATAAAATATTATATCAATATATTAAATGTTATTTATTATTTATAAAATAAAAATATATATAATATGTTATAAAATATTTATATTTTGAAAATATATAATGGATGAATTTAATGGTGAACCTTATTTGAATTTTATTGGAAAATTTAAATTCGAATAAAATTTTATTCTTGTCAAACTTGAACCCAAACCATGTGACATAGCTTGGGGGTCGGGTTAACAGAAAATCTCACACAAATCTACAGGTATAAAATGGGTATATGCTTGCATTAGACAAGTTCGTCCCTAATGAAGACGAGTGTACTTAAGTGTGGAGCCAATTAAGCAAGTACATTACTTGGTATAAAATGGGTATATGCTTGCATTAGACAAGTTCGTCCCTAATGAAGACGAGTGTACTTAAGTGTGGAGCCAATTAAGCAAGTACATTACTTAACATGGAGTCTTGACTAAAGTGCATGCAACTAAATATTGAGATAGATTGAATCCTATAGAAGAGTGGAACATGTATGGCTCCTCTACTGCACAATTGCATAAACTGGTGGTGAGGGTGCTTTCATATGTTAACACTTCTTCTATTGAGGGGTGTTAAAATTCGACAACTAGGTCCAAACTCCATGTTGTGATGCTCAGATGAAGATACCGATAATTTTATTGGGTTCCTCTTTCGGAGAGGTGTAAGATCGATATAAAATTGATCTTAATCCGATGAGCAGAACATGTATTTTGAATTTATTATTTATAATAAATTATATGTGCAGGTCGGCCTTAAAGTTTTACACCCCCAGCAGATGTGTCACACACCTCAATGATGGATATAAATACAGTCAAAGTTGGAGAGCATTTCACTCATCTCATCTCATCACACCTTCTTCTCTTCTGATCTAGTACGAGCTCCTTGGAGGACAATTTCGGTTCACACGTGGGAAAAGAAGGATGAAGAGGTGTTGTTGCCGTTGCTACCGGTGTTGTTGCCGTTGCTGCTGTTGTTGCCGTTGTTGCCGGTGTTGTTGCCGTTGCTGCCGCTGTTGCCGTTGCTACTGGTGTTGTTGCTGTTGCTGCTGTTGTTGCTGTTGTTGCCGGTGTTGTTGCCGTTGTTGCCGGTGCTACCGGTGTTGTTGCCGTTGCTGCCGGTGTTGTTGCCGTTGTTGCCATTGCTACCGGTGTTGTTGCCGTTGCTGCCGTTGTTGCCAGTGTTGCTGCCGTTGTTGCCAGTGTTGTTGCCGTTGTTGCCGGTGTTGTTGCTGTTGTTGCCGGTGTTGTTGCCGTTGTTGCCGGTGTTGCTGCCATTGCTGTCGTTGGGGCAACGTTGACTTTTCTGGGGTTGACTTTGAGTTGACCATGTGGCTGTTTTGAGGGTTGTTGTGACACATGCTGGGTTGGCTAACCAAGGAGACTTTGCTGGTTGAAGCATCCTGTTGACTGCCGTAACGCACCACCACATTTTTTCTGTTTCTGGTTTGTCTTCTATAGATCCACTGGTATGTTCTATCAACATTTTACTTGATTGTTTATGTGATTGCTGTGGTGAAAAGTAAAGTTGCATCAAGCATAGAACATCTACATAATTTTACATGGTATCAGAGCCGAGGTGAAGACAAGCCCTAACTTATAGTAATCACCATCTAAGAAAAATGGGTTCAACAAGTTATGGCTTCAAGGAGGATGACAAGCTGACTGGAAGAGATGACTTCCATGCTTGGAAGATGATATTAGATCTCAAATTGGAAGACCATGATCTCATGGACCATGTACTGGGTAAGATACAAGAACCTTCATCCAATGCTACTGCTGCTGCAAAATCCAAGTATAAGAAGGGAGAGATCAAAGAAAAGCTGATGATCAGGGAATCCATTCATAAAAGCCTGGTGGCCTACATCTCTGAGTTGGGCACATCTAAAGAGATGTATGATAAATTGATCCTTATGTTCAAGGTAAACAATGCAAACCAAGTGCTATTCTTCAAAAATCAATTGAAGAATTTGAAGAAGGGCCGAGATGAGTCTATCCAAACATACTTTCTGAAATTGACTGAAATCAGGAACAATATGCTGGCTATTGGGGAGACAATAGCCGATCGTGAGATGGTACTCACCGCACTTGGAGGACTCCCATATGAATGGCAAGTATTCAACACTACCATTCTCAATAATAGTACAATTCCTAACTTTGACGAGCTACTGTCAAGATGCATGCAAGAAGAGACAAGGATGAAGGAATTCGAAAATGACAGAAATGCTGCCTATGCTGCTCATTCTAGAAAGAAGAACTTTGGTGGTCCTAAGAACAAAGGAAGAGCAAGGGCCCAAGGAAAGAAGGGCAAGTGCTTCACTTGTCATAGGCCTGGTCACTATGCTAGAGAATGTCCTTTCAAGAAGGATTCTCCTCATGATGATGAGAACAACAACAACCGGAGGGATGATAATCAAAGGAACAACAGGTTCCACGGAAAGAGAAAGGCTCCCTCCCGCGGAAATGATCAACCTTTCCAAAGGTCAAGAAATTCCAGGTATGAGGAATCAAATGTTGTTGATAAAAGAAATGAATATATTCTTGTATCTGCCCTCTCCGTTGCATCTCCACCCGACACTATGGATGTCTGGTTGATAGATAGTGATGCCTCAAGGCACATCACTGGGTTCAAGGAAACACTCTTTGATATGGTTGAGAAGGATACTAATTTGAAAATTATCCTTGGAGATAATGCCACATATCCCATGAAAGGGACAGGGACTGTGACCCTCCACTTGTCTCAAGGTCAAGTCCTCCACTTGCAGGATGTACTCTATGTACCTAATTTGAAGAAGAACCTCGTGTCTATATCAGCCATGGAAGACAAAGGTTTCAAAGTGGCATTCACTGATGGAAAGGTGCGCATGTGGAAGAAGAGCTTCAAGGAAGCTATCATGTTTGGGTCTAGAATTGATACACTCTACCAGGGTGGAGGAAGTCCACTGGGAGCAATGACATGAGATGCTATCCGACAGACCGATAATGGCACTGAATATGAGACAAACGAGTTTAAGAACTTTTGCACAGGAGCTAGCATCAAGAGGGAGACCACAATGTTTGTGGGCTACAGCGAAACTTCGAAGGCCTATTGATTCTATGTGCCTGGTCAAAGGAAAGTGGAGATATGCCACGATGTCACCTTTGATGAAGATGCTTCCCTGAGGAAAGTAGTCAATCTTCTGAGATCCGAGGAAGATCATGAAGCAAAGCCTGGAAATCAAGAGGAACCGAAGGATGAGACGATGCCTGATGCTGAAGGACCAATGGACCCGATTGATCCACCTCCTTCACTAGGAAAGAGACCGTCATGGCTCAGGGACACTCTCGAGGATGCTGAGGGACATATGGCCCCAAAGGGGGACATTCCGTGAAAGCAAGAAGCCGAGTAGATACCAAGGGTATCTAGCAGCCATGAGTACTATTGTACAATCCGAGCCTGGCTCTTTTTGAGGAAGCCGTAAAGCATCAAGTCTAGAAGGATGCTATGCACGAAGAGAATGAGTCCATAATGAAGAATGATGTCTGGGATGTGGTTCCTAGACCGGAGGTCAAAGCAGTTGTCACCTCAAAATGGCTCTACAAGATCAAGCATGGATCTGATGAAAGTGCTGAAAAGTTCAAGGCAAGATTCGTTGCCCGTGGCTCCTCTCAAAAAGAAGGCATAGACTATGATGACATATTTGCACCTGTGACCACCATCCAATCTATCATAGCTCTTGCTGCTACGCAAGGATGGAGTCTTCATCAAATGGATTTGAAGACCGCACTTCTGCATGGTGCGATAAAGGAAGAGGTGTATGTGGAGCAACCTCTGGGGTTCGAAGTCCAAGATCAGGATACCCATGTCTGCAGGTTGAAGAAAGCCCTCTATGGGTTGAAGGAAGCACCCAGAGCTTGGTACGAGAGGATAGATAGCTACCTGATGAAGCTGGGCTTCACTCGTAGTAATGTTGATTCGAACCTTTACTTCAAGGTTCATAGAGAGAAGCCTCTCATTCTGGTGTTGTATGTGGACGACCTCTTCCTGACAGGTGCTGACCCTGTCATTCATCAATGCAAGAGGGAGCTCGCTGCTGAGTTTGAGATGAAAGACCTAGGACTGATGCACTACTTCCTAGGCCTGGAGGTCTGGCAGAGACCTGGCGAGATTTTCCTTTCTCAAGGAAAACACATTGTGAAGCTTCTGGAAAGATTTAGTATGGTGGACTGCAAGTCTGTGTCGACACTGATGGAGCTCAACTTCAAGAAGTTGAGTGGCAGCGCTGCTGGGCCCGTATTGACAAATCCTACTGAGTATCGTCAACTCGTAGGGGCCCTGATGTTCTTAGTGAACACCTGTCCGGACATATGTTGTGCAGTGAACACTTTGAGTCAACACATGGTTGATCATAACATTCACTGGGTTGGTGCCATGAAACTCTTGAGATATCTCTGAGGCACGATAGACCATGGGCTGAGATACACTGCCGGGAGTATGAGACTCCATGGATATATTGATGCCGATTGGGCTGGTAGTGTGGTGGATTGCAAGAGCACATCTGGATGCTACTTCACACGTAGATCTGCTTCAGGCAGGAAACCGAAGTCGGTAGCCTTGAGACCGCTGAGGCCGAATACATTGGAACATGTATGGCCTGTTGTGAAGTGAGCTGTTCGAGCATGTGCTAGATGCCACCGTTATACTTTGTGATAACTAGAGGGGGATTCGTTTGTCATAGAATCCCGTGTTCCACGATCGATCCAAGCATGCTGATGGTTGGTACCACTTTATCCGGGATATGGTACAGCGAGGCGCCGTAAGGCTCGATCATAGGAACTGATGAGCAGGTCGGAAATATTCTCACTAAGCCCCTGGGGAAGGTCAAGTTCCTAACCTTCCGTGAGAGTCTTGGTATCGTGGAACGACCCTATGATGTGGGTCCCGTTGGACGATGAGCTCTGGGAGCTCTGGGGGGCTTTGGGGACAACTTTTCAAAGCTATGAGCAACCACAAGGCTAGGATTCCCGAACCTTGTTGGTGTGCTTGGACCCCACCGTTGTGATTATTGAGTTGGTTCACCTCTCATTATCTATGCCCCGTATGCATCCTACCCATTGAGTTCAGGGCTCATGGGAAGTACCTCTCATTTGGCCAATGAGGTGGGAAAAGCTAGAGACTAGTAGCAAATACTGATGGACACATCAGAGATTGCCGTACTCTCTATCTAGGATGGTACGGTCCAACCACTTGATCTGGGATCAAGTATAGTGAGGTTTCGGACCTCCGCCTGACTTCGGGTCAGATGAACCAACTTCGGGTTGGTTGGAGACTCTTTGTGAGTCTGATAGTGAGGTTTCGGACCTCCGCATGACTTCGGGTCAGATGAACCAACTTCGGGTTGGTTGGAGACTCTTTGTGAGTCTAATAGAGGTTTCGGACCTCTGGGCTGGATTTGTCAGCCGGGGGATGATGTCTTTGTGACTGACCCACTTCTGTTCTGAAATAAAGAGGCCAGCAAAGCAAGTTACGGCGGGATGACGCACGATGTTTGGTTGCACTGATGGATGGAGTTCTCCCTAGTTGAGAGGGAGTGTTAAAATTGGACAACTAGGTCCAAACTCCATGTTGTGATGCTCAGATGAAGATACCGATATTTTTATTGGGTTCCTCTTTCGGAGAGGTGTTAGATCGATATAAAATTGATCTTAATCTGATGAGCAGAACATGTATTTTGAATTTATTATTTATAATAAATTATATGTGCAGGTCGGCCTTAAGGTTTTACACCCCCAGCAGATGTGTCACACACCTCAATGATGGATATAAATACAGTCAAAGTTGGAGAGCATTTCACTCATCTCATCTCATCACACCTTCTTCTCTTCTGATCTAGTACGAGCTCCTTGGAGGACAATTTCGGTTCACACGTGGGAAAAGAAGGATGAAGAGGTGTTGTTGCCGTTGTTGCCGTTGCTACCGGTGTTGTTGCCGTTGCTGCTGTTGTTGCCGGTGTTGTTGCCGTTGCTGCCGCTGTTGTTGCCGTTGTTGCCGTTGCTATCGGTGTTGTTGCCGTTGCTGCTGTTGTTGCCGTTGTTGCCGTTGTTGTTGCTGTTGTTGCCGGTGCTACTGGTGTTGTTGCCGGTGCTACTGGTGTTGTTGCCGTTGCTGCCGGTGTTGTTGCCGTTGTTGCCATTGCTATCGGTGTTGTTGCCGTTGCTGCCGTTGTTGCCAGTGTTGCTGTCGTTGTTGCCAGTGTTGTTGCCGTTGTTGCCGGTGTTGTTGCCGTTGTTGCCGGTGTTGCTGCCATTGCTGTCGTTGGGGCAACGTTGACTTTTCTAGGGTTGACTTTGAGTTGACCATGTGGCTGTTTTGAGGGTTGTTGTGACACATGCTGGGTTGGCTAACCAAGGAGACTTCGCTGGTTGAAGCATCCTGTTGACTGCCGTAACACACCACCACATTTTTTCTGTTTCTGGTTTGTCTTCTATAGATCCACTGGTATGTTCTATCAGCATTTTACTTGATTGTTTATGTGATTGCTGTGGTGAAAAGTAAAGTTGCATCAAGCATAGAACATCTACATAATTTTACAACATGGAGTCTTGACTAAAGTGCATGCAACTAAATATTGAGATAGATTGAATCCTATAGAAGAGTGGAACATGTATGGCTCCTCTACTGCACAATTGCATAAACTGGTGGTGAGGGTGCTTTCATATGTTAACACTTCTTCTATTGAGGGGTGTTACAACACCTTTAGCTTCATCCATAGCAAGAAGAGACACAACTTGAATGTAGGTTTGATAGAAAGCTTGGTTTATGTGTACTACAACTTGAGGTTGTTGTCTCATTATTGTGAGGTGGTAAAGAATGATAGAACATATGTGACTTGGGACAACTATATAGAGGAAGCTAATTTGGATGATGGAGTTATAGTTATGGAGTTTTTGGAAGCTGAAATTTTGGGTGATCATTATGGTGATCGTATTCTTGGAGTGGACATACCATCCCATGTACTAGTAGGTTTCTAGATGTAGGAGCTTTGGTTTTAGCTGCACAATGTCAAGCATTATGCGGGGGCTATGTTGTTGCTAGTTGTGTTCCATGAACACTTCCACCTACTCTTACTTATCTTATTCATAGATCACGAGAAAAAGAAATTGAAGTTTCTCATGGAAACTTGAAGTTTCTCATGGAAAAGGGAAAGCTTAATACATTATGGATCTCTTTTTCTTGTTTAGAAGTCATCTCTGGATCTTAGTACTTTGTCTTTATTATGGCCTATTTTGTAAACATTATGTGACAATTTAAGTATTGTGGCCTATCTTGTAAACATTACAGAACAACTAAAGTTTGAACTTTGAACTTTGAACCAACATTTGAACTATTGACTAAACTTTAAGACTCTTTGGTAATGAATATGATGCTTTGTTTCATTTTGTGGTTGACTTTATCTGTTAAAATTTGTTGATGACAAATTTTATATGTTGAAACTTGAAGGTTGATGTTGTGGTTGATGGTTTTGATTATTTGATGACAATGTGATTACTTATAAATACTAGATGATTGATGTTATATGTGTATTAAATGGTTTTTGCTTTAATGATCATGATTAATGTAGTAGTTAAATTTATGTTTTGATGTTTTTTTGCAGTTGATTTGACATTTTTCATGTTTTTAATGAATATATATGCATCAAAATATATTAAAATATGTATTTTATAAAAAACTCTCCCGAAACGCTTCACTCCTAGGAGCTATTTGAAAATTGTGCTTCTCACTCTTGCTTCTTGTTTGTAATAGCCTTGATCTAGAATCTCCCCTCTTTTAAGTGCTTGGCTGAACAATTGACAATCAAGGAACTTGAAGAAAGATTAATTTGGACAAGTGCTTCCTTTTGTACTCTAAACTCTCTTTAAAATCTTCAAGGTGAAAACCTTTAGTACAAGGAACACTGCATCAACAACCAACTAACCTTCATTTTCCTTAATTTCATCTTCATTGGGGAGCATGTTCTCACACTACATCGTGAACTGTTTTGGATTTCTTGCAATAATGAAATCATTTGTATATGGATTCAAGACAAGTTTATTAGATCTATCAAATAACAAATTGAAATATGTACTAAACTCATAGAATCCCGACATGAGCACAAACTCATTAATACTTAAATCCATATCTGGCGATGCATGGATTGACAAATGGAGGGCAAATACCTCTTCCTAAAAGAATCCTTTGACAACTGGAATAAGAGTCTTGTCAAGGTTAACTTCCTTTTGCTAAGAGAATCCTTCTATAACAACCTTATCTTGGTAAATGTTCTATACACCCATAAGTTACAATCGAGGAATCAATCACTGATTTCACAGTGAATTCTGTAACTGTCTCTTCAAGGCTATATGCACACTCCTCCATGTCCCCTATGGGATAATTTTCCACGGTAGGATGAAGTAGCCTATCCAACCCTGTGGGCTATGGTCTTGATAAAGGGGAAAAAACCCAATTATCCAATGTTTGAGGCAACATTGGGTAAATTTTGGTTTGGATGGGGCAAAAAGCCTAAATTTGGGGTTTCA
Source organism: Pinus albicaulis (assembly GCA_034641835.2). Taxonomy (NCBI): domain Eukaryota; kingdom Viridiplantae; phylum Streptophyta; class Pinopsida; order Pinales; family Pinaceae; genus Pinus; species Pinus albicaulis. The sequence goes on along the minus strand of CM076574.1, from coordinate 102,355,170 downwards.
CTTGCAACCCCTCACATGAGAGTGAACCCTATGAGAAAACCTATAAATAAAGGAGAGTTGGGATCACTTTTCATGATTCATTTGGACAAAATATCTTTGTTTCTTTGAGCTGAGGCTTTGAGGGTTTTAAGACCCCTTCTTCCTTGATTAGTTTCGGTGGTGATCCCACCCTAGCTATTCTTCTCTTTTGATTAGTTTCAGTGGTAAAATATTCCACCCTAGTTAATCTCCACTGCTTTTTCATCATACACCATTTTATCTTGGAGCATCTCTAATCTGGTTTTGGCAAAACAAAGAAGTGGATTTTCTATCGTTTGTCTGGTCACCAAGGGTCTGATTGAAGAGAATTGGAAGCAACAAGACTCTTTGTGGGTTTTCTGTGGTTTATTTAGGACAACAAATTTTGTTTAAAGAGCAACAAAGGTCACCTTTATAGACAACAAAGATCCCCCATGTTTCTGTGATACAACTAGCTCACAAAATCAACGATTGAGGAAAAACATAGGCCAAGGGCTGCAATACTACAGGGCCGTAGGGCTGAAGATTCAATCTGGAGCAGACAGATAATTCTTGTTAAGAATCTTCTGAGACAACGAAGGGAATTGTGGATAAAACGGGGCATTAATCAAGGATTGTGGCAACATGGCATACCGTAGAAGGTGACAACTAGATGTAAGGGCTACTAAAGCATCATTGTCATGAGTATAAAGTCATTATCAAGCTATGTCCAAGACAACAAGTCCTGTAAGTTAGTATTTGGATCAGATTGCTGAATTGACTGGGGTTAAGTTGTGACTATATTACCAATACTGAAAGGATTAAAACTGTTAGGGTGTAACAACCCTAGTAAATGGTTGTGGAACCAATATAAGCTACTATAGTTTTTAATGTTGTTTATCTATAGCATAGTTACAAGTGATGTATTAGGTTTATGATACTTATCTATTCACTGCTGTGTTTTAATGGACATTGGGAAAATTGTAAATATTGCTGTGAAATTAGTGCAATATATATTTCATGTTTTCAAACCCTAAGGGCTAAAAAAATAGCCTAGGACATTACAGTGGTATCAGAGCTGTGCATCTTGCCAACCTGAGGGATTACAATGAGATCTAGTTTATTGTGTGTGTGACCAACACTCTTTCAAATTAGAACAATGACTTCTCCCAAAGCAGTGATGAGGGATTCAAAGGAATTTTGGTTTAGTCCTATCACTGATCTTCATAGGTAGCCAGCCATAAAACAAGTGCTTGAGGAGGAGAAGGCGCACCTAGGTCAATGTACATGGCTATACCCTCTTGTAAAAAATAAAAGAGATCAATTTCTTGAACCTGATGGTAAGACTGTGCAACAAAAAGCAAGCATAAGGAATTGGAACGATTATTGGGCTAGCTGCAGGAAAGACAAATTTGAAGATACTAATGGTAATCCAAGAACAAAAAAACAGAGTGCAGAGATAGCGTCATTAAGTTTGAAATATGGCATGGAAATTCTAGTTGGAAAAGAGGATGCTACACGAGTGACTCCCAAGATTGATCAAGCATCTGAGTTAGAGGATAAGAGGCACACTGGTGATGAGTTCAAACAATATATCTCTTTGGGTGAAAGGGATATGGTTCATGCTGACAGTGAAGAAGTATTGGCTAGCCATGATTCATTGGCAATGATTGTTGTTACATCAAATGGCTCTGGAAAGACTACCCCTTGTACCAAGTATGCACAGTACTATCAAAAGAAGGTATAGACCTTAGAACCCATGGTGATTTTGGGAAGAAAAGTGCAGAAGACAATGCATCGGAGTGGGATTCTTCAATAGCAAATGTGCATGGTGTTGCTTCAATGGTTATAACATCTGCTTTTGAACCAACAAGCGTTGAGATTGTCACCCAAAAGGGAGAAAGGACGCACCATTTGGACTTCATCGCAAAAGGTCCTTCTGGATTGGGGCATGATTTTCCAAGCACATACGATGTTGAGAAGGACGATTCATTTTGTGCTAATGACTCTGTGATCACATGTACTGTTGATAAGTATAGTGAGAGTGGTGTATATGAAAGTGAACCAAAAGTCCTTGTTGTTGCTGTATATCATGTAAAAATCAACCTGCACATAACAAGGCAGAATTAAGTCCAGTAAAGGCATTGTTAACAGATGAAAGGAATATAGCTAGTCACCTGAGTGCAAATATTGTGGAAAAACATTCCAATATAGTGAATACAGTCAGTGAAGTGCTCATTAAATCTAAGGACACGCACATTCAATGTCCTGTAAAAATTGCAGAAGAAAAGATAGATAGATTCGTGAAGGATACTAGTGAGAGGCATAAGCAGGAGGCTGCATTATTTGAGGAAATAGAGACAACCTCAATCAATTCTAAAAACATAGATGAACATGAAGCAATTGTAGTACAAGACGTCTTCGCTATCAATGAACGCAATGCTGGTATGGAACAACCATCCAAAAATTTTAAAACCACCCCTAATGGTGAGGTATCAACTATTTGAGAGGAAGCTCCTGATACAGAATTTGATGAGGCCAACGCTGCTATCAAAATGGAAAGTCCTAGTGAGGCATTATCACTTAAGCAAATAAATGAGAAACATATTAATGATGAAACTAGTGCCATGTCCAACTCCACAAGTTGTAATATGTAGTAGCTAATGTCAACAAAGAGAGCAACACAAGAATTGGAAAGGACATGCTGTATCAAGAATCTGAAGGAGGGAAATGTGGTGACATTTTAAAGAAAACCTTAATACCAATTGTGTGCTCAAAAGTAAAAATAGGTAGATGCCCTTCTTGTTGGTAAATCAAGGATCTTGTATATTATGCTTGACTTTCCCTACTTGATAATTACTTGTGATATTAGTTGGCCTTTTATTACATTTTGTTTCTTGTTCATCAAGCAATTACCAAAATAATGAAGATCACAAAGAGACAAAGTACACACGATATAGGCTCCAAGCTAGGGAAAAACCCCTCCAAGGGGAAAACCTGGAAAACCTACTTCTCTTCTTATAGAATCAGTTCAGGATGAGTCTTCCAAGACCCAAGATCAAAGCCAAATTTCATCCCAAGCACCAAACCAGTCCATCAACAAGATCTCGAGCCAAATTCTTCCAAATTCATGGAAGGTCAAACTTAGTCAAAGCAACTTCAATTCAGAGCCTCGGCCCTGCAACTTGGGTATACAATTTTGGCCTGCAATTTCGGCCCCTGCAACTTGCACAAAAACCCTAGACAGCTTTGCACGTGTGGACAAAAAAGAGTGTTTTCCAAAGAGGTCTTCCTTCCTTCATCTTCTTCCTCTTCTTCTTGTCTTCCTTGCTCTTCTTCCTTCTTTGCTATAGCAGATCGAACTTGAGTGAGTGAGTGTGCCAAATGAGTCGAAGTCCTTCTTATTTATAACCTTCTTGAGGGGTCGAATAAGCCTCTTTAGGACGACTTATCCTTGTTCGGGCTGACTTCGTCTTGGAGCATATTTTGCTTTCTTGGCAAAAAAAAAATAATTTTTTTTTGTTACAATGAGTCCAAATGGCACTATAATACATGACAAAAATTCTTCTTTGACCTAGAAAGCCCTAGAAGCATGAAGAACATGCTTTGACCTAGACTTAAGCATGAAACCCATGCTTTGACAAATAAAATTACTTTTTCTCTTTTTATATACAAGATATACAATGTCCTGTTTACAAAGGTCATTATGAAGACCGAATCTAGTTACTTCTCCAACACTCCCTCTTAACTAGAGTGGTATTCATAATCTCATCATGAAGTACAAGGAATCTCAAATTGAAGTATTCTCATAAGAAGAGTCAGATTGATAAGCCATCTATTAAGCATCAATATCATAACCAACATTGTCAACAAGGCTTTGACAAACTCAAATTTTATGAGAGCATCATGCTGCGAGGCTTTATGTGAGATACTACACTACCTCTAAAGGCACATACCCCATCTGGATGTTCACTAGGTATGTCCTTTTAGGACTATTCTTATCTTGGATTTCCAATCCTCAAAGAATATTAGTCCTCTTCGACTACTCTTATCTTGGATGCCCCACCTCATCCTCAAACAATATTGGTCTACAAGTCCACTTCTATCTCAAATTATCTAATCCTCGAGAAGTTTCAATCTTAGATGCTTATCCAATCCTCCAGACCCCATTCTTTCTTCATGGCCTTCACTAAGACTTACGACTGTTAGTCCTGGTCTAGTGCATGATGCATGAAGAAAATAATATACTGTCCCTCATCACTCCCTCTCAATCGAGGAAGAGATGTCTACCAAACCAAGCTTGCTTCTTAAGTACTCAAGCTTCTTGTTTGGTAACGCCTTTGTTAGAATATCGACTACCTAGTACCTGCTCATCTGTAGGAATATAATGTTAATTTTGGGCAACTAGGTCCAAACTCCATGTTGCACTGCTCATATGGCGATGGTCATAATTTTGTTGGATTCCTCTTTCGAAGAGGTGCAAGATTGATCTAAATTGGATGAGCAGAACATGTATTTTGAATTTATTTTCCACATGTGCAAGGTCGGCCAGATTTGTAATGTAGGATCACATGCCTAATAAATGTCTCACACACCCTCACTGATGGATATAAATTGGAGAGACTTGGAGGTCATTTTCTCATCAACTCATCACACATTCTCTCATTGTGATCTGATTGATTTGATAGCCTTTGGAGGCCTTTTTTTCCCCTCATACGTGTGGAGCTGAAGTCTGAAATTTGCGGATCTGTTTAGGGCTCTTTTGCAGCAGCATATACCAGCGTTGACTGTGGTCAACCCTTGGTCGTTTGACCTCAAAACTCTACCAAAAATCCGATTTTGAGAGGCCGTACTGCTGGGCACCGAAATCGAGGAAATCCGAGTTGTTTGATCGCAACCCTAATCTACTGCGGTGACTTTTATGTTGCTGTTCTGCATTGACTTTTCTGCGTTGGCTTTGGGTTGACCAACGTTGACTTGTGATGAGCTGTCTTTGAGGGTTGTGGGTGTGACATATGAAGGATTGGCTGACCGAGAAACACTTTGCTGGCTGAAGCATCCTGTCGACTGCCATAACGCAACAATATCTCAATCTTTGCTAGACAAAAGGAATTGTAAATCTGATCTATATTTGGCTTGTCTTCTGTTGATCTATTATTGTGTTCTATCAGCATTTTACTTTCATGTTTATGTGATTGCTATTGTGTATTGGGCCTAAGAAAGATTGAAGTAAAATTGCATCAAGCATAGAACACCATGGTTATCTAAATTTAACATATAATGTATCTCCATGACCCCATCTCATTCTAGGCTTCTGATGTAGTGGTACTTATTATTTATATCCTTTGTCCTAGCATGAAACATAGGGTCCTATGTCAATCTTGTACAATTTTCATTGTAACAATGTATACATGTAGGGCTTAGTGGTCCTTCAAATAAATCTAATAGCAACTTTCTGAGCTAAATAACTTCTCTGCAAACTTCACTTTCAACAACGTACTTGGCTTCAACACTACTTAAAGCAACAATATCTTGCTTTTTGCTCATCCATGAGATCATGGAAGATCCCAAACTAAAGCATCCACCTGTAGTGCTTCTTCCATCTGTCTCACTGCAACCCCAATCAAAATCTATATATCCCATGAGCTGGATTTCATTACCAGCGTATTGAAGACAGTAATGTATGGTCCCATGTAGATATCTTAGGACGTGTTTAGCTGCTATCCAATGGTCATGCTTGGCTCCTTCTGAAATTGACTGAGGACATTTACTGCAAAACAAATGTCAGGTCTAGTATTTTCAAGATACATTAATGAGCCAATCAACTATCTGTAGCAAGTAGGGTCCATTGGACTAGAATTTGAACTCCTCAACTTCGTTAGATTAGTGATCATAAGAGTTGTCATTGGCTTGCTATCCATCATGCCAAATTTATGCAGAATCTTAATCACATACTTTCCCTGACCAAGACATATTTCACCTAGTTTCTGCCAAATTTCTAGTCCCAAATAGTAATGCATGATCCCAAGATCCTTGATATAAAATTCAACTGCTAAACAAGTTCAACACATAATTTTCTTTAAACAAAATAGACAAGAAAAATATATGAAATAACAGTGAAATAACAATTTTACACCAAGAAAAACATCACCAATTTATCTGACACATGAATCCTGGAACAACTTTCTGTATTTACTGAAAATGTTCACCTTTGGTTCAGTGAACAACTTTACATCAAAAGTCTATTTCTTCATACAAATCCAACCTCTATTACTTCGAATTATGAAGTATTTATACTAATTCTAAGCAAAATATCTTGATTTAAAATATCAAGATTTATTACGAATATCTTAAATTGCTTTTTACAAAAATAGAACAAAAATGTAGGAGGTCAAAAACTACTGAAACTGCTGGCACTATTTCTCAGTGCTGATGTTGATGGCTTGCCTTGAGAAGATGCTACTCTATTGCTGACTCAAAACTGCTTTTTTACTCTAGAACCTGACACAATTTATACCATTAGATATCATTTTTTGGGATTCAACTACGTTAAGTAAGTCATTCATCTATGACCATTTCCATGAGAGGTAGTTGTAACAAACTAATTTCTCATGATTTTTGAATAGTCCACTTAACACTCATTGCATCGGGTGATGCTCATTCCCACTTCTTCACCCTTGTGAGCATTACCCGATGCAATGAGTGTTAAGTGGACTATTCAAAAACCATGAGAATTATTCAGTTGCGACTACCTCTCATGGAAATGGTCATAGATGAATGACTTACTTAATGCAGTTGAATCACAAAAAATGATATCTAATATAATGCACTGCGAAATCCCCTCAATACTTATAATTTATCCCATCGATCTTCACTTGGGATGGGAAGTTTGACCAAATTTCTATAGGTTTCATCTACATCAGTATATTTTTCAAAAGTTGGCTTGACCAAACACAGATGTTTGATTTCAGATCTGATGAGCAAGTCAAACTCCAAAGCCTCCAAAAGGGCTTTTCCTGTAATTGTACCTTTGATAGCAGAAAATTTTGATTTATCTTTGGCTATTGTGTACAACTTCTGCTGATAATCTGTCAACTCTACTAATTTATCTTCCATTCCTTTCAGCCCTGGCAGTCCCTTTGAATGTAAAACATCAATTTTTGTATGGAATTTCTGAATACTTGTAGAAATTTCTGTTTCCCACCCCAATTTTTAGTTTCTCCTTATTTCTCCATATAGTTAAATGCCCATTCCCATAGCCATACATTCAACAAGCTGAAAAAATAATATTTTCTGAAAACACAAATTCTGGAAATTTTCAAATGCTGGAAATTGCAGAAATAAAACTCAGCAAAATAAATCAGCCACACACAGAAAATAGACACGCTGATTTTTGGTCAATGTGACCCTGGAAAAACCCTCTACAACTCTTGGGGAAAACTAGTTCGAAAGCTCCTTATTTCTGGAAAAAATGCCTTTTACAGTGAGAGAAATACTCAGAAAAATCAGCAAGTAATAAATACAACTTATCTTGTTTTCCGTGCTTAACCACTACCTCGAAAAACGTGTACACAACAAAAACATAACAACAATAAATGCTGTACAGCCTCCGCGATTTTTGTGCCCAGATTTAATGCATTAAATGCTGTTGTATGGGTTGTCTCGATTTTTGTGCAAACAACATTAAATGCTGCTGTATGGATTTCTCGATTTTCGTGCAGAAAAACTAGCAAAGCTACTGTATGGTTTTCTGCCTTGTTTTTTGTGCAAAAGGACAACCATTTGCCGTATTGCCTACCTCGAAAATTGTGCTAGAAAATCAGCAACTCAGCTCGAAATCTGTGCCAAACCCTGTTGTATGACCTCCTTGGAATGCGTGCCAAATCTGCCGTACGGTCTGCCTTGAAACTCATGCCCACTGCCTCGAAATCTGTGCCTCTCCTTACTGTATGGACTTGCTAAAATGCGGCCTTGGTTTGTGTGCCAAGTTCTGTCCTTCTTCTCTTCACTGTTCATAAATCTCCTTTGCTCTCCTTCTCTCCTTCTCTCAATCTGCTCATGAAAGAATGAATGAATTTTTTCCTCCTTTAACCTAACCCTAAGTGACTTTTGGGGAATCCCTAAATCCAGTGGCTGAAAAAGCTTTAGATCTAGGGCTGAGATTAAATGCTCATTTAAATCTCACTTTCTATTTTTTAATTCACTCCACTTTAATAAAGACCCACTTAGTCATTTATTTCCAAAGTCACTTTTCCATTCTAATTCCACATTGACTTTATTAAAGTCACTTTAAAATTAGACTTAATAACTTTATCACTTAACTTTATTCTAATTAGATTAGATTTTATAACTTTATAAATCATTTTAGGAGAAAAATTAAATTCTTTTGGACACTTTTCCCTAGGCCAAAGATCGAAGCCTTAGAGAACCACTTGTCCTCCAGTAACCAAATTTCAACACTCCCTCTTACCGAGGAAGGTGTTCCTCACCACACCCATCTTGTCTCTGAAGTAGACATGCTTGCCCCGTGGTAAGGCTTTGGTAAGAATATCTGCAACCTGCTCATCAGTGGGAATATAGTCTTTGATGAAATGATATTTGATCCCAATATGCTTTGACCTGTCATGAAATACTAGATTCTCCGTGAGTTTAATGCAATTCTGATTATCACAATAAATCACTGAAGGTCTCAACCACTGACCAAATAAACCAAACAACATCTTGCGAAGCCAGATGGCCTCACAACTAGCTAGATTGGCTGCCATGTACTCTGCTTCCGCTGAACTCAATGCTACTGACTGCTGCTTCCGGTTGAACCATGACACCACTGCCGAACCCAACCCAAAATAGCACCTTGAAGTGCTCTTCCTATCAGAAGCACAACCTGCCCAATCAGAATCAGTGTAACCTGCCAATCTCACTCCATCCCCCTGCCTATAATCCAGACCATAATCCACTGTCCCTTGCAAGTACCACAAAATATGTTTTGCAGCAACCTAGTGCACCCTCCTGGGCTCACACATGAACTGGCTCATCGTGTTGACTGCAAAACATATATCTGGTCTAGTGTTGACCAAATACATCAAGGAACCAATCAGCTGTTTATACAATGTGGGATCCACCAACTCAGAATCTGAAGCGTGAAGCTTCTTCCAGTTGGTGATCATCGGTGTCGACATGGGTCTACAATCCTCCATGTGGAATCAGCCAAGGATGTCCACAATATACTTCCCTTGTCCCAGGAAGAAATGCCCCTCCTCCTGCCACACCTCCAAACCCAAAAAGTAATGCATCAAGCCAATGTCCTTCATCTCAAACTCCGACACAAGATCTCTCTTGCAACTCTCTATGAGTCTCTCTGCACCCGCAATGACCAAGTCATCTACATACAACACCAGAATGAGAGGCTCCTCACCTATCACAATAAAGTATAGGTTCGGATTTGCATCATTCTTTGTGAAACCCATCTCCTGCAAGTATGTATCTATCCTGGAGTACCAAGCTCTGGGAGCTTGCTTCAGGCCATAAAGGGCCTTCTTCAGTCTACACACATGGGACTCCTTCCCATGCACCTCAAAGCTCTGTGGCTGCTCAATGTACACCTCCTCCTGTATGAAGCCATTGAGAAATGCGGTCTTTACATCCATCTGGTGGATCTTCCAACCCATCTCTGCTGCTATCGATATGATGGAGTGAATCGAAGTATATCGATCCACGGGAGCAAAGGTCTCCTCATAATCTACTCCCTCTACCTGGGAGAACCCTCTAGCCACAAACCTTGCCTTGAATTTCTCAATGCTGCCATCTACAGCATGCTTTACCTTGTAAAGCCATCTGGAAGTAACCATGGATTTGCCCACAGGACTCGGCACCACCTCCCAAACATCATTCTTCATGATAGAAGAATACTCTTCCTGCATGGCCTCTCTCCAGACCTGCTGGCTAGCTGCCTCCTCATAGCTAGAAGGCTCAGAGTCAAGGATGTTGGCAACCATTGCCATATAGCTACAGAACCTATCAGGTGGTCTGCTCTCTCTAATCGGCTTCTTAGGCCTAGCAACAGATGTGGCCTCTCTCAAGGTATCCTGAAGCCACTTGGGCTTCCTCTTCCCTGAGCACACTTCTCCCATTGGAGAATGAAACTCCTCCTCATCATCATCAGGAGCCTGAACTCCTGACTGTCTGTCTGCTGTCCTCTTGCCTGCACTTGAGCCTGTAGATGCTGAAATACCGTGTGAACTGTCCATCAGTGGACTCCCTAGTGAACTGCTCTGCATGCTGCTCGAAGCACCACCCCTCTGACTCTGTGAGCCACTGCCCACTGACGGACCTGACACCGTAATCGATGTACCTCCGGATCCTCCTCATCCCTGCCCATTGGATCCCTGCGACTGACTCAGCTGCTCCTGAGGCTCTGGCTGATCCAGATACTCTAACTCCCGTGACCTCCTGAAAGCCCTGTCCTCCTCGAACTTCACATCCCGCTGGACAACAACTCTCCTCTATGCAGAAATATAAATCCGAAAGGCTTTCGAGGTCTCACTGTAGCCTACAAAGATACCCTTCTCTGCGGTGGGCTCTATTTTGGTCCTCTTCTCCTTGGGTACGTAGGAGTATGCAATACACCCAGGTACAAAGATGACCAACATCAGGCTTCTTCCCAGAAAAAGCCTCCTCCGGAGTCATATGCCCCAAGGCACGATGCAGACCCTTGTTTTGCAAATGTACAACAGTGTTGCAGGCCTCTGCCCACAAAAACAATGCTAACCCCTGATCATGTAGCATGGCTTTGGCAGCCCCTCCGATGGATCTGTTCTTCCTCTCCGCAACTCCGTTCTGCTGGGGGTTGTAAGGAACTGTGAACTCCCTCCTAATGCCTGCCTCCACACAATAATCAACAAACTCTCCAAGGGTGTACTCACATCCATTGTCTGACCTCAGGGACTTGATCTTCCGACCTGTCTGAGTCTCCACAAGAGCTCTAAAATCCTGAAACCGCTTGAAGACCTCATCCTTGGTCTTCAAGAAATAAATCCAGGTCCTCCTGGAGTGGTCATCAATGAATAATACATAATACTCATATCCACTCAAGGAAACATGAGACATCCGACCGCTCACATTGGAATGAATCAAATCAAGTATCCCAGTCGATCCGCTGTCACTACTGGGAAAAGGGGATTTGGCAAACTTGCCCATCGCACATCCTTAGCATGTATCAAAGTGATCAGTACTGAAATCTGGCACACCTGTAGTGATCTCCTGCAATGTCCTCAAGGCTCCATGATACATGTGCCCCATCTTGCGGTGCCAAATCTCACACAGCTCTGAACTGCTAGCTCTGTTGCCGGTACTACTGCTCAATGCCAAAAGGGGCTGAAATGCAAACTTGTATACCTTTGCATGGCGTACACCAATCACTCTAGCTGAATCAGCTGGAGCGCCCCTGGGATATATAAGCACCTGTCCTCTCCTGAACAATATCTCATATCCTCTGTCCTCCAAAGCTAAGATGGATATGAGGTTCTTCCTCATCCCTGGCACATATAGAATATCTGACACCTTCAAAGGAGGTTCGGGTTCCCTATCAAATGTCAGTGTCCCCACACTGACTGCTCTAACAACGCTGTCATCTCCGAGTACTACCTCTATATTAGTGCCACTCTCTGAAAGCTCTGAGAAGTACTCACAAACTCCTGTCATATGATGTGAAGCCCCACTGTCAACATACCAGACACCTGAAGATGCTCCGCTAGTGGAGAGAAATGCACACTCCCTCTCAACCTCCATGGCAGGTGATCCTGCTCTAGTGGACTCACAAGCAATGAACCCAAACTCCCGGTCAAAGAGATCTGTAAAGTCCTCTACCTCTGCTGATGCTGCCATGTTCTGGTTCTTCCCCTTCTTCTTCTTCTTCTTCTTCTTCGGACACACAACTGCATTGTGTCCCATCTTCTGACAATTCCAACACTTCACCTTGGAATAGTCCTTTTGCGTGTTCCCTTGTTTACCTTTACCTTTGCCCCCACCACTGCTTGTGGAAGCTTGCTTCTTTCCCTTGCCTTTCTTGCCTCTTGCCAACAGTGCTACATCCGCATCCTGCTCAACTGGTTTGGCTGCCCCAAGCTGGCTCTTTTTGATTTCTGTCTGTATGCAATCATTCCAGAACCTCTCCCAAGTGGGAAGGGTCTCACATGCACAAACCCCATCAGTAAAGTTCAGCCATGAACTGGGGAGGCCATTCACTGCAATCCGCATCAACTTAGTGGGTGGAATGACCTCTCCAAGTGCTGCCAACTCATCTCTCACATTAGTAATCTTTGTGAGATATCCAGCTGCACTATCAGTTTTACCCATCTTAATGGTCTTCAACTTCTCTCTTAGGACCATTTTCCTGTTCTCATTGGTACTCTGGTAGAGATTGGTCAATGCTGTCCGCATCTCATGAGCATTTCTCTTTCCTCTCACATGAGGAATGCAATGGTCTTTGATTCCATCTAGAATCAGTCTTTTACCCTTGTTATTCTTTTTATTAAAGGCTAGCAACTGAACAACATCAGTAGGCACATTAACAGGGTGCTGTGCGGTATGCACCATGATATCCCAGACTTTTGCCTCCTCAAAGATACTCTGCATTCTCTCCTTCCAAACACTGTAGTTACTATGCCAATCCAACTTATCCTCCACTCTCAAGCCCAAAGACATGCTTGCTGTCCTAAATAAGCTGAAAATAACACTGCTGTAGTAAAGGTAAAATTTTATGTGTAAAAAATCAGCTTGCTGTAATTTCTGAGTGAAAAATCAACTCGCTGTAATTTTTCCTTCTCTCTGTCCCAAACTGCCTTTTTAGCAAAATAGCTCTGATACCATGTAGAAATTTCTGTTTCCCACCCCTGTTTTCAGTTTCTCCTTATTTCTTCATATAGTTAAATGCCCATTCCCATAGCCATACATTCAACAAGCTGAAAAAATAATATTTTCTGAAAACACAAATTCTGGAAATTTTCAGATGCTGGAAATTGCAGAAATAAAACTCAGCAAAATAAATCAGCCACACACAGAAAATAGACATGCTGATTTTTGGTCAATGTGACCTTGGAAAAACCCCCTACAACTCTTGGGGAAAACCAGTTCAAAAGCTCCGCCTTATTTCTGGAAAAAATGCCTTTACAGTGAGAGAAATATTCAGAAAAATCAGCAAGTAATAAATGCAACTTATCTCGTTTTCCGTGCTTAACCACCGCCTTGAAAAACGTGTACACAGCAAAAATAGAACAACAATAAATGCTGTACGACCTCGATTTTTGTGCCCAGATTTACAACATTAAATGCTGCTGTACGGACTGTCAATGCTGTCCACATCTCATGAGCAAATTTTCTCTTTCCTCTCACATGAGGAATGCAATGGTCTTTGATTCCATTTAGAATCAGTCTCTTACCCTTGTTATTATTTTTATTAAAGGCTACGAACTGAACAGCATCAATAGGCACATTAACAGGGTGTTGTGCGGTATGCACCATGATATCCCAGACTTCTGCCTCCTCAAAGATACTCTGCATTATCTCATTCCAAACACTGTAGTTACTATGCCCATCCAACCTATCTTCCACCCTCAAGCCCAAAGACATGCTTGCTGTTCTAAATAAGCTGAAAATAACATTGCTGTAGTAAAGGTAAACTTTTCTGTGTAAAAAATCAGCTTGCTATAATTTCTGAGTGAAAAATCAGCTTGCTGTAATTTTTCCTTCTTACTGTCCCAAACTGTCTTTTCAGCAAAATAGCTCTAATACCATGTAGAAATTTCTGTTTCCCACCCCAGTTTTCAGTTTCTCCTTATTTCTCCATATAGTTAAATGCCCATTCCCATAGCCATACATTCAACAAGCTGAAAAAATAATATTTTTTGAAAACACAAATTCTGGAAATTTTCAAATGCTGGAAATTGCAGAAATAAAACTCAGCAAAATAAATCAGCGACACACAAAAAATAGACACGCTGATTTTTGGTCAATGTGACCTTGGAAAAACCCCCTACAACTCTTGGGGAAAACCAGTTCGAAAGCTCCTTATTTCTGGAAAAAAATCCCTTTTACAGTGAGAGAAATACTCAGAAAAATCAGCAAGTAATAAATACAACTTATCTCGTTTTCTGTGCTTAACCACCGCCTGGAAAAACGTGTACACAGAAAAACAGAAGAGCAATAAATGCTGTATGGCCTCGATTTTTGTGCCCAGATGTACAACATTAAATGTTGCTATACGGACTGTCGCGATTTCTGTGCAAACAACAGTAAAAGCTGCTGTATGGATTTCTCGATTTTTGTGCAGAGCAAAGCTGTTGTACGGTTTTCTGCCTCGTTTTCTATGCAAAAGGACGGCCACTTGCTGTGCAGCCTGCCTCGAAAACTGTGCTAGAAAATCAGCAACTCAGCTCGAAATCTGTGCCAAACCCTGCTGTACAACCTCCCTGGAATGCGTGCCAAATTTGCTGTACGGTCTGCCTTGAAACTCATGCCCACTGCCTCAAAATCTGTGCCTGTCCTTGCTGTACAGACTTGCTAAAATGCTGCCTTGGTTTGTGTGCAAAGTTCTGTGCTCCTCCTCCTCACTGTCCAGAAATCTCCTTTGCTCTCCTTCTCTCCTTCTCTCAATCTGCTCATGAAAGAATGAATGACCTTTTCCCTCCTTTTCCTCCTTTAACCTAACCCTAAGTGACTTTTGGGGAATCCCTAAATCCAATGGCTGAAAAAACTTTAGATCTAGGGCTGAGATTAAATGCTTATTTAAATCTCACTTTTTATTTTTTAATTCACCCCACTTTAATAAAGACACACTTAGTCATTTATTTCCAAAGTCACTTTTTCTTTCTAATTTCACATTGACTTTATTAAAGTCACTTTAAAATTAGACTTTAGTAACTTTATCACTTAAAGTCACTTTTAAATCAGATTTGACTTTATAACTTTATAAAGTCACTTTAGGAGAAAAATTAAATTCTTTTGGACACTTTTCCCTAGGCCAAAGATCAAAGCCTTAGGGAACCACCTGTCCTCCGGTAACCAAATTTGAACAATACTGACCTCCATGTTATGGCACTTATTTTCCAGCTGAAACATCAAATTTTTCTGTGGTTACCCTCCTAACCTCAAGAATAGTTTCGGTCCTTTCTATGATCTCAAATTCTTGCAACTCATCCTTAGTTTTTGAATTTAGGACCTTTATTAATTTATTTGCCTCTCCTGGCATCTGTCCTAAACTCTTTTTGACTTGCTCAGCTAATTCTTTTGACCTCTGTACTAGTTCTTCTTATTCATAAATTATCTCTATTGAAGGCCAAATCTCTGTAATAACTTCATTGATTTCAACCCATATATTTTCCTTGGCCTGTGCTAATGTTTGAGCCATTTTAGACTTATCCTCTAGTTGATCAATTCTCTGTGTTAACCTGTGAGATTTTTGCAGTTCTGCTATATATGAATTATCTACTCTTAATTTTTGTTCTTGCAAAGTTTTGAGTTGGCCCTTCAATTTCTAAGTTTCCTATCTTCCGATGGACATGTCATCCATTGCTTTGACCAAATATTCTGTTACATCTTTGTTGATATTTTTGAGTGTTGGGGTAGCATTGGATGTGCTTTAGCTCTCAAACTTTGTGGAGGGACTAGAGTACATGAGATCTCCAAGACCCAGAAAGGGATTTGAGAAATTTCCATTCTATTTAAGAGATATTTAATTAATTAATCTTTTTAATTACGAACCCTAAGTCTAACTTAGGAAAATTAAAAGATTAAAGTTAATTAAATTAAACATGTGATGAAAATGACATAAGTCACACGGATCAAGCTTTCTTTTAATCTTAGCCGTTGATTAAAGATTAGATCACGACTGTTGGTTTCTCAACGAGAAATGTATAAAGGAAAGACGTGGGGTCAGTTGGAGAACACACACAGTGGCAGAGCACTAAGACTATGCTGGAATTTTAGGGCGTGGTTTGCTAAGAATTTCCAAAAGTGTTTCAGCTGCAGCGAGGCATAGTATTGGCGGAAGGGATGATCTGATCCCAGCAAGAGGCAGAGAAGTAGCAAACTGAGCAGTGCCGAGGGAGCAGCAGCTGCGCAACGCAGAGCCATCAAGTGCTACGCAGAGGCTACGCAGGCCTAGAAAGGGCAGCACAGAGGCAGTAGGAGCCCAACAGGGCCGACGCAGGCCTAGCCAGGGCAGCACAGGGGCAATGTAACCCAGTCTGGGGTGACACAGACCCTTCCTGAGCAGCGCAGGGGTCGACGCAGACTAGCAGAGCTGACATAGAGGGCTTCAGAGCTGTGTTGGGGTTTCTGAAGACTGAAAAGGGTTGAGTTTTGTAAATCCCGTTTGAGGGTGTGAATCAGGTAGTTGTTCTATTTCAAGAACAGAGGTATTGCTGCAGATTGTTTATTTCTCTGTTGGTTTAACCAGTTTGGTGGCCAAATTTGTTGTACTTAGAATCTACTTAATAATAAAAACCCTCCAGCAGCCAGAAGACCGATTTTCCCGCATAGGGTTTTTCCGGGGACAGTTGTCTTGAAAATCCTGTGTGTCGCTTTGTCATTGTGCATGTATTCAATTTAGATCTGTATCTATGTAGACTGTTAATGTGTCTACTTCGATGTTAATGCTGAATATTTCAGATTGATTACTTGCTTAAGTAGGAGAAGTAAATCAAGATTTAACAATAGGGTTTTTGCATAAGTAATATTCAGAAATTTTCACAATCTTTAGACTGTGTCCCTGCTGTAATTGCTGCTGAAGTAGATGCCTTTGCTGTCCCTGTAATTGGAATTGTTCCTGCAACAGGAACTGCTGTTAATGGAACAACTACCAGTTGAGAAGATTGTTCCTTTTCCTTTAATAATTTTTCCAGTCTCAACTTCCATTTGCCTGATCGGAGCATTTTGTTCAATAATTATTTTGAACATGTCTTATTTCTCTTATTCTGAATGCCCAACTTCCTTTGCTTGAAGATCTTCTATTGATGGAAGCTTCAGTTACTTTCGGAGTGCTGCAATGTTTGCATTTTTTCTTTTTACAATTTCTTCAACTGCCTTTACATCTTTGGGATCAATCCCATCTTTAGTACTAAATCCTTCAGAGATTTGATCTTTGTGTCTTTGGCCAAGGAGGAGATCTTTTCAAGCTTGAGGTAGGATTGTATATTATTAACTAAAATCTGCAATTTTGAAGCTGTCATGGCAGTATTTGTTAATGTTCAATATGACATCTCTCTTGTTTGCTTGTGCATATCCATCTGATCAATAGGGTGAATTTGATTAGCATCGAAGGTGAAGACAAACTTCTTATAATCATCTGCTATTTTAGGAAAAGGGATTGCTGCTTGAAGAAAGACAATCTGCATCTGCCCTTTTTCTGTGTCAAAGGCTGAGAGAAGCCTATGTTGAGAAGTTGATGTTTGCTTCCAAAATTGTGCATAAGTAAAAGCTTTAAGCATTTCATTTATTTTCTTGATCTCCTTGTATTTAGCAAAAATGTTTGGCTCAACTTGATCATGAACCAATTCTGATGTTTGAGATGTGTTCAAAGGCTCTTGAGAGGCCGAGGAGGATGGAGATCCTGTAAAAATATCCTCAGTGCTTGGGAAATTGGTAGTACAAGTACTTGTCAAGACTATAGTGGACTGCTGATCCCCTTCCCGTAGGAAATCTGTTAATATATCAATTTTTTGCTTTTTCTTGTAGACATGAAATTCCTTTTCCCCAATCTCTGTAACTGAAGGAGAGAGATCCTCTCTTGGTATTTTTCCCTGTTTCTCTTGGGGTTCTGGAGTCTGTGAAATTGTTGTGGATAGCACCTGCTCTTCTGCCTCCTACAGAGTGTTTTCTTCCCACTGCTCTTGATTCATGAACTTCTCTATTTCTAGTCTTTCAGTGTGGGTATATGGAGTAGTTTTCTGCTCTACTCTGAGCTTGGAAATGATACCAAAAGGGTCATAGGACCAAGTAAAACTGAACTTAAAATTCATCTGTTTTAGGGGTAAGTCGGCGTCCATGACTGCTTCCCTGGTATTGCAAATGAATGGTCCAATTTGTGTTTTCATTTTGAATTGAGACTTCTTCTTTGCTTCCACAAAATGGAGATCATCCGTATTGATCATCTGTCTCATATACTCTAATAAAAATATCATGACAGGGACAAATTTTGGTAGCCTGTATGGAGGCAATTAACAGCCATACACCCTGATTTCTGTGTAGTTCTGGTACAAGTACCAGTCCCCTGTCTTGGTTTGCTTAGTAAGGTGCAGGTATCTTTTTATCCCTGGCCATATCCTTGGTTGAATGTCACTGTTTAACAATCAAGCAACTGTATATAGAAATTGGTCAATAAAATCATCGTAGGTGAACTCAGTAGTATGTTCCCTCACTAAGGAGGTCCAATGAATCACCGATTGTGCTTCTCCCTGCTCATCTAACTTCTGTAATGCTTGTCTATGGCCCGTCATGACTAAGCTAGAGGGATAGACGTGCCATTGGAGTTTGAGACCTAACCATGGTCTCTGGACGCCTCGGTCCTTGCGAAGTCATGAGTTACTGGTATATGTGGCTTGCGGGCTGTTGCATATACCGAGGGAGGTTGCTTAGTTCCCTGTCTAAAAAACAAAACTTCTATAATGCAATTTTAAATCTGTCAGATTGGTAAAACATGAATAAATAAACCAGTATTGAGGCATATTTGAAACTGCCTTCTGTAGAAAATTTCAATAGTTGATCATTGATAGTATTAGCCAAGAATTGACTTTAATTAAATAAAATGGAAGGCTTTTCGTCTTTGGATAAGATTGACAAGAAACCCATAATCACTTCATTTACCCATTGATCATATTGATAACCTAAGAGATAGGAAACTATGGAGATGATTTGTTTTGTCATCTCAGGAAACATGGAGGATGGGTATGGAGGATTCTTTTTAGCTAATTGGGCATCTTAAGTTAGGAAGATTTCAAATATTTTAGATCGAGTGGGGAAAGTAAGGTTTTTATACAAATCCATGAGGGCTTCTTCTGAGAATGGTTTAAGGGCTTCATTATTGGGTATTTGCAGCATTTGATTAATTGATTCAATAGTAATGGTGAGCAAAACATCACCATTATGGGCTATAATGGCTTTCTGGCTGGGAATGTACCTGGAATGGCACCATATTACAAGCTCTGGAAAATGGTGGGTTTGGGGAAACATGAATTGGGGCAGGAAGGAGTCCCACAACCCTAATTCATCACTATGATCTATATGGTTTCATTTTAACCAATTATGCAGTTCCTCTAAATCAAATTTAGAAGAAGTTTCAAGGATCTTATACTGTTCATCAACTAGGGGTTTGTGATCTAGGTCAACATTGGGAGGTAGCATGGGGTTTTCTTCTCCTTTCTTTGATTTGCCTTTAGGGGCCATGATAATTTAGAGAAAGGAAGAGAATTATTGAGTCACTTGGGAAAATTCGAGATGGGTAGTTGTTCTGTGATTATGGCGAGTAATCGAGCTGACTGGACGCAATAAGAACTCTGGTTCAACTGACTGGATGCAAAAACTGTTTAAATTTGATGATGAGTTGCCTTTTTGATGTCTTGGAACCAGAGTGCAGAAAGGGGCCACTGGTCGGGTTTTTAGAGGTTATATAGTTTGCTGTTGGATTGTAACGGTTACAGAGAAAGACCCGTTTACAGGGACAACGTTCACATAGTGAATGAGTATTTTAACGGTCTTTGGAGTGAGTTGGACAGATGACGGGATGGGAATGGTGGAGGAATTAGGGAGTGGACGCGAGGGGGACACGTGGCAATGGGGGAGTGGATGCGAGGGGGAGACGTGGCAATAGGGGAGTGGATGTGAGGGAGAGACGTGGTAGTAGGGGAGTGGACGTGAGGGAGAGACGTGGCAACGAGGGTCAATGACTCTTTTAATAACCGGGAGTGAGAAGAGTGGTTTTCAGATGGGGGGTGGGGTGGTGAGTAGTTTTTAGGGGTGGGGGGGTGCGTACCGTATGAACGTTCACCACGTCGCAGAGCGGTAAACCACTTTTCGGACCCCCCCGACCCCCCTTGTGGTTAACAATTAGAGGGGCTGGGGGGTTCGAAGTGGATGGCCTACTGTTGATCCAATTTCTCGATACTGGCCGTCAGATGCTGTGCTTACTTTATCGCAAAACGACAAAGTGTGTCGGGTCCACTCTATTACATAAAAATTCGCACTTACACTATACAAAGTGCTTTTATAACATTAATGTAATTAAAACACTAATCTAGTTAAACCATGTTTAAGCAGTATGGTTTAAGTTATTCAATTCTAATCACGATTACACTGTGTGAATAACAAATTTACTTATCTATACTAATTAGAATTAATCAAACTTAATCACGCTTAAGCGGTGTGATTAAGCTTCTAATCCTATTTCTCAAAATGCAATGTGGCATTTTAACTAGCAACACATTATTTCAAATTCTTCTAAAGGATTGCTGTAACTAATTTTTGAGTGGCTTTTAGATATGCACACTGTTTTTGTTTTTTGGGGTATTTTCATCCTTTTTATTTTTCATTCTTCTCATATTTTGATTTTTTCATATTTAATTTTGTTTTTTCACATTTTTCTTCTATTTTTGTATCCCCTTTTGTATTTTTTTTTCTTTTCTTTGGAAATAATTTACAGGATGTAATATTATTTACACTATTCTATATAACAAAACTTTACAGATAATAAAAAATTTATCCTATGAATCATAGGACCCTAACATAGGCTCCAATGGGGATGGCATCCTCCTTGTGAGGTGTCAAGAACACCGTAGACTAGTAGCTTGATCCATTGGGCATTTTTGTCCTTTTCTGCAGCTGAATTGATTCTTTGTAATTATTGGCAGCAAATTCATTAGGAGCTTAGGGTCTTCACTTTGGGCTTTAATTCTTGACTTCAGCCACCCACTCTTGTAGTAGAAAAATAAGTAGTGTTTACAATGAATTGAATGGAACCTTATCTATTCTTGAAAATAATGTTTGCACAGTCTGCCATTGACAGGACCACCTAACAGTTCTTCTCCAGTCAAATTTCTCAAAAAGAATGCATTGTTATCTTTGTAGGCTTCTATCTTATAGGGACCTTTCCATAGACTGTTAAATTTACCATGCTTGCCTTTGTCTTCATTCCTTTCATCCCACTTTAGGACTAAATCATTCAGTTTGAAATCATCTGTTTTAGTCTTTCCATCATAGGTCTTTTTGATTTTGTCTTGAATCACTTGGGTTCTGTTGTAGACCTCCTCTCTGGATTACTGCAATTGTATGGTTTGATTTATCCTACTTTGTAATCATTTTCCTCCACTTGTGCCTCTTGTAACAATTTTAGCACATGAATTGCTAGGGAGATAGGAAAAATTGTATCCATTCCATATACCAATTGGAAAGGAGACATTCCAATGGATTTCTTAGTGCTAACTCTGTCAGCCCATAGGGCATTGGTCAACTTTTTGTGCCAAGATTTTTTTATTTCCCTGCAGTAATTTCTTTATGATGTTGACTAAACTTTTATTAGAAGACTCAGCTAGCCCATTTCCCTAGGGATAATAAGCAGTAGAGTGTCCTAACTTCATGCTATGCAGGTAACAGAAGTCTATCATTTTCTTTGATTTGAAAGCAACAACGTTGTCAGTAATGATCTTATTGGGAGGCCCGAATCTAGACAGAATGTTACCTTCTAAAAACTGGATAATGATAGTATCTGTGGCTTGTCTAGTTGGGATGGCTTCAATCCACTTGGTAAAGTAGTCAGTGACTGTTAAAATCCACTTATGTTGGTCTGAAGAGCTTGGATGGATTTCCCCAATAAAATCTAGATCCCATTGTTGAAAAGGAGACTCAACTGAAATTGGTTTTAATGGCAAGGGTAAATTTTTTTTCTTCCTTTCAAAAATTTGGCATTGGTGACATGTTGTAACCTTTTTATGGACATCTGCAAATAGAGAGGGCCAGTAAAATCCAACCCTTAGAATTTTGTTGGTTGTAGTTTTCCAATACAAATGTCCTCCACAGTCTCCTTGATGAACTTCCCGCATCACTTTATCTGCTCATCTTTCAATAAACAGTTTAGTAAGATGCCTTCTGTATCTTTCCAATACAAATGTTGATTTAAAATGAAAAATTTCATAGCTTTTAACTTGAGAAATCTGTAGGAATTTATAGGGTAAGTTCCTTAGATAAAAAACCAAAGGTCACCGCTCACAAACAGAGCACAAATCAGTACACCAATATATCACGTGGTTAAAACCCTTGAAGAGGAAAACAGTCCACGGCCTGAGCCAACACGGCCATTTCAGGCAATTTGTTAATATAAAAAGAAAGTTTACATATGTTTCTCTCATAAACGTGTAGAAATTTCTGTTCCCAACCCCGGTTTTCAGTTTCTCCTTATTTCTCCCATAAAGTTAAATGCCCATTCCCATAGCCATACATTCAACAAGATGGAAAAATAAATATTTTTTGAAAACACAAATTCTGGAAATTTCACAGTGCTGAAATGCAGAAATAAAACTCATAAAAATAAATCAGCCACACACAGAAAATAGACACGCTCATTTTTGGTCAACTTGACCCTGGAAAAACCCCCCTACAACTCTTGGGGAAAACCAGTTCGAAAGCTCTCTTTATTTATGAATATGCTTTTACAGTGAACAACAAAACAGAGTAAAAAAATTACAGCAAATACAAAACCCACTTATCTCGATTTCCTTGTCAACCTCCAATCTTGAAAATCGTGCCAACAACAAATAGAAAATTACAGGAAAAAGATACAACAATAAATACTGTACTTGCTGCCTAGAAAAATGTGCCTAGATTCTGCCTATACTGTACTGTTTGGTCAATACATCAGCCTCTTCCTCGATTTTCGTGCCCAAAAAAGTTGCCTCGAAAATCGTGCCCTTTGGTGCTGAATCTGCTCCTCGAAAACATTGCTGTACTTGCCTTGAAAAGCGTGCTAAATAGTTCTGTACAGATTTTCTATCTTGGGAAACGTGCCAATAAATGTTGCTGTATGAAAATGCTGCCTTGGGAAATGTGCCCTCTTGATGTACGGATTTTCTGTGTAGCTATTGCTGCTCTCCCTCCGCTTAGAAATTTCTCTTCAACTTTCTCTCCTCCTCTCTCAATTTGCTCATGAAAGAATGAATGATCTTTTCTCTCTTTTTCCTCCTTTAATCTAACCCTAAGTGACTTTTGGGGAATCCCTAAATCCAATGGCTGAGATAGCTTTAGATCTAGGGCTAAGATTAAATGCTCATTTAAATCTCACTTTCTATTTTTTAACTCACTCCACTTTAATAAAGACCCACTTAGTCATTTATTTCCAAAGTCACTTTTCCCTTTCTAATTTCACATTGACTTTATTAAAGTCACTTTAAAATTAGACTTGGTAACTTTATCATTTAAAGTCACTTTTAAATTAGATTTGATTTTATAACTTTATAAAGTCACTTTAGGAGAAAAATTAAATTCTTTTGGATACTTTTCCCTAGGCCAGAGATCAAAGCCTTAGGGAACCACCTGTCCTTCGGTAACCAAATTTCAACACTCCCTCTTACCGAGGAAGGTGTTCCTCACCACACCCATCTTGTCTCTGAAGTAGACATGCTTGCCCCGTGGTAAGTCTTTGGTAAGGATATCAACAACCTGCTCATCAGTGGGAATATACTCAAGCTTCACAGCTCCCTTCTGAACATAGTCTCTGATGAAATGATATTTGATCCCGATATGCTTTGACCTGTCATGAAATACTGGATTCTTCGTGAGTTTAATGCAACTCTGAATATCACAGTATATCACTGAAGGTCTCAATGGCTGACCAAATAAGCCAAACAACATCTTGCGAAGCCATATGGCCTCACAACTAGCTAGACTGGCTACCATGTACTCTGCTTCTGCTGAACTCAATGCTACTGACTGCTGCTTTCGACTGAACCATGACATCATTGCCGAACCCAACATAAAACAACACCCTGAAGTGCTCTTCCTATCAGAAGCACAACCTGCCTAATCAAAATCAGTGTAACCTGCCAATCTCACTCCATTTCCCTGTCTATAATCCAGACCATACTCCACTGTCCCTTGCAAGTACCGCAAAATGTGTTTTGCAGCAACCTAGTGCACCCTCTTGGGCTCACACATGAACTGGCTCATCGTGTTGACTGCAAAACATATATCTGGTCTAGTGTTGACCAAATACATCAAGGAACCAATCAACTGTTTATACAATGTGGGATCCACCAACTTAGAATCTGAAGCGTGAAGCTTCTTCCAGTTGGTGATCATCGGTGTCGACATGGGTCTACAATCCTCCATGTGGAATCAGCCAAGGATGTCCACAATATACTTCCCCTGTTCCAGGAAGAAATGCCCCTCCTCCTGCCACACCTCCAAACCCAAAAAGTAATGCATCAAGCCAATGTCCTTCATCTCAAACTCTGACACAAAATCTCTCTTGCAACTCTCTATGAGTCTCTCTACACCCGTAATGACCAAGTCATCCACATACAACACCAGAATGAGAGGCTCCTCACCTATCACGATAAAGTATAGGTTCGGATCTGCATCACTCTTTGTGAAACCCATCTCCTGCAAGTATGTATCTATCCTGGAGTACCAAGCTCTGGGAGCTTGCTTCAGGCCATAAAGGGCCTTCTTCAGTCTGCACACATGGGACTCCTTCCCATGCACCTCAAAGCCCTGTGGCTGCTCAATGTAAACCTCCTCCTGTATGAAGCCATTGAGAAATGCGGTCTTCACATCCATCTGGTGGATCTTCCAACCCATCTCTCCTGCTATCGATATAATGGAGCGGATCGAAGTATATGGAGCCACGGGAGCGAAGGTCTCCTCATAATCAACTCCCTCTACCTGGGAGAACCCTCTAGCCACAAACCTTGCCTTGAATTTCTCAATGCTGCCATCTGCAGCATGCTTTACCTTGTAAATCCATCTAGAAGTAACCACGGATTTTCCCTCAGGCCTCGGCACCACCTCCCAAACATCATTCTTCATGATAGAAGAATACTCCTCCTGCATGGCCTCTTTCCAGACCTGCTGGCTAGCTGCCTCCTCATAGCTAGAAGGCTTAGAGTCAATGATGTTGGCAACCATTGCCATATAGCTACAGAACCTCTCAGGTGGTCTGCTCTCTCTAACTGGCCTCTTCGACCCAGCAACAGATGTGGCCTCTCTCAAGGTATCATGAAGCCACTTGGGCTTCCTCTTCCCTGAGCACACTTCTCCCACCGGAGAATGAAACTCCTCCTCCTCATCAGGAGCCTGAACTCCTGAATGTCTGTCCACTGTCCTCCTGCCTGAACCCGAACCTGTAGATGTTGAAGTACTGTGTGAATTGTGCATCAGTGGACTCCCTAGTGAACTGCTCTGCATGTTGCTCGAAGCACCACCCCTCTGACTCTACGAGCCATTGCTCACTGATGGACCTGACACCGTAATCGATGTACCTCCTGATCCTCCTGATCCCTACCCACTGGATCCCTGTGCCTGAGTCAGCTGCTCCTGAGGGTCTGGCTGATCCAGATACTCTAACTCTCGTGACCTCCTGAAAGCCTGGTCCTCCTCGAACTTCACATCCCGCCTGACAACAACTCTCCTCCGTGCAGGAATATAAATCCGAAAGGCTTTTGAGGTCTCACTGTAGCCCACAAGGATACCCTTCTCTATGGTGGGCTCTAGCTTGGTCCTCTGCTCCTTGGGTACGTAGGAGTATGCAATACACCCAAAGATACGAAGATGACCAATATCAGGCTTCTTCCCAGAAAAAGCCTCTTCAGGAGTCACATGCCCCAAGGCATGATGCGGACTCCTAATCTGCAAATATACAGAAGTGTTGCAGGCCTCTGCCCACAAAAACAATGGTAGCCCCTAATCATGTAGCATGGCTTTGGCCGCCCCTCCAATGGATCTGTTTTTCCTCTCCGCAACCCTGTTCTACTGGGGGTTGTAAGGAACTGTAAACTCCTTCATAATGCCTGCCTCCGCACAATAATCAACAGACTCACCAAGGGTGTACTCCCCTCCATTGTCCGACCTTAGGGACTTGATCTTCCGACCTGTCTGAGTCTCCACAAGAGCTCTGAACTCCTGAAACCGCTTGAAGACCTCACTCTTGGTCTTCAAGAAATAAATCCAGGTCTTCCTGGAGTGATCATCAATGAATAAAACATAGTACTCATATCCACTCAAGGAAACATGAGACATCCAACCGCTCACATCGGTATGAATCAAATCAAGTATCCCAGTCGATCTGCTGTCACTGCTGGGAAAAGGGGATTTGGCAAACTTGCCCATAGCACATCCTCTGCATGTATCAATGTGATCAGTACTGAAATTTGGCACACCTGTAGTGATCTCCCGCAATGTCCTCAAGGCTCCATGATACATGTGCCCCATCCTGCGGTGCCAAATCTCACACAGCTCTGAACTGCTAGCTCTGCTGCCGGTACTACTACTCAATGCCAAAAGGGGCTGAAATGCAAACTTGTACACCTTTGCATGGCCTACACCAATCACTCTAGCTGACTTAGCTGGAGCGCCCCTGGGATATATAAGTACCTTTCTTCTCCTGAACAATATCTCATACCCTCTGTCCTCCAATGCTGAGACGGATATGAGGTTCTTCCTCATCCCTGGCGCATATAGAACATCTGACACCTTCAAGGGAGGTTTGGGTTCCCTATCAAATGTTAATGTCCCCACACCGACTGCTCTAACAACGTTGTCATCTCCGAGTACTACCTCTATATCAGTGCCACTCTCTGAAAGCTCTGAGAAGTACTCACGGACTCCTGTCATATGACGTGAAGCCCCACTGTCAACATACCAGATACCTGAAGATGCTCCGCTAGTGGAGGGAAATGCACACTCTCTCTCAACCTCCGTGGCAGGTGATCCTGCACTAGTGGACTCAGAAGCAATGAACCCAAACTCCCTGGCCAATGCTATCCAGAACCCCTATCTCACCGAATGTTGCCATGGTCTTGTTTTTCCCTTCTTTCTTATCTCCTATTACACAAATCGCATAGTGTCCCATCTCTCGATACCCAACACTTCACCTTGGAATAGTCCCTTATGTCACCGACACACTTTACCTTGTTCTCTGTTCCCCACTAATCGCTGTGGAAGCTTGCTTCTTTTCCTTTGCCTTTCTTGCCTCCCCGCTAACGATGCTACATCCTCATCCGGTGAACAATGTTTGGTCGCCCCAAGCCAGAAAAGAAATTTCTTACATATGCAATCATCCTAACCTCTCCTGGAAGGGTCTCATGCGTGCACAAACCCTATCAAGAAAGTTCACCATGAGGGCCATTCACCCGTGAATCCGCATACTAACCTGGGTGGAATGACCTCTCCAACTGCTGCCAACACATCTCTCACATTAGTGATCTTTGTGAGATATCCAGTAGCACTATTAGTCTTACCCATCTTAATGGTCTTCAGCTTCTCCCTTAGGACCATTTTTCTGTTCTCATTGGTAATCTGGTAGAGATTGGTCAAGGGTGTTCACATCTCCTGAGCAAATCTCTTTCATCTCACATGAGGAATGACATAGTCTTTAATACCATCCAGAATTAGTCTCTTGCCTTTGTTATTCTTTTTATTAAAGCCTGCCAAATGAACAACATCAGTAGGCACATTAACAGGGTGTTGTTGGTTATGCACCATTATACCCCAGACTTTTGCCTCCTCAAAGATGCTCTGCATTCTTTCCTTCCATACGCTGTAGTTGCTATGCCCATCCAACCTATCCTCCACCCTCAAGCCCAAAGACATGCTTGCTGTCCTAATAAAGTGAAAATAACACTGCTGTAGTAAAGGTACTGTTTTCTGTGTGAAAAATCAGCTTGCTGTAATTTTTCTTCTTGCTATCCCAAACTACACTTTTCAGCAAACAACCTTTGATACCATGTAGAAATTTCTGTTCCCAACCCCGGTTTTCAGTTTCTCCTTATTTCTCCCGTAAAGTTAAATGCCCATTCCCATAGCCATACATTCAACAAGCTGGAAAAATAAATATTTTCTGAAAACACAAATTCTGGAAATTTCACAGTGCTGAAATGCATAAATAAAACTCAGAAAAATAAATCAGCGACACACAAAAAATAGACACGCTCATTTTTGGTCAACTTGACCCTGGAAAAAACCTCCTACAACTCTTGGGGAAAACCAGTTCGAAAGCTCTTTTTATTTATGAATATGCTTTTACAGTGAACATAAAAACACAGTAAAAAAATTACAGCAAATACAAAACCCACTTATCTCGATTTCCGTGTCAACCTAGAACCTTGAAAATCGTGCCAACAACAAACAGAAAATTACAGGAAAAAAATACAGCAATAAATACTGTACTTGCTGCCTAGAAAAACGTGCCCATATTATGCCTGTACGGTATTGTACGGAGTTGTACGGACAATACAACAACCTCTTCCTTGATTTCTGTGCCCAAAAAAAGCTGCCTCGAAAATCGTTACCTTTGGTGCTGAATCTGCTCCTCGAAAACATTGCTGTACTTGCCTTGAAAAGCGTGCTAAACAATGTTGTACATATTTTCTGTCTTGGGAAACGTGCCAATAAATGTTGCTGTACGGAAATGCTGCCTTGGGAAATGTGCCCTCTTGTTGTACGAATTTTCTGTGTAGCTATTGCTGCTCTCTCTCCGCTTAGAAATTTCTCTTCAGCTTTCTCTCCTCCTCTGTCAATCTGCTCATGAAAGAATGAATGATCTTTTCTCTCTTTTTCCTCCTCTAATTTAACCCGAAGTGACTTTTGAGGAATCCCTAAATCCAATGGTTGAGATAGCTTTAGATCTAGGGCTGAGATTAAATGCTCATTTAAATCTCACTTTCTATTTTTTAATTCACCCTACTTTAATAAAGACCCACTTAGTCATTTATTTCCAAAGTCACTTTTCCCTTTCTAATTTCACATTGACTTTATTAAAGTCACTTTAAAATTAGACTTAGTAACTTTATTACTTAAAGTCACTTTTAAATTAGATTTGATTTTATAACTTTATAAATTCACTTTAGGAGAAAAATTAAATTCTTTTGGACACTTTTCCCTAGGCCAAAGATCAAAGCCTTAGGGAACCACCTGTCCTCCGGTAACCAAATTTCAACAAAACGGTTACCGGACAAATGACTCTTCATGCTCTTTAAATAGAATCATGGACCAATCGGGTGTTAAGCCACGGATCAAGTGTCGTTAATACCGAGAAGAGAGTGAACCGTCGGATCGCTACAAATCGTGACCGTCGGATTATAATTTACAAATGTACATAGTAAAGAAACACACTTTACCTAACTCTACACTAGACCAAGTTATACTTACTATTTCCTATGTGTCGGAATATCCTAACATCCCCCCTTAAGAACAACTTGGAATAGGATTGAAGGATTTACAAAGGTGATACAAAAGGAGCCTATTTCCTATGTGTTGAAATATCCTAACATCCCCCCTTAAGAACAACTTGGGATAGGATTGAAGGATTTACAAAGGTGACACAATAGGCGAAGGAAGGAGGCATTAGAGCCGATCTCCCCTTAATGATAACTTTCCTAAACTCTAAGCATGGATCGAAGTTTGGTAAACTTCGCTTCTGTGAGAGCCTTTGTAAAGATATCGTCTACTTGATCATTGGTTGGACAATACTGCACTTCAAGAACACGATCATGAATGAGCTTTCTGATGAAGTGCATGTGGAGCTCAATGTGTTTCATACGCTGATGCTGAACTGGATCTTTACATAGCTGAATGGCTTTTGGATCTTTTACTTATACCTTTAAATCCTTAAGTTTTGCAGAAAATTTGTTTTGTAAGACTTACAATTATTTTACACAGGAAAGTATATAATGTCAGACAATAATAAAATTTGAGAGCTTTTGGTTGTTGGATAAATTTTTGTAATTATTAAAACCTCTATTTGAAATTGAGATTGCTCACGCCATTCAACACCATAGAAAACTCCAAAAGTTCTTGAATTCCTAGTAGAGTTTGATATTGACCATCCGGCCTAATATTTTATCACAATGAAAGAAAATTTCCGGCTTTATGCACGGAGTTGAACATTGAATTGGAATAAGCTTTCGGAAAACTATCAAAGGGATTTTATTCTCCAGCATTTAAATGTCCCGAATCCTGTAAAATCAATCTGTCTTCTATCAAAAATAAGTTTATGCTATCATTATCTTTCCGGCTTAATCTATTTTCATCCAAAATCCTCAATATTTCTAAGAAAGAAGCAACCGCCCAAATTAAGCATCACAACAAGGGACTCTAAGGGTACAATCAATATTTTCATAATTATTCCTGAAATTGCAAAAACCTTATCGACTGCAGGAAAGAACTCCATACTATTAATGCCTCACTTCCCCTACCCTGCTGATTTGACACAAAATTCCTCACCAGCTGGCCACGTCGGTGGGTGCAACGGCAATGTATGCGGCATATAGATTGCTATGGAAGCGTTGCCTCCCCACCACCACCAACAACCCCTATCAATGAGTAATTATTCAAAAAAAAAAAAAATTCAAATCGTCAATCACGAACCGGAGAGGAGCTATATTGCTTCAAGAATCCAGTTCTTGTTGGGTGAAGAATTTGGAGATTCCAACCAGTAGCTTCGTTGCTTTTTGTGGAAGGGAACGGTAAAAGTAAGGATCCCACAGAGATTGATGGATGCTCGGTGGAGACTGAGAAGGTGAAAGAGTTACCCCAAAGGAGCCAAAACGTGATTTTGCAGGAACACTATGTATTCTAGTATATGTGATGCTGCCACTTGGAGTTATCAATGAGAAATGTGAATCCAAAAACATTGACAAAATAGTTGAGAACCTTGAAATCTGCAACTGTTAATGGCGTGATGGTAGATTACTGGTGGGGTATAGTTAAGGGAGATAATCCCCCGAAGTATAATTGGTCTAGCTACAGAGAATTATTCAATATGTTGTGCAAAGCAAAGCTTAAACTGTAGATTAATCCTTAATTGCTTGCAGATTGATCCTTACTTGCTTGATGCTCCTGTGAAAGCAGTTTAACTTATAGTGACATCGCAAAGGTGGTTGTTTCATTTCATGAATGTGGTGGGAATGTGGGCGATGATGTGAACATTACCCGACCAAAATGGATATTGGAGATTGGGAAAGATAATCCTGATATATTTTCACAGATCGGGAGGGAAGGCGAAATAAGGAATGCCTCACTTGGGGCATAGATAAGGAAAGAGTCTTGAGAGGTCGAATAGGTCTTGAGGTTTATTTTGATTTTATGAGAAGCTTCCGCATGGAGTTTAATGATTATTTTGAAGATGGTCTTATCTCCGAGATAGAAATTGGAGGGGGTCCATGTGGAGAATTAAGATATCCATCATATCCAGAAAAGCATGGATGGAAGTACCCCGACATTGGTGAGTTTCAGTGTTATGACAAGTATCTTAAAAAGAAAAAAAAGTCGGGAGAAGGCAGCTGAAGCACGACTTTACAACTAAGGCCGTCCTTGCCAATGCAGCACGGGCTGCAACTACAACAGGGGGGCATTTTATATTCATTCCAGGTGGGGGCTGCAAAAGTTTTGCAACCAAAGGTAAATCCTTGCTCACAACTTTATAAGATTTAGCAATCGGACATTTTCCTGTTTCCAGCCATTCAATTCCAGTTGCCTCATGAACTCCACCCTCTTTAATGGGTCTGACTTCTTTTCATTTGTCTCTCTTCTCTTTCTGTTTTTCTTATTGTGGTCGTGCTCTGCCAAAAAAAAAAAAAAATCCAAACTGAAAGGCCCACCAGGCCCAAATGCTGATAGACTAACATTTGCTGCTGATGCTGCAAATGGATGAAACTTTGTGCTTGCTGTATTGTCTGCATCAGGCAATGTCTCAGAAATATGTTCCGATGACCTTCCAGAAAGTGGAACCACCCTAAGTTGCACTGAAACGGATACGGGAACAGATACGGATACGGGGTTTGAAACGGATACGGCAAATTTTCAAAAAATCAGGTTACGATACAGCAAGGAAACGACATATATATATATATATATATATATATATATATATATATATATTACCATATATATATTTCATATTACCATTCATCTTTTAGAATCTAGAATCTATATCCAAAAATACATAGTCATTGTCATGAATTTAACATAAACAAATCATCATCATCAATTCAGCGTAAACATTGTCATCATCATTAGTGATTATTATATCATTCAACATATTATCAGCATCATTAGTAATGTAATAAAAAATGCTACAACCATTTTGCTTTCGAGTCCAACTCCTTCAAAGAACGTGTCATGCATGGCAGATAATATCTATCTTCCTTGCAGTGCAATTAAAAGGCCCATGGTATCATTGGGATATTCCGTCAAGACCTATTTGAACATTTCAATCTTCTCAATGTCAGCTTGGTCTCTTGACTATATGCAGGCAAAAGTTTGGCTAGAGAAGATTTGTTATATTGGGGGATTTATGAAATCAAGAGCAAAATCGATGACAATTAAAAAAACCTTAACCAAACTGAAAATTAATTGCTCAAATAGATTTATTTACAAAGACATTCATCATACTCTTTTGTTTGCATTTTTTAACATCTATCTTTTTCTTAGTAAGAATCCTTGATAAATATATGGAGTGTCGTTGTTTATAAAGATTTAGAAGAGACTGTGTTTATAATGAGTTTATTTGCAAATCTGATTTCTTCATTTTTATTATTTATTTATGGCTATACAAATTTTCATGCTTTTTAACATTTTAAGGGTGGATTCTGATCACGATTTTTGTGGATCCGTTTCCGGAAACGGATCCAAAAAAATTTAAATCCCTTGGAAACGTATCCAATTCCAAATATGAAGTTTCCAATTTTTTGAAACGGCACAAAAACGTTTTTACAGTGTTTCCGACAAGAATTGTATCCGTTTACGTATCGGAAATAGGGATCCGCGTTTCTGGCAAATTCTTCAGGAGTTTCCGGTAACTTAGGAACCACCCCATCAGAGCCATGAAAAAGTTTAAAAGCGGTCTCAAAACTGGGTCCATCCTCGAAAATGGGACCCCGTACTCCTTTCACCGGTGTAGGGAACCTTATCGGAGAAGCGAAGAAAAAATTAGTCGGCTCGGTGATGTTTCTCAAGAAAGGGCACATCTGCATGCCCTGGTCAATTACCCTTTCCGGCGCACCATCACCATTCCTGCGTCTTGAGAAGAAGAAGTCCATATTTTCCCTAAATTACAAAACTGAACCCTCCTCCCAAGACGAGGGCATTCACTCTTGGCTAGAGTGGGGCATTATAATTCCAAGCCTTAACACACTGGATTTTTTCGATGTTTAAATTAATTTTAATCATTGTTAATATGCGTTAAGAGGGCGAATGTTTTCGCGGGCTTCATTTGCTGATCTTGTCATTTCTATGTTAATGAACAGAAAATATATCTGTATGACAACATCAAAGTTTAAATGTCGATTTTAAAATGTCTCTGGCTTCACAAATCTAAAGTTAGGTTATAATTCATTCATGATAAAGGTTTTAAAGATTGTTTTTATTATTTTATATCATGGATCCAATTCGACTTTTGTATAACCTGTACTTTTATCTTAGATTTATATTAAAATCAATTTATAATAAAACCAAAAGTTTAAAATGCAAATAATATATATATATATATATATATATTCTTATTTATTTTATACTTTATATATATACCATCACAACTTATTGAAATAAAGTTGACTAAACTCTATAGTCATATATTGTATTCTAAATGTAATCTATAAAAGTCACAAGTCATATATCATATATGAGTGATGTAACTTTTATACATAATGATACATCGTATTTTATGGCCCTAAAAACAATATAATATCCTATGTTAAGATATGCAAAGTAATTAGAGCATAAATTAAAATCCCTTTGTTAATATTAAAAGCATGTACCCAGGAACTACGTTGGCTTTTAATATGTAAATAAAAATATGAATGGAAGCATGGAAATAATCTAAAAACAAAAGTAAAACCTGTAGGTTAATATATATATATATATGTAACTTTTTTTTGTTATTCAAAAAAAAGAGAAAGGATATGACTATCTGATATGATTTGAGATTTTTCCCCTTTTACAGACTGTAAATAGAATAAGCAGCTCTGGAGGACTGGTGCTGCTGTCAGAGAACAATTTTTAACTAAAAGAACAATTTTCAATCTGTCTAGTTTCTGATTTAGAATAGAAAAGTAAAAATGCAAAACTTCTGTAAGATTTTTTTTTTATGATAGAGGATACATGAATTCTGTTGTTAACTTCGAAAGATCTGTATGAATAATACTCTTTAGTATGAAGAAGTCCGACCTTCCTGAGCAAAATTGAGCACTAAAGACTGAGAACAAGCTGCCTTCCAAAACTCTGGAGATAAAACTGAGAGATATTTTGGATTATAGGTAGCCAGTGAGTGCTTTGAATAGAGTTTCCAACCCTCTCTTTGGAATAGATGTAGCCAAATCGAGGGCTTATTTTGATAGAAGGTCTGCAGCTGAGTTTAGCTCCTTGGAGATGTGGAAGAAATTAATCTTAATAATTTTTTTTCCTTATTTCCTCTATTTTTCCAATCAGCCAGATTCAGAACTTCCAGATGGACCTTGCCAGCTAGCCAATCTATGATACGTTTGGAATCCCCAATAAAATATATATATATATATATATATATATATATATATATATAAACAATTTTAATTTACACATACGTGGAAGCATGAATTTATTTTGATGTTTTTTTTATATATCACTATATAATGTTAAATGAAGAAAGACAAAAAATAAATAGTACAGATTATTATTAATACTTAGATTCAACTAATCTTAGAGGCTTTGCTCAAAGAAAGCCAATGCGTTTTGTTGTGTGTTACTTATTCTATACCGGTGTTGTAAACGTTTTGATTTTAGAAATCATGATTTTTGGCATAGCTAATATTCGGCAATAAGGACCATGCAATCTGTGATTGTGGAAAGGTTGATAGTGAAGAGAAGCATGCTATTATTTAACACAGAATTTTCAAAACAGTTGTGATGTTCCCTGAGGTATCTGAGTTGAACCTCTATTGTGTGCTTTGGGACCTTGAAGATATATGATGAATCTGCGTCCCACTGTAGATGATGAATTTGCCTACCATTGTAGATATTGTTATATTTGGTTGGGAGTTATGGATATATTTGCATTTTAAGTAGGAATGTTGGTGTACATAAATAGCTATTAAGTTTTCACAGATCAATATCTTTTTGCTAGGTTGTATACCTTCTGGCCTCCTGTCAGTTTGGTATAAATATAGGGCTTTGTCTTGAAGAAAAGAAGAATGGTAATGAAAGCATGACTATGGACGTTATGACAAGACCATTAGATGTGAAGCTACAACCACATGAACAGCTAAGTTAGTTTGAGGTAAATTGATTGATGAAAGAAGACTAACTATTGAAGAAATGTTGGGAGAAATCATGAGTAATCAAATTGAGAGTACAAGCATAGTTCACTAAAGGTACACATCAAACGAAGACAAAATGGATGAAACACATGTTAAGATGGTAAGAAACCACCTTGTAAGGTAGTAAACACACTATTAAAACAAGACGATATAGTTACCAAGAGAGTGCAACGTAAAATTTCAAAGTTTGACCTCCATTGTTACCATAATATAATTGATATAGTACCTAGGGAGGACGGGAAAAGAAAGCAATTACAAACTCCTAATGATGATAATAAATGTTAGTTATTATAATCAACTTAGAATATTGAGATCGACAAAAATAGCACCAAAGGTGTGTGAGTGGAAGTTTCACAAAGCAATATAAGATGTCAATGACATTAGATTAAGAGATAATCTATAATAAAATTGATCGATTATAGGATAAT
The DNA here is from genome assembly GCA_034641835.2 of Pinus albicaulis. Classification (NCBI taxonomy): domain Eukaryota; kingdom Viridiplantae; phylum Streptophyta; class Pinopsida; order Pinales; family Pinaceae; genus Pinus; species Pinus albicaulis. The sequence continues at coordinate 102,319,202 of CM076574.1, read as the reverse complement.
TTATTTTATGTGCATGGAAACATTTATAATAGTTTCTCTTTCTAATGGGAGAGTCACATTATAAAATTTTCCTTAAGTGACTAACTATATCCATGGATTATGGACATCATGGAGTATGATTAGGAAATCCTATTTCGTGATACCTTAAAACCTGAAATGATAAGTAGATTACATTCGATATCCATGTTATTGAATTTATTTATAGGGTCTTACTCAAGTTGGGGAATAGTAACGACATTTCCAAATGTAATAATTATATGCATTAAGAGAGAAAAGAAAACCATGATGACTAGAGGTGAGAAAACAAAGTCAATTTGATAATATGTTTTTTTTTTCAAATTGAAGTACACATGGAATGTTAGGAATATTTGGTATAAGGAAGTGAAGAGATGTTTTCTATCAAGAAGAACTTTCTTAAGGATATAAGCAACATGATTGGTAAGGGTCAAAGCAATGACCTATAAGGAGTTGTGAACCGTCCTAATTTGTTAAGAATAACAAGTGATAAACTGGGAAAATTGGTTAAAGGTAAATATTAAGGGTAATAATTATACGTCGTTAGAAAATAAGATACCTTTGGTGATAAGATGAAGCCTAAGGACTAATGAGAAAACGATTAATGTGAAGAATAAGGAGCGAGTATACTAGTGATGTGTTATGTGTTTGGATTAAATGAGTCAATAAAATAAAAATGAAACAATGGTTTAAGGAATGATGGTAAAGCTAGTAATATCCTAGCCAGAGTTAAGACTCTAAATGGTGAAACTTGAAAGTAAAGAGACTATATCAAAACTGTAACATACTAATAATGTGACTATGCATATCTTGTAAATTATGATTTCCTTATTGAAAGAGGGAATTATTATTTTGTCAACAATTGACATCTTGTTGAAAACATGACACTCTTAGTGGACCAAGTATAATGCATTTTCAAGCAATAACAATTTCCTTCAATGAAAATAATCCTCTCACTAAGGGATCTTTAGAGTAGTCAATTAACTCTTCCTCCATCTCCAGCATAACCCTAATGATTAGCCCTGCAAAACCCACTCCTTGGCTTTTAGATTTTAGGCTGAAGATGAGCTGAAATAACATGATAAAGAAGTTAATGTTATTATTATCTCTTGGGATCCATATTATAGATCAAAGATAATTAGACTTAAAAGACAAATAAGTAACAAGAATTAAAAGATTGGCTACATCCATATGTAGTTTTGTGTTTTAGAGTTCTTAATCAACCTGTATCAAGAAGTTAGATCATGCTTTGACTAAACAGTAAGTGTTTTGTGCTCTTGTTTCAATTCATTTCGTTTCTATATATGCAATCATAAAGGTTGGAGCATCCATCCATTTAGATTTAGAGTCTCAACCTGTGACTTTTATAAGGTTAATCAGTTAATATAGTATAGAAAATAGTGGCTACACCCTTATTTGTATATCCGTTTTTGATTATTCTATGTGACATTTATAACTGTGGGTTATATTTATAAGCATTTAAAAACTCATTTTGTATAATCTTACCTTATTTTTGATGGATACTTAAGACTGTCATTTTGTATTATGACATGTGAGAATATATTAATTGCTTAAACATTGCTGGTACCTGGATACCAATATGAAGAAAGTTTTGCTTAAAAATTGTTGGTACAGGGATATTAATATAAATTATGAATTATGTTATGGATATGGAATCTATAATTTTACATATCAACATAAATGATGAGATAGAAATAAAAAAGTGATTGCACTTGACTATTCAAGGTGAAAATGAATTTACAGATTTATTGGATAAACATAATCAAGTATGTTATATAAACTAAAGGATCAATATCGTAGATAGCAACATATTTGGAATGTGTAGAAATTGTTATATGGGTAACAATTTGCTTTGAACATATTGATACATATGTTATAATTTGTGCGATGTGGACAAGTGTTTTACATCGCATATGATATCGTTACCAAACTGACTGCATGATGACAAAAGTCCAAGAACAATTGAGATGCACTGAGATTCCATGATAGGGTGTTAACCCTGGTCCTACTAGGAGGGGTGGAGGTGTTTCCCACCGTTTATCCTCCAAAACTTGGAGTCATGGGAGGGCTGTGCGAGTCACGCTCCCCTAGACGTGTGATGATGACTGCCGGATGCCTACTGGTCAATCAGGTCGACGTAATCGATGTTGACACCCTTAAGGTCTATGAATGGTTGGATCAGTAAAACTGATGCCATGGCATATTCCTGTAGAGAACGGATAGAATGAGAACGGAAGAGATTAGGGAGGATAGGGTGATTCTAGAATAGCTCGGGAACTCTGTTGGGGTAAGACATGACTACTAAATTTGTAAATCGATAAATGATCAAAACATAAATGCTAAAGTGTTCTCACACATTAAACGGAAATTCAATTATGGTACAGCACACTTATATGATTATACTAATCACTTATATAATTAATGATATACGACATAAAAGTTAACTTCGGGACGAAGTTTTCTGAAGGAGGGGTGTATGTAATGACCCAACTCGAATTATGTGGAACATAGAAATATTAACATGCATATGAGACCTGCATATGATAGCTACATATGCATGTATCACGTGTACTGCACTAGTACATGAACTAATCAATTATAAAAATATCTCAATATAGAGTAATGAGTGAATTATTGAAAGTATTGAGTAAATACCTAACTCACTAGAATATAATGAATGTATTGTAAAGTAAAAGTTATACCTACCACTATCATAATATAAACTAATATTTTATTGAAAGGAAAGTAAAAACATTGACTTATGCAAATAAATGATGATATTTTAATAAATTCAAGATATTTAATAAATCCAAGATATTTATCAAATAATAATATTTTAAATAATCTAAGATATTTATTATATAATAATATTTTAATAAATTTAAGATATTTTAGAAATCCAAGATATTTATTTAATAATAATATTTTAATAAATATCTTAAGGGATTTGTGTATAAAAGGGAGAAGAGGGGGGAGGGGACTTGATGAGCATCGGTAGTGAGGTGGGAAAACAGACCCGGATGCTGTCAGAGGAGTTCTAACTGCGGGAGACATGAGTAATGAGTTCTAACAGAGTCATGGAGTGATATCGATTGTTATTGGAGTTTTGGGCACGGGGGCTAGAAGACTTGTCCTCTGGATCTGGGGACCGGAGAGGTTGACCTTAGATAGGCTGGGAGGAAAACGACGGTTTGGTAACGGGAGCTGGAGCCATGGCGGATCAGGAACATCTTCAAACAGGGTTCCAGGTAAGTATTAAATAGCCAATTGATATATATTAATGATATAGTCAATTTGTTAATGATTGTTAATTGTGAAAATTAAGGGCTTTACAGTTCTCCTATTAGTCCCGAGGTTGAAGGTGTAGTGTGCCTAATGGCATACAAACTTGCAATTGGCAAGTTGTTCATGAGAAGGTCAAATTTGTGATGGGAGTCCTAGGAACTCTACCCTCATAGGACAATATATCTCTATTGCTCTATCAAGTGAAATTTTTTCAGCCCACAGGAAGAAATTTACAATGGTGTTGCAATAAACCCATGGTCCATGACTCACAACTTGGTTTCATGAGATGGATTTTGGAATTGGAAAATGCAGAAGCCTTTGTTCAAGTTTTTGATGGCACACACATGCAATGAAGTACCCTATTAGCTTGGCTGAAATCACTTTCTCTGAGGGGAGCCACACCATGGAATGCCCAAGCAAGGCATACCAGTTTAGTCTCTTACAAGCAGAATTGTAGTCTTCAATATTGGTAAAAGTGTGTTAGGTATAGAGTCTAGACTCACCTTGTTGTAGACTTTCAGGACAAACTTTCACACTCTCTTCTACTCCATTGATGTCTGAACGTGGAGCAAAAATTGCTAAATGGTGGCTGAGTATGGGCCATTTAAGGCTATGTGATATTCCCACTTAGCATTTGCTAAGTGAAATATCCAATTTTGACATTTTTGCCATCACATCGACTTGCACTTAGGAAATGTGGGTAGATGGGGGTCCACATGATTATTTTGGACCTTAGGACACCAAAACTTTAGATGGGATGAAAGATTGCGGCTATAGTGGAGCATGGGGGTCACTTAGTGAGAACTGCGGCCCACATGGGCACTATGCTCTCATTGGAGCGGATTTGGTGGGGGAATCTCGAGCTGGGCCCAGATGGGCAATTTGAAGGCTAAGGAACAAAAGAGGAGGGAGACACTCATTTGCTCATTCATTCATCATTTTTGAACTTGTCTTTTGACATAGCATGCTTGAGCAAGTGCCAAGTCTGTAGTGCTCTTCAGCACATGGGTGTTTCCGAGTGGAGATCCCGGCAGAGGAGGGAGACACTCATTTGCTCATTCATTCATCATTTTTGAACTTGTCTTTTGACATAGCATGCTTGAGCAAGTGCCAAGTCTGGAGTGCTGTTCAGCACATGGGTGTTTCCGAGTGGAGATCCCGGCCCTTGCTTTGGTGGACTTCGAGTGCCAACGCAAGGAGGGAGTTCTACTTGAGTTCCATTCGTACCAGCAGCAGAGAGGCTGTACTACAGCGCAGAGACAGTCACAACAACACAAGGATTGCGCAGTGCTTGGAGGAGTCACTCTGGGAGTTTGTGGAGTGAGGGGAGTTGGAGATGGAGAATTGGTGGGGAGGCTTGGGAAGCCTTTTAACAGGGATTGCTGATATTTTGGGAGCCTTTGGAAGCAGACACAGGAGGAGTGTTATACCCGGCAGTAGAGCCACCCACGCTGGCAAGCACAAGGAGGTCGATTTTCCGGGGTCAAGCTTTGGCCAAACCCTTTGTGGGTTTTCTGGATATTGTGTGGGGAGGCTGGGATTAATTTCCCAGAATTTTCTGAGCAGTGGAAAGGGCTCCAAGTTCCAACAACAGATATTTGGAGGCAAGAACATATTTCTGGGCCATTCCAGTGTAGAGCCAGGACAGCGCAGTGATTGAGCTGAAAAGGGTGATGTGTACTTCATTCCGGGCTTAGCTAGCTTGCTTAGAGCAAGCCCAGGTGCATACATTCCAGCACCTCATTTTGTATACCCTTATTCAGTAATAAAATGGTGCAGCAGTTCGATTTTGGTGTGAAACTGTGCATCTGATTTATTTTTCCTGTTTGTGCAATTTTTATGTCTATGCATGCCTGTTATTTACTGTAAATTTTCCTTAGGGATATTTCAGGCTAACTGTCTGAAGGGTGGGAAATTGCAGCCTAGTTTAATCAAAAACATGCTTGTAGTTGAATCCGGCAAATGAAATTGGAATCCAATACCAAAGAATGTGCAGACACAATTCCTCTTCCTTCTCCACCACCTTTTCCAGACCACTTTTGTCTTTCAAGGTGGAACAAGTGTCCTATCAAACTTAGTGGAATCCTATATTCTCTCTGTCTCACCTAGCATCACCTATCAAATCAAAATTTATAAGTGACATTTCTTTGGTTTGTGTTGACTGGGTTAGATAAGTATTTGCTATTCTGCTTAAAATACCTTTTATAAGTGATTACGGAGGTCACTTCTCCACTATTATTTGGTAGAAATCTTGTCTCATATTTGCTTTGTTTTATTTTGCAGGTTAGCTTAGAGCACGAGATAAAAAAATTCAAGGAAGAAAAGATTTGTTGGCTCCAAAAAGAGGTGGACTTCTTGAGTAATAATCTATTTTAATTTAGATAAGCATGCTTTATGTAAGACCATAATTTCTTCTAGCTTGCAGCATGGAGGGAATTCAAAATGGATGGAGTAAAGATATCGGCATATTCTTGTTGTCTCCTTTAGATCAATAGACACAATTTTCAATATTAACTTCCTTATGTTTATAAATCCATGTTTATTTCATTAATGAACCTGTTTACCATTTCACATTTACTATGAAAGTACTGTTCCTGTTATCAAATAACAAATGGCATCATGGTTTATGAAATGGATTGTGGGTGTGTGGGCTTAATTTGTGGAGAGAAATGGGTGCTTGCATGGAGAAAAATGGGTGAATGCATGCTAAGAAATGAAATGGGTGCGTGCGTAAGTTCTCTCCCACATGCATATTGGTGTTCATCAACCAGTTATTAAGTGGATGTGCTAGTCTATTTGACTGTTACTGTCAGTCACATAGGGATAGAAGTTGGATTGGCTAAGCTGCTGCTTTTTTTTTTCCAAGTATAAGTTTGTCTTATTTATACATTAATGATAGCATTACTAATTACCTATTATTTGTCATATAACATTTCATATTGCAAGAAACTGTTTCTTAACTAGGTTTTGTGTCGCAGGTTACATTAGAGAAAGAAATTATAAGACTGAAAGATGAGAAATCTTCTTGGTTTCAGAGAGAGGTAATCAGTTAAAATTTAATATTTACATTTTTTATTGAAGTTTGTTTACCATCTCGTGTAGTTTATACCCAGACTTTATTTATTTCTTTTAATCTAAAAGCACAACTATATTTTCACATTATGCACAAAAAAGAGTTACAGAAGTCCCTGGTGGTGGGCTGCCTCAAGGGAAACCAGTACCTCCATCAGCTGATGATAATGAAACTTGTTCATATTGTTAATAACTTGCCATCTAACTATTGATTTGCACAAATGAGAAAACTAACAGAGTTAGCAGCCTATAACTGTTCATCATATTAATAAAACTGAAAGACAACACAAACATCAAACAATGGGAGGTTAAGGACTTTCCTCCACAGCCACTTCCACGAACACATTGCCCTCCCTTTTTTCCTCCTGTGCAGTCCCTGAAGGCTGAGAATTTTTAATATTTTATCCAGCACAATGGGGTTGGCTTGAGTTACCACTGATCCAAAAGAGCCCTCCTCATTCTTCTTGTTTTGAACTTCCTCTGCCACCTGTGAAACTGATATCCCAATTCTGAAAACAGCCTTGCACACAGCTTCAAATATTCCTAAGGAATGAAGAATATCTTGCTGTTCTTCCCTTTTGTTTTTCAGGGCTCATGCAATCAAGGTTTTGCCTAACCAGTAAGTCTTTGCAATTTTGAAGAACTTCATTTCCTGGGTTCTGGAATACACTGGATCTTTCACCCACAGCTCAATTTCCTTCTTGACCTGAGTGGCTCTTAGGCTCTGTTTTTACTTCTAACAGCTTTCTCTGTCTCCTCTAATTCTAGCTTGGCAGCATCAGACCATTTTTCATTAAACCCTTTTTCAGCCTCGCATGCTTCTTTTTCTGCTTCATAGATATGTTTTAGGTTTCCTGAGGCTGTTGTTCTTCAAGAACTGGCTCATAGTTTTCGCTCATGCACGAAACCCTCTGCCTGTAAGGGTCATCCTAGTGGAAGAAAAAAATCTCCAGTACAGGTCCAAGACCCACTCTAACGATGCAGAAGGCAAAACTAGATTGAAACAGCTGATAGGAGGCGGGTTGGAAAATATTAGAAAAGGTTCCTACCTTGCCCTTAGAGAAGGCCAACAGAACACCTCACTTAATGAAAGAAATATACAGACATCTGACCCCACACCAACCTAGAGCACAACCTAAAAGTTAGAACAACAATGATAATCACCAGAAAGAGCAGAATAAGGTACCTGGAACCAGGATGGAGTTTCTCCCTGGAGCTGTTAAAACTTAAGACCCATGTGCAACACCTGTTCTGTCCATTGCTCTCTGGGAAACTTGGGAAAATTGAGACTGCATTCTGATGACAGTGTAAAAGAACACCCATCCCAACTAACAGAGACATCATTCTGAGCTCCTCACCTTTCCTCCTACCTATACTATCATTGCAACAGCTATCTTCAGTACTCCACGGCCATAAAGCAAACCTCTTGGTACCATTCAGGGAGGTCCTCTCACTGTACAAACACCTTAAATCTCCACACACAGCATTTGGTGTGAAGGATTTTGTACTCCCCCTGCTTCCCATCATATCCTTGCATCAAGGTTCATTACCAGTCCTCTTGTCACCATGAACTGGGTCTTCAATGCATGGCGGAGTGGCAACCTTGCTACATGCAGGGTTGTGGCCCCACACATTAACACTCCATTTGGGTGTGCCAAAATTTCTTCTTGGTTGCATAATAGTAACTAAAATTTATCATTGACTGAAGTATTCAATATGATTGGTGCTGATGGCCATAATAATTTTGAGAGGTAGTTTTCATGTTGCTTATAGATTCTGGTATTTCCTTCTTATGCAGCTTCTCTTCTTTAGAGTAATTGCTTTCCTAAAGTAATTGATGGCATTAGATTATTACTAAAATTCCACATTGTTTTCTCATACTTCGCATGTTTCTCTCTGACATAGTTATATAATGCAGGCTAAGGCACAGGAAGAAATCAAAAGTTTGGCAGATGAAAAACAATCATGGCTCCAGAAAGAGGTACACTCTTGATTATTAACACATTGTTAATTGCGCCGAGAGACGCTCTACAGCCCAGTATAGGGTAGATGTGTTGGTGTAATGTATGTAAACAATTTTTTTTTTTGCGCCGAGAGGCACTCTACAGCCCAGGATAGGGTAGATGTGTTGGTGTAATTTAAGTATGTAAGCAATTTTAAGTGTAGGCTTACTTAAAAAAATAAAATAAAAGTGATATCGGGGATGAGTGCAAACATTTAAATGATGGCTCAATTAATAATAAAAAGTTAAAGCAATAAAAATAATAAAATTCAATTTGTTGTATTTTGATTTAGTTATTAACTTGTGAATAGGCTTTGTTAAAATATAGTATGCCAATACCATGGCTTATCAATACTACATGCCCAAAAAACCATAATGTATTTCACAACCAAAATATTTTATAACAATATGACAAAATTTTTAACCATGGATATTCACCCCCACTTTACCAGGGATGTAATATCCCAAATTGGGAACAAACAGTAATATAAAGCATGCAAAGACTAAAACTACAACAAACATAAAATAACCATTAATAACACCATGATAGAGCCAAAAACATTTGAGCCATTTTATTAAATCTCTGATGGGAAAAGGTACAAGGAGGTGCTTAGAAAGAAGGCACCTTGGCCTGCACAAGGCAAGCTGAAATAGCCCCTCAACCCTGCTTAGAAATCTCTGCTACTCTGCTGTTCTGCGTGGCTCCTCCTCTACGTTGTCCTGGTTGAAACTGCTGCTACTGGCTGAAAAGGGACTACGTGTTGAGGTTGCTCTGTTGCTCAGAAAATTCTGGGAATTAAACACCAGACTCGTCTCAACAAACCCAAAAAAACCCGCGAAGGGTTTCCAGAAATCTTGACCTTGGAAATCACCCCTTTGGGCTTGGCATGTTGTTCTGTCGGGCACTCTGGTTTTCTGGTTGAACTGCTGGAAGAACCTACTGGAAATCTGCCCAAGAACTTTGCTAGGAAGTGGCTAACCTCCTCTCGAACTCCCGGCTGCAATCCACTCTTTCTTCTTCTCTCCCAAGTGTTGCTCCTCACTGGACTGCGTAATTCTCCTGCTACCTGCGTGGCCTCTGCGCTGTCCTAAAGGCACTGTGTATGTCTGAATGTGTGTCTGTGGTTCCTCTCTGAAAAATGGATGAGACTCCTTTCCTGAGCAGGCACTCGAAGTCCCCCGAGGATGAGGTTGAGATCTCCGCTTGGAAATATCTCTGCTAAATAGCAGGACAGACTCGGCTAAACAACTCAAGCGTGCTTTCAGTCTATCATACAGAAAAATTAGTGGATGAATGCATGAGGAATGAGCTGCTTTTGTCCTCTTTTACCTAGTTGAGCCCCAACATTCCCTTGGGCCCCACTGGATTGCGCTGCCACCTCTGCCAACTAATCACTGCGCAGCCATTGCGCTGTTGCCTCTCCCATGCTGTCATTATGCTGCCTACGCTGTTGCCTCTCTCATGCTGCCACTGGGACGCTCTCTTCTTCGTTTCGCTGGCCTCGCGGGCCCCACTCCAGCTCTAATTTTTGTCTTTGGGACTTTAGGAGAGTGAACCGACTTAATAGTTTATTTGTGGGCCCCCTTACTCACTTTATTTCCTTTTAACATTAGAAAAGGCAAAATTTGACAAAAAATAATATTCCAATTAACTGACTGCTAATTTGAAATATTACAGTGGATATTATTAACTTGTAAAAGCTAGGATTTGTTACAATACAATAGGCCAATACCATGACTTATCAACACCACATGCCCAAAAAACATAACTTATTTCACAATCAAAATATTTTATAACAATATGAAAATATTCTTAACCATGGATATTCACCACCACTTTACCATGGAAATTATTAAGTTGTAAATAAGCTTTGTTACAATACCATGGGCCAATACCATGGCTTATCAATACCACATACCCAAAAAACATAACTTATTTCACAATCAAAATATTTGTTGAAATTTGGTTACCGGAGGACAGGTGGTTCCCTAAGGCTTTGATCTTTGGCCTAGGGAAAAGTGTCCAAAAGAATTTAATTTTTCTCCTAAAATGACTTTATAAAGTTATAAAGTCAAATCTAATTTAAAAGTGACTTTAAGTGATAAAGTTACTAAAGTCTAATTTTAAAGTGACTTTAATAAAGTCAATGTAAAATTAGATAGGAAAAGTGACTTTGGAAATAAATGACTAAGTGGGTCTTTATTAAAGTGGGGTGAATTAAAAAATAGAAAGTGAGATTTAAATGAGCATTTAATCTGACCCTGAATAATCTATCGACCATTGGATTTGAGGACCCAAAATTACTGTAGGGTTAGGTTAAGGGAGGAAAAGAGAGGAAAAGATCATTCATTCTTTCATGAGCGATTGAGGGAGGAGAGGGAGCCGAAGAAGTAGTTACGAGCGGAGGGAGAGCTACAAAAGGCGGCCATGACAAGATACGACAAGCAGAGGAACACACCCAAAGAAAGTGAAAATCCGTACGGCGGGGATTTCATTGGCATAACCAAGAGCGAGAAGATCGATGTGGCGGTTGCACGATTTTCGAGGGGCAACCTGTTTCGAGAGCCGGGTAGCGACGGAACGCGGTTTTCAAGGCACATTTTTTTGGGCACGAAAATCGAGAAAAGGGGCTGTTGTCCCATCCGTACGTAATCTGTACAGTCCGTACGGTCATTCCTGGCACGCTTTTCGAGGCAGCTAAGACATCATTTAATGCTGTAATTTCTCTGAAAATTTTCTGTTTGCTTTTTGGCACGTTTTTCAAGGTGGAGGGTGGCACGAAAGTCAAGATAAGTGATTTTGTGTTTGCTGTAATTTTCTGTGTATTACTGCTCACTGTAAAAGCATTTTTCAGAAATAAAAGAGAAGCTTCCAGACTGGTTTTCCCCAAGAGTTGTAGGGGGTTTTTCCAGGGTCACCTTGACCAAAAATCACTGTGTTTAAATGTGTTGAATGGCTGTTTGTATCTGCTGATATTTATTTCTGCATTTTCCAGCATTTTGTAATATTTTTAGAATTTGTGTTTTCAGCAATATTTATTTTCCAGCTTGTTGAATGTAAGGTTATGGGAAAGGGCATTTAACTATTTTGGAGAAATAAGGTGAGACTGAAAACCGGGGTGGGAAATAGAAAATTTCTACAATATTTTATGACAATATGATGAGATTCTTAACCATGGATATTCACCCCCACTTTGTCATTGATATTATGAACTTGTGAATAGGTTTTGTTACAATACCATGAGCTAATACCATGACTTATCAATACCACATACCAAAAAAATCATAAGTTATTTCACAATCAAAATTTTTTATAAAAATATGACAAAATTATTAACCATGGATATTCACCCCCACTTTACCATGAATAGTATTAATTGGTAAATATGCTTTGTTACAATACCATGGGCCAATACCATGGCTTATCAATACCACATACCCAAAAACTTTAACTTATTTCACAATAAAAATATTTTATTTTAATTTAATTTTACAACTTTTTTTTAATAGAAGCTAAAAGGAAAAAGGTTATAATTATTTTTGAGATATATTTAAACCCTCTAACGACTACTAAAAATATTCCTATAGAAATTAAATTAAGGTTTTAATAAAATTAAAAATGAAATTTAAAGTTGTGAAATGTATATAATATAAATAGTATTATTAAGAACCAACATAGATCCATCTTAACTAAGGATCCAAGCAATGAGAGCAAACAAAGTGACTAACAATAATAGAGGAAAGAAAGCGCATGATTTTTTAAAGTTTTTCATTATTGTATTTTTTTTGACATGATTGATCCAAAATATAGGTTTAATATTTTACAACCACTTGAGTTTTTTATTTTTTATTTTTTTATTTTTCTCTAAATTTAGATACTTTTTTAAACACAACACAATGGGATCAAATTTAAGAGAGGTGGGAGAGAAAGGGAGAGATATGAAGGAAGAGAGAGAGGACTCAAGAGAGATGGAGTTGGAGGGGGAGAGAGAAGGAAGGAAGAAACAAGACATAGAGGGAGAAAGGTGGAGAGAGAGAGGGAGTGACAAGGGAGCGATGGAGAGAGAGTGAGGGAGAGAGGAGAGTGGGGGGCAAGAGAGAGGAGAGAAGGGGAAAAGGGAGGGAGGGAGGGAGGGAGGGTATGTTTGGGGGGTGGTATAGGGAGAGGGAATAAGAAAGAGACACATAGATACAAATATAGATATTATATAGTATTATATAACCAACCTAGATCCATCTTAATCCCGATCTATCAAGCACCAAGAGGGATCAAATCTCTCGAGGTGAAAACATTTCCTCAAGTTTTGCACTCAAAAAAGAGTTTTGCACCTCGAGAGATTGGATCCCACTCAGTGCGATCCAGGGTTAAGATGGATCTATGCTAGTTTCTTCTGAAGCTCAAGTCACTTTTCATGTTAAAACTGATTTTTCTATTTGGCGGTTGCATAACCTTGGACTTTGTATTTGTGACATGTGCTTGGGCCCTGTTGTCACCAAATTGTACATGAGAATGCGACAACGATCATGGCAAAGGCTGTCACTCTGATCCCCACCCTATCTGTTTAAGTTGTCTCCCTACAACAGGCTAAGGGGGTAGTCCCTAGGAATGAGATAATGAGTTCAGGAGACACAACTGAATGGCCTAACAACTTTGTTAAGGATGATTGACAAGTTTAATTATTTAGCACAACTTGATTAGATTTATTGAGATTATCAATTTAGAGACTAGTGTCTTAGGACTCAAATTACTTGCACAAGATAGATTAAATTCCAGGTTACCAGATGAATAGTTGTTGCTAGGATGAAATCTATCCTATATGAGATGCAACACCTAAAACTAAGTTAGATGCAAGTTCTTGGTTAATTTTAGTTAGAATGCCTATTCTAGGTGAATCCTTCCTCTCAACTGTTTTGAAGTTAGTCTCGGATGTAGGTTGTAGAGAGAAGTTCACAGGAAGAAGGCTAAGGCATCATTAACGATACCTCCTGTGGAGTTCTAACCACCCAAGTGCCTCCATTCCTACAAGGGATTGCCCGCAAGAGAACTACAAGGTCACTTGTGTTAACCACAATTGAGGGTCTAAACTTCACAAGTTGGGTGAGAAAGGTGGTCCTATCTTCTTACAACCAAGCTTATGCTTGGAGGTACGTTTTAAATATGCTCTTCAAGGCCTAGAATGAAATGCAAGATGTCAGTGATAACTTTAAGTGATATTAAATGATTTCTAAGCACTAAAGTTACTTGAGATTCAATACTTATGATGTTTCAACACGAGAGCAATTATATGAAGTACTTAGACAGTTATTATAGGAACAATTTCAACTAAAGAAAACACATAAATGAACCACTTGATTTGCCAATTAAAGTCCTTCAAGAATAATTAAAGATTTATCCAATGAACTAATAATAAAAAAGACTAGTGCTCAATATCTAATGACAATGAAAGACAAGGAGCACAAATCTATCAATGGATCATTCTCAACTTGAGGTGCAAATTATAAATCAAAGGAGACATTGAGTAATACAAAATCAATGGATCATTCACAACTTGATGTGCAAATTAGAAATCAAAGGAGACAATGAGCAATGCAAATGGTAGCTTCCAATAGAGATTATCCACTTATAAGATTTGAGTGAAATCACGCTTGAGACCACAATATTAGTCAAAATCGAAATTATACCTCAATGATCTAAATATGATGCTCACAAAATATTGCAAAATGAAATTAACAATCTCACTTTTAGCAATTAGGAACAATACTTTGAAGTTATGCTCTTAAACAAGAAAATCCTCCAATGCTTCTTTAGTAAGATACACTTATGCAATACCAAGAGAACATTAGAGCGTTAGCAATCATTCAAGCTTCTTACAACAAAATATGTAAATTAGATTCACTTTAGCTGAGATTGATCCTTTTAGAACACGGTTTCCTTAGATATTAGAAAACACTTGAGATGCAAATGGAGACAATAGCAAAACTATGCCAGTGATGCAATGCAAGCTATGGGAATGCAAGGAGAAACCCACAAGACAACAATTACTTTTCTTTCACTATATTTTCACAATGAAAACTTAGAGCAACCCACTTAAATTACCTTGCCAATTACTTAAGATGAGAGAAATGATGCTTCAAAGCCCAACAATGAGTTCTTATGAATTTAGAGGTTCCTAGAGTGTCCTTTTATCACTCCTTTGACTTATATCAGAGTTATAGAAGCATATATCAGACCTTATAAATCATATGACAACCCTCCAAAATCACATAGAATACCACAAATGCAATGACACAAATCTTTCTTACCACTTGACATTAAATGTGTGATGATTATAGGCTTATGCTAATGTGTTTTAGGGCTTATTTAATGTGATTAGATTAGACTTATGCCACTGTTATGAGAGTGCTACAGATCTGATATGCAAGCAGTGAGAAAAGAGATGAGGCTAGAGAACAAACCCTTGGCCCTAAGGCCTTGCTAGATGGCTAGTTGACTTTCCAAAGTGCACTAGAGTTCCTTCAAACACCTGCAACACAAATGTTTATCCTTGACAAACCATGGATCAACTCTCTTATGACTGAATCTAGGGCTTCTAGTGCTAAATGATGGACTAGAGAGGACTTGTGATGCAGGGGCATTAGGCACAATAAAATACTTTGTAATTTTATAGACATAAGGGGGGGTCTCATGTTTTCAATTTCCTACGTAATTATTCATATTTGAGTGATTTTTATTTAAATGTGGATAGGAATTGTAAATGTTCCCAAATGATTGGAGAACATGAGAGAAGTTGATCAGTTGGGAATAAGAAGAGTCAGTGTGGTAAATCTGGGGATTTAGTCTAGATTTAGGAAATCCAAAATTTGAAGAGTTTTGTTGAGCGTTGAGGGAGCTGAATCATTTATTATTAATTTGTATAAATAAGCCTCAGAGGCATTAGGCAAAGGAGAGCTGGAGAGCTGAAAAGACAAAGTTAGAGTAGGTACAGAAACCAGAGTTTCTGTAAGCCTACGGGTAGCTGAAAAGGCCATGTGAGTTTGCCAGATTGTTGAGATTATTTGGGCCATAAAATTTGAAAGGCATTTCTATATGCATAAAGGGCAGAAATGTGAGTTAGGAGGGGTACCCCGGCATCATGTGGTATCAGAGCTAGAATAGGAATAGCTCGTTTGAAAATTAATTTTTGAAATGCATATGTACTGAAGCAGTGAAGGAAATTTGAAGTTTTAAATCTGTTCAAGAGTGATTGCAGATTTGAAAAAGTGTGCAGTGAAGGTATTCAGATTTGCAGAATCTGAAGTGGAAGGCAAAGTGTTTTGGAGATTGCCAGGATATGTTTTGAGGATGTGCATATAGGTATAAAGGTGATGGCAAAGTGATCAGATCTAAATCTGACAGGACAGCATACAATATAGCAGAGCATTGGGAGAGATTTGCAGAAGCAATTGCAAATAGTGTTGAACAAACTCTGAAGGTGAGTTGATGAGCATTTTTTAACTTAGGTTTGAAGATATAGTTTGCAGAATGCAGATTGCAGACAATTGAGGAGCATCTCAGCAAGAAGATCACAGCTTTGAGAGCAGTGATGAAAGAGTCCAACAGAGGATTCTAAGGTGAAGAAGAAAAGTGTGGCAGAACCTTGAGAATTCCCAACAGAGGTTGGATGAAAGAAGAACAGATGTGTTCTTGAAAAGCTGCAGAGTGAAGCCTAGAGAGAGAAAAAGAGAGTGCTCAAAAGGTTCCAACAGAAGGAGAACCAGTAATTGCTAAGAGCCGGATCCGGAGGAAAGGATTGGTGAGGTAAGAGGCAGCAGGAGAGCTTGCTGTTGCGAAGGCTTGGTGCAGCTGATGAGTGAGGAACTCATGGAGGAGAAGATGGCTACTGATAGTCATAACAGAGATTGCAGAGGTTCTGAGAGAGGCCACAACAACATGAAGATGAAGAAAGAAGATGCCAGGACAAATGGCATGAGGAAGAATTTGACTGATGCAGAATATTGGAAAGAGGTAGCTGAGATTAGAGAACAGTTTGACAAATTGAAGATGATGATAGAGGAAAGCCAGAGAGTTGGTTGGCTCATGAAGAAGAAAGTGAAGTGGCAGAGGCTACAGATGAAGAGAGAGCAATTGATAAATGCTCAGCAGAAGGAGAAACTACTCAGAATGATTGAGTATTTGGAGAAGGACTTGAAGACAGAAGCTTCAAGTGAGACCAAGGGGTTGAATGGCCTTACATCTGACAAATTTTGTATGTTTGCAGGAGGAACATGTGGAGGAGGACACACTGCTGATGTTGTCACTAAGGAGGAAAATGGGACAGCCATATATTTTGTAGAAGTCCATGCACAGTTGGAGAAAAGTTTTACTTTCCAATACATTGGAAGCAGAGGAAGTCTAAATTATGATGATGGCCAGAAGCTGGAAATTGAGTAGTCAATTGGATAGCTTGAAGAAACTTAAGAGAAGACCATTGAAAAATTTCTGAAATATATAGAAGACTTGGAACATCAGGAAGATTTGATGATCAAATCATCAAATGAGACCATGGGGTCTTATGGTTTTAAGACTGACAAGTTGTGTGTGAATGCAAGTATTGAAGAAAACAGTTCATGTGATGAAACTGTAATGAGTGAAGCTGAAAGTTGCCAAGTCACATATGATGATTATCTTTCAGATGAAGACCAGATTGAATTGTTGCAGCAAAAGGAATTCATAAATTCCTTGTTTTGTGAAAGAGACTGTTTCAATGGAGATATGACAACTATGTTTGAAGATGAATTTGTTATTGACAATGACAAATTGATTTTGTTGAATGGCCAAGTGAAGAGTGATGGACAGACAATTGAATGTATTGCAGAGGTGGAAGATCAGAATTCTATTCTGATGGAAGATGAGGAGATAGTGACAACAGGAAACTTGACTTGTGAAAGTAGTGAAGATTGTACAGAGATTTTCTCAGATGAGATGGCAGAATTGTGGCATGAGTTAAGTGTTCTAGAGCAGAGGATAGAAACACAGAGGATAAATGTTCAGATTGTAAAGGCAAAATTGAATGAGAATGAGAAGGTTCATTTTAGTGAACCAGGGCAGGGAGACATCCTTGAAGGGGATGATGCAGAGGAGAGACTAACTGACAGTCTCAAGAGTGGCTCGAAGGATTGGAATCAACATACTGATGTGTTGATAACAGAGTAGCAGATTGAAGTGTTGCTGGAAGAGATAACAGAGCAACAGATTGCAGTGTTGCCAGAAGGGAAAGAGACACAAGGATTTTGTAATCTTGATGTTTGTTTTATGATTGCAGGTACTGATGGAAGGACTAAGGGATGTTTAGTCCAGGAGAAGAAAAGAGATGATGACAGTGACTGGCAATTTAAATACCAATCCAAAGAATTGCTGAAGACAGAGGATGAAGAAATTGTCATGAGTGACAATCAGGAAGAGTTTTTCTGTTGCAGAAAACAAGAGGGTATGGATGATTGGGTGGCAGTAGACGTAGAAGCTCAGCAAGTAAAAGCTAGAGCCAAGGCTCAGCAATCAAAAGCAAGAGCCGGAGTAAAAGTAGCAGTAAGGACTGAGCAAGCAAGGGCTTAGCAAGCAGCAACAGAAGCAGAAGCAGAAGTTCAGCAATCAAGATGGAGCAGTATCCAGCAGTAAGAAGATAAATTAGATCAGGAAATTGAATTGATGAGAAAACTGATGGTGAAGGTGTCTCAGAAGAGGACAGCAGTAAGAAAACAAAGGAGCAGCAACAACAAGAAGAAGACAATCACAGACTGTGAAAGCAGAACAAGCGGGAAGATGCATAATAAGATATGGAAGCCTGGAGAAGTACAGCAGAAGAATGTTGCAGCGGATGACCAACTACAGAACAAAGTGTGGGATCCAGGAAGACAGGGAATGAAAGCACATGATCAGGAGATCATGAATCATTTTAACCTTGGGAGTTTGATGCAGGGGCATTAGGCACAATAAAATACTTAATAATTTTGTAGACATAAGGGGGGGTCTCATGTTTTCAATTTCCTACGTAATTATTCATATTTGAGTGATTTTTAGTTAAATGTGGATAGGAATTGTAAATGTTCCCAAATGATTGGAGAACATGAGAGACGTTGATCAGTTGGGAATAGGAAGAGTTAGTCTGGTAAATCTGGGGATTTAGTCTAGATTTAGGAAATCCAGAATTTGAAGAGTTTTGTTGAGCGTTGAGGGAGCTGAATCATTTATTATTAATTTGTATAAATAAGCCTCAGAGGCATTAGGCAAAGTAGCGCTGGAGAGCTGAAAAGACAGAGTTAGAGTAGGTACAGAAACCAGAGTTTCTGTAAGCCTATGGGCAGCTGAAAAGGCCATGTGATTTGAAGATCTGGCCGAGAACCAAGAAAACTTTTTGTATTTGGTTCCACATGTATGTATACGAAGGATTAATTTCTAAATTTCATGAGATGTGTATTGTTTGATTTATTCTATGTGAAGAATGTTTTAATCTCCGTGAACCATGAATGAATTGCCTCAGAATAATGTGTGTATTGTTCGATTGAATTATAGGTTATAAGTGTTCATAGTTTATGAACAGGGTGAGAGAGAATTCTGTGATAAGGGTTATATATATGTTCGAGAGGATTTGATAAATTATAATCGGGTCATCGATCCTTTAACAAATCGATGACACAGTGATAATTATATCAATGTTATGAACTCATTGTGTGAGTAAAACACAGGTCTGAAATCATTGTGGGGTTAACGCATAAGCAATGTATTGGAATTACCGTAAGGTTTTAGAGAACCTCGCCTTTTGAAATATCTAACTGCAGATATCGTTGGAAGGATCGATGAATGGTTCGATGGACAGTTGAATGGCGTGGACCAGAAGCAACACTGAAGCAGGGCTATGAAATAGAATGAAAGCACACAGGCCTTTAACTAAAGAGTAGATTTGAGTTAATTGAAGGCGATGGCTTTGATGAGTTGTGAAATTTGAATGGGGATTCGATAACACAACCAAAACAATGGAGCTGTGTGTACATAATAAGCCGAAGTCGATAAAATGAGAACTTGCAGAAAGAAATAGAGGTGCGATCCTTAGGCGGAATTGATTCCAGTTAACAGAATTGGTTGTAAATTGCAACGCGGAGAATTGGTGACAAACCCATACGTTAAACGGAACCTGGAGCAAAGGAAACAATCGGAACCACGAAGGCGGGTTTGGAAGCCGAAACCGGCAGTATTGAGCGAGGTTATAAGTGGTAAGTTGTTTTTATAAAAACAACGCGATATCGGTCTTCATGCGACGCGTGGCAAAGAGTGGTTTCCAAAAACCACTTTTATCGCG
This sequence comes from Pinus albicaulis, assembly GCA_034641835.2. Lineage (NCBI taxonomy): Eukaryota > Viridiplantae > Streptophyta > Pinopsida > Pinales > Pinaceae > Pinus > Pinus albicaulis. The sequence goes on along the minus strand of CM076574.1, from coordinate 102,299,474 downwards.
TTTTTTCTGGGCGTTAAGGTTTTGTTCGTGAAAAAATGTGATTGTCGTTCGATCGGGTGACATCGAAGATCAACGACGTTCGCACAGATAAGTTGCGGAGGTGTTAAACAAGTGAAGAGGTATGTATTCATTGCTGTGGGCCCGAGTATTATTATGTGAAGTTCGGAGTTATGTATATGTGCTTAGGTTTAATCCAAGGTCGAAGGGATTAAGTTAGAATTAAAATATCTGCATGGTTTAAATACTAAGGGTCGGGCGTTGATCCTTAAGTGTGTTGTATCCCAATCAGAAGGTTAATGAGAATCGAGATATTTGTGTAACTCCATCTATGATAATGGTTATACATTTTATATAATGGGTTGATTATAAGGTGAACGTTGACTCATAGGGACAACGAAGGGTGGACCGAACACAAAGGTGTGGGCTAGGTGTATATATATATATATATATATGTTGGACTAAATTGATATAAAGTATGCTAAGGGCTTGTTGGTTATGCCATAGTCCAACATATAGTATTTGATACGAAGACAAGGTTTTTGTGGGGAATAAATTTAAGGAGAGAACCTTTGATAAAAGGATTTGCTCATGGTCTAAATCACATTTTATAAACAGGTATTGATGGGGTTTTATAACCATAGGAGAACTTTGAATTAATATCTCAAATCTCAGATTTGAGATATTAACGCTTCTGCAGTTATTTATTTAAATTGCCAGTTTAGAAATTAGAGCATTGTGAGTTTGCCAGATTGTTGAGATTATTTGGGCCATAAAATTTGAAAGGCATTTCTATATGCATAAAGGGCAGAAATGTGAGTTAGGAGGGGTACCCCGGCATCAACTTGAGCCCTTGAAAACTCCTTCAATGAGTGATGAAACCTACAAAACCAATTTTTAGCTTGGAAAATCAATGGATCATTGGAAAAATAATCCAGAAATCAACTTGAAACCCTTGCCAAACTTACCCCAAGCCTGCAAAACAAATGTTAGTGTCAAAATAAGCTGTAAAAACCCACAAGTAGCCAATACAAGGCTGAATCAATGATAAAAATGCCCAAATAGGGTTGTGGCCTAGGGCTAGAAGGCCTTTAAGGCTTGCAGCCACCTCAAAAAATGCCCAAAAGGGTTGCGGTTTGGAGAAAATCCCCTCTAGGGGCTACAACTAGGAGGGATAAGCCTTCTTAGGCTTGTGGCTTTCCAAACTAAGGCCTTTTAGGCCCATGTCTTGCCCAAAAGATGCCTTAAGGCTTGCGACTAAGTGCTAAAGAGGCGATAAGGCCCGCGGCTAAGGTTACAAGCCCTCACAAGGGTTGCGACCAACAAAAGAAAGCCCCTAGGGGCTATGGCTAGGATTTATAGGCCTAGAAATGCCCATGACCACTCTACAAATGAACTTGCCCCCTGCAAACACAAAGATTTGGCAAGAAAACACTGCAAAATAATTGCAAAATGTCTCCAAGGGATAAGGACTTCCTTCTTCAGCTAGAAGTTGAGAAAATGTGACTTGGGAAGGCTAGATCTTACCCTCTAGGGCCTAGATCAACTTCCTTCTCTTGAATGAATAGCCCATAAATTAATTTGAAATAAAATCCCATTATATACAAAAGTTGAAATAAAATCCCAAAACACCAATACTATACATAAATTAAAAAAAATTAGTATTTTAAAATACAAGGGTTAGTGGAAAAATAATTTATAAATATTTACAATATTTACAAAGTAAATTTTGCTCTCATTGGCATATTAAACTTTATGGCACAAGTAAATAAATTTGAAAATAGTGAGAGAATAATTTTTTAAAGTTTTTCAAGGCTCCCCTGCACAATATTTTTGTTAGATGAAGACTTGGGGCCAAACAAGGGCGTGATTCCCTCACAGTCTGTGAACTTGGAGGCGAAGCGGTGGAGCAACCTATAACTCAATGCACTTCAAATGATAGATTATTAAACAAGAGGGATTTGATTCGTACAATAGATCTATAAGCCTGGAGATACCTACTAGACTTTGCTAGATCTAGAGTATTTACTTTCATCCAACACCTAAGACAAGATACCTGTACCAATAGATGTTTCTACAACCGGAAATTGAAATAATAATCAACAATATATTTCAAAACATATCAATAAAACATCTAGCACATACCACAAATCAACAAATGAGGGACTCCTTGAATTGAATCCCAAAGACTTTCTATTAAGTGCAAAGTAATTTCAGCAGAGCCTTGCTCAGTACATCATATAACTGTTGCATCATCAAAATATGAAATGAGAGAAGAAAACCCTTCCAAGTAGAAAATAACGACTAGTTGGCTTGATCCTTGTCAAAATATTCTCATTTGTTGATCTTCTTTTGAAAATAACTTGATCTCCATCGTTGATTTTTTATTTTGAGGAAAATTTCGAATTTATCTTAAAACCCCTTTTTTATTAATCCAAAAAATAATATTTTGGACTAATATCCTCAAAAAAATCATTTTGACTTGACCACCATGGTCCAAGGGGTTACTTTCTTAAAAAATCCATTTTTCCCTTGGTGGAGGAGCTCCAAAATTTAATACTTTTTTGATCCACGATTTTTTGACGATCTTCCACTTGGAGAGAATTTAATTTCTCTCAAATTTAATTAATTTTTTGGCTAACTATATGTTTTTTTTTTATTGTTGCCAGAAAAATTAATTAAAACACTCAAGAGGGGAATACATATTTTTTAACCCTCCAAGTGTGTATAGTAAAATAATTTAGCCATGGTGTCTAAATATGAGTAATCTGTTAAAATTTGGGTACCAAAGGACAAGTGGTTCCCTAAGGCTTTAATCTTTGGCCTAGGGAAAAGTGTCCAAATGTATTTATCCTTTTCTCTTAAAGTGACTTTATAAGTGGTAAAGTCAAATCTAATTTAAAAGTAACTTTATAAGTGATAAAATTACAAAGTCTAATTTTAAAGTGACTTTATTAAAGTCAATGTGAAATTAGAAAGTGAAAAAGTGACTATGGAAATAAAAGGCTAAGTGGGTTTTTATTTAAGTGGGGTGAATTAAAAAATAGAAAGTGAGAATTAAATGCACATTTAATTTCAGCCCCAGATCTAAAGCTATCTCAGCCATTGGATTTAGGATTCCCCAAAAGTCACTTAGGGTTAGGTTAAAGGAGGAAAAGAAGTGAAAAGGTCGGTCAGTCTTTCATGAGCAGATTGAGAGAAAGAGAGAAGGAGAACAAGGAGATTTTTTGAGCAGTGAGTTGAAGGAGAGAAGAACTTTGGCACACATACCGAGGCAACAGTCATCAAATCCGTACAGCAAGTTGACACATAGTTCAAGGCAGATTTTGGGCACATTTTTCAAGGTAGAACTGTACAACATCTTTGGCACACATTCCTAGGCAGCCGTACAACATTTTGGCACAAATTTCGAGGCAAAGTTTTTGTTATTTTTGTGGCACAATTTTTGAGGCAGTCCGTACTGCGTGTTGCTGTCCATCTGCATGAAAATTGAGTCTGAAACCGTACAACTATTGCTGTTCCTCTGCACGCAAATCGAGGAGTCTGTGCAACAACATTTATTACTATTTTGCACACAAATCGAGGAGGTCGTACAACAACATTTATTGCTGTGTTTTTGGGCACAAAAATCAAGGAGTCTGTACAACATTTATTCTGTTTTTACTGTTGGCACAATTTTCGAGGCAGAGGTTAAGCATAGAAAACGAGATAAACTGTATTTGTTTGGTTGCTGGAATTTTTTGTGTATTTCTATTTCACTGTAAAAGCAAATTATCAGAAATAAAGAAGAGCTCTCGAACTGGTTTTCCCCAAGAGTTGTAGGGGGTTTTTCCAGGGTCATATTGACAAAAAATCAGTGTGTTAATTTTCTGTGTGGCTGAAATATTTTACTGTGTTTTATTTCTACATTTTCCAGCACTGTGAAATTCCTGAATTTGTGTTTTCAGAAATATTTATCATTTCCAAAATTTTGAATGTATGATTATGGGAATGGGCATTTAACTATTTGGGAGTGATAAGGAGAAATTGACAACCGGAGTGGGGTCTAAAATTTCAACATGGTATCAGAACTTGGGTGGTTGAAAAGTGCAGTTTGGGACATCAAGTGAAAAATTACAGCAAACTATTTTCACACAAAAAACTGAACCTTTACCACAGATTTGAAAACTTCAGTTTGTTAGGATAACAAGCATATCTTTGGGCTTCAGGGTGGAGGATAGGTTGGATGGGCAGAGCAACTATAGTACATTCTGGGAGAGAATCCACAGCGTCTTTGAGGAGGCAGAACTCTGGGGCATAATGGTACACACCACACAACACCCAGTAGTAGTGCCTGCTGACCTTGTACAATTGGCAGATTTTAACAAGAAGAATGCCAAGGGAAAAATACTGATTCTAGATGGTGTTAAAGACCATGTCATTCCTCATGTGAGAGGAAAGACACATGCACATGAGATGTGGACAACCTTGACCAATCTTTACCAGAGCATCAATGAAAACAGAAAAATGGTCCTAAAGGAGAAGCTGAAGGCCATTAAAATGGCTAAGACTGATGGTGTTACAACATACCTCACAAAGATCGCTTCTGTGAGAGATGAGTTGGCTTCTGTTGGAGAGACCATTCCACACACTGAGTTGGTGCGGATTACATTGAATGGTCTTCCCAAGACTTGGGAGAGTTTTGTGGATGAGATTGTTGCACGGGAGAACCTCCCACTTGGGAGAGGTTGTGGGATGGTTGCATTCAGAATGAAATCAGAAAGAACCATCTTGGGGCAGCCAAGCAGGTAGAGGAGGATGACATTGTAGCATTGTTAGCAAGGGGCAAGAAGGGCAAAGGAAAGAAGCAAGCTTCCACAAGTGGTGGTGGGGGCAAAGGCAAAGGTAAATGTAAGCAGGTGAACAAAGAGAAGGACTATTCCAAAGTTAAATGTTGGAATTGTCAGAAGTTGGGACACTATTTAGTTGTGTGTCCGGAGAAGAAGAAGAAGGGAGAGGACAAGACCATGGCAACATCAACAGAGATAGAGGACTTCTCGGAGAGCTTTGACCGAGAGTTTGGGTTCATTGCTTTTGAGTCCACTAGTGCAGGATCACCTGCCACACAGGTTGAGAGGGAGTGTGCACTTCCCTCCTCTAGGGGAGCATCTTCAGGTAATTGGTATGTTGACAGTGGGGCTTCCCGTCATATGACAGGAGTCCGTGAGTACTTCTCAGAGCTTTCAGAGGGTGGCACTGATATAGAGGTAGTACTTGGAGATGACAACATTGTTAGAGCAGTCGGTGTGGGGACATTGACGTTTGATAGGGAACCCAAACCTCCCTTGAAAGTGTTGGATGTTCTATATGTGCCAGGGATGAAGAAGAACCTTATATCCGTTTCAGCATTTGAGGACAGAGAGTATGAGGTGTTGTTCAGGAGAGGACATGTGCTTGTATATCCCAGGGGCGCTCCAACTGATTCAGCTAGAGTGATTGGTGTATGCCATGCCAAGGTGTACAAGTTTTCATTTCAGCGCCTTATGGCATTGAGCAGTAGTACCGGTAACAGAGCTAACAGTTCAGAGCTGTGCGAGATTTGGCACCGCAAGATGGGGTACATGTATCATGGGGCCTTGAGGACATTGCAGTAATCACCACAGGTGTGCCAGATTTCAGTTTTGATCACATTGATACATGCAAAGGATGTGCTATGGGGAAGTTTGCCAAATCCCCTTTTCCTAGCAGTGACAACAGATCGACAGGGATTCTTAATTTGATTCATACCGATGTGAGGGGTCAGATGTCTCATGTATCCTTGAGTGGATATGAGTACTATGTTTTATTCATTGATGATCACTCTAGGAAGACCTGTATTTATTTCTTGAAGACCAAGAGTGAGGTCTTCAAGTGGTTTCAGGAGTTCAGAGCTCTTGTGGAGACTCAGACAGGTCGGAAGATCAAGTCCCTCAAGTCAGACAATGGAGGGGAGTATACCCTTGGTGAGTTTGTTGATTATTGTTCGAAGGCAGGCATCAGGAGGGAGTTCACAGTTCCTTACAACCCCCTGCAGAACGAGGTTGCGGAGAAGAAGAAAAGATCCATCGTTGGGGATGCCAAAGCCATGCTACATGATCAGGGGTTGCTGTTGTTTTTGTGGGCAGAGGCCTGCAACATTGCTGTGTATTTGTAGAACAGGAGTCCACATCGTGCCCTGGGGCATGTGACTCTGGAGGAGGCTTTTTCTGGGAAGAAGCCTGATGTTGGTCACTTCCGTATCTTTGGGTGCATTACATACTCCCTATGTTGCTGTGAAAAGGTGGGGCGGGGGATTCGGGGACTCGTGACTCGTACGACACTTTTTGAAACAGGGTGCATGGGTTCGTCTGGGTATTTTTATATTAATATATAATATATATATATCATATATAAATTATAAATTATAATTACTAATAGTAATAATTTATAAACTTTAAACTTTAAATATTTAAACATGCACATCATTCAACATTCACATGTGACATTTGTCATTGAAATTTCAAAAATTCTAGTTTGATAATATCATGATTCATATATCATATCAAGTGCAAATTAGAGCTCAGTTTACATATTAATAAGAAATTAGAATCATGATATTAACAGCCTACAGGCCCAAAATTTTTTTTAACAAAAGCCTGCTAATAATCAAAACAAAATTTGAAGGGATTATGAGAGCACTTTCATCTCTAACTGTGTTAATTAATTAAACAAAATTGAAGAGGAAATCAGAATTGGAAAGGATGTATAGGATCTCAAGGGGCCTTTAGATTCTGGAGATACCTGCATCTCGTTGGATAGGCACACTTGGAGACAACTGTTGAGATATATTATGAAAACAATACAATGAAATTTAGGAGGGAAGGAAAGAAGATAAATTCAGTTTCAGCATTTAAGCAAGACAGGTGGGTTGATGAGGCAGAAAGAAGGGCTCAGAGACTTGCTGAAGCATGGAATTTACACTTGACAGCAGAAGAATTATTATTGTACATAAAAAATTGATTTACAACATAGGAAAAACTTATATGAGGTTGTTGAATGTACATTGTAATCCCATTTCTTAGAACGACCTTTCCTATTACCTTGGTCTTTGCAAGCAAGTAGAAGACAGATACTATAAAATAATAAATTAATTTTTAATTTTTAAACCTTGACTGGAGTTGTGATAATATGTTGAAACACAGATGATAAATAAAAAATTATGTGATGAGCAAATGTTATACTCTTTGAAGTTGGACTGTGCATGAGGAATTAAGGAGCTCTGAGATTTTATAAATTAGATAAATTCAACAGTCAAAAATCTACCGTGAACGCTGCCACGGGCTGAAAGGTGAAAACTTCTACCGTGAACGCTGCCACAGCCCTGAACGCTGCTGCCCGAAATCTTCAACGCTGCCGACGCCTGAAGTTTGAACGCTTCCTGCCCGAAAACTGAGCCTGTGCGGATGTCTATGACTGCAGGCTGAAACTTGAATTCGCTGCCTACGGATGGCTGTGCAGATGTTTCGTTGGGTAAGTTATGGGTCATGACATTCGAATAGGGATAGGTATGTTAGGTTTGATTTTTTATTTTTAAGTTTTAAAATTTAATTGTATTATGTTTTAAAAAATAGTTAAGATTTTTAATTTATTAAATTATTTTTAATTTAATTTTAATATTTATTAAAATTTAATTAAAATTTTTTAAATTTTTATCATTTAAAAAATTAAAAATATATATTTGAGAAAATTATTTATGAAGAACCCAAAAAGAACCCGAAAATCGTGTTCTGTTACCTCCAAACCATGGGTTCTTTTAACCAAAAGAACCCAAAGAACCCGATTTTCATTTTTCGAAGAACCCGCTCGTTGCATAACCTGCGTTTGGGTTCTTCTCGAGAAGAACCCGTACCTCGAATCCTGGGGACTGGTGCAGGAACTGCAAGTGTTCGAGAACCCCACCCTAAAAGTGAAGGTGCAACATAAAGATACCCTACCACCCTATATCCCCAAGGAGAAGAGGACCAAGCTAGAGCCCACTACAGATAAGGGAATCTTTGTGGGTTACAGTGAGACCTCGAAAGCCTTTCGGATTTATATTCTTGTGAGGAGGAAAGTTGTTGTCAGGCGGGATGTGAAGTTCGAGGAGGATAGAGCTTTCAAGAGGTCACGAGAGTTAGAGTATCTGAATTCACCAGACTCTTAGGAGCAGCTGAGTTAGTCACAGGGATCCAGTGGATAAGGATCAAGAGGTACATCGACTACAGTGTCAGGTCCGTCAGTGAGCAGTGGCTCTTAGAGTCAGATGGGTGGTGCTTCGGGCAGCATGCAGAGCAGTCCGCAGAGCAGTTGACAGGGTAGCTCATTGATGGACAGTTCACACAGTACTTCAACATCTACAGGCACAGGTTCATTCATGAGGTCGGTTGGCAGGCCTTCAGGAGTTCAGGCTTCTGATTAGGATGAGGATTCTTTCACTTCAGTGGGAGAAGCGTGTTCAGGGAAGAGGAAGCCCAAGTGGCTTTAGGACACCTTGAGAGAGGCCACATCTGTTGCTGGGCCGAAGAGACAGGTTAGTGAGAGCAGACCACTTGAGCGGTTCTGTAGCTATATGGCATTGGTTGCTAACATCGTTGACGCCGAGCCTTCTAGCTATGAGGAGGCTGCTAGCCAGCAGGTCTAGAGAGAGGCCATGCAGGAGGAGTATTCTTCTATCATGAGGAACGATGTTTGGGAAGTGGTGCCGAGGCCTGAAGGGAAATCAGTGGTTACTTCCAGATGGCTTTACAAGATAAAGCATGCTGTAGATGGCAACATCGAGAAGTTCAAGGCTCAATTTGTGGTGAGAGGGTTCTCCCAGGTAGAGGGAGTTGACTATGAGGAGACCTTTGCTCTCGTGGCTCGATATACTTCCATTCGCTCCATTATATCGATAGCAGTAGAGATGGGTTGGAAGATCCACCAGATGGATATGAAGACCACATTTCTCAATGGCTTCATACAGGAGGAGGTTTGTATTGAGAAGCCGCAGGGCTTTGAGGTGCATAGGAGGGAGTCCCATGTATGCACACTAAAGAAGACACTTTATGGCCTGAAGCAAGCTCCTAGAGCTTGGTACTCGAGGATTGATATATACTTGTAGGAGTTGGGTTTCACAAAGAGTGATGTAGATCCGAACCTATACTTTATTGTGGTAGGTGAGGAGCCTCTCATTCTAGTGCTGTATGTGGATGACTTGGTCATTACAGGTGCAGAGAGAATCATAGAGGGCTGCAAGAGAGATCTTGTTTCAGAGTTCAAGATGAAGGACATTGGCTTGATGCATTACTTTTTGGGATTGGAGGTGTGGCAGGAGGAGGGGCATTTCTTCTTGGGACAGGGGAAGTATATTGTGGACATTCTTAGCAGATTTCACATGGAGGATTGCAAACCCATGTTGACACCTATGATCACTAACTAGAAGAAGCTTCACGCTTCAGATTCCGAGTTGGTGGATCCTACTTTGTATAGACAATTGATTGGTTCCTTGATATATTTGGTCAACACTCGACCAGATATATGTTTTGCAGTCAACACAATGAGCCAGTTCATGTGTGAGCCCAGGAGAGTGCACTGGGTTGCTGCAAAACACATACTTCGTTACTTGCAGGGGACAGTGGATTTTGGTCTGGATTATAGACAGGGAGATGGAGTGAGATTGGCAGGGTGCACTGATTCTGATTGGGCAGGTTGTGCTTCTGATAGGAAGAGCACTTCAGGGTGTTGTTTTTGGTTGGGTTCGGCAGTTGTGTCATGGTTCAGCGAGAAGCAACAGTCAGTTGCATTGAGTTCAACGAAAGCAGAGTACATGGCAGCCATTTTGGCTAGTTGTGAGGCCATATGGCTCCGCAAGATGTTGTTTGGCTTATTTGGTCAAGCATTGAGACCTTCAATGATTTACTGTGATAATCAGAGTTGCATTAAACTCACGGAGAATCTAGTATTTCATGATAGGTCAAAGCATATCGAGATCAAATATCATTTCATCAGAGACTATGCTTAGAAGGGAGCTATGAAGCTTGAGTTTATTCCCACAAATGAGCAGGTAGCGGACATATTCACCAAAGCCTTACCACAGGGCAAGCATGTATACTTTAGAGACAAGATGGGGGTGGTAAGGAACACTTTCCTCGGTAAGGGGGAGTGTTAAAATTTGGGTACCAGACGACAAGTGGTTCCCTAAGACTTTGATCTTTGACCTAGGGAAAAGTGTTCAAATGTATTTATCCTTTTCTCCTAAAGTGACTTTATAAGTGGTAAAGTCAAATCTAATTTAAAAGTGTCTTTATAAGTGATCAAGTTACAAAGTCTAATTTTAAAGTGACTTTATTAAAGTCAATGTGAAATTAGAAAGTGAAAAAATGACTATGGAAACAAAAGGCTAAGTGGGTCTTTATTTAAGTGGGGTGAATTAAAAAATAAAAAGTGAGAATTAAATGCACATTTAATCTCAGCTGTAGATCTAAAGCTATCTCATCTATTGGATTTAGGGATTCCCCAAAAGTCACTTAGGGTTAGGTTAAAGGAGGAAAAGAAGTGAAAAGGTCAGTCAGTCTTTCATGAGCAGATTGAGAGAAAGAGAGAAGGAGAGCAAGGAGATTTTCTTAGCAGTGAGTTGAAGGAGAGAAAAACCTTGGCACACATAACGAGGCAACATTCAGAAAATCTGTACAGCAAGCTGACACACAGTTCAAGGTAGATTTTGGGCATGTTTTTCAAGGTAGAACCGTACAACAGCTTTTGCACGCCTTCCTAGGCAACCATACAACATTTTGGCACAGATTTTGAGGTGAAGTTTTTGTTGTTTTTGTGGCACAGTTTTCGAGGTAGTCCGTACAGTGTGCTGTTGTCCCTGTGCACGAAAATTGAGGCATAAAGCGTACATTTATTTCTGTCCCTTTTCACATAAATCGAGGAGGCCGTACAACAGCATTTATTGCTGTGTTTCTAGGTACGAAAATCAAGGAGTCCGTTCAACATTTATTGATGTCCCTGTTTTTACTGTTGGTACAATTTCAGAGGAGCAGTTTAAGCACAAAAAACGAGATAAGTTGTATTTGTTTGGTTGCTGGAATTTTCTATGTATTTCTGTTTCACTGTAAAAACAAATTATCAGAAATAAAGAAGAGCTCTCGAACTGGTTTTCCCGAAGAGTTGTAGGGGGTTTTTCCAGGGTCATATTGACCAAAAATCAGCGTGTTAATTTTCTATGTGTCGCTGAAATATTTTACTATGTTTTCTTTCTGCATTTTCTAGCACTGTGAAATTCCTGAATTTGTGTTTTTAGAAATAGTTATCATTTCCAGAATTTTGAATGTATGATTATGGTAATGAGCATTTAACTATATGGGAGTGATAAGGAGAAACTGAGAACTGGAGTGGGGTCTAAAATTTCTACATATCCATGCACTAAATTATTCTTAAACACACTTTTACATCAAATAGTACATTATCAACCCTTAGAAGGGGAAATACACATTTGACATAGACCCTCAAGACAGTACCCAATTCTACGACAAGACACATGATCTAGTATGAAAAATTCATAGACTTGATAAACACCAGGACTCACCTTAGACCTCGTCAAAGAATTCCACCCTAGCTTTGGGGTATATTTGGGAGAAAAACTCTTGCCGATTATCCGTGCTTACAAATACATATAATTCGGGGAGGTTGAAAAACTCCTTAGGATGAAACCCTTTGAGAAGAATCATAGGCTTACCTAGGTGTTATTACATGGCTTAATAGTCATACTCGAATCATTTCCAATAAACTTGCAGAATATGGGTTTACAATGACAATATTGATGCTGAATGATGACAATGGTTTTCAAAAAAGGTTGTCCACTGCTTTGTACTCTGCTTCTTGGACTGTTGAAAAAGTGTGGTCAACAGGACCTGTACCAAAGAACAAACTGGGATCTTTTGTGAGACAAGTAAAATTGAAATTATTATCTGTATGCAACTTGAATATGAACAATGGTCACTGCCATTTAGAAGTTTGGTTTCACAATTGCATCCACTGTAATATTGCTGCTATGCTGAATTTTTCAAGTCATATTGTTCCTCAGCTGTTTCAGGGACATACTCTGTCCAAAAGCAGTGCTAAGATACTATTCTGCTGTTTGTTTTCATTGTTGAGAATAATGTTCTGCTGGGTTTTGCACTACAGGTTTTCAGAGAGGAAGAAATTGAAAGGCTAAAGGATGAAAACAATTCTCTAGTAATTAAAGAGGTAAAAACTAAAAAGTATTGTTGCAGTATGTGTTAACTCTTTTGAAGATTATTTGTAACATGCCATTATACTTGCTTACTCTGCAGCATTAAGTAAATTGATAATAAAGTGAATAGACTAGTTGGTATAGAATCGATGTCAGTATCTGTTAAATTGCACATCGAGGTTGCATGTGAATTGAGATGCCCACTTTATGTGAATCATTTTTTCATTTTAGAAAACACGTATTTCTAAAGTTGATAATGCAATTAAGATTTTTCTGTTCTTCTTTTCCTTGGTCTAGAATCAATGTCAGTATCTGTTAAATTGCACATCAAAGTTGCATGTGAATTGAGATGCCCACTTTATGTGAATCATTTTTTCATTTTAGAAAACACATATTTCTAAAGTTGATAATGCAATTAAGATTATTGACTTTTAAGTTTTAACTAAGGTATGGTTTGCGCTTTGCAGATTGCCAAAGAGGATGAAGTTAAAGGACTGAGATTTGAAAATTTCCATCTTCAGAAAGAGGTATTCCGTCAAAAAATGTAGTGTACTTTGTAGTTTGGTTATAATCAATGATATTCTTATTGCAGAAAGTACAACTATAGTGTTTGGAAGACTAGGTGAGCTGTTTCGTCAATTCTAAATATCACAGTAGCGTAGTTGTTTGAAGAAATAAAATGAATTAAAATTGTATAACTCTTCTCTTATAATCAAAATAATGATTGCTGGGACTGAAAGACAACTCATGCAAATTACATCCAAACTTAAACATCTTTGACTCTCAACAATTTGACAAGGCTGGAGAGTGAGGGTATGAATTGGACTTGGGAAATATGTTGTAAAATCTCAGCATAAAACTTTGCCAAATGAAAGACTTGAAAAACACTTAAATTTTCACAAATTTTTTTCTTCATAGACATTAAAAAATATAACTGCAAGTAAATTAGATGGGCAAATGTGAAATTTTACCTATACTTGAAATATTTAATTCAATACTGTGCAAATGTTCCATAATTTATATGTATAGATTCCAGACTCCAAACACTACAAATGACAAGTGATAGCATGTATAATGAAACAAAGTAAACGTTGAGACTCCAAACGAAAACATAAGTTAGTAACTAGTACTACAGTCTTCTGAATCTTGTGCAGCATTCACAGTGCAACTATGCTCATGAATGTAAGCAAAATTCCCTATCTATGCATCTCAGTGTCTAGCCAATCGAGCTTTTCCTCTTGCATACTGCCTCCTGTATGAATGAACCAATTTGATGCTGGATCAACCTAGATGAGGTCGATTGCACTAACACTTTCGCTTCTGTATGATATTAAAAAACATTTGACTTTCTGTTTTGACTCTTCAGACAAAAAAGGAAAGTTAAGAATGATTAGAAAATGAGTTTTCGTCTTCACTCTTAAATTTTAATACAAAAAATAAAAGTTAAGAATGATTAGAAAAAGAATTTCAATTTTGGCTCTTTACAAAAAAAATGAAAGTTAAGAATGAGTAGAAAATAAGAAAATATATTATAATTGAAAATAATCTAAGCAATCGACTCTTTATTGTAGGGTCGAAGATTTTAGTGCACAAATAGTAATTCATTCACTGTTGTGCTAATCTGTTGCATTTTTTCGAGAGTGTGTTCAAAGTTCAAACTTCAAATTAACTCCAATTATTCTCACAATCAGAGGTTAGACTCAACGTTGCACGAAGCGGGGACACAGAAGCGTCATTTTCCAAAAATTTAGGAAGCAAAGCGTTTCGGAAGTGTCTACTATATATATATATATTTATATTTTTTTGCATTTGTATTCAAAACAAACATCCCAAATAGTAAATTAGTTGTAGAAGACATGAAAACATGCATATTTTTACATAAATCAAGATAGATATGACATCCATGATTCCATTGTACATCTATAATTAATTATTCGAGCATCAACCATCTAGATTCTAGATTCTTGCAATTACAAACATACATCAAATTTTAAGCATGATAAAACATTTAAGCATATTATAAAACATAAAACATTTAACCATGTCGCATATTATAAAACATAAAACATTTAACCATATTATAAAACATAAAGCATATTATCTAGCAAGTGAGCAACTGTCAACATTAGTCATGTCCAAAATTCAAATAATAATGTTTACAAATTAGGCCACTTGGCCACCACCAAAAAAGTTCAAATTCACAACAAGCCTACAAATCTAATCTATGACAAAAGCAGTGAATTGTGAATATATCTACTAATTTCTCCTCCTACCACCACGAAGAGTACGTGGCGGTGGGCCTCCATGTGGTGGCAATGAAGAAGATGGTCGCTGTGGAAGTTATGGCACTGCAATTGATGAAGACGAAGCCCTTGCTGTTGGTGTTGAACCATGGAACCTAGGAAGCAAGGGACCATTTGGGGGTGGCATGTCAACTCGACCATCATCATGATGGATAAGAGCATCCTCTAATTGCTCTAATCGCAACACTCCATCCTCCAAATTGGCCTCCTCTGGATACATGTCCCAAACCTTAAGGTCTTTATTACTCTTTGCATCATCATAGTATTGGGACAACAATTGCAAGTTGTAATGAACATAAACTAAGCTCTCTGCCCGGTCTAAACTCAACCTGTTCCTTTTAACACTGTGGATGAAAGAATAAAAAATCCAATACCACTCTGCAGAAGAAGTGTTTACCACCTGTGATAGCACCCGCAATGCCAAAGTCTGTAGAATTGGAGTAACACCTCCATGCATGTTCCACCACTCAATAGAAGAAAAAGTCTCTCGATCTCTAATTGCATGCATGCTCCCAAATGGACCAGTGCAAAGCATATAGTTGCTCAACTATTTCCGTACCAAGGCAACCTCCTCTTCATCAGGGACTAATCTAGTCAATGCAATCATATATTTTTCTAGAACCTCTGGATCTAGGTGTGGTTTTCTCCTGCTCCCCCCCCTAGGTGCTGGTGTTGAAAGCCGTGATGGATGATAGTATTTAGGTGTCAAAACATATGCTAATGCATGCAATGGAATATTTAGCATATCCCGTCGTCTTTCCACCTCTGCACGAATATCACTGTACAAGGTGATATTTCTAGGCTCAACAATGTCTTTAATCTGCTCCAACATGTTATCCATTTGCTCATACACCTCCCCAATTATTGGACGATCTGAATCTGCAAACTTGATCATGTAATAAATTGGTTACGTGTGACCAAAAGTACATGTCAAGAATAGTGTCTGTTATCACCAAATTGAGTCCTTTTGGGTTGCTTCAATGGTCAATTTGGAGTAACTGTTTCAAACCAACTTTTGACTAAAGCTTAGCCTCTTCAGTCTGAGATGGTTCTCTCAAAAGGGTTTATGATATTGGTTAATGATATAAGATAGATGGCTAACTCTATTATTTGTGTCTTGGTTTTGTATGTTTATAGGTTGAAAAGATGAATGCTTGCTACCATTGGGCTATGGAGTTAGTGACAGGGATCTTAATGACAAAGACTTTCCTTGTAGAAGCTGAGGCTTGTAGATATTTCAATGGAAGAATAACACATTCAGGAAAATTTCAATAACTTGAGGTTCAAAGGAAGTCAGAGCATGTGACACATGAATTCTGAGTATGAGACATCAAGATATTGAAAGCAAAATATTAAGAGAGATATACCATAGCTTAATACTTAAAGGAAGTCAGAGCATGAACAAGTTACAACATGATTTCTGAGTAATAAGCATTAAGATATTGGAAGAAAGCATTTCGAAAGATAGGACAGAAACTCATTGAAATATAATAAGAATCTCAGGTGAAGAAAAGTTGTATTATTACTATACATGGCAGAAACTCCAAAGCTTCACAAAATAGCTATGTTGCACGAGTTCCCGCACCCAGGGGTAGGGTTCCCGAACCCGCACTGGGTTCTGGTCCCCACGTACCGGGCGCTGGGACGGGTTCTTCTCAAAAGAACCCTAAAGAACTTAGTTCTTCATGGAAGAACCCGAGACTTCCCACATAAAATCAGGGTTCTTTTGACGGAGAACCCTGAAAATGGGTTTTTTTAGGGTTCTTCGGTGACGGAGAACCCCGAAAACGGGTTTTTTTCGGGTTTTTCGTGGCAAGTTAGGTTAAATTTTTTTATTTTTTTCAGGTTATTTCGACTATAGTCTAAATTTTTTTTATTAAAATTTAAGATTTTTTTATTAAAATTAAAATTAAATAATTTTTTAATATTCTTAAAAGACTAAAGTTAATGCGATTTTTTTTTTTTTTGTTAATTTAATTAAAATTTAAAAGTTTAAAACTTAAAATTAAAATTTAAAAGTTAAATGATAAAATTTAAATCATATTAAAACTTAAAACTTAAAAGTTAAAAATTAAAATTAAAAATAAAACTTAAAACTTAGACGTAACTTGTGATTAGCATTGCAGGTAGCTAGTTCTTCATCTTGCGAGAGGAATTGGAGTACTTATGCCTTTATCCATTAAGTAAAAATAAATAGGTTGGGCTCAAAGAAGGCAGAGAACTTAGTGTACATTCATAGCACACTTTGTCTCATATCTCGAAAAGACCCTGGGTACAAGGAGGGTCCTTTCAAGAGATGGGACCAATACACATATGATGCTATGTGTGTGGATGAGGAAATACAACCATATGGCCTTATTGAGCTACCTTCAACTGATATGGATGAGTAGGAGCCTCAAGATGAGAGTGATTCCTACCTTGAGAGGATGCTGACTGAAGATCTAAGTGATGCTACAGCTGATGACATGGCTTGAGGAAGCCATTGTTCACTATTTTAAAATTTTTGTTTTAGACTTTAGTATTTTGAGATTTCCTAGTTCATGTTTGGAGATGTCTTGACTCTTTGCCCTTAAGGGAAATTTTGAATGTAGTATGACAATGGACATATATCGTGATTTTTATAACTAATTAACTTTTAAATTTTAAGTTATTTAATATTTTGATTTTCATATATCAATGTATCATTATGTGAATGTTGATTCTTGAATCTTGAATGTTCAATGATGTGCATGTTTAAATTTAATCTTTAAATCAAAAATATTTTATTTTTCTTGTTTTATACAAATTCACATATATAAATTATAATTTATATATAATATTATATAATGTAATATATATATAGTATATACCCTCGACGCACCCACGCACCCTGTTTCAAAAAGTGCCGTCCTCGTTCCTGTCCCCGTCTCCGCACCCACGTTTCCTGGAAACATAGCAAAATAGTCTTCTGAGATAACATTTTCCAACCTTTCATACATTGAAGTATCCATTACTTATAGACATCTAGCCTTTACATCTAATCTGCCAAATGGCTAGATCATTAAACTCTATTACTGACACCAAATCTAACCACTAACTAGACATTTAAAACTAGAAACTGACACCTTTTGAATTAGGAGTTAGAGTCCTACTATGACTCAAACACCTACTTATTACATTTTAATCTAAAGATGATCCAAATCTTTCTCGAAAAGGAATCATGTCTTTCAACCATACTGGCCACAATCAAAACATTAATACCCTAACTGTCTTCATGAAACTGCTCTACCTACTATTAAGGAGCTGTCAAGTTGATGATATGGCAACATAATGAGCTGGTATCTTCGAACTATATTCATAACAAAATATCTCTACTTAACAATCTTCTGATCTGATACTCTTTATCATTGCTTTGATACTCTTTGTCATTTCTCATGGAGAACAACTTTGAAATAGTTATTTACCCTTCACCTTCTTCCAAAAATTGACCTTGCTGTCAAAACAGAGTTTTGAGCTACTTTCGTAGCAAATCGTAGCGAAAACAAATAGGTCATCTGTGATGAACCTCTGCTACTCTTGACCATTGGAGGGTATTAGGTTATCAAAAACATTTAAACACAAACCTCAAAGCTCCTTAACCATGTCAGTTTAAGTGGTTTAAAACCAAAAAGAATTCTTCAGAAATTTCGCAGCAAAAACTGGGGTTCAAGCCTGGCACACGTTGCGGAATTGTCTAATTTCTCAAAGACTTGACAAAATTTAGGATTTGAGCCTAGAAAAGATCCATGAATATACCTGCAAGTGAAGTATGATGATAATATGATATAAGACAAAAAGGGTCTGTTATTCACTGTTACCTTCTTATTTATCAACAGTTTCTTCATGAGCAACTTTAGTAGTTTCTTCTATAGCTTTTCTTTCCAAACCTTTCTTCTCTAATTCTGTCTTCATCATCTCCATATGTTCTTTCAATTCTTTGACTTGTCTCTGAAGACTTTTCCTCTCTGCCTGTAACCATAAATTCCTCTGCCTTGTGTGTTTCATCATGATGCGCAAACGCTGTGATCTCTTCAGCAGGTTTTTAGCCTTTCCAATGGATTTTTCAAAATGAGTAACCTGATCAGTCACTTTCTTTTCCACCTCATCTATCAACTGTTTATCTTGCTTGTATCTTTCTAGCTCTATCTTTGTTTCAAACAACTCATCCCTAGTTTCTTTTAACTGTTCTTCAAGAAGCTCTTTTTCAGTTTGCTCTATGACTTTCTCTTTTCCCTTTCTTTGTTTGACAGTTTCTTCTTTATCTTTGAGCTGCACTTTTGGAAAATCTGCCTCAGACTCCTTCTGAATCTTTCCTTTGGATTGACCTTCTTTTTATTTAGTAACCTCTGTCTCAGTAGGAGATATAACTATAATTTCTTCCACTGCTGCCTCTTTTTCTTTACCTTCCCTCTGTTGCTTATTTCCAGTTTTGACAGTCTCAGAAATCTATGATCTAGTGAAAGGTTTTCTAGGTTTAAAAAGAAAACCTGAATCTGCTGATGAAAAATCTATTTTTTTGGCCATAAGACCCTTCCTTTTGACCTTGGATTCTTCTACCTCAGTTGCTTTCACTACAGGGGTCTCTGCAATGTCTATAGCCTGTAAAATGTCTTCAAGCCTGCCTTTACCTCCAGTAGTTTCCTTTGTGCTTCTTTTAGACCTTTTTGCAGCAGGTTTAGTCTTGCTAATTGTGACATGTTTTTTAGCATGCTTGCTAGTTGTTGGATGAGGTGCTGCCTCTTGGATGAATTTAGCTTCTATCTCCATGATTTCAGCTGTAGGGTGTAAACCTTCTTGTTGATTTCCTTCTATTTCTGCAATAGTATTCATCTCTTGTCTAGGAGTAGGAGTTTTGAGTTTGGAAGCTTTACTTGGAGTTAAAGCATCTATTTCATACCCATTCATAAACAAGAAAGCTGCCCAGTCTCTGTCTAGTTTATTTAATTCTTCTAGTACTAGTAATTTTATCAATCCATGGTGAAAGATGGAAGTTTCGCTTCTTTCAGGTCTACCTTGCACCTTATCTGCCATTTTTCCAAGGCTTCTAAAAAGGTAAAAAGGA
Source organism: Pinus albicaulis (assembly GCA_034641835.2). Lineage (NCBI taxonomy): Eukaryota > Viridiplantae > Streptophyta > Pinopsida > Pinales > Pinaceae > Pinus > Pinus albicaulis. The sequence goes on along the minus strand of CM076574.1, from coordinate 102,279,841 downwards.
ATATCTATCAGCTGTTTTCCTATAAAATGAAGCAACAACTTGAAATGATACATGTAGATTGTATGGAATCTGCCTTCACAGGTAAAGTATTTCTGTATCACTGTTAATAACTTAGAGTAGTTATCTTTAAGACAGGTTCTAGGAATCCCTACAGTCATATTTATCCCTACATGTTCAGGCTTTAGATAATCATCACAAATCTTTAAATCATTCTTCGTAGCTTTAAACCATTCTTCTCCTGTCCTAGGGATTCCTGTTGCTTGAGAAATACTATCAGGTGAAATTGGCACATGGAGACAACCAACCTTTGTAGAAGTTCCTTTGAAATTAAGTGCAAAATCTTGTGATACCTGTTTGTGATGACCTTGTAATCTTTGATAGAACTGAATGCACCCTGCTCTTGTAAAAATTTCCACAAAATTGGGATCTTCCATGATTAATCTTGGACTTATAGGCTCGTACCTGAAAGGTAGGCCTCCTTTATTTGCCTTTTTTGGTGTAGCCATTTCCTTTGTTTTGCAGCGGTGGCCTTCTTTAGATATTCACACCTGTTCAGTGAAAGATTTTGATGACAACGAGCTGTTATGGAAATACAGGACTAATATGACAGATGACTTCTAAGGGAAAAGCAAATGACAACAAGCTACTTTAGTAGCAGCTTACAAGAACAAAAAAGAAAACGTGAGGAATGAGGGATAGATTTGGAAAACTGAGATGAGATTCATTAAGAAAATGGTAATTGATGCCAAAACGTGCCTAAAACTTTCAATGATGACCCTATTATGACAGCATGACCTCGAAACCCTCAAAGTTTAACAACTCATCATTATGCAAAAAACCGTTATAGGAAAACATGCTTTCGTAGCGAATTTAGTTTAACAAGTGTCAGATTCGCTACGGAATTACTAGGTGTTTCCACAGCGAAATCTGTTAGTTTTGTACTAAAAACGCTGCGGACTCAGGAAAATTCCAACAGGTGGCCAGATTTGACACATTAGGTTGATTTAAAGTATCTACTTCAGATTTGCTCCTTTGATATGACTTGAATTCATCCCCTAAGAACTTAAAGCAATCATAGAAGCTTATACTAATCATAAAATTTGTCATTTCATGAACTATGCTCCTAACCAAACTAATTACAAACTTGACACATTTCAAGTTATAATTTTGAAAATTTCGGGTGTGATAATAGTGTCCTTGGCTACATTAGCACCATCTCTATCAGTGTTAATTTCCTCCCATGATTCAACGGTGACCATATTAGTTAAAGCTTGTCTCACCTTCACTAGCTCCCTAAAGGTGAGGTAATAACTTGCAAATCTTGTTTTTGCAAATTTAAACAACTGCAACTTGGAGTAAGTGCCATAGAAGTAGTTTGCCCTTGTATGCCCTGTGATAAATTTAATGAGTTGCTTCCCTCTCTTGTAAAGTTCATTAATCCACCCACATTCTTTATGCTTCACAATATCAGGCATCAAAAGATTCAATGTGTGCACCAAGCACCCAGACCAAAATATGTGTGGAGGAGTATGCTCAATAATTCTTCCTGCTTTCCTACAATTTGCTACATTATCTGTGATCACTTGAACCACTTTACTAGGACCAGCATCTTTGATTGATTGCAATAGGATATCTGCAATGTTTTTGGAAGTTGCACTGACAGAGGAGGGGTCATGACATGTAATAAATATTGCACCACTAATAGAAACACCAAGAACATTTATCAAATTTTGGTTTATGATATTTGTCCGCCCATCTGATACAATGGATACCCCACTATCCACCCACTCATTTGTAAAATGTGTCAAAGCTATTTGAACCTTTCCTTTTTCTCTTTCTAATAACACTCTTCTAGCTTTCTCATAGTTGGGGGACTTGTATCCTTTTGGGGCTTCATTGATGACCTTTACCATTTCATGCCAATAGGGAGAGCGAAGCACATTGAACGGTACACCGCAAGCACAAAGAAATTGGACTATCTTTCCATCCACGTCATCCCTCCCAACAACATTAAGGAAATCCCCTATTGTATTTTTACCTCCAGAGCTTGTAGAACTACCATGAGGAGATGAGCTAACAAATCAAGAGGTTGCACTTGATTCAAATTGAGTTTTTTGTTTCTTGTTTTTTTGTTGTGCAACCTCCTCTATTTGGATGTATTTTCTTCTTTGTTCATTTGAAACCTTTGGGCAAATTTCTATCCCCACAACACCATTTTTTTCATCACTGTCCATAACCCCACAAAGATGCCTCCTCACACGGGTATATGAACCCCTATATGGTTTTCCTCCAGGACAACCATGGGGGCACAAAAACTTGTAGCTTCCACCACCTTTTCCCCCTTCAAGTTTGGTCACATAGTTCCACAAGGGTGTCAATGTAGCTTTCCCCTCTAGTGTTTCAATGTTCTCATCAAAATCATCCCCTTTATGTTCAAACCCTTCCTCCTCATCATACATTGGGTCACTCATATGGGGACCACTATGTTGTTCTTCTTCTTGTTCTTCTCTTCTATTTCTACTCCCCCTTACCATCATGAAAACCAAGAGTGGAATGATACATAGAAGCCAAAAAAACATCATCTTTGAATATGAATATAGGTGGTGGACAACCTATATTAGGAGAGGGAGGAGAGAAAATACAAAAAACAATGACAAAAAAATGAGAAAGTTTGGGGTTTTCACTTACCTCTTTAGCTCTTGTAGATGAAAGCCCTTCTTTACTCCTCCAAGCTTCTCCTCCTTCACTCCTCAACTCGCTCTTCTCCAAGCTCTCTTCTCCTCTCTTCTCCAAGCTCTCCAAAAACACAAGTGAGCAAATGAGAGGTGAAAGTGAGCTTTTAACTTTTTCATCCTATCCCTAACTCAACACTAACCCACCCCTAACCCAACTAAAGAAAAAAAAATCGCTTTTTTGAGTGCGCAATTCAGATCCATACGCCGCTGTACGGAAGCGTTTGCGATCCGTATGGATCCGCCTCTGAAGCGCGGCGTTTTCGTACGCCAATCCGCCGTACGAAACACAGATCTGACGTATAGAAATGCGGATCGAGCGGGGCGCTTCGGAAATTCTAGGAATCGTTTTTTTCCCGATCTGCGTTTTATATGACGGATCCCGTACGGGACGTAGATTGGGCAATGGAGCTGCCGGGGGGGGGGGGATGTTTCCTGCAACACCGGTTTGACTTAACAGTTGGATAGCTAGCCTTTGTAGCCTAGAGTATGGCAACCAAATTGTTCCCAATATATACAAACTGAAATTAATAAGATAATCAAAATTTAAAAAAAATAAAGATTGAAACTATTATTTAAATTTTAAATAATTCAATATTGAAAATAAATCATCAGTACCTTAGTAAAATGGTTTTGCTCACCCAAGCTGGAATATCATTTCCAATAAATTCCTTGATATTCTTAAACCTCTTGAGTTGCTGATGGATTGATTCCTAAGTTTTTCATCAGCTAACCTCCTCTGGAAGCATTGGAGCATGCCTTACATTACTTCTGACTCATGATTGAAAGTCTAATTGTTAAAAAAGGCTGGGTTTAGATAGTACCCAATATCATACAAAAGTCTATGGAGCTCATGCCTTCTTTGGAGTCATTTATCTCCCCGAGAGGTGTTAATTTTGAAACCATGGTAAGCAGATTCTGCACTCAGAAAAATAACCTAAATAGTAGATAGCTAGAAACCTCGAAAACTTTGATCAAAACAACTTTAGGATATGTTTATCTACAAATTCATACTACTGAAAATATGAACAACAAGATACTCAGATGTTAACTGTTGATCACACACTCTTCAATTGAAAAACAGAAAAGAAGAAATACATTGCAGTATGTACAAACTAAAGCTTACTTGCTATCCTAGCGGTGCACCCTAACTCTTTTTTATAGAGCAAGAGACACAGGGCATATATGGTGCATGTAGACATTGAATGATGTGTGTTGAGATATGTAACTAGTTTCGGTCTTCATAATTGTTGTACTCATTTCAATATGTATCCTATGTAACAATCAAGAAAAGAAAAAGAAAAAGTTATTATCATTAAAGCATGGGTTTGATGCTCTTTATTGATGGTCTTCTAGGTAAAAGCATGTTCTTCGTGCTTCTAATGTTTGTTAGGTCTTAATATTTACTGTCTTGAGTCAAAGGAGTCAACATCATGTTTATAAGACCCTTCTGGGCAAAAATATATTTGTAAAAGGAATGATTTTGAGTCTAGAAAGTCTTTGAAGCTCCAAAGTACAAGCCGTCCTAAAGGAGGGAATTCGACCCCTTGAGAATGCTATATAAAGGAGCAGTTCAACCTCATTTGGTACTCACTTACTTCACAAGTTCGATCTATCAAGAAAGTGTTCGATCTGTAGCTGGGGAGCTGGAAGAAGGAGAGCGAAGGTTTAAGAGAAGAAAGAAGGACGAAATACCTTGGTTTTGGGCTCTATCTCTCACACATGTGCGAAGTTCTAGGGTTTCTAGTGCTGCATAAGAAGGACGAAATTGCAGGTGCGATTTGTAGTAGGACGAAGTGCAGAATCTTGTCGCTGAAAGGGAGAAAACCCTATATTGACCTCGTTGACCTTGGGAGAGATTTCTTGCTCTAGGAAGGTCTCAGGAGGACGCTGGATTAGGGTTTCCATAGAAGTTGCAAGACCGAAATTGCAGCGTCGAAGTTGCAGGACGAGTTGCAGTAGTGAAGCTGGCAGGTCGAAGTTGCAGTATTAAAGCTGGATGATGCAGAATCAAGGAAGGACTTGAAGAAGGGTTGACTTGGTACTAGGTGAAGGATTGATCTAGGGTTTGGGTCTTTGTATTTCATTTGAAGCAAATTCGAAGAAGAGAAGATTTTTCGGGTTTTCCCCTTGAAGGGGTTTTGCCCCATGTTGCACAGGTTCGCGAACCCGAGGGTGGAGTTCTTGAACTCATCCCGGGTTCTCGTCCCCAATTACCGGGTTCGAGTACAGGTTCTTCTAGAACGCATCCAAAAGAACTGGGCTCTCTGAGTAAGCACTGGGTTCTTTGGAACCAAAATTTGGGTTCTTTTGTCTAATTGGGTGCGTGGAACCCCAAAATCGGGAATGTTAGGGTCAATTTTTGTTACTGATTTGTTGTAATTCTTTTCCAGCTCGACCTTTTTACTTCTCTTTCTGCAGTTTCGAGCTAGAGATGGCCACTGTAGATTCATTGTGTAGGTCAAATATCATTACTATTGTAGCTATGTTAAGGTCATTACTATTGTATCTATGTAGCTGGAGAGCATGTTGACTGAAGATCTAAGTGATGCTGATGACATGGTTTGAGGAAGCCATTGTTCACTATTTTAAAATTTCATAGTTCATGTTTGGAGATGCTTTAAGGAAAATATTGAATGTAGTATGACAATGGACATATATCATGATTCTTATTAACATATAAACTGAGAACTCCAATTTTCACTTGATATCAAACTAGAAATTTTGAAATTTCAATGTGAATGTTAAATGTTGAATGATGTGCATGTTTAAATCATAAATATTTTATTTTTCTTGTTTAAAGTTGGAAAATATACGAATTCACATATATTATAATTTATAAAATATAATATATATAAAAATTATAATATACCTCCGACGAATCCACACACCCAGTTTCAAAAAGTGATGTACCCGTCCCCTTTCCCTAACCCACGTTTCCTGGCAACATAGGTTTTTCCTTGGTTGAGAGCCTAATATCTGTGCTTTCTATTGTTGCAGTTTATATTCTTGATGTTTGTTTGATGAAAGATCTAACTAAAAGAACACAAGAAAGCTAATAAGTTCACAAGCAAATATTAAGGTTAAGGAAAATAAGATTAATAGCTACCACTATTGATTTTACAACATGGTATCAGAGCTAAGGTGAACAAGGAAGGCAACTGAAAGGACACTAGAAAGAGTTACTTGTCAAGGGGAATGGAAAATGAAACTCTGAAGAATAGACTGAAGAAGAAGAGTTCAAAGAGGATTGAAGTCTCATTGGTAGAAAACCAAGAAGTAGGGTTTCTACATTAAAGGAGATCAAGTCTACATCAAGTTCGCATCAACAAAAGATCTGTAAGGAAGAGTGTTGATCTCTCTCGGGGAGAAGATCTATTTGTAAGCTGTTTTGGTTGAAGACTCTTCAAGAATCTTGAAGGCATTAAAGAAGGTTGAATACATCATCAAGGAGAATCATGATCTCAAGTAAGTAACATATTATTACATCATGCCTGAATCTTCAAGTCATATGGGTTCTTTCTGCATGGAGAGTAATAAGCTCATTAGGGCATTAAACTATCTAGCATGGAAGAAAAAACTTGACTTGATATTGACAGAACAAGAAGTAATGAAATATGTTACTGGGGAAATTACTGAACCTGAGAAAGATAAGACTTAAGAACTAGTAAAATACAAGAAAGTGTTAAGTAAGGGCACATAGGATAATAGTGGAATCCTTTAAGGATTCTCTTGTTCCATTTGTTGCAAATTTGAAGACTTCCAAGGCTATGTATGACAAGATGTTGAATCTGTAGTCGGTAAGTACAACAGGACAAAAGATGTCGTCGAGGAACAAGCTGTATAGAATGAAGAAATCAAAGGATGAGGATGTGGCATCCTTTATCATGAGAGTATCTCAACTAAGAGGCCATTTGCAAGGACTTGGGGAACCAATCACAGATTCTGAAGTAACCATTTATGTAGTAAATGCTTTGCCACCAGAATGAAACTTCTTTGCAACAAGCATCTACTCCAAGAAGGATTCAACTCCCTTTGATGAGTTGTGGGTGCAATGCATATTGGAAGCATCGACGATCAAGGTCGAGGATGATATTGGAACAGATGAGCAATCTCAAGACTTTCTAGCCCAAGTCAAGAAGCTGAATAAGGGAAAGTTTGGTAAGTCCAAGAAAAAAGACATGTCCAAAGTGCAATGTTTTGGATGCAATGAATTTGGACACTTTAAGAGGGACTGTCCAAACAAGCAGAATAACAAGAGAAAGGAAAGGAGTGAAGCTCATGTAGTAGAAGCAGTGGGAGAACTTGAGAAGAAGTGAAGGATCTGTTGAAATTTGGGTACCAGAGGACAAGTGATTCCCTAAGGCTTTGATCTTTGGCCTAGGGAAAAGTGTCCAAAAGTATTCAACTTTTTCTCCCAAAGTGACTTTATAAGTGGTAAAGTCAAATCTAATTTAAAAGTGACTTTATAAGTGATAAAGTTACCAAGTCTAATTTTAAAGTGACTTTAATAAAGTCAATGTGAAATTAGAAAGTGAAAAGTGACTTTGGAAATAAATGACTAAGAGGGTCTTTATTAAAGTGGGGTGAATTAAAAAATAGAAAGTGAGATTTAAATGCACATTTAATCTCAACCCTAGATCTAAAGCTATCTTAGCCATTGGATTTAAGGATTCCCCAAAAGTCACTTAGGGTTAGGTTAAAGGAGGAAAAAAAGAGAAAAGATCATTCAATTCTTTCATGAGCAGATTGAGAGAGGAGGAGAGAAGGCAAGGAGACATATCTGAACACTGAGAAGAAAGAGGACAACAATAAGGAGACTTCAACAAATCCGTACAACAGCTTAGAGGCACATTTCCCAAAGCAGAAATCCGTAAAACAGGAGGTTGGCACACTTTTCGTGAAAGGAGGCATAGATTTTGAGGGATTCCATACAACAGCTTCATCACGCATTCCAAGGTAGATTTTGGGCTAAAAAACCGAGGAGATTATTGTTTTTCTGGCACAAATTTCGAGGAAATTCGTACAGTAGGACATCGTTGTTCTCGAGGCTGTGGAATAGAGGAAGAAGTACATCTGTACTTTCTGTACAGGTCGTACAATCGTACGACTGTACTGCTGAATTATGGGCATGCAAATCGAGGGTGGCTGTTCAACATTTAACGCTGTAATTTTTCTGTTTTGTAAGTTTTCTATTTGGCATGTTTTCCGAGGTGGTGTGCAAGCACGAAAATCGAGATATGTACATTTGCGTGGTTGCTGGAATTTTTACTGTGTTTTTTGTCTCAATGTAAAAGCAATATTCAGAAATAAAGAGGAGCTTTCGAATTGGTTTTCCCCAAGAGTTGTAGGGGGTTTTTCCAAGGTCATATTGACCAAAAATTAGCATGTCATTTTCTGTGTGTGTGGCTGATATATTTTCTGAGTTTTATTTCTGCATTTTCCAGCACTTTGAAATTTCCAGAATTTGTGTTTTCAGAAATATTTATTATTTCCAGTTTTTTGAATATATGTTTACGGGAATGGGCATTTAACTACATGGGATTAATAAGGAGAAACTGATGACTGGGGTTGGGTCAAAATTTCTACAGGATCTTTACTACTAAAGAATGTTCACTGACAGTCAGGTTCTTAATGAAGAGCAATCTTTCTTTTAGGATAATATGTTTTGCATGGCATCATGGAAACAAGCATATGATAGTAGCATGTCTAAAATTTACATGATTAAGTTGCTTTGTAGAGATCATCTAGATAGATGGATAGATAAGACCATTTTTGCATAATGTTCATCCATGCATTATGTAACATTATGTTAGAGGAAGCCATCCTGCTTAAGTGGATCACCGTGATCTTGGAAGAACCATAATTATTAAAGGTTCTTGAAAGAAGCACTATGACAAAGGTTAGTAGACATTCCATGTAATGTAGAACAATACTGGTAAAGGGATGGAAGAATGCAATGGGTCACGATGAAGGCTCTTTGTGAGATATATGAATAACAAGATGATCAGATGAAAACATAGGAATGCATGCTAGTTATAAAAACTTTGGATAAGATTCATATGTATAGAATCTTGTGGAAGGAAAGTTTATCATAGAGAATGCTTAGGTATATGGATATATGATGCTTGAAAAGAATAAGGATTTGACTTACTTAAGGATGTATAAATATTAAGACTTTCTCTTGAATATGTAAAATAATGATTAACATCTAGTATAGTCTCCGGAAGAAAAAGTTGTAACTTGGTAATCAAGTTCGATCCTTGGGCAGTCTAATGCATGAAGGAAGATTCATACGGAGATGGACCATGAGGATGTTGATGGAATGAGAAGGTCATCATGATGAGGTAAGTCTGATTTTCATTGTTATTGGTTATTTGGTTAACATTTTATTTGTGCTACCTGGAAGAATATTGCAGGAATATATGATGGTAGTTGAGGCAAGTTCAACTGTATGGATGAAGGATATTGAGGGAAGCTCGATATTCGGTACCTGGCAACTGTGAAGTCAAGATATGAACATCTTGAGATTGAAAGGTAGCGGTATGAGAAGACAACTTGGAGATCAAAGGAAGATCACTTTCTAGAAGAAGCTATGATCAGCTTGAAGTTTGGGAAAGCTCAATGTAATGCCTTATATCAAAGAAGAAAGTGATGATTAAGAAGATTGGCCTGGAACCTGTCACAAGAGAAAAGAGATAAGGTGGCTCCATGATACCTTGAAAGAAAGAAAGCTCGATGATGAACTGGTAGCTGATTCTTACGAAAACACGCTATGAGGCTTGTGGTGTTGACTTCCCAAATAGAAAGGAGGTCTGAAATCTCCTTTGGTTTTGAGAGGGAGTAAAGGAGGCTCCTTCTATAGGAGCAAGGTTCGGTTCTCAAGATTAAAGGAGAATAGGGATGTCCTCTCTGGTTGAGAGGGAGTGATGTTAGACATCACATGTGCATTCTCCTGTTCACGTGATGAAGAGAGAATGATGGAGTATTGGATAAGCATCTGTGGTTTCCTTGAGGATATAACATCCAATAAAGCAAAGGGATCGAGACTCTTTGAGGATCTGACGGGTATCAAAGAGAAGAGTGGTTGAAGAACAACAATATTCTTTGACACAGGATTGGAGGTCCAAGATAAGAATTGATCTATAAATTGCCATGGATATTCCAGTGGAAAGTTCATCTCAACCGATTTGATAATATTATATTAGAAATCTGAAAATTCTACACCATAACAGTTATATTAAACCTCTAGATCTGTGAATTTAAATGTAATTAGCGCATGCATGCGAATGGAAATTATGTAGAAAAGTAGAGAACGACAAAATAAGCTCACACACATACATAAGACACAAATTGTGCTCTGGGAAACCCTTTAAGGAGAAACCAAGCTGGAAGGTGAGGTCGCTTCACTCTCTTTCTCTGTCTAGAAAATATGGCTGCAGGTACAAAGAAGTAATGCCTGTGGCCTGTGGGCTTCTACAATGCACAAATCCTCTGTGTGTGCTCTAGCTCCTATCTCTCTTGGCTATCTTTGGTCAACTATGGAACAAAATGCTCTTGAAAGAATGGAATGCCTCTTCCTCCTAGTGGATCGGTTATAACACAACTTGATAGCCTACTAGTGGTTAATTTTGACTACATCAACTCTTAACTAAAGTTAAAATATAGACTCTTTTAGAGTCTTTTATATCACAAACACATGGCTAGCCCCTTTTCCATGGATAATGGGGGTTGATGCGACATCCTCCTGAATTATAGGTGTGAAAATAGGAAGGTCAACTTCTAAGTGACATAACTTTTGCATACAGACTCCGATTGATGTTGGGAAGTTCTCTATGTGTAAAACAACATGAAATGGTGCGACTCTAGAGCAACAAAGTTTTACCCCCCAAAAATGTCGTTTGATGCCTCAAAACGTTCTTGGAAGGTTTGAAACCTTGTTTTGCCAAACTGGTTCCCGCCGATAAAAATGATCCAATGAGCTGATTCCTCCATTTTTTCCACTCCGAATGCATCGAGATGGATGAAAAACAAAATAATGATCCAATTCGGATCACACCTCATTTCGGGAGGCTTTTGGTCACCAAAAGCTTTTACTGAATGTGGTGAGGAAATTTTTCCTCCACCTCCTCTTTGGTGTACCATTTAGCTTTGCCTGGAAGTTGTCCCTTCAATCCAATCCTCCAAAGGTCGTGCTGCCCTTGTCTTGTAGTTCTGGACCTCTTCTACAAAACTGTATCTTCTATCAACTCTGCCGAACATCTGGTGCCAAATCCTCCATAAAAGGTAGGACCTGTTCCTCTTCCTGATCTAGCATGGAAGGCTCACAGAGATTCAAATTCTCTACATTCACAATTGAGTAAATGCGCTTATAAGGTGGTAAATTGAATCGATAGGCATTATCACCCACCTTTTCCAGTATCTCAAAGGGACCGTACCTCAGAGCCTTGATTTTCTTACCAGGCCCCTGCAACCTCTCCTTGTTCAACTGTAGCCATACTCTGCCTCCCACCTTGAATGATTTCTCTGTTCTATGTTGATCATGGTTGGCCTTATACTTCTGCTGTGACTATTGCATTGTTTCTTCTACTTGTAAATGGATCTGCCTGATCTTCTCTATAATTTTTTTAGCCCTCAAAGCATCTCCTGTAAGATCTTCCCTCGTTCCTCCGTGCTGCCCATATGCAATATCCAAAGGTGAAGTGCCAAATATCCAAAACAAGTTTCAAATGGGGACTTTCATCTAGAAGTGTGGATTGCTTTGTTGTAAGAATATTGTATATATATCAAATTTTCATCCTAGGTGTTCAGATGCTTCTGGTGGTACACCCTCTAAAGTTGCACCAAAGCGCCGTTGACTACTATCTGCCCATCTTTTTGTGGATGGAATGCTGTAGATCTCTTCAACTTTGTGTCCATCTTCTCCCATGTAGTCCAAAATGCACTAAGAAATCTTGTATCCCTGTCTGAAAAGATGCTCCTTGGTATCCCAAATTGCACCCAGACCTGTCCAAAGAACAAATTTGCTGCTTCTTGCTCGCTGATGGTCTTTTTATAGGGCATCAGAGTACACATCTTGCTGAACCTGTCAACTACCATGAACAAGTAGTCATGTGACATGCCCCTTCCTGGTTGTTGGTAAACCTCCCACAAAGTCCATGGAAATGCTTTCCCAAGGACGAGTAGGTATAGGTAAGGGATGATATAGACCATGTTTCTTGTTGCTAGGCTTGCTGGTACAACAAAGCATGCATCCCCTTATGAACCTAGCTACTTGCTCTTTCATCTTAGGCCAATACACACCTCTGCAAGTTAGCCACGGTTTTCCCTACACCAAAGTGCCCTGTAACCATGGAGGTGTGAGCCTCTCTAATCAGCTACAATCACTCACCTTTAGGAATACATAGCTTATTCAGCCTGTAGAGTAACCCATCCTAGAGATGGTAGTCAATGGTGTTGTCGCCATCGTGCACATGACTTTGACTCTGCAATTGCTGATACACCTCCTTGAAGTCCTCATCCACTAAATATGCCTCTCTGTATGCATCATGGGTGAACGGATCCATGTGTATAAGAGGCCCCAAAGTTGAAATCTTCGATGTGGGTGGCCTTGAAAGCATGTTAGCCAACTTGTTTGTGCTTCCTTTCTTATACTTGATCACTAAATGAAACTGCTGTAAAAACCTCATCCAATTGTAATGCCTGGTTTGCTATAGCTTACTCTGGGCTTGCAAGTACTATAGCGATTGGTGATTTGTGTGGATTACTGTCTCCTTTCCCATCAGATAGTGCTTCCACTTCACAACTTGCACCATGACATAGAGCTCCTTGTCATAGGTAGGGTAGTTAAGGTCTACCCCATGAAATGCTTCAGAATGGTAGCATACAGACTTTCCTCCCTACGTCAAGACAACTCCCATAGCATACCCTCTTGCATCTATCTCCACTTCAAATGGTCACTGCAAGTTTGGTAATTCCAGAATTGGTGCTTGGCTGATCTTCTTCTACAACTCTTCGAAAGCCCTTTGCTAACCTTTTCTCGACTGGAAACTCTTGCTGCTTGCTGTTATGGCGTGGAGCGGTGTTGCTACTGCTGAAAACGAGGCTATGAATTTCCTCAGGTACTGTGCTCTCCCAATGAAACTCTTAACCTCAAAAACATTAGCAGGCATCGGCCATTTCATGATGGCCTCCATCTTGGAAGGATCTACCTTCAACTCTCCTCTTGAGATTTGCTAGCAGCTGGTGCTTCTTCAATTTTTCCAGCACCTATGTCAAATGTGACATATGGTCCTCCCAGGTAGCACTATATACCAATATATCATCTAAATAGACAATAACAAATGAATCTATAAAAGGGCTCAATACATCATTTATTAATTTCATAAATGTAGCTGGTGCATTACATAGGCCAAATGGCATGACAAACCACTCATACAAACCTTGCGCAATTTTGAAGGCGGTTTTCCAGGTGTCTTCTTCTTTGACTCGAACCTGAAGATATCCAAACTTCAAGTCCATCTTGGTGAAGTATTTTGCTTGCTGTAACTGATCCAACAAATCATCTATACTGGGCAGGGGGTATTTGTTCTTGAACGTGATTTTTTTCAATGCCCTGTGATCTATGAATATCCGCCAAGTCCCATCCTTCTTTGGCACAATGATGATGGGTGACCCACATGGTGATGTACTCAGTCGAATGACACTGTGTTCCAACAACTGTTGCAACTGCTTCTTCACCTCACTTGCTTATATAACAAACTGCTTGTACAACCCAATATTCGGCAAGGGGGAGTTCGACAATAGCTGGGTCTCATGTTCCACTTCCCTCTTAGGTGGTAGTTCTTTAGGTTCTCAGAACACATCTATATATGCCTGTAGCAACTTCTCCAATTGTTGTTTTTGTTTCTTAGCCCACCCTCTAGGGATGCCTTGCTTCTTATTGACTCCTCTATAGATTGAATTTGTCTTAAAACAATAAAACATACTTCTTGCTGGAACTGATCAATTTCTTGGCTTGCTTGGCACTTACCAGCGAAATTTTTGACTTGCCTTTGTGCGTGTTGATGATGAATGATTTTCCATCCTTGACGAGCCGATACTGGTTAACTCTCCTCATGAATATTGCATCACGCATGTACATGTATGGACTCCCAAACACAATTCCACATACATCAAGGGGAACTCCATCTAGATCCACTTCATCAATAAAATCAACACTAATAGCAAATCTAATTTTACATTGTTTTGATACCTTCAGCGCTGCATCCTTATTCACTCATCCCAGTGGATATGGGTTTGGATGATCCCGAATTTCCAACCCTAACTTCTTGACCAACTTTTCTGTAATGAGATTTGCTTGCGATCCCGAGTCAAACATAACATCAATCTTTGTCTTCTTGACCTGTATCTTTATATGGAAGAGTTTGGTCATTTCTTTCTCTTCCTGTTGCTGAAGGCTACTCAGATTCACTTCCTTCTGCACTGACGTATAGATGATCTTCTCATCCACGTCTGAGCTGCTTTCAACTTGGTTGCTTGAATCAGTGGCCATGAGATTCTTCTTCTTGTTCTTTGGGTTTAGCTCTGGATGTAACTTCCAACACTTTTCCTCTATATGGCCATCAATGTTGCGGTGGTTGCTAGGATCTTTACACTGGTGCGTTGTGGCTGTTGTTTTTTATCTTTTCCCCCCTTTTTCTTCTTCTTCCCCTCCTTGGAAGCATCCTGTTGCTCCTTCTGTTTCGATCCACTTGATTGCACTCTCTTTAAGCCTATGTTTTCACGGTATTGCGCCTGTACACAAGCCTCGTCCACCATTTTGGGCTTGAACAACATCACTTGCTTGCGCAGATGGCGGTGTAGACCCCACAAATACTTGAGGAGTACATCTGGGTTCTTTGGAGAGATACCCAACATTATAGCCATCTTTGTGAATTCTGGGGTGTACTTATGCACACTTTGGCCTGGCTTTTGCTTGAAGTAATGCCACCGGATCCACTGGTTCTCCGCGTACCCAATGGGATAAAACTGTGACTTAATGAAGGTTTTGAAATCCTCCCACTTAGTCACTAGTGGTTCTCCCTCCAACCTCAGGGTTTCCGTGTGGCTCTCCCACCAAGTCAGTGCATGGCCCTCTAATTTCATCCGCACGAATGAGATCTGTTGCGCTTCCTCAATCTGATGGACACTGAAGTAAACTTCCAGTTGCTGCAACCAGTGGTTAAGCTTCAGAGTGTCGATCTCGCCGTGGTATGACTTGATATCAACTTTTGCTTGCATTTTAAACAGGGACTGTGATTGGTTCACGACACTTGAAATGGGTTGATCTTTTCTGGATCCTTTCTTTGACTGGTTCTCCATTTCTCACCGATCTTTTGATCCCCGTTTTGATTTGTTCTCTGCATTCGAACCCCCATCTTCTCCAAATATCCCCAGCTTGCTATTCAAGGCCACCATGAGGAGGCTTACTTTGTGGTTGATATCTGCGACTTGTTGTTCCAATTGCGTAAGCCTCTCCTCTGCAGGATCGAGGTTCATTTACAAATTCGTCGGCCATGATTAGGGTTTTACAATTTTCGGCCTCGCCGATCTAGATCCCTCCAATCTCCACAAAATACCCAAAGAAATTTGCTCTGATACCAAATGATCCGTAAACTGCCGTGGATATTCCACTGGATAGTTCGTCACAACAGATATGATAATATTATATTAGAATATGAAAATTCTACACCATTACAGTTATATTAAACCTCTAGATCTGTAAATTTCACTGTAATTAGTGCATGCACGCAAATGGAAATTATGCAGAAAAGTAGGGAATGAAAAAATAAGCTCACACACACATAAGACACAAAATGTTCTCTGCGAAACCTTTTTGGGAGAAAACCCAGCTGGAAGGTGAGGCCGCTTCGCAATCTTTCTCTGTCTGGAAAATATGGCTGCAGGTACAAAGAAGTAATGCCTGTGGCCCGTGGGCTGCTACAATGTACATATCCTCTCTGTGTGCTCTACCTCCTATCTCTCTTGGCTATCTTTGCTTAGCTGTGGAGAAAAATGCTCTGGAAAGAATGGAATGCCTCTTCCTCCTAGTGGCCCGGTTATAACACAGCCTGATAGCTTACTAGCGGTTAATTTTGACTACATAAACTCTTAACTACAGTTACAATATAGACTCTTCTAGAGTCTTTTACATCACAAACACGCGGCTAGCCCCTTTTCCATGAATAAGGGGGGTTGACGCGGCATCCTCTCGAATTATAGGTGTGAAAACAAGAAGGTAAACTTCTGAATGGCATATCTTTTGCATACGAACTCCAATTGACGCACTTCTTGCGCTGTTGGAAAGATCTCTGTGTGTAGAACAACATGAAATGGTGTGGCATTAAGACGAAAAAATTTTACCCCCAAAAACGTCATATGATGCCTCAAAACGCTCCCGGAAGGTTTCGAACCTTGATTTTCCAAACTGGGTCTTGCTGGTAAAAACGGTCCCATGAGCTGATTCCTCCTCTTTTTCCATTCTGAATGCATCGAGATGGATGACAAACAATATAATGATCCAATTCAGATCGAGAATAGTCCTAAAGGGACATACCTTGTGGACATCCAGATGGGGTATGTACCTTGTAGAGGTAGTGTGGTATCACACATAAGGCCTCCCAACGCAATGCTCTTGATTAAAGAAGAGCTTGTCCAGTTAGGCCTTAGGGACAATGCTGGTCATGATGATGATGCTTACAATATGGCTTATAAATCCAACTCTTCTTGAGAACTCTTCAGTTTGAGATATGTTGTTGTACTAGTTGTACAATTATGAATACCTCCCTAGTTAAGAGGGAGTGTTGAGAAATGTAACTAGTTTCGGTATTCATAATTGTTGTACTCATTTCAATATGTATCCTATGTAACAAAAGAGAAAGGGAAATGAAAAAGTTATTTTTATTAAAGCATGGGTTTCATGCTCATTATTGATGGTCTTCTAGGTCAAAGCATGTTTTTCGTGCTTCTAGGGTCTGTTAGGTCTTAGGATTTATCGTCTTGAGTCAAAGGAATCAACATCATGTTTATGAGACCTGTCCGGGAAAAAATATATTTGTAAAAGCAATTATTTTTGAGTCTAGAAAGTCTTGGAAGCTCCAAAGTACAAGTCGGCCCTAGGAACATCAAGTCGGCCTAAAGGAGAAAATTGAACCACTTGAGACGGTTATATAAAGGAGCAATCTGACCTCATTTGGTACTCACTTACTTCACAAGTTCAATCTTTCAAGAAAGGGTTCAATCTGTAACTAGGAAGCTGGAAGAAGGAGAGCAAAGGTCTACAAGAAGAAAGAAGGACAAAATACCTTGGTTTTGGGTTCTATCTCTCTTACATGTGTGAAGTTCTAAGGTTTTTGGTTGTAGAAGAGGGTCAAAATTGCAGGTGCGAGTTGTAGTAGGACGAAGTGCAAAATCTTCTAGCTGAAAGGGAGAAAACCCTATATTTACCTCATTGACCTTGGGAGAGCTGTCTTGCTCTAGGAAGGTCTCAAGAGGAGGTTGGATTAGGGTTTCCAGAGAAGCTACAAGACTGAAATTGTAGAATCGAAGTTGCAAGACAAGTTGTAGTAATGAAATTAGCAGGTCGAAGTTGTAGCATTAAAGCTGGTTGATGCAGAATCATGGAAAGAATTGAAGAAGCGATGACTTGGTACTAGGAGAAGGATGGATCTAGGGTTTGGGTCTTTGTATCTCATTTGAAGCAAATTCTAAGAAGAGAAGAGTTTTCGGGTTTTCCCCTTGGAGGGGTTTTGCCCTAGTTGAGAGCCTAATATCTGTGTCCTCTATTGTTGCAATTTATATTCTTGATGCTTGTTTGATGAAAGCTCTAACTAAAAGAACACAATAAAGCTAATAAGTTCAGAAGCAAATATTAAGGTTAAGGAAAATAAGATTAATAACTGCCACTATTGATTTTCCAACAATGTGCCCTAGGTGATAGTGTCAAAAATCTAACTCTCTCCCAGATGAGTATGTCCTCATTGATGGATAATGCTGTTGGGAATGGTGTGCCTGTTACCCACCAAAAGTGGGTAAGTCCTAGGAGAAAGGCTTTTCCCCTCATTTGATAACCATCTAGCTAGCGACCCCATGATGGTCAACACATAACACTATGCTTGAGTTGTCCACCTATTGCTCTAGCAAAATCTCTCTCCATCTGACATTTCTTTTTGAAAGAAAGTTGGTCATCTCTCCGCAAATACTATAACCATTCTAGCAATCATGTGCTTTCATTTAATGTTATGGGCATATTAATATGAATCATGGGGAAAACTTGATGATTGACTGATCTCAATTGTATTCTTGTTCCCACACTTACTTGGGAGGTTAGTCTTTCATTTTAGTCCAGTGGGACCTCCTCTAAGGCCTTAGGGATTGGGAAGGGCATTAATGGAGAGGCACTGATTAATATCGTGTGTCTGAGGTTAGTCCATATCACTTTCCATCCCTCCCAATAATCTATTTCCATTCTTTGGGTTGGTAGTCATTAGTCATTGGGATTGGCACCCTATATTCACATCCTTGAGTTAGGGCTCAAAAAACTTACCTCAGAGGTTGATGCAACTGAATGAAAGTTAAAAACAATAAAGCCACAATGAAAGAAAATGTAAAATGCAAACAATAGCTGGGACAATATTTAGCGCTATGGAAAAAGCCTAACATGAGCTCTACCCTCCCCATTAGCCATCACCAAGTTTCTCAAGCATTCATTGCTTCATCTCAAATAAATGAAATCTTGAATGTCCTAAACCCCAATTGGCGAGAAACCTCTACATCTTAAAGGTATTTTGGAAAAACATAAAGCAAGCTTGGGCTCCTAAGCTCTGCACCAATTAAAGGCAAATCATAAAAGTAAAAGTCACACTGGAGGGGTGGAAAAATTAGGCTGAGGATAGCCGTAACTCATGCCGCCATGATTGCTCCCTTCTTACATCATTACATCCAGGATGTTGGACCCCCATTAGTTGGTCTCATGGCTGGGGTACCTACCTTGAAGTCTCTCCCACTCCATGTTCATCATTATCACACACGCCTGTGGATTGATTGGTTGACCTAGGACATGTCATTGCCATTAGGGGTTGGAAACGCTTAATAGGGTTATTGACCTAATCATCCCTAACATAAGTGAGGTAACATGCTTACAAATCCTAATCTAGTTAGACATTTGAAGGTGAATTTTGTGTGAAGTATTCTTTTGCCCCGAACATTAGATATGGTTCACCATGATGCTTTAATGGCTGTATGTCCCTAATGATGTTGATCTCACTTGATCTTGAGATGTTTTGTTTAGGTGGTATCACATATGCAGTAGAGATCCCTTGAGGGATGGTTTGATTCTTCTTCAACACCTTCCAATGGGTTCCTTGCCCTTTTCAGAGAACATACATGACTTTGTGGCCCAAACGTTGGCTCTCTATATATGATTGTTGGGGCCTTGAGTTGATTCCACATGATGCCACACCCCTTGATGAGCCGCTAGATGTTGAAACACAGAGCCCAAAGGCTCGGGCGTTGGGCTATTTAATGATGTGCCTAGATGGACCTAGGACGTCCCTAGGCTAGCCTTGACCCCGTTTGATGGTGATACCTTGTTCTGGAGCCTAGATGGAGATGGTTATCATTGATATGACTTGGGAAGGCTAGCACATCCCTCTTTGATACCAATGCTTTCCCTTAGAGGTGCCACGTCACTCCCACATGTTTGAGAAGGTTGACACAAGGATTCTCCTAGATGATGTTATGGCGGAGTAGATACTTCTTAGAGATGTACACATGCACTTTGTTATTTTCTTGGAGTGAGGAGCATTCTTGGGCTCTTGTCTCAGTTCCTTGATGTCTTTATTGTTTTTTGGAGGATGACCTCATGGTGGGGACTACTTTTCTCCCATAGGTGTGGGTTATTTTTGGCATTATGTTATGCTTTAGAGCTATTTCAAGGTCAACTTGTGACCTTGCACCTAATTGAACGCTCAAGTAAACTTTTAGGGGTTTTGCTTGTAAAATTAAAGAAATAAGGCTTGGTTGCCCTCATATAAATAGAGGGGGGCCTTATTCCATTTATCATCATCATTCATTTATCACACTTCCCTATCTTTGGAAGTGCGCACTAGCTTCTTGTCTCTTTGTACTTGGTTGCTATTCTGTGGTGCAAATTACTCTTAGAGGTGGATTTTTGCTTGAAGTTGGTTTTTTGGGATTCATTGAAGAGATTCTTGTGAAAATTTTGTAAGTTTATTGCTTATCTTCTATATTTGCATGTTATAGTGTAAATTAGGGTTTTTGCGTCTTCCATGGTTAAAATTGCTATATTTACTAGAAATCTTGATCCTATATGCCATGCAAAATTGTTTTCGTTGAATCCTTTAGGAGAACTCTGAGTTGTGCATCTCTTAAATTTAGAATCTCCCTATCAAGGAAGTCGCTTGGGTTTGTAGAAAGATGCTTTAGCCTTCTCACCCTCTTCCGCAAGGCTGTCCTCATTGATTTTTTCCCTAGGTAACTAAGTTTCCCATTTAGATCAAGGCATTAGTCTAGGTGGTGGTGATCAACCCTTCTACTCTTATTATTTTCTCCCTCTTCTATCTTAAATTCTAGATATCTAGTGTTAGGTTTAGGGTTTCTTTGAAATATTGCCTAAAAGTAATTTCATTAGATAATTGTTAAAAAGAAAAATATAGTATTTATTGAAATTTAAAAACCCTATTGCAAACCCAAAGCCTTGCATTTCTAATTGATAGTCTGGATCATTTGTTGAATAATCATTATAAGACTATTTCTTCTAGTTTTTTAAGACATTGCATGCCCTATCATTGAAAATCTACTAAGCCCTAACTTATAACAATGTTTTAATTTGCTTAAGTGGTATAGGGATAGAGTGCTTGTACTTCCGCAAAGATTTTCTTAGCCCTCTAGGCTCCGCCAATGTGCTATCCCAATCATTAGACCTTATCCATCACCATGAACCTTTCTTATTGAATATCTTTAGGTGATCTATATGGGGAAGCCTCCCTCGTGGTTCAAATATTACCAAATTGTTGGAGAAAGGTCGCTAAGGTGATAGTGACAGTGGATCTCTTGTTGCCCCAAGGTTTGTACTTCGCTGTGATGCTTTGCACTAGATTTTGCGGTATGCAATATTCCTAAGAGAAAAGTAACAGAGATAAACAAAGCATCAACAATACATGCAACACAAAATTTACACATAAAATTAAACACGCATAAATACTCCAAAAATTGCGCCAAGTTGAGTCATTTTCATTATAAATCAATGGGGTATGATATAAGTATGGAGTGAATGCACCTGGGCTTGCCCAAGGCAACCTAACAAATACCAGGTGAAGAAAACAAGTGCTCGAATGATGGAAAGATATTCCCTTGAATGCTCTGTGCTGGCCTTAGAAAACTACATTGCTGGCTGGTAAGGATCTGCTGTTTGGTCCTCCTCGAATGCTAAAAAAATTCTAAGAAGTTAACGTCGGTCTCTCCTTAAATAACCCACCAGAACCCATAAAGAGTTTGCCCTAGTTCTGACCCCCGAATTTACCCCCAATTTCCACATACTCCTCCAATAGTGGGTAATTCGACCCACCTGGAAATGACACTCTTCAACTCCTAAAAAATGATGGCAATTGTAGCAAAATTCCCCACTGGATGCCTTTACTTATCCCAACTCCATGCAGCCACAAATGTCTATCCACCTAGCTCCCACGTGTTGCCCAAAAATTGCCTCTGTGCAGGCCCACATAGTCCCTAAATTGATGTCAATGCTACAACAAAAGTTCCACATAAATGTGCTCGACCAACACTCCAAATCTTCAACAAAACATGGCCCAATGCTCTCTCAGAGAGCCCAACAAGTTTGCTGCCCCACAACCAGCTCTCCTAGGAAGTGTGTGTTTCTCTCCTACGCCTAGTCTGCTTTAGAATAGTTCGAATTCACCTATGGAATCCCTCCGATATGGCCTTAGATGTGTAGCAGAGCTCCCCTAGGGTGGCACTTGAAGTCCCCCGAAGGAGTTGAGATTTCCCTTCGAAAATCTCGTGTGCTGAACAACACTCTGTTGACCTAGCTAAGCATATTGAGCAAACAATAGTTCAGTTGTCAAATGAGTGAGTGCTTCTCCTCCTATTTGTAATTTCTTCCTCTTTTCTTCCCTTGTGGGTTCCACCCCGTCGAGCTTCCTTTTTCCCTTCTCTCTCTCCAAGTTGAATTCTCCAAGGGATGCGTATTCCCTCATGGACGACTTTCCCTTTTTCTCTATAGTGGGGTCCCTTCTTTACCAAAATATAAATCTTCTTTGGCTTTACCCACTTTTCCTAAGTTGTGGGCAAAATTGTTGTAGTTGCTTGGCAATTTTAAGTAGAGGGATATCACAGTCCTCCCCTCCCAAATGTTGCTTGTCCCCAAGCAACTGTAATGTCGAGTGCTGTAGAATATGCTCACCCTCCCATGTGGCATCCTCATTTGGCAAGTTCTTCCATTGTGCCAAATATCCCCTGATAATCCCGCTCCTCAATCTCCTCTCCCTAGTCTCCAAAATGGCCTTCGGCTCAAGTACCAAATGCCCCTCATCATCCATCAGGGGTAGTTCAGTAGCTGTTGTCACATGTTGCTCCAATACCTTCTTGAGCCATGAGACATGGAAGACGTTGTGTACCTTGCTTCTAGGTACACAACTCATATGCCACCTCTCCAATTCGCCTGATCACCCTGTAGGGCCCATAGAGATGTGGCTGTAGCTTCTTGGCCCCCTTCTGTTTTAGCGTGGACTGTCTATATGGTTGGAGGCGCAAAAAGACAAGTCTCTTACCTTAAAGTGCCTCTTGACCCTGTGTCTGTTTGCATACATTTACTGTTGATTTTGGGCTGTCTGCAGGTTGCCTTTGAGAGCCTTAAGAATGTCTTGGCTCTCCTGAATCCAATCCTTGGCCCTTGGGGCCATGCTGTTTCCAAAAACAAGGTCAACAAAAGATAAAACATCATACCCATATAACTCACAGAAAGGTGACATACCTATGGACATATGGTAGGTAGTATTGTAGCAATACTCCCCCTGGTGCAACCTCCTCATCCAAGCTTGTTGATGCCCTGTCACATAGTTTCGCAAGTATCCCTTTAGCCACTTGTTGACTATCTCGGTCTACCCATCCATATGCGGGTGGTAGATGGTACTGGGAGTGAGCTCAGTGCCCACCAACCTGAAGATCTCCTGCCAAAACTCCCCCATGAAACGACTATTCCTGTCACTGGTTATGGTCTTGGGAAAACCATGCAATCGAAAGATCTCTCTAAAAAACAGCTTTGCAACTTGCAAAGCGTGGGGATAGCAAAGAAATGGGCATATTTCGTCAACGTGTCCACCAATATGTATATGCAGTCACGACCCTGCACCATGGGAAGTCTTGTGATGAAGTCCATCGGGATGCTCTCCCATTTCCCCTTTGAAATGGGGAGCGAATGTAGTAACCCAGTAGGATGGGTCAACTCCCCTTTGTTCCAAATGGGGATAAGTTGCCAACACTACCGTGTACGTTCAAAATAGATGCCCACATCAAGCTCTAGACTTCAAAAATCCCGAAGAAGTTTTCACCGGTAAGAAACCTGATGTTTCTCATTTTAGAATTTTTGGTTGTCCTGTATATTTTCATGTGCCGAAAGAGAAGAGAAGCAAGCTGGATGCATCTGGGAAGAAAGGAACATTTGTGGGCTAAAATGAAACTTCAAAGGCATATAAAATCTATGTGCCTGGTCAAAGGGAAGTAGAAATAATTCATGATGTGACCTTCGATGAAGATGCTGCCCTTGGAAAGGTTAGAGATCTCCCTATTCCAAGGAAGTACAATGATGAACATGTAGGAAAGCAGGATGAACATCCGACGGATGAACCGATGCCCGATATTTAAGGCATGATGGATCCCATTGATCCACCTCCTGGTGAGCCCACCACCTCAAGAAAAAGATCCTCGTGGCTCAAAGACACTCTCGAAGATGTTGAGAAACATATTGCACAGAGGGGGACATTTCGTGAAAGCAAGAAGTCGAACGGGTACCAAGGGTATTTAGCTGCCATGAGCACCATTGTTCAATATGATCCTTGTATGCTCGAAGAAGCCGTGAAGCACCAAGTTTGAAAGGATGCGATGAACGAAGAGTATGAGTTGATCATGAAGAATGATGTCTGGGATGTGGTTCCTAGACCCAAGGACAAGTCTGTGGTCACCTAAAAATGGCTTTACAAAATCAAACATGGAGCTGATGGGAGTGCTGAAAAGTTCAAGCCCAGGTTCGTTGCTCAAGGCTTCTCTCAAAAGGAAGGAGTGGACTATGATGAGATATTGGTACCGGTTGCTCGATACACCACTATCCGATCTATCATCGCTCAAGCTACCTCTCAAGGATGGAGCCTACACCAAATGGATGTCAAAACTGCTTTCTTGCATGGCTCGCTTAAGGAGGAGGTCTATATAGAGCAACTCGAGGGGTTTGAAGCTCTAGATCGAAAGTCACATGTATGCAGGTTGAAAAAATCCCTCTATGGGTTGAAGCAAGCCCCCAGGGCTTGGTATGAGAGGATTGATAACTATCTTATGAAGTTGGGTTTTACAAGAAAGCTAACTTGAACATATACTTCAAGGTTGGAAAGGACAGGCCTCTCATTCTGGTACTTCATGTGGAGGATCTCTTTCTGACAGGTGCAAACCCTCTCATTCATCAATGCAAGAGGGAGTTGGCTTCCGAATTCGATATGAAGGATCTAGGGCTGATGCACTACTTCCTAGGCTTGGAGGTTTGGAAAAAGCCAAGAGAGATTTTCCTTTCTCAAGGAAAATACATTGTGAAGCTACTCGAAAGATGTGGAATGGTGGACTGCAAGTCGGTGACTACTCCGATGGAACTCAACTTTAAGAATCTATGTAGAAATGCAGCTGGGCCCGATTTGGCAGATCCTTTTGAGTATCGACAACTTGTGGGGGCCCTGATGTTCTTGGTGAACTCCCATCCGGACATATGCTTCGCTGTGAACACATTGAGTCAATTTATGGTCGAGCCTCATCACATACATTGGATCACTGCCAAGAATCTCTTGAGATATCTCCTAGGCACGATGAACTATGTGCTGAGATACAATACCAAGAATTTGAGGCAACATGGATATACTGATGCTGACTGGGGGGGCAGTGTGGTGGATCGTAAGAGCACATTTGGTGTTGCTTCTCATTGGGATCTACTTCGATATTCTGGATGAGTAGGAAGCAGAAGTCGATTTCTTTAAGCACTACCAAGGCCGAATACATTGCAGCTAGTATGGCTTGTTGTGAAGCCGTTTAGTTGAGGAAACTCTTTAGTGAGCTATTTGAGCATGTGCTGGATACCACCGTGATCTACTGCGACAACCAAAGTGGGATTCACTTTTCAGAGAATCTTGTGTTCCACGACTGCTCTAAGCATATTGATATCATGTACCATTTTATCCGGGATATGGTACAACGGGGAGCAATAAGGCTCCATCACATCAGGACTGATGAGCATGTCGTAAATATTCTCATGGAGCCCTTGGGGAAGGTCAAATTCTTAACCTTCCGTGAGAGACTTGAAGTCGTGGAAAGACCCTTCTATGAGGGTCCCGCATGAGTTGGACACTGAGCTTTGGAGCTCCTGGGGCTTGGGGTACTTCTTGGAGCTATGCGGGACCATAGGGTGAGTGGCTCACCTTCTCCTAGTGGTGCGCTATGTATAGGGTGAGTGGTTCACCTTCCCCTCTGATACCCCATGGTGGTTGGCATGTGTGTAGGGTGAGTGGTTCACCTTCCCCTACGATTGGCATATGCATAGGATGAGTGGTTCACCTTCTCCCATGGCATATGAGCAGGATGAGTGGTTCACCTTCTCCTGCTGATGCCCCATCATACATCCTACCCATGTAGTCTGGGACTCATGGGAAGCAGTGTTGATAATATCACTGATATTTGAAAATATCGCGATATTTTCGGCAAAACGATATATCACCGAGTAAATATCGCGATATTTTCCGTTTTGAAAATGTCGCGATATTTTCACAATATCAGCAAAATATTGCGATATTTTAAAAATATCGGCAAAATATCGCGATATTTTGAAAATATCGGCTAAATATCACCATATTTTGAAAATATTGGCAATCTAAAAAATTTGATTTTTTATGCTTGTCGATATTTACCGATATTTTGCCAATATTTTCGCCGATATTGCCGATAAGATGTTTTCTGGACACTCGCCGATATTTTGCCGATATCGATATTATCAACATTGATGGGAAGTACCTCTCATCTGGTAAATGAGTTGGGGAATGAGGATAGGGACCATAGCACTATTGATGTACGCATCGTGTACTGTCGTACTCCCTATGCTAGGATCATAGTTTTAAAACTCCTACTTGGATTCGAAACCGACTGAGGGTCGACTCCAACTCTGACTCTGACTTCGACTCCGACTCCAATTTGGTATCGACTCGGCCTAGTTGATTTCAATGATTTGGTTGTTGTAAAAAATACATTAGATATATATATTTTTTTTTAAATTTATTTTTATGAAAAAACATTAAAGATTTTCATTCATCTTTTCAAACTCAAAGCATTAGAATATAGAGAGAAGACAACATATGATCAAAGTGTTCAAACAACTTGATCTGGGATCAATTGAGGTTTTACCTTTGGACTGACTTGTGTCAGTGGGGAGTGGCCAAGTCTTGTGACTCACTCTCGATTAATTCTTCTTCATTATTACTTCATGGCTCAACAGAGCAGAGCAGAGTAGGGATGACAGAGATGATATAGGATGGCATGATAATCAGTGACAACAAATGGATTGGCAGGTGGAATTCTCCCTCGTTGAGAGGGAGTGTTGAAATTGGAAACTAGGGCCAAACCCCACCTTAGACAACTCATATGATGGAAATGATATTTTTATTGGATTCCTCTTTTCGTGAGGTCCAAGTTTGATCTAAAGATCATCTCATTCGGACTAGCGAAAGTATGATTTTGAATTTATTTTCACACATGTGCAAATTGTCAAGGTCGGCCTCAGTCAAATGTAGGCTCATGAAGCCCAAGAGATGTGTCTCCTCACCCTCAACGATTTGTATAAATAGGAGTGACCTCTCTCCTCATTTGGACATCACTCATCACATCATACATCTCTCTCTCCTCTCTTGATTGGTTCGTACAGCTTGGAACAACCTCTCTCTTCTTTGCACATGTGGCAGGAGGCCGAATATTTCTGGGTAAAAAACAAGTCGAATTTCAGATGAATAGTCCAATGTTGACTAGGGGTCATTTGACCTTCGTTGACTTCGGTTTCCAGGGAAAAAATCTAATTTTTGAAGGCCACATTCATTGGCACAGAAATCGAGGAATTTGGGATAGTTTGACTAGCATTGACTTCAGCGTTGACTTTAGATTTGACCGTAGAAATTACAGTAGTGTTTGAATGGGTTTGACCGAACTATTTTGGGTTGAATTTGACTCTCTTGGAAAGTTGAATTGGACTACTATTGACGGAGCTACTTGGAGGACATTTTGGAGCTGCTTTGACCAGTGTTGACTTTCTGGTTAGGGCTGCCATTGACTGTTGTTCACTGCTGACTTTGACATGACTGTTTTGGGCAAGTAAATTTTATATTTGTTCTCTCTCTCTCTCTTTGTTGAACTATTGAAGAATAATAAGAAGAATTGATCAAAGGGTGAGGTTTTTCCCTGGCATCCACCAAATATTGTGTCCTCTTGTCTTGGCTTGTCTTCTGAATTTTGTTTATGTTCTATCTGCATTTACTATCAATGTGATTGCTACTGGATATAATTGGAAGTTGATATTGGGCTACTAAAGAACATTGAAGTAAATTGTGCTAAACATAGAACATACCATTGTTATCTAAATTTAATAGAAGTAAATCGTGAATCTCTGTTTGATATGATATTCTTAGGTACTCCATGAACTATGATAATTTCGAGCTACGTCAACAACTTCGTAAGTATCTCTTACGGGAATAAAATGGCCGCTTTTCTTAATTTATCCACCACAACCAAAATGACATTATGCCTTTGTGGAGTAAGAGGTAGTGTTAAACACCATGTTAAACACACACATGGTGTATGGAGAAAGATAAACACACACAACAAGAGACTCAACACACAATAGAAGGATAAGCGTGCAGCTCTATTATTTTTCCATTATACATGATGTACATTTATAGTACAATGGTGTGACTCTTGGTTTCACATTCCAAGGTCACTTGGACTTCATTGTGACTTTTCGCATTCCACACCTACCCATGTAGGATTAGGTGTTCCAACATCCCCCCTTAATCCGAAGGGGTATGTGTGAGTCCAAGAAGAGAGTTGTGATACAAATCTGCAAAGTATGCATGGCAGCACTTGGGCTGAATCAACTCTCTGAAATGTTGGAAAAAAGAGATGGTTTAAGGATGACCACCAACGCTGGAACGCAAAACTTGTTGCAGTTCCCGGAACTCTTCCAAAACTGGCAAGAAGCTGAAAGCTTCTGCTAGAGGAATTGTCCCTCATAAAAAAGGGAGACCTTCAACCTAAAAGAAGGGAGGTCTACAACCTGTGATGGTTTAAGGATTACCAACAACACTGGAATGCTTGAAGCATTTCCTGGAACTCAACCAAAGCTGGCAAGAAGCTAAAGGCTTCTGCTAGAGGAAGTGTCCCTCATATATAAAAGGGAGACCTTCAACCTAAAATAAGGGAAGTCTACAACCTGTGATGGTTTAAGGCTGTCCACCAAGCAAAGGCATGCTTATGGGCATCTGTGTCTCTGGCTACATCTCTGAATCTGGAATGAAGAATTGTGGCTCAAGCTCGCTTGAACTGCTGTGTCTCTGGCTACAACTCTGAACATGGAATGAGAGATTGTGGGTCAGGCTCGCTTGATCTGACATCGAAGCTTGTAGATGACCACCATTTCCCCCCTGTCAGGGACAAGGTGAGATGATGGCGAAAACTCAACTGCAAGTTTGCTCAATATCCGTGAACAAGTTCTGACATGTGTCTTAAACATCTTCTTGGCTGCTGATGCCCATTGCCAAGAAGCGATCCATCCAAGATGAATCTTGATTCTTGCAGGAGGCTTGTTTCTGAAGCATCTGTCTGAAGAATGGGTGTGCCGACCACAGTGCTTGCATGGATGAAGATCAAAACAGTGATCTTTCATATGGCCAACTCGATCACAATGTTGGCATTTTTCAATCTGTTGTTGTTGTTGTGGAGCAGGATCTGGAACAACTGTAGGTGAACTATCATACAGGAATCCAGCACTCTGAAATATGATGGGCTTGGTGTAGTCCGGAATATGAAAGGACACATCTTTGTCATATCCAAGACCAGTTTTGTGCTTGTTGTGGACAAGCTCTTCCCAAGGTCTGATGATGGGCTTGAGAAGTGCAAGCTGAGCTGTTGCATCTGCATGTAAATCTGCTCTAGTACAAGGAACTGAATGGGAATCAACTGAAACTGTATTGACTTGCTGCTGATGGGAGTCTTTCACAATGTTCTGAACAGAAACAGATTCAGAATGGTGACTCTTTTATTGAAGTTCATCTTGTTGAAGCTGAGATTCCAACTGCAAAAACTCAATCTTTTCTTATACATCTTGCAAACAACTTTGAATGTTACAAAGAGAATTCTTGCTCATTTTTACCATATCATGAACATTTGAATGAGTGAGGTTATTCAACAACTCTAATGCCTCATTGAGTTTAGCCATTTTTCAACAACTTAGGCTCAAAAAAATAAAGGGTGTCGGCTTCAACCGAAAATGCACCCGTTTACAATGTGATTCAACTTTCTTTCAACAAATACAAATGACTCCAAAGAACTTTCAACTATGGAAATCTCAAAGTACAAAATGTGCTCCTCAAATCATGGAGGACCTCAAGGTATAGACTTAGATGTCTAACCGGCAAACAACAATGACATACATCAACAACTCAAATTTACTGGCAACTATGAAGAAGCAATATAATGTCAACTCAATACAATATTTCTGCAAAAATGTGCAGCAAAACACTTGTGCAAGAAGCCTTTAAGGCAGCTGATTTGTTTTCCTTCAAAAGCGTTGTTTTTCAGCAACAACAACTCAATTCAACAAAAGGAGAAGATTCAAACACTTTGATGTACTATTGCAGAATACAATAGAGACTAAGAGAAACTCCACAAATCAAAAATTTTGTGTCCAAATAATGAATGCCACTACTGTTTTCAGGACCAATTTACACCATTTGTCTTCTCATTGACAAACTCTTTCAGAAAATCACCCTTTAATTCACAATGCAAATTTCACTTTTCTCCTCTATGTGTATTTACTCATATGCCATTTTCTCTTTGATGCTGTTCATTTTCTCTTTCTGCTGTTTACTTCCTTTCTCTCTCTGCTTTTTTTTTTTGTTGAAAAAAAAAATTAGGGAAAAAACAGAGGAATTAACTGGGGGAGGTTTTAACTAGGGAAGGTGATTACTAGGGAGGTTTTATTTGGGGGAGGCCAATCTGTAAAATTGAAATTTTTTTATTTTTGGATTAAAAAAAGGAAGGGAAATAATTTTTAAAAAGGAGGCGGGTTTAATTTAAAAGAGGGGGGGGTGTTAAATTGATATTAAAAAAATTAAACTGAATTTAAAAAATAGGAGGCCGCGTTTAGGATGACTAGACCGAAAGGCCAAGAGTTGAGGCGTAAGGGGAAATGGAATGGGGATGAGGGCGAGCTGGGTTAGGGAGCGAGGGGGCTTTGCGTATGGCAGTGAGGGACGAGGGAGGTAGGGAGGCTCGGGTAGCAGTGTAGGGAGGAGCGTTGGTAGGGGGGTTGGGGACTTATGCGATGGGGAGGGTCGAGAGTTAGCGTAGGGGTGAGGGGGTTGGGCGGGATGGGGGAGCGATGGGAATTGAGAGGGGAGGGGAGTGCGAGTTATGAGAGGGGTCGACTGCCGCAGGTGTTGTGCGTTGGGGTGGGAAATAGCATAGGGGGTAGGGGATGAGGGGTTAGCGGGGTAGGATAGGGGGAGCTGGGTTGAGAGATGTAAGGGGGCGGGGTTGCAGGGCGGACGGGGGCCGAGTTGGATGGTCACAGGTAAGGGGGAGGCCAGTGGGATGTGAAGCGGCTGGGTATGAGATGAGTGCAGGGAGCGTGGGTTGAGATGCAATGGGAGAGGGAGTGAGGTATGGTGCGAGGGGGTTAGGGTTGGCCGTGAGAGCAGGTGGGAAGAGCGAACACGCGAGTTGCAGAGTTGGAGTTAGGTAAGGGCGCTGGATAGGGGAGCGATTGCTGTGGTGAGGGGAGCGAGGGCGATGGCAGGGTGGCTGGGTGAAAGAGTAGAGGAAGGGCCGTAGGCCGTGAGGGAGGGTCGAAGCCCGTATAAACAGTGAATTTTTTTTTTTGTTTAAAGGAAAATACAGCAGGAGAAATAACAGAGGACAACAGGAGAAATGTGTAATTTCAAAAATTCACAGATATATAGCAGAGTAGTAGAATTTTCAACAGAATAATTTCATAAATGTACAGCTGAATTTGCAGAATTTTTCAGTAAAAAATTCAGAAATTTTTCTTCCAGTAAAAACCCAGAAACCCGCTTTAAACAATATTTTCCAGTAGCTCTCCAAAATGGTGCAGAATTTAAAATGCAGAAATTGCAAAATAATGTGCAGTGAGAAAACCTGCAGAATGCACAGTGCTGCTCTTCTTCAAAACACCTTTCTGAATGTGGCAAAAAGGACTACTGCAGAAATCTCTAAGTGCTGCAAAAATTATCAGAATTTTTGTAGATATGCACAGGCCATAAACACAAATGGCTCACTCAATGTTGAGTTGGTTATGAACGTATCAGCTCTGATACCATGTTAAACACCATGTTAAACACACACATGGTGTATGGAGAAAGATAAACACACACAACAAGAGACTCAACACACAATAGAAGGATAAGCGTGCAGCTCTATTATTTTTCCATTATACATGATGTACATTTATAGTACAATGGTGTGACTCTTGGTTTCATATTTAAAGGTCACTTGGACTTCATTGTGACTTTTCGCATTCCACACCTACCCATGGAGGATTAAGTGTTCCAACAGGTAGCTCGACGATAAAATCCATAGAAATGATCTCCCATTTGGTCATAAGAATGTCGCGAGGTTGTAAAGGCCTCATGGATGACAATGTTCAACCTTCACTTGCTGGCATTCGAAACATTTTGCAACGAATTGGACAATATCATGTTTCATGCCTTCCCAAAAGAAGAGTTTCGTTGTATCAACATACATTTTCTTTACACCAGGATGTGCACAATCCAATGCTTAGTGAGCTTCCTTAAGAATGGTGTGTAGAAATTTCTGAATCTTATACTTTATGCAGAAATTATTACTTTTAATCCAGTTATGCTCCTCCTACTTATGCAAGTTATTAACTGAATAAATTCAAGTTAAAATCGAAGCAAAACACATAACAGATCTCTACCAATCCAGATCTAGACAAGCACATGCACACGTTGACAAAGTGACACAGTTATTTCTGGACAAATAGTCTTCGGAAAAACCCAATGTGGGAAAACCGGTCTCTGGCTGCTGGAGGGTTCTATTATTAAGAATATTTCTGAATACACAATCTGGGTTCCAGATCTGGAAAACCCGACAGAGAAAATACTAGATCTACAGCGCACTGGCTGATATAGGGCCAAAATAATGACTGATCCACACTCTCAAACGAGATTTATAGAACTCAGCCAAGATTAGGGCCTAGAAACCGCAGCGCTGCCCCTGAAAGCCTTTGCGTCAGCCTCTAAAGTCCTCCAAACTCTCAGCGCTGCTTCGAAAGGGACTGTGTTACCCCAGACTGGGTGATGCAGTCACTACACTGCCCCTGAAGGGTCTCTGCGTAATCCCTGAGGGTTTCTTGCTGAAAATCATGCTGTCCTTGGAGGGACTGCACTGTCCTTGCTGCTGCTGCTGCCATCTCCTTCTGCGCTGTCCTTGAGCTAATCTCTGCCTCTTGTGTATTCTAGACCCCGGGATCAGATTATCCCCGTGGCCTAAATTCCCCTCTCTACAACTGAAACACTTCTGAGTATTCTTAGCAAACCTTGCCCTAGAATCTCAGCTTAGCTTCAGTGCTCTGCCTCTGTGTGCCTTTACAAATGATCCCAAGCCTTTCCTTTATACTTTTCTCGTTGACAAATCAACGACCAAGATTAAATCTTTAATCAATAACTAAGTTTAAAAGAAAGCTTGATCCGTGTGACTTAAGACAATTTCATCACATGTTTAATTAAATTCACTTTAATTATTTAAGTTCCTAAGTTTTAGGTTAGGAAATGCACTTAAATAATTAATTAATTTAATATCTCCTAAACTAGATGAAATTTCCCAAATCCTTTTCTGGGTCTTGTAGATCAAGTGTACTCTAGTCCCTCCATAAAATTTGGGAGCTAGAGCACAACTGATGCTACCTCAAATACACAAAATCTCAACATTCCCTCTTAGCATCAAAGGGTGTGCTCTAGCAATACATCACACTATGCATTACATGACTTTGAGTACTGGTTCTGTGTTGCTGAAGCTTGGCCTGCTGCCACTCAACTCTGCACTGTTGCTGCCATTCTGTACCGCTGCCCATGACTCTACCACTGCCACTGCAACCACTGTACTGCAACTCCCTCTCAATATGTTGCATCTGTGCTGCTCATAGCAGTGCCACTATTGATCTGCTGCACTGCAACTTCAGTTGTTGAGAGAAACAACTGAATCTCCTGCCCAATCTTTGACAAACTAGTTTGATGGGCTGCATCCTCATCACTGATGCTCCATAGCCTACAACTCTACAGCTCTAAAGAACGATACATAGCTATAGCTCTGCCTGCGTAATCAAACTCCCTCTGCACTACTGAAGTCACACGAGCTCCTTGTGCTGAAATCTATCACGCTGCTGTTGCATTGCGCTATCCCTCTGAAGCTCTCTGTGCTGCTGCAGCTCTGCACTGCATAAGCAACATTGCTTTGCGCTGTTGAAGTCACATTAGCCTCTGCGTTGCTACTACTTCTATGCTGCTGCTGCTTTGCTCTGCGCTGTTCCTCCCAGCCTTTAGATCTGCCTCTACTTCTGCCTATCTGTGATCTATGCACCCACTGCTCCACTTGTCCCGCTACTGTCTTAAGGCTGCCGTAGCTCACTTGTGATCCAAGAGATGAGCTGCTCAAGGATCCCACCTCCTCTTCCATGTAGCTCCTCTACATGTCCATGTCACCCCACCGCCGTGGTTCATGAGCACTCATGGCTGCATCATCTTCTGACCCATCACTGCCACAACTGCTTAGGAAGAAGATGCTTCCTTGTCCTTTTTCTTCTGAGGACAATGGCTGGCAAAATGTCCCATTTCACCACACTGGAAGCACTTGATCTTTGAAAGTTCCTTCTTCTTTGGCTGCTTCTTGGATGCCAAGGTCGCATCTTCCTGATCTTCCTTCTTCACTTTCCTCAATCCTGGGCTATGTTGCCTCTTGGTGAATCTGCAGAGTTCTTGACACAGAATTAACCACAAGCTGTTCCAATCTGGGAGGTCCGCTCTCCCCAAGATACTTAGGACAAAGGTTTCCCACTCATCCGTGACTGCATTGGGGGCAGTCCTGACTATCACAGCATCATCCACTGTTTCACCTGTTGCAATCAGCTGATCCCTGATTGACTGCAGTCTAAAGAGGAAGTGCTCCATGTCTTCTCCCATGGTCATCATGAATGATCTCATTTGGGTCTTCAACAACATTTTTCTTTGGACAGACTTTCCCTCATACAGGGAAGTCAAGGCCTTCCACATCTCATTAGCTGTCTTCTTCTCAGCTATGTGTGGTACAATATGGTCCTTGATATTATCCATAATCAACCACTTGGCATGCCCAACAGCCTCCTTATGCTTCCGAAGGAGATCCGCATCTGTCGGTGTGGCCAGAGTTTGCTCTGCATGGTCTCTTAGATTATATGCCTCAAGGACAATCATGATCCTTGCCTTCCAAACTGAAAAGTTGGAGAGGCCATCCAGCCTATCCTGATCACGCAGTCCATGAGGAGCCATCTGCTCAGAATGTGTCGAAACTTCCTTTTCTCTTTGCTAGAGAAATGGATTTAAGGCCCTTGGGGAAACAGGTGCCTTTTGCTCCCTCTGACACTTGATTTCCCTCCTTGGAAATTTACCAAATCAACTATGATTCAGCTTCTTCTTTGATCCTCTGATCAAATTGTAAGTTTCCTTTGGCAAGAAACTTTTTGAGACGCTGATCTCCTCCCACTCTTTGTCACTTGTGCTAAGGCTAAAAAACTGAAGACTTCAGAATTTTAACCCCACTAGCTCTTCTGAATTTCTGCAGTTTTTCTGCATCTGACAGATTCAGATCTGAATCACCCTGGCTGGCTTCAAACTAAACCAGTTGTTTCTGAGCTGCCTCTGCGCAGTAATTTCATGGGCTTGCTAGGACACAGCGCTGGACAACGTCACCCTTCCCTTTGCGTGAATCTGCTCCTGAAAACAAAATATGTCAATTTAATACAAAGATACATGCCTGGCTTCGACGTTTGAAGTTGGTCTCGAGCTGTCGTGGCTCCAAACTTGCTCCGGTTACCAAAAGACCAAAACCTCCCTTTGAAACAGGGCATGATCTCGGTACCTAGCTCTAAAGTACTTCAAAATTTTAAGTAATTTGGCCCCGTGCCCAAAGCTTCAAGAACAAATAAGGCTTCACTCTCTTTTTTTTGTCTGTGGCTCTCTGTTGTAGATCTTGTAGAAAATCCACGTAGTTTTAAATTGATATTTGTAATATGCTAAAACAAAATACTTGAATCTACTCTACCAATTGCGGAAACCAATTACGATCGCAAAATCACATGAACAAGAAAGAGAAAGAATTTCAATCGCACAACACAAAGATTTATTCAGGGAAAGAATATGAGAACAATACAATGCTTCTCTCAGGCTTGAGAGCTCTCTGCACTATCTTTGTCTGTCTCACTGATTCCTAGGCAAGCTTGGTTCAATTCTTAACCAATTCCTTGGCCCTAGGATTCCCTATCTCCTTGCGCAGTTTCTTGGGTAATTAGGCCCCTATTAACAGGGAAATTCCCCAATAATGATTACGCAATACATCAAGGCTCTTCCTCTGACTCCATGCACTACCTGTAAATTTTTTTGATTATACAATTGATAGTACACTTCCCTTTAACTCCAATCTCAACTGGGTCTTCCTCAGAACTGACATGCATGAGTTATTTTTGAGTGAATTATCAGTTATTTGATTGATCAATGCATGTGAATTAAATCCAATTTAATTCAGTTGACCTCTGACTAGTTCCACTATCAGTTAGAACTAGTCAAACTGATTTTAACTCAAATAAATTAAGTTAATTAATTACAACTCAAAATAAACTCAACCAGGGCTCCTAAAAATTAGGAGACACTCTACATGCCTCTAGTTTGACTCTCAAATCGAATTAACTGAACTAACTAAGTCTTCTTTAGTTAATCGTACAAGCTGTCATGCGATGTGGAATTACAATTTCCTTCTAATTTAATTAAGGGAAAATTAAATTAGAAGCCTCTTCTTGTTGCCATTTTCAAGAATCCCTCTCAAAAAGAAAGGGATTGTCTGCTACCCTGATCCTGCCTCTGTGGAGCTCGAATTTGCCTCTTGATAGTGCCTTCGTCAAGAGGTCTGCATCCTGTTCCTCTGTAGGAATGTACATTAATGACATAATCCTCCTTTGCACAATCTCTGAGATGGTGATACTGGATACCAATATGCTTGGACCTATCATGAAAAACTAGATTAACCGAGAGTTTGATGCAAGTCTGGTTTACAATAAATCACCATCGGATCCATCTGCTGACCAAACAACCCAACAAGGATCTTCCTCATCCAGATAGTCTCACAAGCTGCTTGACTTGCAGGCATGTACTCTGCCTCTACTGAACTGAGTGCAACTGATCTCTATTTCCTGCTGTACCAGGAAACTGTTGTTGACCCAATACTGAAGATGCCCCCTGATGTGCTCTTCTTGTCGGATGGATTCCTTGCCCACTCTGCATCGTTGAAGTCTTGAAGCTCCACTCCCTTCGTTCGCCTGTACCATAGACCAAATTGAGTGGTGCCTCTGAGGTATCTCAACACTTGTTTGACTGCCTTCCAATAGAGCTTGGTAGGATTAACCATAGCTTGACTAAGTTGGTTTACCGCATAACACATGTCTAGTTGTGTGTTCACCAAGTACATGAGTGTACCCACAAGCTGCTTGTATATGGTAGCTTCTACCACTTCGCCTGAAGTAGCATTTTCCTTCCTCTAATTCCCTGCAAGAGCAGTCTCCATGGGTTTGCTTCTTTCCATGTGAAACTTCTTCAAAATCTCGTTGGCATACTTTCCCTGAGATACAAACAGTGCCCCATCTCTTTGCCAAATTTCCAAACCAAGGAAATAATGTAAGAGCCTCATATCCTTCATCTCAAATTCTCTTGCAAGATCTTCTTTGCAATATTTGATCAGCTGCTCATCTTTGTCAGAATCAAATCATCGACCTATAATATAATAATCAATAATTTAACTTCTACCACAATATGGTAAAGGTTCGCATCTGCTTCACTTTTTGTGAAGCCCAACCCGGCGAAGTAGCTGTTGATCTTGGTGTACCAAGCACAAGGTGCTTGTTTCAGTGCATACAATGCTCGCTTGAGTCTGCACACATGCGACTCTTTGTCGAAGGTCTCAAATCTTTCTGGCTGCTTTATGTACACCTCTTCCTCAATCACTCCGTTGAGGAAGGTTGTCTTTACATCCATTTGATGTATCTTCCATCCCATCTGCGCTGAAAGTGCAAGCATAGATCTGATTGACGAGTACCTTGAAACTGGAGCAATGGTCTCCTCGTAATCAATTCCCTCCACCTAAGAGAACCCTTTGGCCACAAATCTGGCCTTGTGTTTCTCAACACTCCTATCTGTTGCCTGCTTCACCTTGTAGATCCACCTGGATCCTACAACTGACTTGCCCTCTGGACTTGGGACAACTTCCCATGCACTCTTTTTGATGATGGAGTCATACTCCTCTACCATGGCATCAACCCTTACTAGGTGCTACACTGCTTCTTCGAATGAGGATGGCTCAGTCGCTACACTCTCCCTCATAAGAGCCATGTAGCTAGTGTACTGCTCTGGGGACCTCCTCTGCGTGCGTTATGATGTGGGTGCTTCCACATTCTCTCTAGCATCAAGCATCAATTTGTCAGCCTCTCTGGTGCGCTTCCTTCTGTCTTTGGATGTCTCTGCTTGAGTGGGTGCTTCCACTCTCTATTCCTCTGCTTGTGGCTGGTTCTTCTTTTGGAGCTAAGAGCTCCTAAACTGCTTGCAACTGAAGCTCCCTCTCAAGGGAAATTCGCATGGCCTTCTCATCGAATTTGACATCTCTCCTGACAATTGTCATCCTGTGAGATGGCATGTACAGTGTACAACCGATAGTTGTGAGGTGTATTGATGTACCCCACAAATATTCCCAACTCCGCTGTTGGTTGTAGCATTTTCCTGGCATCTTTGGTTACATGACAATAAATTGATGAACCAAAAATTGTAAAGTGCGCCACATCTAGTTTCTTCCCTAAAAAAGCTTCCTCTGGTGTACTCATCCTGAGAATCCGAAGAGGACCTCTGTTCTGCACAAATACTGCTGTGTTGCATGCTTCAACCCACAAGTGCAATGGTAGGCCCTGATCATGCAACATTGCTCGTGCTGCTCCCACAATAATTATGTTCTTCCTTTCTGCAACCCCATTCTGATGTGGGTTATGAGGTGCTATCAATTCCCGTCAAATGCCTTCTGAAGCACACATGTTTTTGAATTCATTCGACACATTCTCCATCGTTGTCGCTCTTGAGAGCCTTCACCTTCTTCCCTGTATCTTTCTCGACAAGTGCTTTGAACTCACAAAATTTTGAGAACGTCTGATCGAGAACGGTCCACACACATCTAAGTGAACTTTTTCAAGGATTGCCTTCGCTCGACTGTCCTTATCATGAAAGGTGTCTTTGGTGTACTTACCCAATGTACACCCTTTGCATATATCTCGCTGCTCAAGTGCACCTTTAGGAAGTCCTTTAGAAATCTGCTACATGGTCTTCAAAGCACCATGGTGTAGATGGCCCAATCTTCTATGCCATAACTCACCGATGTCTCGGCTCTGCATCTTCTCTGCTTTCGTGCTCAAGGCAACACAGTGTTCTTCATCCAATATGTATAGGTTCATTACCCAGATGTCTCGACTCTGCATCTTCTCTGCTTTTGTGCTCAAGGCAACACAGTCTTCTTCATCCAATTTGTAGAGGTTCATTACCCAAACCCCTATCTTCTTCACATGTCCTGTGGCTTTGTGACGAAGGAATGCCTTTCCTTTGCTAAATATCACGTCATAGCCACGATGTTCTGACATAGCAACTAAAATGAAATTATTCTTTAAACCAGGAACATGGATGACATCTTTTAATGTGAGAATACAAGACTTCCTCTGAAAGGTAACAATACCTATGTCGGTCGCACTATATCTCTTGCCATCTCCCATTTCGATGTGCATCTGGAGATCCTTCTCCTCCAAGTTGTTGAAGAATTATTTGTTGTCGGTCATATGGAATAAAGCTCCACTATCCAGGTACCACACAGAACCCATCACTGACGACACTATGCATGTGAAGAGAGTGAAATCCAACTCGAATTGTTTTATGTCGTTATTAGTACATGAGGATTCCACTACAGTGGATTGATGTTTTGCCTGGTTGTTGTTGACTACTGCATGGATTCTATGATTGTCTTGGGCATTTGATGATGGTTTTTTTCCTGCTCTATGTATTACATTTGACGAGTTTTCCGAATAATCACGTTGAAAATGTGGTCCTCCACATTCCCAACAATTAACCTGGGATGATCCCCTTGAATCAGATTTTGAGTTTCTAGAAAAAGAACTCCGTCCTCTTGTGCTACTTCCTCTTGCGTTTCTTCCTCTATTAGTAGTTCCTCGAGATTTCCACTGACTTGTGTTTGACGATTTAGTAGCTATAGTATTAACTCTCATGGGAGCTCTTGCTCCTACTCCTCTTGGGGTAAATCTATTACCATAAGGAGGTGGACTCGAGCTACTCCCCATGAAGAAGTTTCGGGGAGTCTTCCCTGGAATTCCTGGTTGTGGGGGTCCTATCAGTTTGACATCCCTTTTTATTTTTAGATGCTCCTCTGCATAACGAGCACATTCCACCGCCTTAGCTACTGATGTTTGCTTCCACATTCTAAACATGGCCCTGATTAAACGCTCAACTTGACGTTCATAAACCTTATCTCATAATTCCTTCACTGTTTTGTTACCTTGAACTAACATATGGCTTGTTGCTCTTGAAATTAGGGTGGTAAATACTTTGTGTGAAATCTTTTCTCGAATAATTCCCAGGGAACATTGTCCGATGTAAGATGTAATTGCTTTTCTAGGTTTCCCCACCAAATCAAAGCACTTTCCCTAAGCTGAAATATAACGATCTTTGTCTTAGAGATAGAAGAATATTCTCTTAGTGCGAAACACCTTGTCATTCCTTCTAGCCACGCTTCAACACGTTCTCTAGCTCACTTTCATGTAAATTCTAGGAGTTTAATCTTTTCCAGCGCCCTAGAAATATCTTCCTTCGGTTGTCTATAATCAAAACCTTTGGGCTCCTCTGGGTTTCTTTCCTCAAGGTGTGGCTGCTCTTCCTTGGTATTGGCCACCGACGACCCTTTTAATGTTTTGAAGATGGATTCCAATGAATGCATTATAACAGTTAGTTTAGGCGCTGGAGCAGTTGGTGCTAATGGTGGTATTGGTGGTGGTGATGGTGACGGTGGTGGCGATAGCAATGACAATGCTATCTGATGGTGTCGTCGTCGTTGATATGTTTTTATCATCGCAACTTTTCTGGACACATAATAAGATTATGAAAATCTGAGGCACAATTTAGTTTTAATAAATATAATTTCGTAAATTCAAGCTCACAGACGGGTATAATTTTTCTGCTATTATTACCTGCAGGCAAGTCGTCTTATTGATACTGAGGCCAAAGAGAATGGCATCACTACCTCTTTGCCCTAATACATGGTGTTCTATCCCGAAGCGTAATAATACTTTTCAAAATGCATAGGTCTTTTTAGATTGATATATATTAAATAATATATTTTAAATGATAAAATTATTTTTTAAACCCTTATTAATAAAAATTATAAATTTTCTAACTACGTAATTAAACAACCATACGATATATTTACTATTCCTTTTGGAAATCCCAAAATATACTCACTAAATATCTTCTTATTTAGATATTGCTAATTTTAAATTTATTAATCACAAAATTTATTAATATTTTTAAATTACGAAATGTATTAAAAGAAATTTTAAATTACAATATTGGATTAGGTGATTGCAAGAAAAAATTATAGCATATAACAACCAATAAAATGTAATGTTATAAAAATATAACAATATCTCTTCATAGGCATAATTACATTTAATTAATACTAATATGAATACTAAACAAATAATTTTAAATGATATAATTTTATTAAATAATAGAAATTAGTTAATCCACATTTGCAAATAATACTGATTATTTTAATTAAGCTCTAAAGAAAATATAAATTTTTGGAAAATCATAAATTTTAAAAGTAATCTCTCACTTCTAACTTGAAGATTTATATATAAATAACTATATTGAAATTGAATATACAAATTTAGTCTACATGAAATTTTCATCCTTTTAATCCATATCTCCAAAAAATCAGATTAATGAATACTGAAAATTAAGAAAGAAAGAAAATAATTTTAATGTCCATCAGGCTAAAAATAGCCTATGAGACAGATTGCTTCTTTATTTGGCTTTTGTATTCGGCTCTTTTTCTATGTAGTTTTACAATAATCGCTTGCAGCGTATTGACAAACTCTTCGCTGAATAGATTATCTCAAGAACTAGCTGCCAGAATATCTGCATATTTTTCCTTGCTGTCTTTGAAGGCTTCACATTCTAAAATGAAATGCTTTTATGTTTCCACTTTTCCAGAGGAGCAAAAATACATGCTCTTTCCTTGCAAAAAATACATACTCTTTCCTCCCATATTTTTTTTAGCCTTTTCCAACGCATATTTCACAACGAAATTAATAACATCACTCAAACCTTCCAAATTCCGAATTATTAGCAGTTACAAATTTTTCCAAATTCGGAATTATTAGCAGTTACAATTTGTTGTTTCACTCAGGGCGCCTTCTTTCATACGACGAGATTTCCTAAAACCCAACGCAAAGGCCAACTTGAAGAAATGGATAATATTTTATTTTCATGGCCAGGACGTCAGGTGTCCGACACTCAACGTTTGATTAAGCAAAAAAATAGACACAGGGTGTCTTTATCATGACTGCGGAAAATATACAAGCGATGAAATTACTAAAAGATTTTCTTCCCTCCTTAAGTATCACCGCTGGTTATATATATGCAAATATTGTTACAAACTCTATGCTATAACTCGATGGCATATGGCATTTTTATTGTAATTAAACTACATATGGCAGCAAACTCTTTAGCAAGAAATGAGGAAGCAAGGTCATTATGGGCAAGCGGGGACAAAGACTCAACTGTGAGTCTTGCATGTCAAAACAAATAGCAATCAAGTCTTACCCAGGTTTCCTTAAGATTAGTTTGTTGGAACTGCAGGGGTTACCCATGGAGACGAGGACCTGGGTTAGGGCCTATTGCGGAAGGTAGAGACATAATTTGCCTCATAGAAACACATGAGCATGAAGGGTGTAAGACACCTTTGTTTGAAGAGTATTGGAAGATAGCAGTGTGGAACAAGGCAGCAGGGAATGGCAAAGGGCACGGGGGTATCATGGTATTAGTAAGAGAAAAAGAAGGTCGTTTCATTCAGCTAGAAAAAGAAGACCCAAATAAACAATTTGTTTGGCTTAAAATATCAGAAAATGGAAATCTCATTAGAATTGCAGCATGCTATTTTGCACCGCAAGTTTCAAAAATCTACAAAAGTAGAGGGCTTGACCACAAAGATCCCTTTGCGGCCCTAAAAACGGATATTGCAATATATTCTCAGCTAGGTGAAGTCCTTATAGTGGGGGATTTCAATGCTAGAACTGCAAGTGAACAAGCTAGCATTCTTTGTTGTAAAGAAGACAGTGACCCTATCTGGCTTACAGAAGAGAGTAATCATCGGTGGAAACGAATTTCAGAGGATAAAGGCTGCAATATCTTTGGAGAACAACTGCTTATGCTATGTGGGGCTTTCGATTTAGTCATTTGTAATGGGTTGACTAAATGGGAAAATTCCGGTAATTTCACTTGCAATACTTACAATGGAGCAAGTGTAGTAGATTATGTAATTTGCTCGCATAGTTTGTGTGAGAAAATGGAGGAAGTGTTGATTGGAGATCAAATTTGAGACTTAAAATCAGATCACAAGCCAATCTATTTAAGTTTCTCTTGGACCGGAAAAAAGCAATTGGGGTCGAAAAATCAATGTGTTCAACAAAATCCCCCAAAGGGCAGAATTCTTTTGAATCCAGAGAATTGTAATACCTTCAAAATAATGCTAGAGAGGCTTTTCAAGAAGGAGGAAATCCCATCTCATGGCCTTCATAGTCACAGATTAACACATTTAATTCAAAGCGCACTTGCTGAGTGCAAAAGAGCAAAAATCAAGAAGTCCGAAAAAAATTGCTTTCCGGTTAATGCTTGGTTTGACGA
Organism: Pinus albicaulis; assembly: GCA_034641835.2. Classification (NCBI taxonomy): domain Eukaryota; kingdom Viridiplantae; phylum Streptophyta; class Pinopsida; order Pinales; family Pinaceae; genus Pinus; species Pinus albicaulis. The sequence goes on along the minus strand of CM076574.1, from coordinate 102,236,241 downwards.
GGAATGCAAAAAGGCAAGGAGAAGGTGGAAGGAATCAGACACGGATAACATAAAGCTCAAAGCTTACAAGCAGTTAGTAAAAAAGAAAAAAGCCGATTTTGTGGTTTCAAGGAGAGAAGAACTAATCTTCCTCGGGAAAAATAACCCCAAATTATTTTGGAAGGAGCTCCAATCGAAAAAGGTGCAAACTGAAAACAACATTACACCTTCTAAATGGTTTGACTATGCAAGACAACTTTATGAGCAGGATCCCAAGGTTGACCCTCCTCCCTTGGTCAACACAGACACAAAACTCTTCACGGTGCAAGAAGTAGAGATGGGTATCAAGAAGTTGAGCGCTGGAAAAGCAAAAGACTTAGATGAACTCCAAGCAGAGTATCTAAAGTGGGGCTTAAAATTTCTTTCACCTCACATCACAAAAATTTTCAACAACATCTTACAGCAGGGGTTCCCCACAGATTGGACAACTAGTATGGCAATACCTATTTTCAAGAGTGGTGACGTCAATAATCCTTCCAATTATAGAACCATAATGATAAACCCCTTGTTTGCAAAGTTATTTGGAAGCATGTTGGAAAAGAAAATTAGCAAGTGGGCGGAAGAAAGAAATAAACGTGCTAAAGGGCAAGCAGGTTTTAGACCTAAACATTCCACAGTTGATCATTGTATAACTTTAAGGCACATCATTGAAAAAGGTTGGGAAAATAAGGAAGAAGTTTTTTGTTGCTTTGTTGATTTCAGAAAAGCCTTTGACACGGTTCCTAGGGATAAGCTTTGTGGCAGAATGGAGGAACTCGGGGTTCCCAAGCATTTGAGAGCAGCTGTGCATAGGTTGTATGAAGAGGTGAAAGTCAAAATCAGAACTTCAGCTGGCATTTCTGAAAGTTTTAGAAGCGATATCGAGGTCAAGCAAGGTTGCCCATTGTCTCCTACCCTTTTTGGGTTATATATTGACAAGCTTGAAGAGTGGCTAAATTCGCAAGGGGGTGACGGTATCCATTTGGGCAAATTCGTTATCAGGCTTCTTTTGTACGCAGATGACCTTATATTGATTGCTAATTCGGCTCTTGGTTTGCAAGAGCATTTACATTCCCTTGAGCATTTTTGTAAAAGGGTTGGGATGCAAGTCAATATTAGCAAAACGAAAGTAGTGGTTTTCTATAACAAAAGAAAGCATAACCAACATAAGTTCTATTTTGGAAGCAGCATTTTGGAAGAAGTTGCAGATTACAAATACCTCGGAATTGACTTCAACAAAAATTTAAGTTGGGATGGTTGTAGAAAGAAAAGAACTTTAGGGGGTTGGAAAGCATTTTATGCTCTTCAAAACAGGTGTAGAGAGGCAGAGCTGTGAGACTGGAAAACCACCCTAACTCTTTTTGGGCTTCTAGTGATTCCGGTGATTCTTTACGGTTGTGAACTATGGGCCAGCAGCACAACCAAGATGCAGTGGAAACAAATTGAGAAAATTCAGAAACGTTTGATTACAAACAAATTCAAAATTAAAAGTGCAGTTCCTTATGCTATCTGTTAAGTGAAACAGGGGCTGCTCCTATTGAAGCAATTGCTATGGTGCGAGTCATAAGGTATCTGAAAAAAATTGAGCAAATGGAAGAGGATAGATGGCCTAAGGTTGTGTTTAGTGACAGATTGTGTAAAAGACAGAAGACTTGGATGCGGCAAAATAACAAATGGTTTAGTAAATGGGGTATTTGCTTGAGCATGTGTCCTACAAACATTAAAGAGATAAAAACTTTTGTTATGGATAAATTCCATAAACATACTTGGAAGAAAGAGCTAGAGAGAAAGAAGAAGTACTACATAGAAGAGTTTAACCCCACACATAACCATCAACAAAAGGCATACATAGGGGCTGATATTTCTTGAGATCTAAAATTCTTATTGCTCAATTAAGGACTAATTCTCATCAACTCCGTTGTGAAACAGGGCGCTGGAAAAGGCCAAAAGAAATGTGGGAAGAAAGAGTATGTATTTTTTGATCCTCCAGAAAAGTGGAAACAGAAAAACATTTCATTCTAGAATGTGAGGCCTTCAAGGACACCAGAGAAAACTATGCAGGTATTATGGCAGCTAATTCTTGGGATAATCTATTCAGCGAAGAGTTTGTCGATAAGCTGGGAGTGCTCATTGTAAAACTTCACAGGAAAAGGGCCGAATACAAGAGTCAGATAGAGAAGCAATCAGTCCCATAGGCTATTTTTAGCCTCGTGGACATTAAAAATTCTTTCTTTCTTTCTTTCTTTCTATATAAACATATAAAATTGTCGGCATATTTAAAAACCCGTTGGTTTTCCTCACATTGATGTAGTGTATACCATCGAATTGTTAACCTATATTACATTTGAATAAGAAAAGAATTGAAATACAAAAGGCTGGAAAATAGGGGATTATATTACATTTAAATAAGAAAAGAATTGAGATAAAAAAAATTGAAAAACAGGTAACTCATAATCTTAAACTATTATTTTTAGTCTGATAAATATTAAAATTATATTTTATATTTTATATTATGGCTGCATGTATTAATGTATCGGTAAACTATTATTTTTAGTCTGGTAAACATTAAAATTTCATTTCATATCTTATATTATAGCCTATAGCTGCATGTATTAATGTGCCGGTTTATATTAAATGTGGCATATGGTTTATGTTGCATAAAAATGTCGTAGGTTATACTATGGCAACGAAACCATATTGGATACGGTATATTCATATCTTATACCCATATTATTTCTGTAACTTTATAATAATAATCTTTGAATATCGTTAATCGCGAATCTTTTTTTCCAGAGAAAAAATCGGTAACTTTTATTTATAAAAAAGAAAAGTTACACATAGCATATGCATTTAAGCATTTTCAGAAATTGCCCATTGGGCTCATGTGCTTTGGCACACAATGCGTCGTAGCAAGGCTACCTTGCATTTAGAAAGAATGAAAGAAAGAGAAAGAGAAAAGGGAAGAGAGCGAGAGACAGAAAAAAATAAGGGCTACTAGATCGTGGGAAAGGTGTCCCACAAATCAGGTTTTTCTGCCTTTCTTCTTCTCAACCTTGCGCCATTCGCCTTGGGAAGGAACACAAGTGGCCAGGACAATCTGGTTTTCTGCAATATGAGTTCCTGTATCCTTGTCCGAATCTGAAGTTTCTGAAGTGTGATGTCTTTTAATCCCTCCGCTGCTCATGTCTTCACCGTTCCTGTCTGATTGTTTCAACTGTTGGGGTGGATCCATGAGTGTGGTCTTGTCCTCTGTTTGTACCTCTGGTTCCTGTGTGGGTTGCTTACTTTCTGGAGGAACTAGTTCCTCTTCTTCTTCTGACTCGTCCTCCTCAGAGTCAGGAGGGGGAAACTGCCAGCCTTTCCTCTGCTTCCTGTTTGATTTCCTTTTGCTGTTTGCTTTCTTGGCTTCTGGACATGTATTCTGTAGGTGTCCAGTCATCCTGCAAATCCTGCATCTGAATGTAGTGTTCTCATAATCTAGTGTTTGCAGCCAGTTTTGCTGCTTATAAATCAGCATGATATTCTCCGGTAGCCCTTTGCTTAAATCTACTTCTACACAGATCCGGGCAAAGGTGAAAATTCTTTGTTCCAACCTTTCCTTGTCTGTTTTGATATACCGCCCAAGGCTATTCCCAATGCTTTCGAGAACCTGTTCATTCCAAAAATGAAGGGGCAGGTTGTGTAGTCTCACCCATACAGGTAACCTGGAAACTGTCATGGTGTTGGGGTCAAAATCTGGAAACCATGGGGTTATAAACAACCCCGTGGACCCCCAGAACCAAGGCCCTTCTCTGATTATAATATCTCTTTCCTCCGAGGTTTGGAATTTTACAATAAAAAACCCCTTGGAACAGAGATGTATTTCACATTCCAGAGACCATTGTGTGAAAATCCAATGGAATAGATCAATTGGTTTGGGCCAGAAACTGTTAAAACGGCATATTAATGCCTGGGCTTCATATGTCTTTATATGGTCCTCTGTTGCTGAGCTGTTGATTTTTAGTGCTGGGGTTTGGTCCTGTAGTTCTACAATGTAGGGTCTCGGCACATTTCCAGCCTGTTCTGGAGGTGAGCTTGCTGATTTTTTCCCTTGAAGGATATTTTTGTAGGAGGGGCCTCCATTTGATTGCTGTTGAAAGAAGGGCGCTTTCCCTTTGTCTCCCCCTGCAGATCTTGGCATGTTCTGGTTCACAGCACCCCCTCGCAGACGCAAGTTTAGGGTAATAGTCATCTCTGCTTTTATGGAGTAATCCTTTAAAAGCCTACAATCCTGGAGGGAACTATGCCCATTGACCAGATGTTGGATCAATACTGGGTACCCTATCAAACCCCATATTTTATGCTTGAGAAGTAAAATAGAGGTATCATCGGTTACCCAGACTACACGAGACTTGCCAATAGGGGTTTTAATAAATATTTGGAAGGGGAGAGAGTTCTGCTGAACTGAGATCTTACCGATTGATTGGGGTTCAGAGGTAAGCGCTTCCTGCTTATGCCGATCCCTCATCTCTGCCTCTCCTCTCTGTTGATTCAGCAGTGGGTTCAGATACCGTGATCTCGGATCAGGAAGAAACCCCCCCCAAACGCTCTGAGAAACAGGGACTCTTGCTCTTCCATAGCATTGTTCCCCATCCAGTCTAGACCACGACTGCCAAATCTCTCTTCCTGGCGTAGGGAAATCATGGGAAAAACCTATGGCGGCGCCTTCCTGAACAGGTGTGGAACGAACCAGCAATGGTCGGTTGCAGTGCGCCCTTGGTCGGATCGGATCATACGCTGATTGCTTTGGGCCTGGAGCCATTGCTTGGGTTCTGCGATAAACCTCCCATGCGGCTCGAAGCTAGCCTCCAGATCCACGCGATACCTGCAGAGAAAACTCTCTCACGCCGTTTAGATCTGATGCAATCGGATCGGAGTCAACACCGTAAGAGAACCTTGCTGGGCCTGAGCTACCCTGATCCACAGGCTTGGCGGCGGCGGGACATTGCAGAAACCTTGTAGAAACCCTTGCTGCGTCCATCTCCGCGCGCTGAGTATCGAAGTAGACTTCACACTCACAACTTTCCAAACCCACGAGCCTGCCCTCCTGGTAGAATCGATATAAAATCATTTAATTTGATGTCATTTCAAACATATGCCTCACCGGGCAACACCTCATTACCAATATAGAGGCACCATCGTGTGGACTCCCGTGATTTGATCAAAGATACAAACAAATAAGTATCTTTCATGTCACTGTAGTTTAAAGGCTTGTAGCCTCTAGAGAACCACAACCTATAGCCAAGTAACATGACTGGTTCATCAAAGAATGAAGCATCCTAATTAAGGCCGGGGTTTGCCAAAGAAACAACACTTGTAATGAAAGCACATATGGCTCCAAATCCAACAAGCGAGTTCATGTTTGGGGGCTTCTGTATAAAAGCTTTAAATCCATATGTGAATAGATCTCTCCCGGGTCCTAATATGCTCGAAAAGCCGTCCCGCACTTGAGGTAGACATTTTCTAATATTCCCCAAAAGGAACCATGGGGTACGTGGACACCGACGGAATGCAAGAAATGAGCACCATGCATTCCGCAACACAATGCGAATAAAGTCCAAGCAAAGGAAACTTTATTACGACTTCTCTGCAGCGATTCTTCTTTTTCTTTCGTCATTTCTTCCCATTTATATTACTCCCAACACTTAACGCTGACTCCCTCTTCTTCGACGAGAACCCGTACTGTGTGAAACTACGTTTCAACTCTCTGGCAATGACGTTGACATCCAAAAATTCTCCTTTTTGACGAATTTCACAACGATTATATTGGCATGTCATTATCCATTGGTATCATGACAATATATCCCAGATTATTCCCGTCCTTAATATGCCTCGTTGATTGTTACTGAGTCGGACCACAATTGCTCCCACTCTGGTAGCTTCTCTCTCCCATTCACAAAATCCTGTTAGCTGTGCCAGCTCTTGGGAAGGCATAGAAGTGCTAGGCTCACTAGATCATCCTCAATAACTGTAACACAAACACTTCGAAGCTCATCCCGACACTGAGTGAACTTGGTCAAGTATTTTGCTATTGTGTCGCCCTTCTCCATCTTGATTTTTTTGAGCTTGTCCTTTAGCACCAGCTTCCTGTGGTCGCTACTGTTCTGAAACAAATCTGTTAAAGCCTTTCACATAGCATATGGAGTTGCCTTTCCATGGACATTCGAAACATTATGATCTTGAACTCCTTCTAATAGAATCCTTCTTGCCTTTGCTACGTTCTTCTTCCATGCGTCCAGATTTTGAGCATCTGTTGTTGCGGGCCTGGGAATATCACTGTCTATGAACTCCTTCAGCCCGTTGTCTTCCAACACTGCTTCCGTCCTGTCCTTCCAAGCTATGTAATTCGAACTACCCTTAAGGGCATATTCAAGTCTCAATCCACAAAAAGGCATCCTAATCCTGGTACTAGTCTTGAGGAGTAGATCTGCAAATTCGATTCACTTGCTCAAAACAACTTGTATTCTTATCTTCCATAGTGATTCCTTCTCTGATACCATGTAGAGAAACCACATATTTAAACTGATATTTGTAATATGCTAAAACAAAATACTTGAATCTATTTTACAAATTGTGGAAACCAATTACGATTGTAAAATCACATGAACAAGAAAGAGAGAGAATTTCAATCGCACAACACAAATATTTATCTGGGGAAAGCCTCAACTAAAAACCTCGCTATTTGTATATTGCATAAATTAAAGAGTATGAGAACAATACAATGTTTCTCTCAGGCTTTAGAGCTCTCTGCACTATCTTTGTTTGTCTCACTGATTCCTTGGCAAACTTGGTTAAATACTTAACCAATTTCTTGGCCTCAGGATTCCCTATTTCCTTGCGCAGTTTCTTGGGTAATTAGGCCCCTATTAACAAGGAATTCCCCAATAATGATTGCGCAATACATCAAGGCTTTTTCTCTGACTCCATGTACCACCTATAGAATTTTCTAATTATGCTATTGATAGTACACATCCCTTTAACTCCAATCTCAACCGGGTCTTCCTCAGAACTGACATGCATGAGTTATTTTTGAGTGAATTATCAGTTATCTGATTGATCACTGCATGTGAATTAATCCAATTTAATTCACTTGACCTCTCACTAGTTCCTCCATCAGTTAGAACTAGTTAATTTGATTTTAACTCAAATAAATTAAGTTAATTAATTACAACTCAAAATAAATTCAAACAGGGCTCCTAAAAAGTAGGAGACTTTCTACATGCCTCTAGTTTGACTCAGTGTTTTAAAACTCCGACTCGGGTTCCGAACCGACTCTGACTCGAGTTCTGAACCGACCGAGGGTCAACTCCGACTTTGACTCCGACTCCGACTTGGTATTGACTCGGTCAGTTCGGTTTCAATGACTCAGTCTTTGTAAAAAATACATTAAATATTAACTTTTTTATTAAAAAAAACATAATTTTAAAGATTTTCATTCATGTTTCCAAACTCGAAGCATTACAATATAGACAAAAGACAACATATGATCAAAGTAGGCTCATGAATATATCCATTATATCAAATTGCACCCAGTGCACTGTCCAATACATACATGATTTAGAGATCAAAACAAAAAACATAACCAAGGAGGCTCTAAATGGCCTCTACAACAAAACATGACTAGTCAATACTGCTAGACAAAGAAATATCCTCTGGCTCAAGCTCTGAATCAGAGGGGGAAATCCTTGGCTCCTCCTCCTCATCAACATCCTGAACTGGAACTGTAGCACGTTGAGCCTGAGATAGATGAGCTACGCGCTTCCGTTGTGGCTGACTAGAGGAAGTGCCTGCGACTGCAACTGGAGGACTTGGACCTGGGCCTGCTACTAGTGGATCTGCATTTAGCTGAGCCTCTACCTGTAAATCAAAGTCCATCCCCACACCAATATCCTCATCAGAGTCAAACTCTGGTGGACGAGCCTCCACTACCCAATCTAATGTTGGATCAATATCCTCCAACACAATGGGATATGAATCAGGTCTTTTGTTCAGCAATTGGTTGCGTCATAGTCAGAGGTTGTACTGGACATAGATTAGATCATTTAATTGTTTTTGCTCCAAACAATTTCTCTTCTTTGTGTGAATCCTCTCAAAGACGGACCAATTGTGCTCACACCCAAAAGCACTGCAAGTTTGACTCAAAATGCACATTGCAAACCTCTGCAATTGAGGACAATGGCTACCAAATGCCTCCCACCATTGTGCTGCAAAAAACATAGTTGTGTAATGAGTTTCAGTTAGCTCAACAAATTATATCCAACTTTGAAATTATAAACAACTATACAAAATAATAAAATATGAATTTGAAAATTGAAATTCTTCGTTTACCTGGCTCATCTGATTCCCTTGTGGCGTTGCTGAACACAGTGATTTGATTGTGTATCAACAACTAGTCACTCTCCTTGGGGATCATGCAATTAATGCAGTCAATCAATCCATCTCTAACCTCTCCAGTCAAAGCTCCTGCTTCCTGAGCTTTATAATGATACCTTGGGTTCAGAAAATACCTAGCTGCATGTATATGGCGATGGAGTTGATTGTTCCATCTTTGATCGATGATTTTCCAAGTGGGCCCATACTTACCCACTATGTCCTTGTATGCTGGCTTTATTTTCTCCTTTGCTTGACCCATAGCCTCATAAATGAAGCCCATAGCCAATCTTTCCCCATCCACCAACCTCAACACCTTAACCGGTGGCTCAACAACCTTCACAATCTCTATTGCCTTTTTCCAAAATATTTCTTCATTAACTTTCTTTTTCCTGTTTGCGAGCCCACTGACATTCATTCTATTCATCATTGGAAAACAACTTTTGCAAGTTTCTATGTTGGGAAAGCATATATTTCAATGCCAAAAATGTGTTGCAAATCTAGTGATGACAGGCCTAATAATATCGTTGTTTGTTGCGTGTTTCCTCATAAGAAACTGAGTGATTGTAAATATATTTTGTGATGCTTTTGCCATGCTCTACAGTGTTCTTGATCCAATCTATTTTACCAATATCCTCAAGCATGAGTTCTATGCAATGTGCAGCACATGGGGTCCAAAAGATGGTTTTGTGTTTTTCTTCTAACAATTTACCAACAAGAACATAGTTATACGCATTATTTGTGATGATTTGAACAACATTTTGCACCCCCACCTCTATAACAACCTCATCCAAATGCTGAAACAACAAGTGTGCATCTTTCACCCTATTAGATGCATCAACTGATCTTAGAAACATGGTTCCCCATGGGCAAAAGACAAGAAAGTTTATGATGGTACGGTTCCTCTGATCAGTCCATCCATCTGACATGATGGTACATCCTGTTTGTGCCAATGAGTATTTGAAATATTTGAAATATTCATCAATGGACACAATCTCCTTTTGAAAAAGAGATCCTCTTAACTCATGCATAGTAGGGCCTTTGAAGCCCTTTCCAGCAGCATATATGGCATCAAACATAGGTTCATTATATGGTGAATGAGAAGCATTGAAGGGAATATCAACATATTACCACCATTTAGCAATGTAATCACAAACAGTTTCTCACAATTCTTTCTTCCAATGATGATCTAAAGTGGGCTACACTTGACCTCTAGTAGTTGTAGCACCATGTGCACTATCAGAGGGAGAGGAGAGTGTGTAAAAACTTTTGATAGTACCCTTATTTTTCATTGCACCCTTACCCTTTTCTTGAATTGAATCCAAAGAGGGAGGAACATAGCGAAAGGTGTTTGATGCATCAGTGCAAGGGATAGATGAAGAACCCTCATAATAAAAAATGGGGTTGGCAGCCATCATGTGTTTTATGTTCGTCTTCCTCCCAATTTCAGCCTCTATTTCTTTTTGCCTAGCTTTGTCTTCCTCAAACTTTTGAAATTGATCTCTCAACTCCTTCCTAATTTCCCCAATTTCTTCTATTGCTGCTTCACATGGAGTAATTTGGCCTCTAAGACCAAGCAAGTGTAATTTTAGCCTATGAATGCCCGCTCCACCCCCCCTTAATTTTTCTATTACAAAATTTGCAATGCATTTGATCATCAACCATTTCAACGTATGGCCAAGCAACGTCTTTCATTCTAGGGGCCGTTTTGGACTGATTTTTTGACTTGGAAATTAAAGGTTTAAATCTGAAAATGAAAACAAAAAAAATCTACTCATTCTATGTTCATTTCTTTCACAAAAATCTATGTTTTCCATTTCCAAATTTGCAAAAGAAAAATAAAAAGCTTTATCATTTTAGTAGGGAAAAAAAATACCTCCAACGAACCAACTCCTCAATGCTGCTCCAACAAAGCAACTCCTCAATGCTGCTCCAAAGCTTGCCCAAGAAGCTCCTCACTGTTGCTCCAAAGCTTGCCCAAGAGACTCCTTAAAGGTGCTCCAAAAACCACCTCCACAACTTTTCACAAATTCCTCACAAATGCTCACTCAAATGCAATGTGATAGCCGTGAGGAAATGAGAGGGGTTGGGTAGCTTTAATAGGATTGGGAGGGGTTAAAGGCCTTATCGAGACCCTAACAACAAATAAAAACCGGTTTTGGAGTCCGCTTTTGGGCAAATGTGGGGTCCGCGGGCGACTGAGACTGGCTCGACCGGTTTAACTCGGACTTAGCCGAGCCGACCGGTTTGTGACCGAACCGGTCGAGTTGGCCGGTGACCGACTTGGCCGGTTCGGTCACAAACCGGCCCCCAGACCAATTTTTCTGCTGAGCCGGTCTAGGTATGGGGTCGGCTTGGTCAACTCGGCCGATTCCGAGCCAGATCTACCAATTTTTAAAACACTAGTTTGACCCTCAACTCGAATTAACTGAACTAACTAAGTCTTCTTGACATAGTTAACTCGTACAAGCTGTCATGTGACACGGAATTACAATTTCCCTCTAATTTAATTAAGGGAAAATTAAATTAGAAGCCTCTTCTTGTTTCCATTTTCAACATATTCATACTCTATTTCTCCGAAAGCAAGCTTGAATACCTTCTCCAAACCCTTTTCCTCTCTTAAATAACAGAGGTTCCTTCACCTCTACGCATTCGTTCACCGTCTTTATAAAAGAATATTATTTTCTGTCAAACAGTGGTTGCCTCTTCATGTTTCTTGCATTTAATTGAATCGAATGACTTTATAACATAGGGTGAAATCACTTTTAACTATGGCGATTGGTGTTTGTGAAAATTCCTAACTCTTGAAATCCTATTGCAACAAACTGATATTACTTTTCCTACTTGATAATTATGCAAGTTATTTACTTTGTTCTACAAGTAAATACTGAAGCAAATACACTACAACCTTCACTAAATAAACTGCAAAAATTAAATGCGGAAATAAGATCTGAGAAGGAAAATTAGACACACATTATATCGTTATTTTTGGACTAAGTCCCCGGAAAAACCCAATGCAGGAAAACTGGTGCAACAATTGAGGGTTTATATTATTAAGTAGAAGTTTCTCAATACAACTGGATGTCCAATTCTGGCTATCCACAAAGAATCTGATTGACAGAGAATTAGTGAGGATTACGTCACACTAACATTGAAGATTCAACACTGACCCAACATTGAACTAGACAACCCCACGCTACCTCTGTGCAGATTTGCGTCACTTTGGGTGGGGACTGCGTCACCTCCTTCTGCTGGTTAGATGTTGATCTTCCGCCCCTCCAGTCTCACACCCCGGTACTCTGGCACTGGATCTAATTGATCCTCAGCAAAACTTCGGATCTCCTTAAGGCTTCAACATTGCCTCTGCGTGGCACTGCGTTGCCCAACATATCTCCTACGCTGCCTCTTTTGCGTCATATTTTCTGCCTTCTCTGTGATGTATTCCCGACTTAAGAAAAGATCTTCCAACCGGAACTATCACTGCCCCTCACTGCTATCGAATCAATTCGATCAAATCCTTCGGCTTCTCTACATTGTTCACTTGAGAAATTCGATCTCTAGACTCACTTGGTGTGTTTTTCAAATGCCCATCGAAGTCCTTCTTATAATCTTTTCATTGGATAACCAATGGCCCAGATTAAAACATAATCAATGACTTAGATCATATTGACTCGATCTTTGTCTTTTTCTAGAAGTTTCACACCCAGTTCTATTAATATACTTTAATTATTTTAATTCCCTAAGTTTAGACTTAAGCTCCCATAAAAAATAATTAATTATTTTAATAAAACCCCATCTGGGTGGAATTTCCAAAAACGCTTTTTGGGTATATTGGAATACATGTGTCTAAACCTCCCTGCAAAATTTGAGACTTAGAGCACATCCGATGCTACCAGAAATCAACAGTCCCTCTTAGCGATGAATGTTCTCTAGTAATACATCGTGCTGAAGCACTACACTAACTTTGTAACATCTTGCTCTGCGCTGTTGATATTTGACACTGCTGCCCACCAACTACTGCGCTGTTGCATCTATGCTGTTGCTGACCTTGCATATTGCTGCCAATTTCATCTACACTGCAACACTGTTGCTGTTGCAGCAGGAAAACATCCAAAATACTGAGCTAAGTGTTCAACATGATGCATCTCATATTGAAGATTTGACTACTGCTAGTCTCTGTACTAAGCCTCTAAAGCTGCTGTTGACTCTGCGCTGTGCCTTACTGCACTACTACCAACCCTGATCTACATTGCTCAGACTTTGACGCTCTCTAGCCACTGCGCTGTCACTTCGGCACTCCTCTGCACCAACAGACACTGGTCCATCTTGCTACTTGATTTGGACTCCCATACCAAGGTATTTATCCACGAGGTAGACTCCTCAAGGATGCCTAGCTGCAGTTCTTTTGAACTATAGCTCTAGATCACCCTAATTCTCCCTTGGAGATATGTGGGCAATCATGGCGAACTCCTCCTTCTCGATCCTTGCAGTTGCAGCCTGCGGATCATGTTTCTCGTCCTTGTCCTTCTTCTTGAGAGGACACTGTGTAGCGTAGTGAATTATCTCACCACATCAGAAACACTTGATATTTGAGACGTTCTTTTTTTGCCTCCACTGCTCTCGCTGCTCCTTAGATGCAAGGGTTGCATTCTCTTCCTCCTCCTTGGGCTTCGATCCACTACTGCTGCTGCCATAAAGTTTGCACTTGATCATATCTCGCCTCATCTCTTCCTGCTTTAGAGCGGCCCACATCTGTTCCCAGTCAGGCAACCTTTCTCTACCCAGGATGCTCTGGACAAAGACTTGCCATTCATCTGAAATTGAGTTTAGGGAAAATCTGACCATCTTGGTGGCCTGAGGTGCTGATCTGACAACTGCCAACTGATCTTTGGTTTCCTGAAGCTTTGCAAGGAATGGATCAACGCGTTCTCCCTTCTGCATCCTCATAGATCACATCTTCTTCTGCAAGTACATCTTCTACTGTTCGAAAGATCCCTGATACAACGTAGCTAAGGCATCCCACATCTCCTTGGCCGTCCCTTCTCCAACGATGTGACATACTACATGATCCCTCACTCCGTCGAGGATCAAACGCTTAGCCTTCACCATATTCTTCGTAGCCTTTCAACGAATTCCGCATCAACAAAGGACAACAAATCTACATTCTCTATAAAGGCCTTGATATCATGCTCATCTAATAGACAAGTGAGCCTGGCCTTCCAAATCACATGGTTGGAGGCACCCTCCAACCGATCTTGCTCTCTTAGCCCATTTGCTGCCATCTCTTCTGTCTGAATAACCTCGAATTGCTCCCTCTCTCTCCCCTGCGCAGCTGCTAGGTTGGCCTACACACTTCCTGTTGGAGTTAGTAGATCTGCTCTTCGCTACTGCGGCTCAACAACTGAGAATTAGAATTCCTTGGCTCATAACTCACTGAGGAAGGGAATTCCCTCAAAAAGTGTCTTCTTCCTTTTTTCTGGCGCTTTTTTGCCCACAAAAATGCTGCACAAAACTGCGTCCCACAAAAATCTGCTCTGTGCTGAAGCTTCTGTTGTGCTGCACCCTCTATTGCTGACAAATCACGAACTGGAAATCTTACCTCTCTGTCGACTCAATCAGAGAGAGATTTTCCTCGAAAATCTTGCCCTTCTAGCTTGCACTGTGCAATCCCTTGGGGATTCAATCTGCTACCTACGCAGCTATTCGATCTCCCTCTTTCTATTCAACATTGAGTTGTTCGGATATGCTCTCTTGCTTCACCTGCACTGCTCTAATACCATGTGAAAATTCCTAACTCTCATAATCTTGTTGCAGCAAACTGATATTACTTCTCCTAATTGATAATTATGGAAGTTATTTCCTGTGTTCTACAAGTAAATACTGAAGCAAATACACTGCAACCTTCACTAATTAATCTGCGGAAATTAAATGCGGAAACAAGATCTGAGCAAGAAAATTAGACACACATTACACCGTTATTTTTGGACTAAGTCCCCTGGCTGATGGTTTATATTATTAAGCAGAAGTTTCTGAATACAACTGGATGCCCAATTCTGGCTATCCAAAGAGAATTTGCCTGACAAAGAATTAGTGAGGATTACCTCACCACTAACACTAGAGATTCGGCACTGACCCAACACTGAACTGGATATCCCCACGCTACCTCTGCGCTGCCTCTACGCAGATCTGCGTTACTTTGGGTGGGGACTGCATCACCTCATTTTGCTGGTAGTTCTGCTAGCTGGATGCTGATCTTCTGTCCCTCTGGTCTCACTTCGACACTGGATCTGACTGATCCTTAGCAAAACTTCGGATCTCCGCAAGGCTTCAACGTTGCCTCTGCGTGGCACTGCGTTGCCCAGCGTAGCTCCTACACTGCCTCTTTTATGTCCCCTTTTCTGCCTTCTTTATGATGTATTCTTGGCTCAGGAAAAGATTTTCCAACTGGAACTATCACTGCCCCTCACTACAATCGAATCAACTCGATCAAATCCTCCGGCTGCTCTGCGCTGTTCACTTGAGAAATTCGATCTCTAGACTCACTCGGTGTGTTTTCCAAATGCCTATCGAAGTCCTTATAATCTTCTCGTTGGATAACCAACGACCCAGATTAAAACATAATCAACGGCTTAGATCTTATTTACTCGATCTCCGTCTTTTTCTAGAAGTTTCACAGTCAATTCTATTAATATACTTTAATTATTTTAATATCCTAAGTTTAGACTTAGTCTCCCATTAAAAATAATTAATTATTTTTATAAAACCCCATTTGGGCGGAATTTCCCAAATTGCTTTCTGGGTATTTTGGAATACATGTGTCTAAGCCTCCCTGCAAAATTTGAGACTTAGAGCACATCCGATGCTACCAGAAATCAAGAGTGTTTTGATTTAATAAAATAGCATATAGTCATATAGTGTTACAATGATTTAAATATTATTTTATTTTTATAACATATAAGATTTAATAATAAAGTTTATGGATTTAGCTTATTTAAAACATATTTTGGGTTATATACGGGGTGTTAAACCTATGAATAAACTCAAGATATTCACTATATTTCTTAGTTAATATATATTCATTCTATTTATGAGAGTTAGGTATTTAATTAGCACCTTTGATAATTAATTCATTTATCCTATATTTAGACATTCTTCATGAGTAGTTGATATATATACTAGTGCAATGTATGTAATGCATGCATATATAGCTATGATATGCATGCCTCACATGCATGCTAATATTGCTATGCTACTCGTGATTCGACATAGGTTGTTACACAGTTTATATTTCCCCTAATTTGGTTGGATGATTTCAGTTGTAGTGAATTAAACATGAGAAATCATGGTTGGTTCAACTAACTATTGGGAATAAAAGTGAGATTATTGAGATTATCAAAGCCTATCATTAGATATGAGTGGTGTTAGCATTTTTGCAAACTTGAATATAATACCACTTGGCTCATATGATGTCCTCATTAGAATGGATGTTGGATGTGCATCATGCTATTCTAGATTGCCGAAAAAAGAGTTTTATTTGTATTGATGAAGAAGGAAAACAGAGTATAGTGAAAGGAATTTTAAGACATCTTTAAGGGAGATTTCATCCTTACAGCTAGAGAGATGTTTTTGGAAGGGATGCCAATTGTATGCAGTTGATGTGGAAGAAACCACCAAGTGCAAAAGCCCAAGGACTTTCCAATATTGCAGTTTGCAAATGTGTTTGAGGAAATACTAGGTTTACCACCAAAAGTGATATAGATTTCTCTATCGGTTTAATGCTTGGATCTGCACCAATATCTAAGATTCCATATAAAATGAATACAGTAGAATTGAAGGAGCTGCAAATGCAGTTAACAGAATTGCTACAGAAGGATTATATATGTCCAAGTATCTCACCTTGGAGAGCTATAGTACTCCTTGTAAAGAAGAAAGATGGAACTTTGAGGCTTGTGTATTGATTTTAGATAGTTGAACAAGGTTATTTTGAGAAACAAATATCCTCCACCTAGAATCAGTGACCTCTTTGATCAGCTCAGAGAAGCAACAATCTTCTCAATTACAGATTTGAGATTAGGCTACCAGTTGCTATGGATAAAGGAGGAAAACATCAACAAAAGAACGTTTGGAACTAGTTATCGACAACATGAATTTGTAGTGGCGCATTTGGATTGACAAATGCACTGGCTACTTTCATGCCCTTAAAGAATGGAATATTTAGAAATTACTTGGATAAGTTTATTGTTGTATTTCTCGATAACATTTTTATTTATTCCAAGTCAGAGGAAGAGCATGAACATTACTTGAGCTTGGTACTACAAGTGCTAAGAGAGCATCGGTTGTATGCTAAGTTAAGTAAGTGTTCTTTTTATTAGAGGCAAATCCATTACTTGGGACCTAAGCAATCCTGACATTCCTAAAATGCCCTCGAATCCCCGAATCCCCGTATCAGACACCTCTACGTACCGGATTCGGCCCCAATTCGAAGGATACGGCGTATCCGTACGGGGTACGGTCGGGATACGGCGTATCCGAAAAGGGACACACCGTATCCCGACCGTACCCCGTCGGATACGCCGTGGCCCGTCCTGCCAGGTACGGCCGGGCCCGCAACAAGCAAAATCGCACGATTTTTTTTATAAAATGCGGTTTTTCCTTGTTATTTTCTCATCCATTTCATTTGTGTTTCATTTGTGAAGTGAGAAGGAGAGCTAGTGTGAGCAAGGAGCAAGTGTGAGCAAGGAGCAAGTGTGTTCTTTCGAAGAGATTTGAGCATCCGGTAAGTGCATTGTCCCTCTATATTTTGCATTTAGTTTGTTGTTAGTGTTTGCATGTGCATATGTTTTATATATTTAGTTGTTTTTGTTTATTTTTTACAGTATTTATGGCTCAATCAAAGGCAGCAAGACAGGGGCAAAGAAAGGGGAAGAATGTCTCCATCAGAGATGCCCCTCCTGTCCCTCTTTCATCACAGTCTGCAAGTATTCCATCCATTGGAAGTGGGGCTGCAATAGTAGCTTCAAATGTGCAGGGAAAACAAATTGTTGACCCCAAATACCCATTGTGGAAATATGCAACAAGAGAGGAAGGGGCAACAAAAAAGGGAGGAGGAAATTGTACATGGAAATGCAATTTTTGCAATGGCCATTTCAATGGCACATATTTCCGTGTGAAAGCTCATTTGTTGGGTATTCCAGGTTGTGGCGTTAAATGTTGTACAACAATTGAATTGCCAGATAAGAAGAAATTGCAGAAAGAGGCGAGTATTGGTGAGGCAAATGTGGCAGCAAAATCAAAAAAATCCAAGACCGATGACCCCCTTCCATTCTTGAGGAAAAGCAACATCAAGTTCCCTTTTGAGACTTCTAGCAGGGGAGAATTAGCAAAGAGAAAGGCAACTGCAGTTGGTCCAATGGACAAGATTTTCCAAAAAGAGAAAAGGGAAGAGCTTGACCTCACCATTGCATTTTTTTTCTATCAAAACTTCATATCCTTTAATGTTGCACAGTCACCTCTATTTATTGAGGTGTGTCGAGCTCTTTGTCATGGGGCTCCATCAGGGTATGTGCCTCCTAGGTCAGAGAAGCTCAGAACCACATTGTTGACAAAGACAAAGAAAGAGGTGAACAAAATGCTTGAGCCTATTAAATTAGCATGGCCAACATCTGGGGTTAGCATTGTTTCTGATGGATGGACAGATCCAGCATGCCACCCACTCACTAACTTCATGGTGTCATCCACGAATGGTGCAGTTTTCTTGAAAGCAGTGGATGCACTTGGAGAGTACAAGGATGCACAATATATGGGTGAGTTATTTATCAAAGTTATTGAAAGTGTAGGTGTGGATTGTTGTGTGCAAATCATTACAGATAATGCACCTGTTTGCAAGGCTGCTGGCATGATTGTGGAAGCAAAATATCCACAAGTATTTTGGACACCTTGCATTGTCCATTCATTGAACTTGGCACTGAAATCTATTGCTTTTGATGTGCTTTGGATTGGAGCCACTATTGAGGATGCACGATATATCCGCAACTTTGTAACAAACCATACAAATGCCCTCACTATCTACAAGGAGTACAACAATCTATCATTGTTGAAGATTGCAGATACACGGTTTACCTCTTCATTCATCATGTTGAAGAGGTTGAGGGAGGTCAAGACCGCTCTTGGGTCTATGGTTATTTCAGAGTTTTGGTCTTTTTGGAGAAAGACGGATCAAACAACCTCAAAGAAGGTGAAGGACATAGTGTTGGATGATATATGGTGGGAGAAGGTAGATCTAATTATTCAGATCATGGAGCCTATCATTTCCTTGCTCAGATTTGTAGATACAGACCAACCCATCCTAGGAGAGGTTTATGAGGGATGGGATTCCATGATTGAGTCTATGAGGACCATTATTTTATAGAGTCAGTGCCCAGAGTATGAGACATCACCTGAGGCCTTCTTCACCGTCATACAGGATATTCTTGTCAGCAGATGGGACAAGAATTGCACACCTTTACATTGTTTGGCTCACTCCTTGAACCCAAAATACTACAACCATGAGTGGCTGAATGGTGGACCTTCCCGCAGATTCCCTCCTCACATGGATGTTGAAATCTCATAGGGGAGGAAAGATGCATTGAGGAGGATTTTTCAGGATAGGGCATCCCTTGATGAGGTGGAGGATGCCTTTGCAGATTTTTCCACTGGTAGGGGGCGATTTGGAGGCTATGATTTGATTCGAGACAGGGGGGCTAAGAAGCCCCATTCTTGGTGGGCAACTCATGGGGCAACAAGCCCTCCTCTATAGCAGTTAGCCATGAGGCTCCTCTCTCAGGTGACTTCATCCTCTTGTTGCGAGAGGAATTGGAGCACATATGGGAATTTGTATAGTGTGAAGAAGAGCAAGCTTGAGCAGTCCAGGGCAGAGACAATGGTGTATGTGCACACCAACCTTCGTCTCATCTACAGGCAGAGGGAGGAGTGGTTGAAGGGAAAGACAAAGATGTGGGATGTCTTTCCTGATGATATGGGTTTGGACAACAGTGTTGAGTTGGCATTGGCCAACTTGGATCTCAATGCGCCAATGCTAGAGCCTGTCACATTTGATGATGGATTAGAGGGGTCATCCTCCACACCAGCAGATGCAGAGATGATAGAGGAGGAGGATGCATCAGAGGCAGAGGAGAGCAGTGGTGAGCATGATGATCAGGATTTCGACAGTGATGCTGATTATGAGGATTGATGACTCCGACTCATTGAGGCTTCAGGCTTGTAGTCTTGTAGATTGTAGTTGATTTTGTATTTTCTATTTCTATTTGCCATTGGCAGTGTTGTTATGTAACACATTTTGATTCTGATGACTTAATGAAAAAACTACAGTATCTTACTATCTTCAATCTTGTCTTTCTGAGTAAATTTGACAATTGTATCATGTATGGT